>JASEVX010000003.1:96850696-96881483 GCA_031761405.1 Serripes groenlandicus
ACTTCTTAAAATACATGTTATGGTCCAACAACGTTTTATGCTTAGTCCATGTGCAATAAAGATTATATTTGAGTGCCCGTCTAAAAGGAGTATCTTGTTGCATCTCATCAAACACATATCATGTTCGGTAGTGAAACATGTAGGGCTAACATTTCAGTTTTTAGTAGGCCTATACAGTAAAACATATATATGTGTGTTTTACTAGAAATAGACGAGGTAGATAGGGAAGGCCGTTGTTATCATGTGCATATCTGTGCGCATATGTATCCAGAACCTAATACGCCTGACTTGGCAAACGTGCATTAACTTTTAATCTATTAATCAGACACATTTTTAAGTAATTACCAACCAAAATAACCAAAATTACCATATATTTGCACGTATACCGCACTAAATGCATCAACGTCATTTTGCATAAATAATATGTTTCTATTAATAGTTATTACCCTCTCTTTTCACATAAATCGACGCTTAAGGCACAGAGTCAGACGGATTAAACATCGAATTAACAAAATATATTCGATTATTTTAAATGCGTTATCGACATAAAAACATAATATGTGGCCATTTTCATAATTTTAGTTCAATCTTAAGTAAATCTACTCAATATATGAAGCATGTGACATGAAATAACCTTCTGATAAACTATTCCCAAGGTCGTTTGTCTGTACAACTTGCAATGTAAAAAAACATTTATTTTGCTACTGATTTGAACATGTGTAGAACACACTGAATGTGCGCGAGTTTAGTTATACCTGCCTTTTCTGTAATGGTTATTAAAATCTCTACTGCAAATACATCATATCTAGTCCGTACAGTGGACTCGCGTTCATTCGAACTCGAAAAGGACAAACAAATTTGTTCGAGGTATAAATAAGTTCGGCTGATGAATCGATTAAAAAAGTTCATATACTGTCAGCTTTGTATCTCTCTGTCTCTCTGTCTCTCTCTATGCCTCTGTCTCTGTCTCTGTCTCTGTCTGTCTCTGTCTGTCTCTGTCTGTCTCTGTCTCTCTCTGTCTCTGTCTCTCTCTGTCTCTCTGTCTCTCTGTCTCTGTCTCTGTCTGTCTCTGTCTGTCTCTGTCTCTCTCTGTCTCTCTGTCTCTCTGTCTCTGTCTCTGTCTCTCTGTCTCTCTGTCTCTGTCTCTGTCTCTCTGTCTCTCTATCTATGTCTCTCTCTCTCTCTCTCTCTCTCTCTCTCTCTCTCTCTCTCTCTCTCTCTCTCTCCCTCCCTCTCTCTCTCTCTCTCTCTCTCTCTCTCTCTCTCTCTCTCTCTCTCTCTCTCTCTCTCTCTCTCTCTCTCTCTCTCTCTCTCTCTGCCTCTGTCTCTGTCTCTGTCTCTGTCTGTCTCTGTCTGTCTCTGTCTGTCTCTGTCTCTCTCTGTCTCTGTCTCTCTCTGTCTCTGTCTCTCTCTGTCTCTCTGTCTCTCTGTCTCTGTCTCTGTCTGTCTCTGTCTGTCTCTGTCTGTCTCTGTCTCTCTGTCTCTCTGTGTGTCTCTCTCTCTCTCTCTCTCTCTCTCTCTCTCTCTCTCTCTCTCTCTCTCTCTCTCTCTCTCATCTCTCTCTCTCTCTCTCTCTCTCTCTCTCTCTCTCTCTCTCTCTCTCTCTCTCTCTCTCTCTCTCTCTCCTCTCTCTCTCTCTCTCTCTCTCTCTCTCTCTCTCTCTCTCTCTCTCTCTCTCTCTCTCTCTCTCTCTCTCTCTCTCTCTCTCTCTCTCTCTCTGACCTTGTGTTTTACCAGCTGATAAGTGCAAACATGACGTATATGTGAAAGGGTTATACCGCTTCCCGCCATTTTGAAATATCAATAACACTGAGCACCAACAGTCGCCACATTTGTCTACATTGTTCGCCTCACACTTAAAATAAAACATCATTCAGCACCATTCCTCTGTCACGACACTATAAAAGTAGACACGAAATTCACAACAATATGAGCCGTCCCGCTAGAAAACCAACATTATGGTCTTTGCGTAATGAATCGACTCGGATCAGTATAAGCATGCTGAACAGGCTTACCCAGACAGACTCTTTTCGCCTCCTGTGGATTTTCTGTTTATGGAATCATTTCTCTATACCTCTATCCCCCTGACGGCCCGGATCAGTCCGTGTGGACTACATGTATATTGAGCTGACTTACAGAAAATATTTTAGTCCTCAAGCCAAGGAAAAGTCAGAGATTAAAAAACCTCACATCGCTCGTAAGAAATAACTTGTTTCCAATTATTTTGGAGAGTCACAACTTGATAAGAGTGACATACAGACACTCGATGAGGGAAACTATCTCTGTAAAGCAGACGAGACAAATAAGAACCAATATATGATAAGCAGGAAACATGATAAAGTATGGTCATTCCATTGAAACCCCGTATTCGTGTAGTTAGATATTAAGGCGAGTGCCTGGTTACAATATTTTGAGCAATTGCTGCACAAAGATAATCAAATACCATTATCCGATTTAGACATGATTTTTTTTTGCGTTAGACGAAAATGTGGACCAAATCCTAAATTGTCCTTTTACAAATGAAGAAGTAAGCAAATCGATTTCAAAATTAAAACATAATGAATCCCAGGATAAGGACGGTATTGGGGCCGAGTTTTATAAACATACTTGTCATTGTATCAGTCCTATCTTAACTATCTTGTTTAACAAAGTTTTGACAACGGGAGAGTTCCCCGAGGCATGGAGCCCAAACTATTATCGTTCCTTTACATAAATCAGGTGACAGAAACGACCAATCTAATTACCGAAGTATTTCACTTATTGATGTCATTTACAAAATATTCTCTAACATGGTAAAAGAACGGTTAAATAAGTGGGCATATGAGCATAATATTATTGATGACGCTCAGGCGGGATTTAGATCTGGTTATTCGGTTATTGATAATATGTTTACACTCCAAGGTATGATTAAAGAATATATCACTATACCTCATGGTAAATTTTATGTTCTATATGTTGACTTTCAGAAGGCTTTTGATCGTCTAATACACCACACAATATTTACAAGTATTCTGAGTAAAGGTGCTAACGGTAATTTAATTAGAGTGCTTAAGTCAATGTATGAAAAACTATGTCAAATTACCAAATGGTACGTCATGTACATTTGACGTCGAAAACGACGTTATTTCAAAAGTATGATTCCACATTAAAGGCTTCTATTTATACCATGCTAATGTAATATGCATCTACACTATTTTCTTCAATATCGTACATAATAATCATAAAGGGAATCATCACAGAAAACTGGGACAATACCCATATTGAATGAGTAAATACATCTTGTATTAAAACGACATTTGTTTAACAAAACAAACACACAACCCAAAATAACAATGAACAATCACCTGGCTCCATGGGTCTTAATGTCACTGTTAAGAAAAATGATATTTTATACAACACATCTCGATATAAATACTCAATACAGAGCCGCTTATGTAGTTGATATGTTTTTTAGTACAGAGAGGGCTTTTCGTAAAGTTAAGCAACGTTCATCGCGATAAGTGCCTGGATGGGTGACCCGCGATGGCTTAACGCCGGTACACTATGGTTTTAATTTACATTTGAATTATAAAAAAAATACTCGCATATAAATAGACTGGTTCACTTATCTTAATCTTCTATTGCAAACTCGAACGAGAACCAGTCTAGTGACGAACTGCTACGGAAATATCCGAGAGCTGACGGTAAAATACGGCGCCTGCGCGATCAAGACGATTAACACGGCGCATGCGCAAGTCCATTGCGTGACATCCTTAGGCTGATTCGCGGGTCGATACTTTACGCGCACAGTCCACAATGTTGGTTTTCTCGTGTAAAGGCTCAACAAATCAGAGATAATATGTGACCCTTACGGTGATATAGGTGATGAATGACATGCTGTTTTAGTATGCAATCCAAAGCAAGGTCAACTATAAGTTAGTTATGTCTGAAGTTTGGTCTCTAAGTAGTTTACCTGACTAGTGTCATTCAGATTAAATAATAATTCTATTGTTCGTCACAGTGACATTTAGCTTGACCGTGTTGGCACATACTGCCATCCAATGTGGGAGCTGTACAGTATGTGAGATATCTATCCACACAGTTAGTTTATAGAAATATATAATCATTGAGTGGAGACGAATGTTCAATTATAGTAACAGTTTCCTTGACTCTCAACAGAGCAGCTTCTTATACAAAGAAAGGATAAAGCTTGATTATAGCGATACATGGAATGTCATGCCAAACTTAAATAAGCGAAATTAATTGTTCTACTCTTAGTTACATTGGCCTTGACCTACGTGACCGAAAATGTATTTGTCTACTTTTAGTAACATTGACCTTGACCCAATTGACCGATAATATACGTTAAGTTAGTGTCCTTTATATGTGTATTAGGTTAGCTTATATCATTTCAAGTTATTGGGCGGAAATGAGTGTTTCAATGTTTAGTACCGCTTCGGTTGTGTAGTGGTAAAACGTTCGACTCGGTGCGGGAGGTCGCGGGTTGCACTTCTCACACAGAGGCCTTTTTCTGGAACAGAATCACTTGTATCTTATCCATGAAAAACACCGTGATATAATTGAAAAATTGTTGAAAACGGCGTAAAACAGAAACCAATTAAATTCAATGTTTAGTAACAACGTCCTTGAACTTGACCTGATTGTCCCCGACATAATCAATATATTGGACGTGATGGAATCTATCCATAAACAGTATCAGTGACCTTTACCTTGACCTGATTGACCTCTAATAATATACCACTGATTTACGTTCGACAGCAGCCATTTACTTGCATGTGCAATGTCATTAGAACTGACCTAAGCATAACCAATGTTTACAACTGTAAAAAGGATGACACCCAAATACAAGACATAGAACCCTCCCGAAAAACACGACACAACCATTTAAATACTCGGGTTCTGCATAAGCGGGTTCTGCATTTGGGATTTTCCCACACAGTTTAACCGTTGGGATTGATTGCTTATGAATATAAACAAGAAGTAAAACTAGTATGTATGTGTGTGCACGCTGGCCAATTGTATACAGATCAACACGGGTGTTTCGAAGCGTGTATAGCATTGACATACAATTTATTGAACGATTTTTAAAAAATAGATACATCAGTACTGCTCTGAAAGAAACGCAACTGTAGACACATTGTCAACCAGTGAAAATGCGGCTTCACAGTATTCTGAACTAGGTCTTCACTGTTTTGTTATAGAATAACTCAAGAACTTGCTAACCATAATGTAAATTTGGACCAGACTGTTTTGTATCTTTACGCCGCTTTCATTAATTGTGCAGTTATATGACGGCGTTTCCTGGGTAAGTGACCCGGTCGGGGATTGAACCAGCACCCGAGGCGGACGCTCTACCACTACATCACCGAGGCGGTTCGGGCCAGACAGTACAATTACCTGCTATTGTCAAACAATCCTAAGATGGGTCGGGGGTCTTCTAGAGTATGGGTCATTCATGCATCTGTTAACACTTACCCACATATAGACGCAATTTGAAGCATCTTCAGCAGACGAGTTTAGAAATCAGTCTTTCAAAGGGATAACTTTCTCATAATGACCAATTGATTCTTTTGCCATAATGTTTTTAAATATTTTCATGAATTATTCGTTAATTGAAGATAGAGTTTATATTTGTCCTGAGTTGATAAAAAACTAGTATCTTGTTGGTCATTACTAAGTGTGTGAGAAAGTGTGTATAGGTATCTGTTAATAGAAACCTCTTTAACCCTTCACCACATACAACAATTATGCAGCAGACAATTTTGAAAACATATTGACAAATATGTGAAAAATCTCGATAAATGAGAGTTTCGTTTTGAGCAGTTTCTTCTTTTGCCACAATGTTTTCAAAGGTCGTCTGCTTCTGAAGCGTCAAAAAGAGTCTACAAGTGGGAAAGGGTTAAACGGTGATGAAGCAAAATAGGATACGTTTACTCACGTGCATACAACTTCGATACGTGTAAGTTTTGTTCAAGAGTTGGCTGTTTCTTAGGGTCAGCTGAGCTGGCATATTCCGCTAAAAACGCGAAGGCAAGCACAAACCCCGTCTGTACCAAAAAGGCGACAGTGCTAAACTTAATTCTACGGACGCGAGACATATCTTATTCAACTGTGGGTTTTTTTAAAACTGTTATCAATCACTGAAATAAAATTTATAAATTCAAAATTTCATTTGCACTTTCAAACAACGTTCAGTAACAGGCAAATAGACATCCACTATTAATCTTCATTTAAGTTAGTATTGGCGAACTAACTGATCTTCGCTTTGAAATATATACAACTCTTTTTCTAACTGGGGGCGTGACAGAAGGTTTGACTCGTTTAACCAATCAAATATAAGCATGGACACCCGATACCATTAAGTACACAGTAGTAATGCCCGCGGATTTATTTTTGTGCTTTTGTTGTATTAACCCTTTCCAAAACACAACAAATCTGCAGCAGTCGACTTTGAAAACATCTATGCCAACATACATGAAATTACAATATTCTTTGATATCAAGAACATTGTGGTAAAGGGAGAAAATACTCATTATTAGCAATTTGTCGATTGGCCACATTCTTTTAAACAAATAAGTCTGCTGCAGATGCTTCCAAATGTATTTGGATTTGGGAAAGTTTAAAGGGACTGAATCCCATATGAGAAAAAGGCGAAAAAAAAAGAAAAAATGTTAACAATTGCAATTACCTTGATGTTTTTGCATGTAAGGCATTGATATTTGTTGATTGATGTACTACAATATATGCACACTATTAATATTGCGGAGATTTTTCGTTGTAAAATATACTGGGTTAGTAACACAGTAAATCAAAAATATCGCTCTATATTTATCACGTGATCACTAAAACCGAATTGACAATCTCCTTCGCAGAGTTGTCGTTCCTTACACTCACGCATACATGAATGTAATGAGTCGATAGTGATAGAGAATGCCGAATTGAATCCACAAATTCAGATGAGCAAGAGGAAATTCCACGGTATTTTTAAACGGGAAAACACGGAGCGGACGTTTTTTTAACTGCTTATTTCCTATGAAATAATGAAAAACAAGACTTGTACGACCTTCTACAACATTCCGTTACATATATATCTACGTATTGTGGATTAATTAGAATAAGTATAAAATATAACGATTTTGGACCATTAGGGTGTTCAGTCCCTTTAAAGGTGCTGAACTCAAGATACAGATCAAAATTTTGAAATGTTGAAACTTCTGCAAATATAGCTATAGTGACAAACACAGCAAGTAACAAGCATACTGCGACGATGGTTCTCTCTTGTCTCTACTCTCACGACACCGCACGAATAATGAAACAAGCTATCGAGTTGTCGCGAGAACAGTGTCAAATTCACTTGAATATTTCTTATGTGAAGTGCTCTCTGGTTGGTCGATATTTGGTCGTGTACGGATTTTTAGCCAATCAGCGATCAGGTAATAGGAAACCATTAACATTAACTACGCTTGCCACAAACAAACAAACAAACAAACAAACGGACAGAAACGAAGACCGACTTTAAGGGTCTCTAGAAGAGAGAACCAACAAACGGACAGAAACGAAGACCGACTTTAAGGGTCTCTAGAAGAGAGAACCAAGAACAAACTGAACAACAATAGAGACGCCTATATATATACTAGCAGTATCCGACTAAACGAACCGAACCGTTTGCCATGTTCAAGGAATTGTTTTGTTTGTTCAGTGTTAAACGTCGATTTTATTAATATTTCAGTTATATCACGGCGTTTCCCGAGCGCTAGGGAAGAGAAGTCATTACTACATTCTTTGGCGTGTCCCGATTGTATGTGTAGGGGCGCTTTCATATCGAAGCAGTTATACTGAAATGGCTTTTCTGGATGGCGAGACAAACGATAGTTTTTAGATTGAATAAACTTGGTTAAGCTAGGCATGTTTCCTGGATGAAATTTCACACCATTATAAAATAAAAACCACGACGATTTATGAGATAGGGAGTCATAAAGTTGCATATATTATGTGTGATTATTACGAAAGGGAACGCTTTACTTATAGTGGATATGTGTTTCTTTTATCACGATTATTTGGTTTCCGTTATCATCCGCAAATACCTTTACGTAGTAATGCATTATATAGACACCCTATTTTATCGTTTCCCACCTATATAGATTTTCCGTATTTTTACACATGTTGTTTTAAAAGTCTTCTCCTTTTTTTTGTATGTGAAAAAGGGTTGAATATTGTCTCCTTGTGAACCAAGACATTCGGCCACTTGTGTGAGGATTTATAAAACATTGTGACAACAATATGACCATATTCTGCTTTTATCACCATGATTTAACTCGTTTTAATATTCATACTTTCATCAATTAAGAGTTATTGTCCCTGCTTTTTACCGAGATATCAAAATGCTCTCTGCAAATTTGTTCAATGTAGTAAAGGGTTTAATTTTCAGACTTTCTTAAGTGAAATCTCAAGAAAAACGACGTCTTGAGTTTTAACTCTTTCATTGCCGAGGTTCACAAAGTTGAATCATCCATGTTGAAAATGGGACCACTCCATGTTTCGTCCATCTACGTGGCAAACAATGAAGAATTCTGGAGAGACACGAGAAGTCTGACCTGAATCTGCATTGTTTGCAAAAGTCTTTAATTGCCTTTGGCAGCGAAAGAGTTCAAGTTTATGACAATGTTACGAAAAGATTGATTATTTTTTTCTTCTTTTTCTTGGGTCTTAATCTTCTCCTCTCTGCTGCTTCTCGCATGCTCATATAAATAAAAACAAGATGTGTTTGTGAAACACTGATGCCCTCAAATGGCAACATCTAGGTCAAAGGTCAAGGTCGCAAGGTCAAAAAATTTGTCACAAGGAATACACATGTGAAATATGGTAGCCGTACCTGTTATGGTTCAAAAGTAGTGGTCACGGTTAAAGTTTTTTTCGACAGACAGACAAAGAGACAGACAGACAGACAGGCCAAAAACTAGATGCCCACCTAATCGGTGATTCCGGGGGCATAAAAAGTATAGAGAGGATCGCAATAAGAGGCCAATTATATTCAATTAATTTATTAAGTAATGAGTACATAGTATTTCATGGGCAGGCATGGTTTTGGGGTGATAGACGAGAATGGAGAGCGTCTTATCATTCTTTGTCTTAGCAATACTTGTGTGTTTGGAGGTGTAATATTATTACTATTAATGGGCAATAACCCAAGTTATAAATAGCATTGACTCGTTGTAAGAGTTATCTTTCTTTGGATGCTGATTGCTTTGATTATAAAGATGTAAACCCCAGTTGATGAAAATAAAATAGTTGAAATACACGCTGTTTATTTATCTAAATATATGGTACATATTTATAGCGTTAGGGCTTGAAATCTTCAACAAAATGTAGCATAACGTTACAGGAGGTACCATCTTTCCTACAAAAAACATCCATCAATTAACATGGAAATCACCGGATGGAAAAACAGTTAACCAGATCGACCACCTATTGGTGAACAATAATTGGCGTAGATCATTAAGAGACGTACAAGTACTCCGGGGTGCAGACATAAAGAGTGACCACTATCTTCTGAAAGCTATCATAACATTCAAACTGAGAAATGCACCACATGAAAAGCAGAACAGAAAGAGGCTAGACCTAATAAGGCTGAAGTCACTAAATATCAAGCAGGCATTTTCCTACAAATAACATCCATCAATTAACATGGAAATCACCGGATGGAAAAACAGTTAACCAGATCGACCACCTATTGGTGAACAATAATTGGCGTAGATCATTAAGAGACGTACAAGTACTCCGGGGTGCAGACATAAAGAGTGACCACTATCTTCTGAAAGCTATCATAACATTCAAACTGAGAAATGCACCACATGAAAAGCAGAACAGAAAGAGGCTAGACCTAATAAGGCTGAAGACACTAAATATCAAGCAGGCATTTTGCTACAATATAAAAATCGGTTTAAGACACCTCTAATAATGGCGAAGGCAGCATGCAAGAGAAGTGGGGGCAAGTAACATCAAAGACATTTATGTAAAGAATGCAGAAAAGACAGTTGGTCACAAGACAAAATAGATAAAACAGAACAAAGGCTGGCTTACTCCTGAAACCCGACAAAAAGTTGAAGAAAGAAAAACTATAAAACACAAAATGATAAACACAAAATCAAAAAGACTTCAAGATCAACTGCAAATTATATAAACGACAAAGATGTAACCAGAAGCGCAAGAAAAGATAAAAGACAATACCTGGGAGTTTTCGCAAAAAAACATTTTGAAGAAGTATTGAAATGCCCTGAGCATGATACCATATTTTATCCTGAACCAGCAGAAGAGGATCTCAACATCAATACAGAGCCACCAAATATGGAAGAAGTAAAGAATTCCGTCAAATCTTTGAAAACAGGCAAGGCACAAGGCTTTGATTCCATCCATGCAGATGTGTTAAAGGCAGTACAATATATTACTCTCAATTTGAAAAGAATGGGACATACCATCAGACTGGAGCAAAGGCCTCATTGTGAATTATTAATGAAAAGGTATAAGTAAAGTTTTCTGCAAAGTTCTTCTAAAATTAATTGATAAAGTTGTTGATGGAAAACTCAGGGAAGAATAAGCAGGCTTTAGAAGAGGACGAGGATGCAATAAATGTTAACACTCCGGATCATCATTGACCAATGCCTAGCATGGAACACACCACTTTTCATTATCTTTTTGACTTCAGAAAAAACTTTTGATAGTAATCATAGAGAAACCTTTTGGAGAATTGTAAGATCATATGGAATTCCGACACAAATTTTGACCCTAATAAAGACCTTCTACAACAACTTTGAATACAGTATCATCCTTGATAGTTCTATCTCAGACTCGTTTGAAGTAAAGTCTGGTGTAAGACAGGGGTGTATTATGTCACACTCCTGTTTTTATTGGCTATTGACTGGATACACAAGCAAACACAATCAGAATAATGGGTATCCATTGGACCATGTTTGCCAGTTAGAAGATCTGGATTTTGCTGAAGACATAATCAAACTATCAACAACAAGTGATGACCTCCAAAAGAAGACTAATATTATTAACAACTATGCAAAGCAAGCTGGTAATGTGAAGGATGCCGAAGGTGTCAGAGAATTATTTGACTGAAATATTAAATACACGTTTTTCAAGAGAAATTTAGTGCACAAAACTTATATTAGTGAAATGGATATTTGGAAAGGATTAAAGTAAAATATAGTTTTACGAAATTTGGACTTGAACTTGTGAGTAAAAGAACATTTTATATTAGTTCTTTGTCTTCAGATGTAAACTTCTCAGTAGAGGAGTCACGCTGGCCTATTACAGATATGTCCTCAGGCGATTAAGGACACTACCGTTATAATTGGCATTCCATGTCGCTAACTATTTGACTGAGAAAAGGACTCAGAATGGCAAGTGACCAAGAAGATTACGATTATGGTGTGATTTTTAGCACTGACCCCTTCGATAACAATGACAACGAGGACGAAATTACCCACGTAAAGTCTGTCTGTACTAACGAGCAGACACTGTATGAAAACTATAAGGGAGATAACACCGTCACGCTAACAACATATACGCAAAAGAGTTGCACACCTTTGCTGGAAGACGACTTTGAGAACAGCATCCAATGCGGTCATCAAGATACATTATATCTCGTAGATGCCGTTATTATAGATCGCCTCGATCTCGAGTTAAAGGATATGCCAAAAGAGTTATATATTCAGACTCTTCGCAATTGACTAACTCTTCTGCAGAAGTCCTGTCACAATACAGAGACGTTCTTTCAGCAAGGGCTAAATAGTCCGATCGGAAATTTGAGCTGTCGTAGAAAGGCAGAAACGTTTGCGAAATATAGTTTTGATATTCAACAGTTCTTGGGCTACAATACCCCAGATATTCACTCGCTGTATTGGAAAAACTTGTCAACCCCTGCGCACACTTACACTTCACGGAAATATGTCACAGAAAACGATGACAATTAGTTACTGAGAGAGATAATGTCTAAAATGCAGGCTGATTTACTATCTTTACAAGTATCAGTTTCGGAAAATCGAGATAAAGTTGAATCTGTCTGCCAGAACCTTACTTATGAAGTTGAAAACATAAAGGCAGAGTTACAGCACTGTTTAAATTCGATATGTTCAAACAGCCATGGTGGCATTGAATTGAAACTCGGTGCATGTCTAGATGAGTTGCCCAGAGTTGTAGCTAAACTGAAAACTTCCAGGAACAATGTCTCGAGACAACGCCTTAAATATTGACCGAATACACGATGTCGATGATAGTGAAAAGCCTAACTGTTAAACCCGCATACATGATCTGAGGGTGAACTTACCAGAAGATATTCTGCACGTCAAAAATGGTAATGTAACAAAAACAGATATTGAACAAGAAGCAGAATGGATGAATTCTCAATTCTCGTGAACCAGTACATGCTACCATCGAACTTTGCGATGAAACGGAAACTGCATCTTCTACGAAATCAAATAAACTTCATAATTCTACCAGTGGTATCGTGCAAACGAAAGAACCCGAAACGCAAGAGCTTTCAGCCGCAAATGATGTTAATGTCAGCTTTGAAACTCCTCTCAGACGTAAAGGACTGTTTAGAGCGGCCACTCGCAGGTGTTCTAAGTATTACGTTATAGCTGGCATTCACACTGATAGCGACCAGGATAGACTCGCATATTTCTAGAGTTCGATATGAATATTTCCTCTACATCCGCAAATGTTTTTATCACGGGACGAACGGACTGCAAAGTGGCGCATATTGTTGTAATTGACGAATAAGGCGCATACATAAAAAATGAAATTTCGTTGCCCGAAGGCATGTCTAGCCGTCCTTGGATAAAACGGTCAGAATATGTGCAACGCTATCAGAGCAATTATACTTATTCATGGATATACGATTTCTTTCATATAATGCTACAGGAACAATGACTTCAATACCGTACATATTGAGTGAATTAAATAAAAGAATGTTTCAATTTGTGGCTTAGTAGAACACTGGCTCCTTGATCATAACGCTGATATACAATGTATTAAACAGTATTGATAAAAACTATAGTGCTCAAGTGATCACATGTGCGAGTCCGGGCTGCTTCAATGGTCGTTATATTGGAAAGGGTGGAGTCGCAATCATGTGGCACCGCAGCTTAGACAGTTGTATTGAAACTATTCAGACTCGAAGCGATAGAATAACAGCTATTATAGGACTGTGTCTTGAACATATGTCGATCATTGTGATACAGGTATATTTAACATCTGCAAACCTCAATTCTGAAACCTTCAAATGTGGTGTTGACCAACTGTATGATCTATGCGCAATATATTCTACCAACGATATTGTAATTATGGGACACTTTAATGCTAAGTTTGCTTGAAACCTTCGTCCCCGAGATGCCTATGTTTCCAGCATATGTTCTATATTTGATCTAACTGACACTGACACTGACTTTTGCACAGGCCCACCATGCACATTTTACCCGTATACCAGTGCAAATCCTACATGCATAGACCACATATTACTTGAAGAGGCTCTTCTGCAAAGGATGGTTAGTTGCACCGTAATATCAGATGCTCCGTTGAATGTATCACTTCACCTACCATTGACTCTCCACTTGAAAATCGCTCAAAAAAGAGTGGTGTATAAATGGAATAACACACTGGTATTCTGTTCAAATTATATTTTAATTGTTCGGTGTAACCAGACGCTTGTGTATAACCGTTATGACTGTGATCGCTATGGCTTACTTCGTCATAGATCCCGTTATGTAATTGAAAATCTACGGATACAAAGTAATGATCGGGCAATTTACTTCTTTCTCCTAATAAAGACGTTAAATTTAGTTCATTAACGATAGTTTGAGGGGAAGTAACTCTGAAATTACTACATTTAGCGACGCAATCATGCGGAACACAAATATAGTCGACTATGGATTTTCCCTTACAAGAAACAGAAGTAAAATGATCAAGAGATTGCCCAAAACTTTTGAGTCGCTTAGGAACTCTATAAACGTATGTCCGTGTTGGTTGACTATACGTATCTATATTTGTAATAGTATCATGTAAATCTCCTATTCTAGCATTCATGTCGGCACATAGGAATATTGCATCAACATCAGAGTGTAAATATATCTGGCTTAATACATGTGTGTAAAAACTAGGAGCATTCCTACCGCATGGTGAGTTTTCAGGCGGTAAATATGCACATATTACAATTATAGAATATTGTGAGATCTTGTCTTCTAATGATATCGATAATATTCCCTCGTATGACTTATCAATAATACATATATCATAAGAATCATATATTAAGTCTTTCACAAATATACATACACCGCGGAACCTTTACGGGCATTTACATGAGTAACGTTTCTATTATAAAATTTATAACCAGGGATAGTCAATGTTTTATTATTTTGGAGATGAGTCTCATTAACACATATTATATCCGATTCGTTATATTTGATTAGTTCAACGCGAAGATCGTGGTTATTTGGTGTCCAGCCACATACATTTATATGGGAGATACGAATACGGTCCTGCCGAGGGTTGTTCTAGGCATCAGTTTCATCAGCAGTTGACGGGTTAGGGTGGTTGTCGGTTCGTGTACGGTCGTTCTTAAGAATGCGCCTATTGCCACTGACACGATACTTGTGGCCATTTGGTAACTCAGCAAGCAGAGTTCTGGCGTTGAGCTCCAGCAGACGCTCCGTGTGAGATTTGCTGCTATTCATATACACAGTACTGAATAAAGGGTATCCCTTCAACGATTTTTTGGCACGAAGAACCTCAATTTGTTGGTCAATGGATTCAAAGGCAATTTTCATAAGTCCCGGTTTGTTTACAACACTTAAAGACTTAAGTCTCGCTGTGTCGCATATCACAACATTGTCTGCTGTCGCATGCCCGAGAGCATTGATTAAGTTTTGCGCCTGCGTAATTAACGGTTGCTCCGGGATATCTGGCATGTTGTATACAATAACGGTAACCTCGTTATTTTGAACTGTATGATTGACGTGATTGGCGGTGAGCGAACTCATGTTTTGCTCAAGCATATCAATACGATTATCCAAAGTTGCGAACTTCAAATCCACGTCGACCTTGACCGCTTTGATTTTATCATCAATTGTTGACAAAATGTCTTTACGTAATTTGTCAATTTTACTATCAAACATTTGGCGTAAATTATCTTGGCCCTTTTTTACAGACATTAACACTTCAAACATTTGATCCATACGGGATGGCATATCAATCCCAGACTTATTTACTTTATTTGATGTTTGTTTAGTACTGGGACTTGGGATTTTAGAACCCTTTGTTACAGGACAGTAGAAAAGCAAAAAAGCATGACCTGCCAATGCTAATGCCAACGCTCTACATTTGCAAGGCTTAAGCCAATCTGGAAGTCCAACCGGTAAAGTATAAGGACCAAACTGAGAATATTCAACAGCTATATGAAATACATACTATTGTATGTTTCAGAAACTGTGCGCGTGTAAGTAAGTGACCTTCGAAAAGTAGAGGTATTCCATTCTAGCTGCCTAAGAAAGATTAATAGGATATTCTGGCCAAACAAGATCAGCAACAAGAGACTTTTGGAAAACTGTAAGACAAAGAGCATTATATCAAAAATCAAACAATGAATATTTAGATGTTTAGGCCATGTACTGGGAATGCCACAACACCGCACACCTAAAACAGCTTTTTATTGGACACCACCAGGTAAAAGGAAACCAGGGAGAGCACGAATTACCTGGCGAAGAACGGTCAAAACAGAATTATGAAAACTTGGTTACACCTGTGATCAAGCCTAGTACATGGCGAAGAGAGAGAAATAGAGGCAGTTTGTTGTAAGTACAAAGTTTTTCTTACGATGATACAAATGCAGTGAAAAGTAACATAATCGGACACACAAAAGTTAATCAAAATATTCGAGAAGCCAATGCAAAGATGCATGACATCTTTAATTCTTAAGTTTCTGTTTGTTTGTCCTAATATATATGCATTAAGTTCTATTTTACTAGACTATAGTATTTGTTGAACTTGCTTATAATATGACAAGACATTCTTAACATGTTTTGATATAAGCAAATTTGAATTATTTTGTTAATCAATAAAACTATATAATTTATAAGTAGTTCATAGTTTGCAGTGCATGTTAAAAGGAAGTTAAATTCGTTTTCAATAACATATCTATTACAGGCCTATTATGTCTGTCATGTCTTGTTTTGTTTTCGAATATAATATGTTCAAATGTTGGGATAGGGGCTTTTCGCCCCTATCCCATTCCTAGCATGCTTTTCAAAAAGTCGACTTACGGCTGCAACCAAGTACAACAATTGTATAAATCTGCGAAAATCGAGTTTTTATTGATTACCATCTGCTTTAAAATGATTTCATTGGTTCAACCGAATAACGAAAATCCACCCGCTTGCATTAATGATTCAAAAGAGTTCCAACGAGTGAAAAACACTCTGAACTATGATTGACCTCAATGTCAGTCTTGTTAGTAAGCGTCGACCGTGCTGTGACCCAAACAAGTCTACAACAGCCGACTTAGAATACATACATGTATAGAGAAATAAGCAAATCACTGTAAATAAAATTATAATTATTGAAAGCAGTTGAAACCATTGTGGCAAATGTAGAAATTGCCTACGATAATAAATTTCTCCTTTTGTCACGATGTTTTCGAATGTCGTCTGCTATACATGCGTCAAAAAGCGTCTGTAAGCGGGAAAGGGTTACACCGTGTTCATGTTAGCTGAACCCTTTCCGTGATACTATAACAGTCGAATATTGAAAATAGTATGGAAAAAGGAGCCATATTGCTGACAATGAGCAATTCCACCTTTTCACTCAATGCTTTCAAACCCGTTTAAATGAATTATTTTCATACTTAACATATAAAAACGTTTGACTACAGACGTTCTATAACTGTTTCCCCTTTCAGACACGTTTTGAATAACCTGCAACATATAAATGATAACGAGCAATTTTGCCTTACATCTAGGGGTAAAATATGGACAGTAATTATTGAAAATAGTAATATTGAAACCTTTGTGGAAAAAGAGGAAATGGGTCGTGATAAGCAATTTCTCCTCTTGTCACGATGTATCCAAATGCCGTCTGCCGCACATGCGTCGAAAAGCTAGTGTAAGCGGGAAAGATTTGAACCGTTTCCGTTACAGCTGACAATGTTTAAACAATGAATTCAAACATTAACCAAGTATTTTTTCCCTATAATCTTGATAACGAAAACTTTGCCTACAGTTATTCTTTTAACCTTTTCCCGTTTTAGACACATGTTGACTTAGCTTAACAGATGAATGATAATCAGCAAGTTTGTCCATTTCCACAATGTTTTCATCACTATTCAAAAATTATACTTTCATTAATTCAGATCAATATTTTAGCCTAGCTATGTTCAATGTCGTTCGCTGTATATTTATTCTATGTGGTCAAGGGTTAGGAAGACTGTAAACGTATCAAACCATGTAAACTTGTTAATACATAAGCACTACATGTATCGCTGTAGTCATCTAAAGAGAGAGCGTCCTACTGTTTGTACGTGCCATGAACAAATGGTACTAACAGTCTCGCAGCAACTGTGGAATTGTGGGTAAAACACTGCTCGTTTTGTGTTGAATATTCTCATATGTCGCTGAAAAAGACATTGTTCCACCATTCCATGTGTCTGTCTGTCAGTATGTCGATCCAACTGGGAAATGTAAAGTCAATCTTTAAATTAGAGATTAGTTAATTTCTGCATACATACGAGTTATAACCGCAAGGTCAAGATTTATTTTATATTTGAGGCGTTTCTAGCGAATTTTGGACCTAAATTTTAATGTTTCCGCATCTGCGTAAATTGAAGATTCAGCGATCGTCAACATATAAATTAGTCCTAGATTTATCTGTTGACAAATAAACTAGAAATGTGTCATAAAAAGGTTTTCATCAATTTACCTTGTACGGTTCCGTTTCGGAGATTCAATTAAACTGCAAATCGCTAGATGCGGCTTATATGTGACAACAAATATATTACCAACACCATACCATGTTAACCCTTTCCTAAACACAGACGTGTTTTGACTCATCGAAACCAGTGTTACGTTTTCAATACTGTATGTGTTGTCTTTCTGTAAAGCTTGGAGGCATTATCCGGCGTCCGACCTGATGTCTGTCTGAATGTGCATTCGTCAGTCCATCACGGTTGCATTTATTGGTCAAAATGTTGTTTCTGTTTAGCAGATTCATTTCAAGGTAGTCACACTTATACCTTGTGATCAGGAGGACGGCAAACAACTTGGTACATAACTCTGGTCTGCCGTTCTCCGCCTATTATATGTTACAAAAGTATATTAGGCCTACTTACCAACACTTTAGCAGATGGATTTCTATTTAAATAGTTCAACCAGATACGCCTCTCTAGTCGACATTATGTGGAATACAGTGGAACACGGACATTATTCGTTGTTTTTGAAAAGCGCTTTAATTGTAAAGTGACGTGTGTCTACGTAACATTGAGCGAGACGCTTCAGTAAATTAGTGTTACTGTCGTCTTCTTTTACGAACGGGAAAACATATTTCATACTCAGTTCCATTTATGTTTATCTTTTTCGTAATAATGTTAGTTCACACGAACATTACAAAGCACTTTTATGACCGTAGATATCGATTTTTTTTATAAAATAATGATAGACTAGACCAAAGACCTAATAACACATGTTATTAGGTCTTTGACTAGACGACATAAATTTTCAATCCATTTGACAGACCGCTGTTTATACATTCCCAAAGTGGCGACTCCCATGATTTCTAGCAAGTTTCATTTCAGAAAGTGTCATGGGTTCCTTTGAAAACTCATACTCCTCTCGCACACAAACTAACAAAAATACATATATGTTTTTTGGCAAAGCGGTTGGACTTGTCGACCGACTGAACCGTTTATTAACCCTTATTATAATACAGACACATCTTTATTAAAAAAAAAAAAAAAGGTGGTCGGAGGAATGCGCGCTCGACTATTCCACCGCTTATTAGTTACTGAGATATGGACTTTAATGTAGTTGCCTGCAAAATACTAACCATAATTTCTTAAAGGGTGATAATTTGCATTATATGCAGGATAGAGTACTTGATTATTTACATATATGTGATGGTTGGAAAGCGCTGTATAAAGTTCCAATGCAATGCATCAAGTAAGTACTAAGTTATGGTCTCTTAATGTAGTTGCACGCACACGCAGAATAGTCGAGCTAAAAACTAAAACAACAACAACAACAACAACTTCAGCCTTCTGTGCACCACCAATCGGAAAAGCAATCGCCTTGACGATAACCATATATCGCCAGCAATTCTAAAGGCAGCCACACCTGTAACAGGAATATCTCATATTCTAGCAATTATTAAGGCAACCAGGCCTGAACTACCAACAACAACAATAACCACAGAACTACAACCCTTATTATCAATCTTTCTATGTACCATAAATCGGAAAGGCAAGCCAATCGCCTTGACGATAACCATATATTTTGCCAGCAATTATAATAGCAGCCACGCCCGTAACAGGAATATCTATATAATGGGTATTAAATCTGCATTCTTACTATTCAGCATATCGAATATTCCAGCAATTAAACGGTAGCCACGCATGAACTGATATCTATCATTAGAACGCTCTGTGAAACACGATCATTGTATGCTTTAATCCAAGTATTCTAACATACAAGTTAATATCACTGATAACATGTTCTATATAAATTTATCTTGGAATCGTTATTTAAACGACTGTTTAACAAACACTCTTAAACATCTGTCATAATTAACACCAGTCAATATAAACGAAAACAAAATCAAATTTAAGATGCCAATGAACTATACATGCACAAACAATTAAATGATACATTGCTACAAATGAAAACTCATACTGTGCCCTCTATCGGAGCTAGACTTAACAAGGGAACTCAATTTTCGATACTCTCAAACGACGAAAATAACGTTATGCTGTCATTATGAAATATTTCACATACAAATATAACAAACCTAAACATATTCTAAACATACATGTATAATCAATTACAACCCAAGTGGTTTAGAAATTTAGAGTTTTTCATCCACTGAACTTTTCACATACCATTCCTTTGCCGATTCGCTATGCCATCTACCATGGCGCTTAAATAATATATCCGGTATGTTCGCAGCTGCGGTAGCACCCCCTCTCGTAAGGAATGCAAACAATACTTCTTAACATCTTGAACTACAGTTTTCAAAACGTTAAGAAATATACCTCGGAAATTACTATACGGTAAACACTTCCCACTTTTCCTGTCTTTATAACTTAGTTTTGTAGCACTTAATTTGGGAAAAATGAAATGATCATAATCCATGCGAAATACTTTTCCAAATTTACAACTGGCCACAAGACAGTTCCGGTTTTTGAAATTTAAACCCATGCACTTTCCCGGTACTTATTCGTTTTACTTGATTCAATAAACAGCGACATAAACATATCAAAAAATATAACATCTTTTCTGTTAAGGCTGAATACCTCTGCAATCCTTAAAAAACCCCAGCAAAAGCTAATAAACCTATACATATAGTTCTCTGATCGAAACTTTTATTTTTTCTATACAAATAAACATACTCCTTATGTAAGATTTCTACTGGCATAGGCTCTTTCTTATTAATCGGTTTTCCAAGTTTCCTTTTTGCAGCATCCAACCGTGTTTAACCAGACACGAGTATGTGGGGGATTTGTAATCAAATAAATTACAAGAGAAAGTTGATGCAACGCATCAATGTCGCCGGAAATCCATACTGCAGTTATGCATAACACTAACATTATAGTAGTTTAATAAACAGTTATCAACTGAGGGGCATATTGGAACATCAGGGATGGGGTCACGTGCAAATGTTTCATAACTTGCATTGTTTGATCAACGAAGTGAATGATAATTGAAGCCTTTCATTGTTTATGATCAATCTCCATTTCAAAGTAGGTTGACCATACACACAACCAACTAATTATTGATCATAAACAGTAATAGAAATGAGTAATCTTGCCAATCATTAGTCTTAGTATATATACAGTGCTTTCATTAAGGAATAATTATAAGATTTGTGAATTCCACATACACTTTTCAAGATGTTTGTCAGAATATTTGAATTTTATTATTTTTCAATAAAAACACTAAACAGACAATTTAGGATTTGCATGCAATAGCACGTCATTTTACCTTTCCTCTATTAAAGTCAACAGAGGACACCTTTGCAGCAATCTACTTTTAAAATAATGAGATAAGGGTTAAATCGCTGAAGACATGATTTTTTTCTTTTTCTCAAAATGATATTAGCTTGGCATCCTAATTATATCATACTTTAACAAATGTTGAAATGTAGTCCAATATTTATGAATTAGACCACCTTCGAAATATAATATCAGCTAAACAGTTAAATCTCAATGAAATTGTTGTATAATTTAAACTTAATTTCGAACATAAACTGAGCCATACAACATGTTAATTTATTTTAATTCTTTCCTTCCTTTTTTATAATGAAAATAACAAACTACTCATGTTTTAAAATTACATTATGATGAGCGTCCTTGTGTCAATGATGCATAACAATATGCAGATCGGAAACAATATGCCTTTAGGGAATTAAATGACACATTTAAAATAGTCAAGGACGAAATAATTTTGTACGAAAGACCGATTCTTTCTTATTCGCAGAGGTGTCGTTCTTGAAACTCTCTTTATAGGCAGAGAATGTTCGTTCAAAGTAATTTTTCTATTAAAACCAGTTTTATCTCGGTTTGTTCTTTTCTTCATTTGTTTCGAACCAAATAAACATTTTAAATCACCTATGATTTACTATTTGTAAGTGAGTGTAAAGAGCGGCTCTCTGCAAAGGAGATTGATCTACGCAGTTGGTATGTAAACCAAATTAGACTGTGCGACGTAAAGGGTTGTAGTTATCGCCTTTGGTTACATGTAGTATGTAGTGTAAAATAAAGTATTTCAGTCTAGCTAATAGGGACTGTTTTGTCTTCGTAAATAAAACAAAAAAACATAAATGTGAGTCAAAATAAAGAAACTGAAAATACCTAAAACATCGGAATATTTATTTCATTTTAGATGTGTCATTACTTAGTGTTTTTAAACAAACACAATTGTAATATGTTCAAGACATCTAAATGTGTTTCTTTCTAATAATAATCCCCCCTCCCATGTCATTTCCGAAAACCTATTAAAAATAGAAGTCGCGGGCTTCTGCCCGGCGACTAATAATCCCCCTTCCCATGTCATTTCCGAAAACCTATTAAAAATAGAAGTCGCGGGCTTCTGCCCGGCGACTAATGAAACCATTAAATGCTATAAAAAGCATTCACAATCGGACTAGAGGTGTTGCATGATTGAATTAAAGCTGCGAGAAATAGAGCGACATGAAATGCGTTAGCAGGCAATGTATCCTCAACACTCAACCCATTTATAATGGCCCACTTACGCCATCAATGAAATCCATGTTCGTAAGTTGAAAAAGTATTGCTGGCCCTGGACTCATGTCATTACTTTGGTAGTGAAGACACCGTCCTTGTCTGACAACGCCCCAGGTAACTCCAATTCTTGCAGTTCTTTACTATATCTCTGAAAGAACATATGTATAAAAACATAGATATTTAAGAACTTCCCTATGAATGAACATAAAATACAGTTGTTCTAGCGATAATCCAAATATTAATGCTCATGCTATGAAAACAAGGGCGATAACCAATGTTCGACATTTACATTTTCTTACGCATTACTGTCCCTTACCGAGCATTTTTCATCCCTTTTCCACTTTAGTCAATATATAAAGCTAACATTCTCAATTTCAAGTTTTCAGCACCAAAAATGCCCTCTCCATGCTAACATCTTGCAGAAAATTCTTTTGAAGTAGGTAATGATATAAAATCTTGAATAAATGACGAAAACTCTCAATCGAAAAAACATAACATTGGCCGGGACTTCTAGCACTCCTCGCGCATAGGAAACTTTCATCTTTCCTGGAACTCTGGGTATTACAGTGATTACTCCAGTCATAAGTAAATGCACCCACTCCTAACGTTCCACTACACCATACTCTAGAGTAGAAATGAGGCAATTTAGCGGTGTACTCTGGCGCAAAAAGAGCCCCATCTCCGATTTAAAATGCTAATGATATCTTGAGATATGCCCCAATCATCTCTCTCTCTCTATTATCTTGGATAGATGATCAGCTTTTCCGTTTTCATCCCTAGGCAACAATTCAACTTTCAAGTGAATACACTTTTTAGTACAAAACTCAAATATGTTATAAGCGAGCTCTTGGAAATAAACTTTCATAGAATCCTTGTTTACAATGATTACATTAGCATTATCAGAGAACCATTTGACCCTTTAACTATTAAGCACTTCTCCAATGGGCAAGACGTATTCTGTACGCAGTGCAAATCTCCCTCCACGTGGAGGATTTATTAGATTTCAAATAATCCCAAGTTCCATGAACCATCTACCTCATAACAAGCAAACACTGTACTACAAGCATCACTACAAACTATCATAGAACATTTATTTGTTGAAATGATGTACCGACTATTCAAGGACGTAAGATTATTTTCCCTAAATGCTAGCTGATCCTTACTTTCCACAGACAATATAATATAAGAAATCCAAGACCATGCTCGGGCTATATCTATACTTATACTTCTAGTCATAATCTTTGAAACAGGGCCTAAAACAATATTCATCGATATGTTTTGACAAACAAAACTAGCCCCTTTCCTAACAGGTAACCATGGTAACGACCATAAATGCTTTACGGTCTCCAATGTTTTCTGAACTCTATTCATAGGAATTTTGACAAAATATTCGTTCGAATTAAGCAATACGCCAAGCCACTGTAATGCCTCAGCTTCACGTATTATGCAAGAAAGAATTCACGCCGCGAAAATGGTTAAAGTAATTTTAGACTGGGACGTAACTCTATATACTTTCAGTTTCAAACAAGGTCAAAATACTAAAAATTACCAAATCAATCATTTCCAGTGCATCCTGTACAAATTTACAATAATTTAAACTCAAGGTCAAAAATTCAATGCATTCTGTTACACTAATTTCTACGCAAACAAAGCTTTTTATGGACTACTTTACTCTAGATCAGCATGGCCGTTGATGTCTTTGGCGTAATTTGACCTCTAGTGGATAAAAACTTTACGTCTAGAGTTACATAACCTACCTCTACATAATCGGGTCAGATATAAAAATACCGATGCCGTTAAAAACGCAGTTGCTAACAGCATGATATTTGACGCACTAGGTTAACTTAACACTTCCAGGGTTCGATTCTCACACTATGTCATTTACAATTTGTCCATCCCTCTATCTAAATTGGTTCTAATTCACGATTAATATTTTCCTTTTATAACATAATACTCTGGGATTGTCAAAACCGCATTACATAAATGACACGATTCCTGAATACACTTACACTATTCAATAATATATTACAAACAGGTTCAATTTAAAGTCTAAGGACGAACATGGTACTTAAATATCCCAGGAAAGTGGTGAAGTATATGGTCTTTTATTTGCAGACGATGTTTCTTCTTTCGCTGACACTGTGTTGAATCGCCAACACATAAGGTGGTCTATTACGAAATAGTGATAGATGGTTATACAGAGGTAACGAAATGGAAGTTGTCCAATTTTATAAATAACTAGGATAATATTTTACAGCAAAGTTATCTTGGACATAGACGGAAACTTTTGCTCTCCAAGCAAATAAAGCTGTAAATACTATATTACATTTCCAGAAACAGTACGGTCATCTTGATCACAATGATGCGTTTTAACTTGTTGATGCTATGATGCTGCCGATTCTAAATATGCAATATGGGGCAACCAATCATGTGGTATAGTAGAAAGACTGCATATCCGATTCGTTCTGTAAACGAATCGCTTGCTTAAACAGTTATGTAGCCAATTGCTTCTCTCTTGGTGAGTGTGGTAGGACACTCACAGCTGTGACGTACATAGTCCACTGTGTTATATACTGGTTAAACATCTTAACAATGGAAGAAAATAGGTACCCTCGGTTATGTATGGTTATGTGAAGACGTTCGTGATTTCAACATATTCGTTTAACATTTTAAACACAGACTCCATTTGCCACAATGATTTCAATGATGTTTACCCTGACAGACTTTAAAATCATCAAGTCCAAAACATAGAAAATCTCTATAAATGATAGTAAGATTGCAGCTACCAAACACTAAATGGAAACATTGAATCACCTCCTAAAGCGCTATCATATAAACTGTACAAAAGCGCCTTAAATTCTGAAAAACATCTATCTATATCGTTACCTTATGAGTATAAGAATATTTTGTCAAATTCAGATGTTCAGGGCATGACTTAATGATTGAAAAGGGATCAGCATCTTAAATTTACAGAAACCTACGGCATTGGCAATACTGTCTGAAATATAATAACTATGCTGTTGAAGACGAAAAATACTTTCTGCTTTGGTGTCCGTTATATGAAGAATTGAGAAAGAGCCTTTCTCAATTCTTCATATAACGGACACCAAAGCGGAAAGTATTTTTCGTCTTCAACAGCATAGTTATTATCTTTCAGACAGTATTGATGTAGATGCTGATCTTTTTTCAAACATCAAGTTATGTCAAGAGCCCCGGTAGCTCAGTCGGTAGCGACGCGGGCTGTCAATCCAGGGGTTGTGGGTTCGAATGCCGACACGGCCAACATTCTTTCCGATGTTTGACAAAAGTCATTGTGACCTGCGTCACTCGTCTTTCACTCGTCTTTCACCAATGGGCTGTTTAACAGTCTATGTGGAAAAGCAACCAGTTGCTTGGAAAGTATGTTGTGTGGTGTACTGCCCTGTGTTCCATAGTAAACACAACGTAAACACGTTTTGTCTATGGAGCGGAACGAAACCTACCTGTATTATGCATGTACTCCCGTCAAACAGGTTTGGTTTACCGACTAATGCACGGATTATCGACGAAACCTATATAGGTTTCGCAAAACAGGTTTTGGGTTTGGTGACTATGGAACACAGGGCCGGTGTGAGAACACCAGGAAACGCATGAGTAGGTAAACGGGTCGCCGTGAAATGACTGAAATATTGTTGAAAACGGCGTTAAACCCCAATCAAACAATCTATCAATTTCTTAAAAGAAAGGTTAAATTACAATACATGTTATACTTTATTTGTTTATTTGTGATTATTATGTCGGACACTCGTTACCTGGGCATCATTGCACTTGCAAAGTACTTGAACCTGGCATTTAACAAAATGAAACACATTTAGGCAGGAAACTGTTTATTAAGTCTTATATGCATTTAGTAAATGGATCTTGTAAAACACATTGATCCATCAAGTAAAGTGATTTGTTCAAGACATTCCACCACCGAGCGTCTTGGTACATTAACCTTTTTAATGTTAACTACAATTATTTTCACAACTACTTTCATGTTTATTGGTAAATTCATAGTGTATTTTGGGCCGTAGTCCTTGTATTACTGACTAAACTATTTGTATTCATATTTGTATATATATCATATTACACTGTAGTTTGTTCAAACGTTCTGAACAATTACAATGGTTACAAGACGGATGTTTGATGCAAAGCATCAAAGAGAAGCCGCAATATTTCGTTTCACATGAACAAATAAGAAAAAAGAACATTTAAATCCACAAACATTAGGACAATTTAATCTCTAGTCAGTAATGCTGATATCGGTTATTGAAGATATAAGTTTTATGTAGGATATTTAACCCGGCAGGGTCAGTGTTTTAAGTGAATGAGATAATTCAGAGCTAAACTGATCATGAAAAGTGACATATAATACTAAAGATAAATGGACAAGAGGTTGTAAAAAATTTAAATTAGTACCAAAATCACTAAATCAGTGTTTCGTTTGTATCGGTAAGTCATGATAGTGGATAAGGGTTTCTCACATAAAACAAATCTGCAGCAGACGACTTTGAAATTATCAAGTAAAAAATATAAAAAATCTCTATAAATGATCGTATGATAATTGAAAAGTGTTGAGCAATTTCTCCTTTGCCACAATGATTTCAATGATGTTTACCCTGACAGACTTTAAAATCATCAAGTCCAAAACATAGAAAATCTCTATAAATGATAGTAAGATAATTGAAAAGAGTTGAAATTATTGTGGCAAATTTAAAATCAAAGCTGTCGGATTACAAACGAACAATCTCGAGTGGACGAAACTGATGTGAACTCGTGTCGTGATTAGCATTCAGAAAATCAAGGAAACGTATTTCAATGTACACGTAATCCGAAAGACTGACAAGAGCTGCAGCGACTTTTGAAAACATTGTGACAAAAAGAGAAATTTATCCCGAGGAATTTATCCTTTTCCTACAATGTTTTCTACTTTATGTCCATAAATTATACCTTCAGTTAGCAAGATGTTCCAATTTTTACTTAATATGCTACATATGTGTTGTACGTGGGCAAGGCTTAACATTGGAACGAGTTTCAATTTTTTTGAAAACGTTAAACCAGTGCATGACAATTTACTTGAATTTATTTCTCAAACTGTAAAATCATGACCTTAGATTTACCAGTTGATAAAAGAGTTGAAATGCTGTCTACATTTACAGTGACAAGTTAAATACAGTTCAGTTAATCCGATCACACTTTGTTTGTAAGAACCAGAAGACTTCATTTCATTTAAGTTTTCTGGATGTTCGCATCGCATCCGTGATAAAACATGTTGTCGGCTATGCAAAAAACACCGATATCGTGTTTACCGCGATATTCATGAATGTGAAACTGCAACAACGAAAAAGAACGAAATTTATCTTGAAACAGATATTTCTGTGGTTTAAATATTTTCATGTCTGTATTTTGCGATGACAATTGTACTCAAAGTTAGCTTTGAATCAAGTATGTGCAATCGTAGACGAAACTTTCTTCGATATTTGCGAAAAAACAAAATGCATAAATGAATGAAAATGACAGATGACCAAAAAGGAAAGAAAAAAAAACTATTAGAAGAACGACAGACGAAGTTTTCGTCACGCAACATAGTAAAATATGAAGATATTATACTGAACATGAAAGTCAGATTATTAAAAGCAAAGCAAAAAAAACATTTATGTGAAATTACGATAAAAATGAAAATCTATAAATAGACTGTAGATGAATGGTACTGTCTTTTATTTTAGCTCCTAACTTGATTCGGGAACCAGAGTCGTTGCGCGACCGTTTACGACATTTACAAACTAGACTTAATTGAGATCGGATTAAACGCGTTGGTGAATACGGATTAAATCTAAATCGCCGGGAATCCAAAACGTGGACTAAATATTAACTTTAAGATTTAGTCAAAAATCTAAATTGAAAAGTTTAGTGAATATTCGTCTAATTACTGCGTAATATATCATAGGATGTAAAGAGCCAGACTACATTTACCGATTCAATAGGATGGTTCTCTATTTTACTGTTTAGACTAGATACAGTATGAATTTCGCTTAACTATAGATGTACATACATTAAATTAATTTAATGTCTTTTTTTTTAATTTGTAAAACTCACATATGTATAAAGAGTGTAAAAGGGATGTTTTAAAAGTCATTTACCTAAAATTAATATACTTAGTAAGGACAAAGCTTCTTCTGCTTCTGCTTCTTCTTCTTCTTCTTCTTCTTCTTCTTCTTCTTCTTCTTCTTCTTCTTCTTCTTCTTCTTCTTCTTCTTCTTCTTCTTCTTCTTCTTCTTCTTCTTCTTCTTCTTCTTCTTCTTCTTCTTCTTCTTCTTCTTCTTTTTCTTCTTAATTCTTTTCTTATCATAAAAAGCTATTGCAAGAAAGAAAAACAAAGGATAAGTTATTATCCTTGATTTTAACCCGTTAGAACAGCCGTACTAGCACTTCTTTGAGATAGATGCGTACCGATTTAATTGCGATATATATGTTACATCGGGTTTCAGATTAATTAATGTACAGTATTCCGGGTCCAAGATTAAATAGACATACGTTCAGAGCAAGTTGCGGTTTTTTTTTGTGAACAATCCGTTTTGAATTGAATATTGTTCTTTTAAAAACAAACGACATTTGATCTTTATCTCGAAAATCTGACGAATATTAACTCTTCCATTGCCGAATTTCAAAAAGTCGACTCTTTCCATGTTTGAAATTGGACCATTCCATTTTTCGTCTAACATATCATTTGGATAACATTTAATGTCTAAGTGGAAAACAATACAGATTTCAGGAGAGATAGCTCTGCATTGGCATTGGCAGTGAAAGGAGGCCAAATATGTCTACTTATAAACGGGTACATTATATATAATATAATGTATAACCGTTGAATGAACTTGTTTATGATGTTTACATAGAACCAATAATGCACCAAACCCACCCAAATATTTATTGTCACCATAATTCACAGTACACGTTATATTAACCTTACGCCCTGACACTTGAGACAAATCACAGGAAAACTTACAATCGGGGATGTGATAAGTTTCAGAGCGGTATGATGTTGTTTAACGCTATTTCCCTACGTATTTCAGTTATATCACGGCCCAATACGTTTCATTTCAAGCAACGTCTGAACGTGTGTCCTTACTCCTAACTTACCCTCTTTATGCTATCTACACACTCCTGAATCCCAAGGAGGGAAGTCAAGAGTACCATTTCGAAATATTTTATAGGACACAACCCGTGCTCGGACCCGTGTCTCCTGTTCAGGTGGCAGGCTCTCTAACCATTACATCACTCGTTTGGTCAGAACATAATGCATGAATTAAAGCCTTGTACCAATTCAATTCTCCAGTAGCTCTTAAAATTAGAAGCATCATTTTTGTTTTTGATGCTATTTTTTTAGACGATTTTAATTTTGTTTAATAATGTAGGCAGAAGTTACCTGCTGTCGTGACGTTAAACGTCGCATATGAGCCATGTCTTGATTTATTCATTCATTGTTTTGGTATTTTACGCCGCTTTCAACAATTTGTCAGTTATATCACGGCGTTTATTCTGACACCAGCCAGTCTTAATGCTAACCCCGTAACCCTGAGCACCAAGGAAGGCAGCCATTACAACGAGCCCTGTCTTGTGATTTGGGGTCTTAATTTTCACCGTATAAGTATAATATTATTCAGAGCTCCAAATAAGGGGCATTTTTCACGTTCTAAAACCCTTATTTATCACCCAAACTCTATGATGTGGGTACTCAAGAGAATCGTCTCAGTAAGATGATTGTCTTGAGTACCCACAGCATAGGGTTTGGTTAAGTAAATAAAAGGGATACTGTTGGGTTTACTCCCCCTGATCTAGTCCTCTAGTATATCCACCTTTAGAAATGCTAAGTCAGTGGCAAATACATGTTCAGTCGTAAATTTTAATCTGAACCCGTCCTAGTCCGGAGTTCCTTATTATTGCGTAAAGGAATAGGAAGTCAGGCACGAGGATAAACCCGTCCATGCGAAAAGGTATACCTTTGCATTTCTGAACAAGATCACCCTGTTATACCTGGACAGTATTGGTCTTTGATCAGACTGTGTGGATGTACGGGATCGAGCTGAATCTACCTTGTCCACAAACGCAAACTTGCACCTTGTTGATAGAATCTTCTAACGGGCTTATGAGAGTAAAACGTGGACAGTGTATATCTTTGATCAGACTGTGCGGGTGACTGGGGCTGATCTGGATATACCTTGTGTCCTTTTCCCAACGGATGGGCTCGTTATCACCACGCCA
>JASEVX010000003.1:96886683-96962386 GCA_031761405.1 Serripes groenlandicus
TTTCTCGCGGGACGGCTCATTTTTGTTTAGACTATTCTGATCACTCCTCCCAGCTTCCGCTTTCTGGAGACAAACTAGTACTCGCGTCGTTTTCATGAACAAAATCAAAAGACAGAACCCGCTCATCACGGGATTCAAACCGGGTAACTTCCGTACGAAAGTGGGACGCTATATCACTGCAACACTGACTTCTACATCTTTTTGAAAAACGTTGATAACACTTATCCATCTACTATGTGAAGACATGACAAGCGCTCCAGGAACACCATCAGTGTAGGATCGATCCGCGTTTCTTTACAGCAAGACCTTAACCATTTCCGTCGTACGACAATTCTGCAGCAGACGACTTTCAACATATTTTGTCAAAAATAGAAAATCTCTATAACCGAATGGATAACCTATGACCAAAAGTGGAAAACATTGTGGCAAAAGGAGAAATTGCTCGTTTTGAGCAATTTCTTCTTTTGTCACTATGTTTCCAAACAGTCGTCTGCTGCATAGACGTCAGAAAACGTCTATATGAGGGTTTTAGTGCTCCATCTACTCTAACACGATGCATTAAACGTGTACTCAGAACAAAGGGACACCATCCTCGGTACCCAGGCTATTCATACAATATATATATGATACCCTGGGCAAATTGGCTAGCGAAACTTCGTAAAGCATGCACCACGATTTCCTCCGTATATACTACACTGTAATTTTCGTATCGCATGAGGTTTATGTCATGCGGCCAATCAAGCGGCTGCATAACACCTCATAGATTATTCATGAGTACGATTTTTTATAGCCAATTTACCCAGGGTATCATATATTTTATGAATAGCCTGGGTACCGAGGATGAGGGACGATGGCACATGAAACATTACTGAACAATATATATAGAGGCTTTTTACTGTAATCAACTTTTTCCACCTCGATGTTTTAGAGTGACCTCTATTTTACCCATCTTTTTCTTACTTGCTAGTCAATGCAACCAACATGTTTTTATCTGTAAAAATCTATTTAGTTAATAGACCTAAGTTTGTAGGGAAATGTTAGAAAAACCTAGCACTAAGATTAGCCATGACCTTCCCATACAAGTGCACGTGGCTAATAAAGTCATATATTTAAAAAACAAAAAAGTAAATTTATAGCAATTTCTCCTTTAGTCAAACTGTTTCTAAAAGTCGTCTGCTGCAGACGTGTCAGAACCCGTCTATATACGTGGAAAAGGAGTCACGGGAGTCTTATTGAATCAGCAACGGGATCTCGTCAATGTAAATTGGCTCCAAAATTAATGAGGAAGCAGTTCTAATTCTTTGTTAAAAGATGCATCTTGGACTTATTTACACAAATTTCTTGTCGGATCAATGAGAAAAAGACGTGGTTTTCTATATATATGAAAATTCGTATGCATGTAAATTAAAATCTTTTATGTTCCTTTCAATTATTTATTTTTTTTCTTGTTTTTTTTCTTTCTTCTCTTTTTATCTCTTTTTTACCTTATCTGTAAATATTGTTTATCAAAAGTGACTTATAGGCCCTACGCGGCCGGGTGTTTATATTGTTTGATGTTTTTATTTGTAAAATATGTACACCTGTCACTATAATAACATATTACTTACTTACTTTCTTACTTACTTACACAAGGTACATACTGGGTGGGTGTTTGTTTGATTGTGTGTATGGTGTTTAAAGCAGCCTTCAACAATTGTTCATTAAAATCACGGCGTTTTTTAGGAGTTACCAGTACTACTGGACCATTTATCCTGAAACCAGTGAGTCAGGCGCAATGCTAACCCCACAACCCTTAGCGCCTAGGAGAGAAAGCCAGTTTTACCATTTTCAAAGTATTTGGTATTTCGTGGCTGCACAGGCTCGCACGACTCTTCACTATACTTGCTGGAGACCAAACCAGTACTCGCGTCGTTTTCATGAACAAAATCAAAAGGCAGATTCCGCTCATCACGGGATTTGAACCGAATAACTTTGGTACGAGAGTGCGACACTATATCACTGCAACACTGATTCCCACATATTTTTGAAAAGCGTTGACAACACTTATCCATCTACTGTGTGAAGACATGACAAGCGCTTCAGGAACACCATCAATGTATGGACAGGTCGATCCGCGTTTCTTTACAGCAAGACCTTAACCATTTTCGTCATACGACAATTCTGCAGCAGACGACTTTGAACAAATTTTGTCAAAAAAAAGAAAATCTCTATAACTGAATGGATAACCTATGACTAAAAGTGGAACATATTGTGGTATACACGTCACTATACACAGATGCTTTATGACCCCCCTAAATCACGATGACGCTGCTAAATGATAGGGTTTGTTTTAAGTGTAGTAATACAAGTTGTAGGATACCGCCTCGGTGATGTAGTGGTAACGAGTCCGCACTGGGTGCGAAACGTCACGGGTTCGATCTCCGGCCGGGTCATACCAAAGACTTTGAAAATGATTGCAGTGGCTTTTCTCCTTGGCGCCCATGTTTGTGGGGTTCGCATATCGACTGAATTGCTTGTGTCATCATTAACCCTTTCAGCGCCGAATTGTTTAAAGTAGACTCTTCTAACCACAAATTAGGGGGTCTCCATTTCTAATGTAATAAAAGTGTTGGACTATTTTGATAAATAAAAGGCAAATAATGCTGATTTCAGGTGAGACAGCTCGTTACGAGCTGTCTCATCTGAATCAGTATTGTTTGCAAAAACCTCAATATTGCCTTTGGCGCTGAAAGAGTTAATAAGGGTCATACGGGGGCGTATAAGATCATAAATTGTTCGATGTCAAGTATAGCTTTACCCGTCAGCCTGATAATCATGAAATATTCTAGAACAAATGTGATCTGAAAACACGGGGTATATTTGTGATAAGGATACGAAAACATTGTGGAAAAAGGAAAAAGATGGTATTTTTGAACAAGCTCTGCTTTTTCTAACACTGTCTTCAAATGTTGTCTGATACAGCAGCATCGGAAGAAGTGCCTATCAGGAAATAGTGATAGATAAATGAGCCGTTTCACGAGAAAACCAACATTGTGGACTCGGAGCAGCCTAAGCATGCCGCGCAGACTAACCCGGACAGACACGTTTCGCTTCCTGTGGATGTTCTGTTTCAGGAATCATTATTCTAAACCTCTATCGCCCTCTAACTTTCTGAGACGCAATGTGTCTGCCCGGATTAGCCTACGCGGACTGCGCAGGCTGATCTAGGTCGATATTTTATGCAGATTCCATAATACTGATTTCCTAATGGAACTGCTCAAATTGTATCGCATTGTAAAATGTCTATGGTATTGTAATACCACATAAACATAGTGGTTATATTTAAAAGATGTTCTAATTCGTAGCAGAAAACGAACTATTTTACAGGTGTAATAAAATATACAACTCCGATACAATACAATACAATACAATACAATACAATACAATACACTGTATTTGTACGTAAAGGCCATCGGTCAATCATTCAATATAAACATATATATACATATATGCATACAAACGTATACAGAGTTGTCATATAACACACAGTTTCAGATATAAATATCAGATGTTAAATGTATATATAAGATTTTCATTGAAAAGCGCTATGGTAAGTAAAACCAGTCATAAATTGGTTAACTAGTGTTTGTTTCAACAAATAACCTTTACGACTTCTCTATGCGAAGGAGACGTCATAAAACGATACTTTCTGAAATGTTTATGAACTAAACCTTTGGACACAAACTTGACTTGGGCTTTTGAGTCGTTTGAATAAAAACGTCAAAGGTTTCACCAGCGCGAAATTGTTTCATTCTGTCAGGATCTAGTGAATTGATCTTGGGGCATGCGAGCTTTAACCTTTGTCCATTCATACAACGAATCTGCAGCAGACGACTTCGAAAACATAGTGACACAAACCTGAAAAGTCTCCATTAAAGATAGCTTAAGTGTTAAATAAAGTTGAAAACATTGTGGCCAAAGGAGAAATTGCTCAATTTCACCTTTGGCCGCAATGTTTTCAAAAGTCGTCTGCTGCTATTGCGTGAAAATGCGTCTGCGTGTGGGAAAGGGTTATGGAAGAGTATCATTTAAACAAACCTCATCCATAAGAAAATACATATCTATCAGCCTAAATGAAAACAGTCGTCAGTGTTTTACCGGTACACTACCGCAGCAGTCGTTATGATATTTCCATAATCCTGGACACCAGGCAGGCAAGCAACTACACCCATATTAATGCTGACTGTTGAAACTAGGTAAATTTACGATATCTTCAGCGAATTGTTGTAGCGCATTGCTGATCTAGCTTAAATTAAACAGATTCACTGGATCTCAAATGCCCAATGTTCTTTTTTGTATAGCGCGGGTAAGTCATATACCCTCTCCATAGACCATTTAAAACTGACCCACATGTACACATGTAAGTTCGAAACCCCAGCTCGGCCAACATTCTTTCTGACGTCTGACAAAGGTCAATGGAACCATCATTCGTCTTCTTCCAAAGGGTAAACAGTTTATGTGGAAAAGCAGCCAGTTACTTGGAAAGGCAGGAACAGATTGATAGGTATACTGTCCGCTGTTATATCAATTGTTGAAAACGGCGTTTAACACCAATCAATTATTCAAGCATATTGTTTGATATAAAGCTAGTTAACAAAAAAATAACTCCATTATTAATCTGATATTGACCACGAAGTAACAACGGACATACACTTGTGCACGTTTACCTGCTTAACTTGAGCGTCATTTAAATATTGTCATAAAAGTTATTTATTTTCCACTTATCTTTGCCTACGCCATATCTTAAGTACTAACCATGGGGTGTTCCAAAACGTAGTATTTGTGTTTGAATGGTACCAAGCTAGACGCGACTGTATGCAAAGTTCACGACTTTAACATTTTCCCTCATATAGACGCTTTCTGACGCCTCTGCAGCAGACGGCTTTTTGAAAACATAGTAACAAAAGAAGAAATTGCACAAAACGTGCAATTTCTCCTTTTGTCACAATGTTTTCCACTTTTAGTCATAGGTTATTCATTCAATTATAGAGATTTTCCATCATTTGACAAAATATGTTCAAAGTCGCCTGCTGCAGAATTGTGGTATGAGGGAAAGGGTTAATCGATATATGCAAACAAATTAATTCATTATCTAATCTAGGTCTACATTGTTCAAAAATCATATAATGATTCGTAGTGCTAAATGTCATTTAAATCAGACCGAATTACAACGCCACATGCGTCTGGCGAAAAAGAGATCTGACGGCCTTCTCAAGTTGCTCCTATACATTTGAATACTCACTCTTATTAGCAGCTTCTCGTTGTTCTGTCCCATGTAATCGTACGATCAACATACTTTCGGCATTCACTGTTTCTGTAGCTCGTTTATTTATATTGATTAACATCCCCGTTGATACTTAACGATATTGTTGACGGAAAATGTATTGGCTGATGCGAATGTCAATCATAGACGACCTGTATAGGTCACAATACACCAACGAAATTCCAACTTTGCTTCCATGTAAATCAATCAGCTTCAACCCTCATTTGTCGCACCTTTTAAGCGTTTTCCAAGAATAACATCAATATCATTGAACAGAGATACCTCTTACCTTTAAAATAATCCAAAGAAAATGGGGGGTCATGCATTATGCAAGAAAGAAATCGCTCCGTGAAGATGGTGGTAGTCATTTTGAACACAATCGAGCTAGGCTAAAACTGCATCCTATACATATAATACAAATAATTTACACCCATTGTCACATATTCAATGCAGTCCGGGGCAATAGTACAACCATTTCTAGGCAAACAAAACCTGTTTTAGGGACTACTTGGATCAGCCTGGCCCGCGGATGTATTTGGCGTAATTTGACCTATAAGGCAATCATTAGATTAATACGATCATTTGTTACTGCAGCAAAGTTTAAGTCTGGTTTTAATGATAATACGATTCGTAGAAATATAGACCTATGAAAGTCAGGATTTCAGTTAAATAAACTGACAAAAGTCTTTGCCTCGCGATAAGCGATTTTTGTTGAACTTCCCTCAAGTTGGATAGCGGAGGGGCATACCCTAATCATACATATATAAATAAGGTACCTCATATAAATAAGGTATCCACCATTGACCGTATGTTAGCGAGTAGACAGTTAACTATCTTTAAGTTTAGCAAGGTAAGTTTGTCATTTATATATGCTTTTAATAATAACAATTATTGTGTTCAGTATTTCGGCACTAAACCTTCATAAAGGTCATAACTATTATATTGTATAGTAATTATTTCAACACACCATTTTTTAATTTCGCATGGTATAGATATTTTTCAACGGGATAATATATTTTAGACTTTTTAAGTTTGCAATTTTAATTAAATTTACAGAAAATTTAAGATGAGTGTTAATGCTCCCGATCAAGTCATACTACATAGTTTGAAAATGATGTTAGTTGTGTCTCTTCTCCACCCCCACCCCCCACACCCCGACCCCACCCCCCCCCCCCCCAGGGGTGCGGAGATGGCAAATAGACTGATGTACTGGTGTTAGGATAACCTTGTTAACGGTACTGGTAATTTACCCGGGCATCGTGGTGATGTGACTGAATAACTGAAGAAAGCTTACAAATAAACAAAACAAATAATACAAAAAATTCGATCATGAAGAATGGCTATACAATGCTTACTCCTCACACTAGACGGGTTTTAGATGAGTACTTCATATGTTTAACAAGAATATTCTATAAATAAATATGTATCAACTTGCTGTTAAAAACCATGGCTTATTAGTAAATGCCGGTCATACAATACATCGTTGTCATTATGCAAGTATTAGATTGGTATTGTGCTTATTCATGCATCAGTTATAATCAAACAAACGGACACAACCTCATCAGGTGGAATCAGCTACTCAGCTACATAGTATTTTGTTTAACTCTTTCGGCGCCAAAGGCAATATTGAGGTTTTGCAAACAATACAGATTCAGGCGAGTCAGCCCCAAAAAAAATCCACAATTCTTATCACATGAAAAATAGAATCGGCCGATTTTGAACATGGAAGAGTCTACTTTAAACAATTCGGCGCTGAAAGAGTTAACTGCAACGTTTCATGATTACCATAAAATAACATAAGGCGTAGTGAGTTTTTTGTGATAACTAACAACGCCTCATTACAACCAAGCTGTGTGAGGGGGTTTGAAATAAACCGCAATAACCATAAAATTACACAAGGTGTAGTGAGTGTTTTGTGATAACTAGCAACACCTCATGATAACCGAGTTTTGTGATGGGGTTTAAAATAAACAACAATAACCATAACATAACATAAGGCGTAGTGAGTCTTTTGTGATAACTAGCAACGCCTCATGACAACCAAGCTGTGTGAGGGGGTTTGAAATTAACCACAATAACCATAAAATAACATAAGGCGTAGTGAGTGTTTTGTGATAACTAGCAACACCTCATGATTACCGAGTTTTGTGAGGGGGTTTGAAATAAACAACAATAACCATAACATAACATAAGGCGTAGTGAGTCTTTTGTGATAACTAGCAACGCCTCATGACAACCAATCTGTGTGAGGGGGTTTGAAATTAACCACAATAACCATAAAATAACATAAGGCGTAGTAAATCTATTGTGATAACTAGCAACGCCTCATGACAACCAAGCTGTGTGAGGGGGTTTGAAATTAACCACAATAACCATAAAATAACATAAGGCGTAGTAAATCTATTGTGATAACTAACAACGCCTCATGACAACCGAGCTGTGTGAGGGGGTTTGAAATGAACCACAATAACCATAAAATAACATAAGGCGTTGTGAGTCTTTTGTGATAACTAGCAACGCCTCATGACAACCAAGCTGTGTGAGGGGGTTTGAAATAAACCACAATTACAATCAAATTACATAAGGCGTAGTGAGTCTTTTGTGATAACTAGCAACGCCTCATGACAACCGAGCTGTGTGAGGGGTTTTGAAATTAATCAAAATTACCATCAAATTACATAAGGCGTAATGAGTCTTTTGTGATAACTAGCAACACCTCATGATAACCGAGTTTTGTGAGGATTTTTGAAATAAACAACAATAACCATAAAATAACATAAGGCGTAGTGAGTCTTTTGTGATAACTAGCAACGCCTCATGACAACTGAGTTTTGTGAGGGGGTTTGAAATAAACAACAATAACCATAAAATAACATAAGGCGTAGTGAGTCTTTTGTGATAACTAGCAACGCCTCATGAAAACCGAGCTGTGTGAGGGGTTTTGAAATAAACAACAATAACCATAAAATAACATAAGGCGTAGTGAGTCTTTTGTGATAACTAGCAACGCCTCATGACAACCAAGCTGTGTGAGGGGGTTTGAAATTAACCACAATTACCATCAAATTACATAAGGCGTAGTGAGTCTTTTGTGATAACTAGCAACGCCTCATGACAACCGAGCTGTGTGAGGGGTTTTGAAATTAATCACAATTACCATCAAATAACATAAGGCGTAGTGAGTGTTTTGTGATAACTAGCAACGCCTCATGACAACCAAGCTGTGTGAGGGGGTTTGAAATGAACAACAATAACTATAAAATAACATAAGGCGTAATGAGTCTTTTGTGATAGCTACCAACACCTCATGATAACCGAGTTTTGTGAGGGGGTTTGAAATGAACAACAATAACCATACAATAACATAAGGCGTAGTGAGTCTTTTGTGATAACTAGCAACGCCTCATGACAACCAAGCTGTGTGAGGGGGTTTGAAATTAACCACAATAACCATAAAATAACATAAGGCGTAATGAGTCTTTTGTGATAACTAGCAACGCCTCATGACAACTGAGTTTTGTGAGGGGGTTTGAAGTAAACAACAATAACCATAAAATAACATAAGGCGTAGTGAGTCTTTTGTGATAACTAGCAGCGCCTCATGAAAACCAAGCTGTGTGAGGGGGTTTGAAATAAACCACAATTACCATCAAATTACATAAGGCGTAGTGAGTCTTTTGTGATAACTAGCAAAGCCTCATGACAACCGAGTTGTGTGAGGGGTTTTGAAATTAATCACAATTACCATCAAATAACATAAGGCGTAGTGAGTGTTTTGTGATAACTAGCAACGCCTCATGACAACCAAGCTGTGTGAGGGGGTTTGAAATAAACAACAATAACCATCAAATAACATAAGGCGTAGTGAGTGTTTTGTGATAACTAGCAACGCCTCATGACAACCAAGCTGTGTGAGGGGGTTTGAAATAAACCACAATTACCATCAAATTACATAAGGCGTAGTGAGTCTTTTGTGATAACTAGCAACACCTCATGATAACCGAGTTTTGTGAGGGGGTTTGAAATAAACAACAATAACAATAAAATAACATAAGGCGTAGTGAGTCTTTTGTGATAACTAGCAACGCCTCATGACAACCGAGCTGTGTGAGGGGTTTTGAAATAAACAACAATAACCATAAAATAACATAAGGCGTAATGAGTCTTTTGTGATAACTAGCAACACCTCATGACAACCGAGCTGTGTGAGGGGTTTTGAAATTAATCACAATTATCATCAAATAACATAAGGCGTAGTGAGTGTTTTGTGATAGCTAGCAACGCCTCATGACAACCAAGCTGTGTGAGGGGGTTTGAAATAAACAACAATAACCATCAAATAACATAAGGCGTAGTGAGTGTTTTGTGATAACTAGCAACGCCTCATGACAACCAAGCTGTGTGAGGGGGTTTGAAATAAACCACAATAACCATAAAATAACATGAAGCGTAGTGAGTCTTTTGTGATAACTCGCAATATTTTCATGACAACCGAGCTGTGTGAGGGGGTTTGAAATTAACCACAGTTACCATCAAATTACATAAGGCGTAGTGAGTCTTTTGTGATAACTAGCAACGCCTCATGACAACCGAGCTGTGTGAGGGGTTTTGAAATAAACAACAATAACCATAAAATAACATAAGGCGTAATGAGTCTTTTGTGATAACTAGCAACACCTCATGACAACCGAGCTGTGTGAGGGGTTTTGAAATTAATCAAAATTACCATCAAATTACATAAGGCGTAATGAGTCTTTTGTGATAACTAGCAACACCTCATGATAACCGAGTTTTGTGAGGATTTTTGAAATAAACAACAATAACCATAAAATAACATAAGGCGTAGTGAGTCTTTTGTGATAACTAGCAACGCCTCATGACAACCAAGCTGTGTGAGGGGGTTTGAAATAAACAACAATAACCATCAAATAACATAAGGCGTAGTGAGTGTTTTGTGATAACTAGCAACGCCTCATGACAACCAAGCTGTGTGAGGGGGTTTGAAATAAACCACAATAACCATAAAATAACATGAGGCGTAGTGAGTCTTTTGTGATAACTCGCAATGTTTTCATGACAACCGAGCTGTGTGAGGGGGTTTGAAATTAACCACAGTTACCATCAAATTACATAAGGCGTAGTGAGTCTTTTGTGATAACTAACAACGCCTCATGACAACCAAGCTGTATCAGGGGGTTTGAAATAAACCACAATAACCATAAAATAACATGAGGCGTAGTGAGTCTTTTGTGATAACTCGCAATGTTTTCATGACAACCGAGCTGTGTGAGGGGGTTTGAAATTAGCCACAGTTACCATCAAATTACATAAGGCGTAGTGAGTATTTTGTTATAACTAACAACGCCTCATGACAACCGTGCATGTGCAGGGTTTTAACTAAAATATAACGGCCATCAAATTAATAGCCGATCCACGGTACCTCAGTCAGTAGCGACGTGGGCTGTCATTCCAGGGGTAGTGAGTTCGAACCCCAGCTCGGTCAACATTATTTCAATCGTTTGACAAAAGTAATTGTGACAATAGTCATTCGTCTTCCATTCCAAGGGGCTTACATTCTATATGGAAAAGCACCCAGTTGCTTGGAAAGATGGTGTATTATTGGTGTGTGAAAGCCAGAAAACACATGAGTAGGTGAACTGGTCGATATGAACAATTGCTGAAAACGGCGTAAAACCCCAATCAATCACCTGTCAAATTACAAAAGGCGTAGAGAGTGTTTTGTGATAACCGCTATCTGGATGTTACTAGGTTATAAGGTGTCGAGATGGTGCACATGCAAGGCCGTGATCGAACAGCGAAAATGCGCTTGCTGATCTAGATCTTGGTCTTCGTTATTCACTATCTTTGTTCGAAGTTGTGGTTTTACATTTGACGATGCCAATTTATTTTGTGAAAATAAACTGATTGCGATTCCGAATCCAGGGCCGTAGATAAAGGGCCTTTTTGTTCATGTTCCAAACTCCTTATATGACAAGAAATAATCGTCTTAGTTCGTTTAAGTACCTACTTATGCAATACAAAAGACATTGTGGGAATCTATTGGTTGACACCCCCTTATATAGTCCTCTGCGTTTCGTCTCTTTTCAGATTCACTTATTAACCATGTATATTGTGTTCGGAGTGGCCGTGCTGAGTGTTATTGCTCCACTGGCATTGTCTTCAAGTAAGTCAACATTTTATCCGAATTATACCTCATTAGAAACCTAAAATGTTATTTTATGTTCGAACAAACTCTCTTGTTATCTATTTATTAAATACCATATTCTTTGATTAAATATGTTAAATATGATTACAGTTTGACATATAAAGTGTCTAATCATAATGGAATGTTTAATTGTATAATTGTTTTATTGTAATGTTTAATATTTACTACTATGTGTCATTATACTTAATTCAACTTTGCAAATCGTGTTTCGCTTGCGTATGGGCAGCATACAGATGGGTACAAGCAAGTGTATGGAAACATGACGAAAACAAGCTTATTGAGCTTTCGAATAAACATGCTTAACAAACATACAGTATTTAAACTAAAAAAGCATGTTTCTATCCTCCATTCTGTACCTTCTTTATTTATTTATTTTTTTTTTTTTTTTTTTTTTCTCTATATACTTCATTCTTTTTCTCTTATTCTCAATTTCTCTCTCATATTGATTTAATTACTACGCCTATTGTTGCCCTCTGATCACGTTGTATAATATATTGCAGAGCTGTCATTTATGTATTATGTACAATACTCAGCATCGAAATAAAAAATATTGTATTGTATTGTATTGAAGTATATAATTATGTATGTGTTTAGGTACATATTAACAGGCGTGTATATACAATGAATTGTTTAAATGAAACTGTACATATGAGCACATGTATAAGCCAATGTTTTGTTGTATTATGTTGTATGTTTCACTGCTGTATGCTATACTTACCACATGGGTCTATCACCATCTGGTGAACATTGAATAAACTTGAAACTTGTTAAAGGGACTGAATCTCATATGATAATTGCTATAACCTTGATGTTTTTGCATGTAATGGATTGAGATTTGCTGACTGATGTACTATAATATATGCACACTATTAATATTGCGGAGATTTTTCGTTATTTTGCATTGTAAAATCTACTGGGTTAGTAACGCAGTAAATCTAAAAATATCGCTGTATATTTATCACGTGATCCTTAAAACCGAATTGACAATCTCCTTCGCAGAGTTGTCGTTCCTTACACTCACGCATACATGAATGTAATGAGTCGATAGTGTTAGAGAATGCCGAATTGAATCCACAAATTCAAATGAGCAAGAGGAAATTCCACGGTATTTTTAAACGGGAAAACACGAAGCGGACGTTTTTTTAACAGCTTATTTCCTATGAAATAATGAAAAACAAGACGTGTACGACCTTCTACAACATTCCGTTACATATGTATCGACGTATTGTGGATTAATTAGAATAAGTATAAAATATAACGATTTTGGACCATTATGGTGTTCAGTCCCTTTAACTCACCCTGAGTGATTCATCAAGATTGTTTCTAAAACACATAGCAATGCGTTGTCTCTTATACGACTGAAGTTCGCAAGTTAAAACGTAAACTGAAAGTTCATTAAGTTGGCATCCGTATTGAAAAAAGCCAGCAATTACTTATTAACGATACACGTCAGCACTAATATCCTGATCAATTGTGCAAGGTAAAGATGGTCATGAATTCGAAACCTTTATGAGGACTTACTAACCGATCATTTCAGACCGGACCCTGCTGTCGCCACTTTAATTCGAACATTCAACCTCCCAAACCAGAAGCGAAAGTTTAACCCTTTTCCTCATACGAAAATTCTGCAGCAGACGACTTGGAAAGTATTTTGTCAAGAAATAGTAAATCTCCATAATTGAATGGATGACCTATGTCTAAAAGTGGAAAACATTGTTGCAAAAGGTGAAATTGCACGTTTTGTGCAATTTTTTCTTTTGTCGCTATGTTTTCAAAAAGCCGTCTGCTGCAGAGGCGTCCGAAAGCGTTTATATGAGGAAAGGGTTACATTTTCATAATACCGACAGATGTTCCCGGAGCGGGTTGTGTACTATCAAAGGGCCATATTTCCGTAAAAGACATTGAATCATTGAATCTGAACAAACGATAATATGCGCAACGTCTCCTTGTACTGAACATTCGAAATAAGTTAAACTGAATTCAAGTCGGCAAGCCTGAGAATTTACCCGGGTAAGAATTGGTGGGGCAGATAGAAGCACACCCGCAGAAATTATCAACATGGCGACTCTATGTCTCCTCTATGTTTTTCGGGGAGTATATGCTACGTTTTAATCATGGCGGCTACGTTTCGTCGTTTACAACAATCTTTTACACGTATGTTTAACTCCCGTTTACGAGGAAACTCATAACGATCTAATCAATACAAGTTATAACGTTGATTTGAACATTTATCAAAACTTGGCATGATTACATGTTTCCAAATCATTGAAGTTTCAATAGAATTTATGTAATATCTAAACGTTTTCGGGTATATATCACTTGTAATAATGTTGAATGTTGAATGTCACACTACCATGTTTTGTCTGGAACATAATTTTATGTTGTACATGTAACATGGTTTGTTTATACGAAAATGTGGACGAAATTTTCTTGGATCCGTGATTTAATTACTTTTTGTCTCGATAGCATAACTTGTGTTCTGAATCCGTGTCTCTCTGAAATAAGTTATGACTAGTTCGTTTTTTGACACAAGAAATATTCACAGGGATGCAGGTAACATAGGCATTCATGATACTTCGGACAAACTTTACGTGCATCTGCATTGTTGCAAAAGCCTTTAATTGCCATTGTCAGCGAAAGGGTTAAAAACTAATGAAAAATGAAGAAGGTGAGTGTATGCTCGCTCTCCTGATACAAACATTCAAACAAACATTGAACTGTCTGAGTGATTATATTATGTTATAATAATATTTATGATGAAACGCGTGAACATAGTAAAATGCCCACAGTTTGTAATGTACAATGTTTAGGTTATGCCGATATGATGAAAGATCAGCCTTTGACGTGTGTTATTTATTCTGCAATCGAATCAATATACTACGTTTTTTCGGCAGAATGCAGGAATCATGACTTTGTTATATTATTAAAAATACAATATACATAGCAAAGTTATATAGTATTGCTTGGTAAAACATACGTGCTATTTTCAAGCGTTATGCCAAGGTAACAACTCCTTAAGTTATTTATACTAAATGGAACCCAGATAAGCTTACACATGTATTCAGTCTGGTCAGGATAGCTCTTGTCATTGTAGTTGTAAATTCATCCAGAGAGCCTACTTAAGTTTGCAATATAATTCAAATCGGCATTGATTAACAACCTCTGCATGTTGGTACATTATCATTGAACATTGCCTTATTACCACTGCGATTTACAACCTCGGAATATTGGGTTTTATTATCGCATAAATCATTTGCTAAATACACGATACATCGTTCGACAAAAACGTTGCGTTGCTGACGAATCCAGTTGTGTTTCGATGACAGACTTGCAGATATCGGGAGAAGAAAATGATACATAATATGACATGCCCGCGTTGCAAGTGTCTTATGTTATTAGCTCCAATGACTGAGAGCCAATCGAGCTCATGTCATGTCGAATTGACCGTCGTGCGTCCGTGCGTCTGTGCATGCGTTAACGTTTTGCTTGGAACGACTTCTCATCTGTAAACGCTCAGAAAATTGGGATGACACTTCACAGGTACCATCCTCTCAATGTCCTCTCCTATTTTCCTTTCTTGTATTTGGATTCATGCACAATTATGGTTTCAAACTTCTCCCTCGATTTTCATATTTTGTGTAGAAATGATCCTTGGGTTACACTCTATCAGATTCCGTTTAGCCACGTTGATTGTTGTCAAAAGATGATCACCAGTGTGTTGCCGTTTTTAGTGACGCTTTAGTAATTTTGCAGATATGTTCCATGGGTGACTCACTTTCAGATGCCCTGAAGCCATGTTGGTACTGTTAGCTTTATATTGAATACTTATCGTCAAAATCTATTTGGCCGATTTTCAAATTATTTTGTAGAAAAAATTATGTTGATCGGTCGAAATACATTACCACAAGGAGAGGTGGCTGTTAGCATTATATTGGCTTTAAATAGTGAAAACATAAACAAAAATGTCAGATTTTCAAACAGTTTTGTAGGAACGTTCTTTGGTGACCTTCTATGAGATCCTTTCAAACCATTTTGATCGGTCGAAAAACATGGCCACCAGGCTTGCCTTATATTGCTATAGTGATTTATAATTTATCTTTTGTTTAAGTGAACATTTAAACTTTATTTATCTGAAATTGCAAAAATATTTTTCTTCACTTTACCACTTTCCCCACTTTCCCCACAATATCTGATAGAAAATATAATTGCGTGCCCAGAATAAATTGCTCATTATACGAAAATTCTCCTTTTCCAATAATGTTTTCTTCAACTTGTTTAAACATCAGACAGAAGACTAGTTCTAAATTGTCATAATAATTGATGACAGAATATGTCATTAATTTCTCTTTTCCAACAATGTTTTGCCTTCGCTTTTACAAACATCTTCAACAACATTTATTCGAACTATAATGAAATACAAATTAAAGATTAAAAAACTCCCAGCAAAAAGCTTATCGAGTCAAAGGAATGTCACCGCGAATAAGCGATGGTTCCATCGCAAACCCGCGATTATCCGTTTTATTAACCCCTGCGGCTATCTTGTTGCGACCGCGGTGGTAAAGAAAATCCAATCGCGGTGATGGCTGGGCGTCCGCCTATCTTGATGGACCAAACAAATTGTCCGCGTTGAGATTTGTCCGCGGTGGCTCGCGGACGATGCATTTTCCGCGTGAGCTGTTCTGTAAATAGAAGCGTTGTAAATACAATACGACTGAATTACGCATAGTCAAACTTCACCAAGCACTCATATTACGTAAAGAGTATAATTATTAAAGTTATGTTTGTATGGTGTTTTACGCCGCTTACAACAATGTTTCAATGATATCATGACATTTCCTGGGTAAGTTACCAGTACTATTGGTACATGTTTTCTGACACCAGTGCTAACCCCAAGACCCCGAGCGCCAAGGAGGTGAAGTCATAACCACCATTTTGAAAGTCTTTGGTTGTTTGACTCGGCCGAGGATCGAACTCAAAACGAGATTTCTTGTCGAAAAAAACTTTTGAATAAAATCCTTCTACTTTAGGTTGTATCTCCAGCTGTACGGGCGTGACTGACGGAGACTATCAGTCATGTTACGGATGTAATGTCTTTGTTACATGTTCCAACGAGATCACACACGATAAAAGGCCATGTGCTGAAGCCGATCTGGTGTGGGACGATAACCTTAAACGATGTGAATATTCATCAAGCACGTGTCCAGGTAAAATCAACATGGCAACGTCACACGAATATCGACCTTATGATGTTTTGAAATAAGAGTTAATGACGACACAATGACAAACGTGTACAGTTGGTTTTTGGTTGAAATTAAAACTAACCGAGACGTCATTGGTGCGTGTATGAAACTTAAGGGAATGGAAACGATCTAAATGAGACATTATAGATGTGAATGTTGATCTTAATCGTCACCTGTCGCTTTAATCCGAGGGTCAGTTTTCGTGTGGTGTGACCATTTGTTTATAAGTTGCCAGAATAATAGTACTAGTAGGCCTGAATGCTCTGGTTATACTCCGCTACCTCTAGACAGTTCGCACATGTATTTCAACTAATAAACGTCAACTATGATAGGAAATATCTTGGTGCAGTAGCGATACTGGATTTGGTATTGTCTACAAGGGGCTTTGCAAATTGATATCTCGCGAGACCAAATGTCGAGAGAGATGTCAATTTGATCACACCCAGATATTTTGAAAACATCGAGTCAAAAATGTCTGTAAATGAAAGTATGACTATCGAATAGAGATTGATATGGTAGTTTTGAGCAATTTATTATTTTGATATAATATGTTTGAAAGTCATCTGCTGTAGCACATAGTTTGCAAAAAACTGTCATATGATTGGTGAATTTGATGCTACTAGGTTAACAATTAACAACTAACAGCTACATGCATACACATGCATATATGCTAGGTTATCGGGCTTTGATTACAGACTGTGTCGACTCATTGGGACAACGTCTTGCATTTACTATTTACTATTTAATTGATCAATGCACAAACGGTCTTTATGTAAAAGCAGACATTTGCTTGGAAAAAATGTTATGTGATGGAATGGTGCGAGAAAACCAGAAAACACATAAGCAGGTGCACTGGTTGCCGTGATATGACTGAATTATTGTTCAAAACGGCGTAATATTCGAATCAATCAAAATTTAGGGACTATAGATACCTGCTTAATAGAAGTTAATACTGTTGAAAACGATATTTACTAATATTGGTGTTTAATTTTGATAAACCACATTTGTGGTGTTGTGGTAGAGCGTCCGCCTCGGGTACGGGATGTTGGGGTATCGATCCCTCATCGAGTCGTACCAAAGAATTTAGTTTTGGAGCTAATAACATAAGATATTACGACTGAATGGCTAGTGTCAGGATAAATGGACCAGAATTACTGGTAACTTACTCACGAAACACCGTGATATAACTGAAAAGTTTTTGGAAGTGGCGTAAAACACCAAACAATCAATTAATTTAAATAGATCTAGAATATTGACAATAAGGATGACACTGCTTTTAAAGGTACCTCGGATACAACAAACTGTAAACGTTCCTGTGTGGGTGTGGCTGACGGCGACTACCATTCATGTTATGGTTGTAAGGTGTTTGCTACCTGTTCTAACGGAAATATTCACGACAACCGACCGTGTCCGGCTAACCTGGTCTGGGATGATAACATTAAGAGATGTGAATGGACATCTAACACGTGTAAAGGTATATATCGTTTCATAACTTATTTGGACGAGTAATTGTAAATACCGATCGTTATAAATATCGTAATTATTCCAATTCTAAATTAACAAAGAAACCAACATTTTGCTTGACTAAACTGTGAAAGTTACCTAATTTCTAATTGGCTATAGCTTATGGTTAGCCTATCAGAAAAGATGTTAATTCGAAAAATAAAATGATCTGAAAATGAATTGCGATGAAATCGGAATGGTGAGCTACTACTGAGCGAGATAAGCATGCACCATGCATCCTGGTTCTCTGTATCTAAAATTAAATAAAAATGTTTAAACGTATTCGTCGAATACGAGGAAAGCATTATTTGAAACACTGATTATGAGTCCCATTTGGAGACGGTAAAGGTATTTTACACGCCGGAACATGTAAAACATGTACCTCTGGACAGTCTTATAAGATCCTCCATTTATGATGTATTGTACACAAACGTATAAAAACGTCACTTCCGTTTAAAACACTTAGGCTTATTTTAAGATTACAATACACCAAATAAATTTCTTCTTTGTTTGCAGTTTCAGTCCTCAATTATAAGTGTTTCTCATGTATTTATTTATTCATCCTCCTCGTGGGAGATTTGTTAACATCAAAAGAAAATATAATATATACATACACAATATGATAGAAGAAAAGAAAATATAGTTACAACCAGCGTCTAATGCTTATAGCGACATGATGAGTCTGATATTCAATATATAAATATACTGGTTATGATGTGATGATATTATAGCAGAGCTTTATATATCAACAATAACTTGTTGCAAATCATATTCAGATACTATGGTTCTCACAAATGTGAATACTCATTTGTAAAAATCATAGTTCTGCTCGATGGAAATATTCTCCTGCCTTGCGCCTCGTAATGCACAAGCAAAATATCTACTTTTCCTAGCCTAGTTAAGTGCATCGCCTTTTCCATTCCAAATGTTCGAGATATATCGTTAATTAACGTCTCTCTTGAGTGTTTAAAAATTAAAAATTCTGATGAAATATGCACATATTTGTTTACATAAACATTGTTACAGAAGTTACACACTGCATTGCTTCTAACAGTTTTTTGAACCCAAATAGTTGAAATAAATGTTGAAAGACATTATTTTTTTCTCTTCTTGAAAATGAGCAAACAACTGCCGGCTCATCGCCTGGACAAATTCCAAACGTCGCTACAAAAAGCTAGCTTCCACAGCAAGTGTATTAAAGTGATATGTGTACCTTTACCCAATTCCCTTTTAATGTTTTTATTGTTAGCAGGATTGGGAATTGGCTGATCTTGATGTATTAAAACTAGGTATGGGAACGAATATTCGAACAACGGCTGAATATTCGAATTTAATTTTGAATACGAATATTTTATTTTATTTGACGGCTAAAGTTTAAAACGTTTACATACTAGCTATATATGAGTTTGATCAAACACGTTTTGTCATTCGGTTCAAACTAAATTATTTAACAAATTATTAGCAAATTATATTTGGCAATCTCGATGTTTGCTTCCTGGATAGTGAGCGAAAATCTAATATGTGATGGTCTTAATGATTCACCTTTCATTACAGTATCCGGTGGTGATATGCAAACAGAAACAGACGACACCGAACAGCAACCTGCCACAGACGACGAATTCACGGACTCGGAAAAACCCGATACCGTACAAAGAGGTAATAATGTTTTAGTTTTGCTTATAAGTATATTATTTTTCGGTGTGCGTATGGGTGTACTGTTTTGCGATGTGCCTATGGGTGTACTGTATTGCGTTTTACCTATGGGTAAACTGTTTTGCGTTGTGCGTATGGGTGTACTCTTTTGCATTGTACGTATGGTTGTATTGTTTTTCGTTATGCGTATGAGTGTACTGTTTTGCGTCAGCGACGTTAAACAAATCAAAGCACTGCTAACCTCTGCACCAAACTGAAGCAACAGCCACGTCAAACAAATACCGATCGTCGATGGTTTTAACCCTTTCTCACTTTTGAAAACATTGTGACAAAAAGAGAAATTGCTAAAACAAGCAATTTCTCATCTTGCCACATACTTTTTTCAACTTTATTTCAGTAATCATACCGTCATATATAAAGAATTTCACTGTTTTTTACTAGATGTTTACAAAGCCGTCTGTTGCATATTTGCATTATGTGGGAAAAGGTTTAACACGGCCGAGAATCGAACTCAAAACGAGATTTGACGTCGAAAGAAAGTTTTGAATACAATCTGAAAATAAAAACAAAATGACAAATTCCTTCTACTTTAGGTTGTATCTCCAGCTGTACAGGCGTGACTGACGGAGACTATCAGTCATGTTACGGATGTAATGTCTATGTTACATGTTCCAACGAGATCACACACGATAACAGGCCATGTGCTGAAGCCGATCTGGTGTGGGACGATAACCTTAAACGATGTGAATATTCATCAAGCACGTGTCCAGGTAAATTCAACATGGCAACGTCACACGAATATCGACATTACGATGTTTTGAAATAAGTGCCAACTACGACAAAATGACTGACGTGTACAGTTAGTTTTTGATTGAAATTAAATTTTTTAACCGATACGCCATTGGAGCGTGTATGGTACTTAAGGGAATGGAGACGATCCAAATAAGACATTGCCGATGTGAATGGTGATCTTAATCGTCACCTTTCGCTTTAATCCGAGGGTCAATTTTCGTGTGATGGGACCATTTATTTTATAAATTGTCAGAATAATATTGCTTGTAGGCCTGAATGCTCTGGTCGGACGCCTTAATTTGTAAACAATTCGCACATGTAATTCAACTCATAAACGTCAAATATGATAGGGAATATGAGCCGTCCTGCGATAAAACCAACATTGTGGACTCTGCGTAATGTATCGATCCGAATCAGCCTAAGCATCCCGCGCGGGCTAACCCGGACAAACACTTTTCGCCTCCTGTGGACTTTCTGAGACGGAATGTGTCGGCCCGGATAAGCCTGCTCGGAATGCACAGGCTGATCTGGGTCGATACACTACGCAGAGACCATAATGTTGGTTTTCTCATGGAACGGCTCATGTAATGTTGCAGTAGCGATACTGGGTTCGGTATTGTCTACAAGGGGCTTGGAATATTGATAGCTCGCGAGACCAAAGCTCGAGAGGGATGTCAATTTGATCACACCCAGATATTTTGAAAACATCGAATAAAAAATGTCTGTCAATGAAAGTCTGAGTATCGAAGAGTTGATATATTAGATATGGGACATTTATTATTTTGTTACAATCTTTTTGAAAGTCGTCTACTGTAGAAAAGAGTTTACAAATAACTGTCATATGATTCGATGATACTATGTTAACAATTAACAACTAACAGCTACATGCATACTCGTGCACGTATGCTAAATTACCGGGCTTTGATTTCAGACTGTGTCGACTCAATGGGACAACGTCTGGCATTTACTATGTACTATCTTAGGGATCAATAGACAAACGGTCTTTGTGGAAAAAGAAGCCATTTGCTTGGAAAATCTGTTTTGCAGAGTACTGGTGCGAGAAAACCAGAAAATACACGTGCAGGTGAACTGGTTGTCGTGATATGACTGAAATATTGTCGAAAACGGCGTAAGATTAGAATAAATCAAAATTTAGGAACTATAGATACCTGCTCTGTCACTTTTCTTAGAAGTTAATACTGTTGAAAACGACGTTTACAAATACTGTTGTTTAATTTTGATAAACCGCCTTAGTGGTATTGTGGTAGAGCGTCCGTCTCGGGTGCGGGAGGTCGCCGTTTCGATCCCCAGTCGAGTCGTACAAAAGACTTTAAACATGGTAGTAATGGACTGCCCTCCTTTGTGCTCATGATTGCGGGGTGAGCATTACGACTGAATGGCTAGTGTCAGGATAAATGGACCAGAATTACTGGTAACTTACCCACGAAACGCCGAGATATAACTGAACAGTTGTTGGAAGTGGCGTAAAACACCAAACAATCAATTAATTTAGATAAATCTAGAATATTGACAATAAGGATGACACTGCTTTTAAAGGTACCTCGGATACAACAAACTGTAAACGTTCCTGTGTGGGTGTGGCTGACGGCGACTACCATTCATGTCATGGTTGTAAGGTGTATGCTACCTGTTCTAACGGAAATATTCACGACAACCGACCGTGTCCGGCTAACCTGGTCTGGGATGATAACGTGAAGAGATGTGAATGGACATCTAACACGTGTAAAGGTATATATCGTTGCATAACTTATTTGGACGAGTAATTTTAAATACCGATCGTTATAAATATCGTAATTATTCCAATTCTAAATTAACAAAGAAATCAACATTTGGCTTGACTAAACTGTGACAGTTACCTAATTTCTAATTCGCTATAGCGTATGGTTAGCCTATCAGAAAAGATGTTAATTCGAAAAATAAAATTATCTGAACATGAATTGCGATGAAATCGGAATGGTGAGCTACTACTGAGCGAGATAAGCATGCACCATGCATCCTGGTTCTCTGTATCTAAAATTGAAATAAAAATGTTTAAACGTATTCGTCGAATACGAGGAAAGCATTTTTAGAAACACTGATTATGAGTCCCATCTGGAGACGGTGAAGGTATTTTACACGCGGGAACATTTAAAACATGTACCTCTGGACAGTCTCATAAGAGCCTCCATTTATGATGTATTGTACAAAAACGTATAAAAACGTCACTTTCGTTTAAAACACTCAGGCTTTATTTTAAGGTTACAATACACCAAATAAACTATTTCGTTGTTTGCATTTTCAGTCCTCAATTGTCAAACTTTCTAAGCGTTTCTCATGTAGAACAATGAATTTAAATTATTGTCAAATAATCAATACATTCTGGTGTGACCTTAAGTGGCTCATCGCCTGGACACATTCCAAACGTCGCTAGAAAAGCTAGCTACCACAGCAAGTGTATTAAAGTGATATGTGTACCTTTACCCAATTCCCTTTTAATGTTTTTATTGTTAGCATGATTGGGAATAGGCTGATCTTGATGTATTAAAACTAGGTATGGGAACGAATATTCGAAAAACGGCTGAATATTCGAATTCAATTTTGAATACGAATATTTTATTTTATTTGACGGCTGAAGTTTAAAACGTTTACATACTAGCTGTATATGAGTTTGATCAAACACGTTTTGTCATTCGGTTCAATCTTAATTATTTAACAAATTATTAGCAAATTATATTTGGCAATCTCAATGTTTGCTTCCTGGATAGTGAGCGAAAATCTAATATGTGATGCTCTTAATGATTCACCTTTCATTACAGTATCCGGTGGTGATATGCAAACAGAAACAGACGACACCGAACAGCAACCTGCCATAGACGACGCAATAATTGACTCAGAAGAACCCGATACCGTACAAAGAGGTAATACTGTTTTAGTTTTGCTTATGAGTATATTATTTTGCGGTGTGCGTATGGGTGTACTGTTTTGCGATGTGCCTATGAGTGTACTGTTTTGCGTCAGCCACGTCAAACAAATCAAAGCACTGCTAACCTCTGCACCAAACTGACTATTTCGTTTTGATGAGAACATTTATATTGTTAAATATCGTGTCATGTTTTACTAGAAATGGCTCAACCAGTTCGTGTCAAAGTTATAAAGTGTGTAAACTTGTTGTATCCTTATAAAATATCAAATATTCCCTATTATCATTTCAATAATTTGATTCTCATTTGGTATATATTTGTTCCCTGTGACTTCACTAGATGTAAACAAATGTTTAAGTCGGAATCGCAAAGGTGCTTTGGCTCGATTCACAGTCATTATACATGTATTTCCACGAATTCGTTTGACAGCGGATTTTTTTTTTTTTTCATATTAGAAATTGTGCTGAAGAAACTATTGACAACATATGCTACCGTGTAAAGAGGTAACACTGTGTTTGTTGTGAGTATTAGTGTAATGTTAAGCAACAGCCACGTCAAACAAATACAGATAGTCGATGGTTTTAACCCTTTCTCACATACACATGCTTTCTGACGCTTCTGCAGCAGACGACTTTTGAAAACATTGTGACAAGAAGAGAAATTGTTGAAACAAGCAATTTCTCATCTTGTCACACACTATTTTCAACTTTATTTCAGTAAACATACCATCATATATAAAGAATTTCACTTTTTTTTACTAGATGTTTACAAAGTCGTCTGTTGCAGATTTGCATTATGTGGGAAAGGGTTTAACTCGCTCGAGGATCGAACTCGAAACGAGATTTGACGTCGAAACAAACTTTTGTATATTATCTGAAAATAAAAACAAAGAAAAAATCCTTCTACTTTAGGTTGTATCTCCAGCTGTACGGGCGTGACTGACGGAGACTATCAGTCATGTAACGGATGTAATGTCTATGTAACATGTTCCAACGAGATCACACACGATAACAGGCCATGTGCTGAAACCGATCTGGTGTGGGACGATAACCTTAAACGATGTGAATATTCATCAAACACGTGTCCAGGTAAAATCAACATGGCAACGTCACAAGAATATCGACGTTACGGTGTTTTGAAATAAGTGCCAACTACGACAAAATGACTGACGTGTACAATTGGTTTTTGGTTGAAATTAAAACTTTTAACTGAGACGCCATTGGTGCGTGTATGGAAATTTAGGGAATGGAGTCGATCTAAATAAGACATTGCTGATGTGAATGATAATCTTAATCGTCACCTGTCGCTATAATCCGAGGGTCAATTTTCGTGTGTTTTATAAATTGTCAGAATAATATTACTAGTAGACCTGAATGCTCTGGTCAAACGCCTTAATTTGTAGACAATTCGCACATGTAATTTAACTCATAAACGTCAAATATGATAGGGAATATAAGCCGTCCTGCGGTAAAACCAACATTGTGGACTCTGCGTAAAGTATCGACCCGAATCAGTTTAAGCATGCCGCGCGGGCTTACCCGGACAAGCACTTTTCGCCTCCTGTGAAATTTATGAGACGGAATGTGTCGGCCCGGATTAGCCTACTCGGACTGCACAGGCTGATCTGGGTCGATATATTACGGAGAGACCATAATGTTGGTTTTCTCATGGAACGGCTCATATAATGTTGCAGTAGCGAGACCGGGTTTGGTATTGTCTACAAGGGGCTTGGAATATTGATAGCTCGCGAGACCAAAGGTCGAGAGGGATGTCAATTTGATCACACTCAGAGATTTTGAAAACATCGAATAAAAAATGTCTGTCAATGAAAGTCTGAGTATCGAATAGAGTTGATATAGTAGATATGGGACATTTATTATTTTGTTACAATCTTTTTGAAAGTCGTCTACTGTAGAAAAGAGTTTACAAATAACTGTCGTATGATTCGATGCTAATATGTTAACAATTAACAACTAAAAGCTACATGCATACTCGTGCATGTATGCTAGATTACCGGACTTTGATTCCAGACTGTGTCCACCCATTGGGACAACGTCTGGCATTTACTATGTACTATCTTAGGGATCAATAGACAAACGGTCTTTGTGGAAAAAGAAGCCAGTTGCTTGGAAAATCTGTTTTGCGGAGTACTGGTGCGAGAAAACCAGAAAATACACGTGCAGGTGAACTGGTTGTCGTGATATGACTGAAATATTGTTGAAAACGGCGTAAGATTCGAATAAATTAAAATTTAAGAACTATCAATACCTGCTCTGTCACTTTTCTTAGAAGTTAATACTGTTGAAAACGACGTTTACAAATACTGTTGTTTAATTTTGATAAACCGCCTTAGTGGTATTGTGGTAGAGCGTCCGTCTCGGGTGCGGGAGGTCGCCGTTTCGATCCCCAGTCGAGAAGTACCAAAGACTTTAAACATGGTAGTAATGGACTGCCCTCCTTTGTGCTCATGATTGCAGGGTGAGCATTACGACTGAATGGCTAGTGTCAGGATAAATGAACCAGAATTACTGGTAACTTACCCACGAAACGCCGAGATATAACTGAACAGTTGTTGAAAGTGGCGTAAAACACCAAACAATCAATTAATTTAGATAAATCTAGTATATTGACAATAAGAATGATACTGCTTTTAAAGGTACCTCGGATACAACAAACTGTAAACGTTCCTGTGCGGGTGTGGCTGACGGCGACTACCATTCATGTCATGGTTGTAAGGTGTATGCTACCTGTTCTAACGGAATTATTCACGACAACCGACCGTGTCCGGCTAACCTGGTCTGGGATGATAACGTGAAGAGATGTGAATGGACATCTAACACGTGTAAAGGTATATATCGTTTCATAACTTATTTGGACTATTAATTATAAATGCCGATCGTTATAAATATCGTAATTATTCCAATTCTAAATTAACAAAGAAACCAACATTTTGCTTGACTAAACTGTGAAAGTTACCTAATTTCTAATTGGCTATAGCGTATGGTTAGCCTATCAGAAAATATGTTAATTCGAAAAATAAAATGATCTGAAAATGAATTGCGATAAAATCGGAATGGTGAGCTACTACTGAGCGAGATAAGCATGCACCATGCATCCTGGTTCTCTGTATCTAAATTTGAAATAAAAATGTTTAAACGTATTCGTCGAATACGAGGAAAGCATTATTTGAAACACTGATTATGAGTCCCATCTGGAGACGGTAAAAGTATTTTACACGCGGGAACATTTAAAACATGTACCTCTGGACAGTCTCATAAGATCCTCCATTTATGATGTATTGTACACTAACGTATAAAAACGTCACTTCCGTTTAAAACACTTAGGCTTATTTTAAGATTACAATACACCAAATAAATTTCTTCTTTGTTTGCAGTTTCAGTCCTCAATTATAAGTGTTTCTCATGTATTTATTTATTCATCCTCCTCGTGGGAGATTTGTTAACATCAAAGGAAAATATAATATATATACATACACAATATGATAGAAGAAAAGAAAATATAGTTACAACCAGCGTCTAATGCTTATAGCGACATGATGAGTCTGATATTCAATATATAAATATACTGGTTATGATGTGATGATATTATAGCAGAGCTTTATATGTCAACAATAACTTGTTGCAAATCATATTCAGATACTGTGGTTCTCACAAATGTAAAAATCATAGTTCTGCTCGATGGAAATATTCTCCTGCCTTGCGCCTCCTAATGCACAAGCAAAATATCTACTTTTCCTAGCCTAGTTAAGTGCATCGCCTTTTCCCTTCCAAATGTTCGAGATATATCGTTAATTAACGTCTGTCTTGAGTGTTTAAAATTTAAAAATTCTGACGAAATATGCACATATTTGTTTACATAAACATTTTAACAGAAGTTACACACTGCATTGCTTCTAACAGCTTTTTGAACCCAAATAGTTGAAATAAATATTGAGAGACATTATTTTTTTCTCTTCTTGAAAATGAGCAAACAACTGCCGGCTCATCGCCTGGACAAATTCCAAACGTCGCTACAAAAAGCTAGCTTCCACAGCAAGTGTATTAAAGTGATATGTGTACCTTTACCCAATTCCCTTTTAATGTTTTTATTGTTAGCATGATTGGGAATAGGCTGATCTTGATGTATTAAAACTAGGTATGGGAACGAATATTTGATCAACGGCTGAATATTCGAATTTAATTTTGAATACGAATATTTTATTTTATTTGACGGCTGAAGTTTAAAACGTTTACATACTAGCTGTATATGAGTTTGATCAAACACGTTTTGTCATTCGGTTCAAACTTATTTATTTAACAAATTATTAGCAAATTATATTTGGCAATCTCTATGTTTGCTTCCTGGATAGTGAGCGAAAATCTAATATGTGATGGTCTTAATGATTCACCATTCATTACAGTATCCGGTGGTGATATGCAAACAGAAACAGACGACACCGAACAGCAACCTGCCACAGACGACGAATTAACGGACTCGGAAAAACCCGATACCGTACAAAGAGGTAATACTGTTTTCGTTTTGCTTATAAGTATATTATTTTGCGGTGTGCGTATGGGCGTACTGTTTTGCAATGTGCCTATGGGTGTACTGTATTGCGTTATACCTATGGGTGAACTGTTGTGCGTTGTGTGTATAGGTGTACTCCTTTGCATTGTGCGTATGGTTGTACTGTTTTTCGTTATGCGTATGGGTGTACTGTTTTGCGTCAGCGACGTCAAACAAATCAAAGCACTGCTAACCTCTGCACCAAACTAAAGCAACAGCTACGTCAAACAAATACCGATCGTCGATGGTTTTAACCCTTTCTCACATACAAATGCTTGCTGACGCTTCTGCAGCAGACGACTTTTGAAAACATTGTGACAGAAGAAAATTGTTAAAACAAGCAATTTCTCATCTTGTCACACGCTATTTTCAACTTTATTTCAGTAATCATACCATCATATATAAAGAATTTCACTGTTTTTTACTAGATGTTTACAAAGTCGTCTGTTGCAGATTTACATTATGTGGGAAAGGGTTTAACTCGCTCGAGGATCGGACTCGAAACGAGATTTGACGTCGAAACAAACTTTTGTATAATATCTGAAAATAAAAACAAAGAAAAAATCCTTCTACTTTAGGTTGTATCTCCAGCTGTACAAGCGTGACTGACGGAGACTATCAGTCATGTAACGGATGTAATGTCTATGTTACATGTTCCAACGAGATCACACACGATAACAGGCCATGTGCTGAAGCCGATCTGGTGTGGGACGATAACCTTAAACGATGTGAATATTCATCAAACACGTGTCCAGGTAAAATCAACATGGCAACGTCACACGAATATCGACCTTATGATGTTTTGAAATAAGTGGCAACTACGACAAAATGACTGACGTGTACAATTGGTTTTTGATTGAAATTAAAACGTTTAACTGAGACGCCATTGGTGCGTGTATGGACATTTAGGGAATGAAGTCGATCTAAATAAGACATTGCCGATGTGAATGATAATCTTAATCGTCACCTGTCGCTATAATCCGAGGGTCAGTTTTCGTGTGATGAATAATATTGCTTGTAGGCCTGAATGCTCTGGTCAGACGCCTTAATTTGTAGACAATTCGCACATGTAATTCAACTCATAAACGTCAAATATGATAGGGAATATGAGCCGTCCTGCGAGAAAACCAACATTGTGGACTCTGCGTAATGTATCGATCCGAATCAGCCTAAGCATGCCGCGCGGGCTAACCAGGACAAACACTTTTCGCCTCCTGTGGAATTTCTGTGACGGAATGTGTCGGCCCGGGTTAGCCTGCTTGGACTGCACAGGCTGATCTGTGTCGATACATTACGCAGAGACCATAATGTTGGTGTTCTGATGGAACGGCTCATGTAATGTTGCAGAAGCGATACTGGGTTCGGTATTGTCTACAAGGGGCTTGGAATATTGATAGCTCGCGAGACCAAAGCTCGAGAGGGATGTCAATTTGATCACACCCAGAGACTTTGAAAACATCGAATAAAAAATGTCTGTCAATGAAAGTCTGAGTATCGAATCGAGTTGATATAGTAGATATGGGCTATTTATTATTTTGTTACAATCTTTTTGAAAGTCGTCTACTGTAGAAAAGAGTTTACAAATAACTGTCATATTATTCAGTGCTACTACATTAACGATTAAAAACTAATGTATGCTAGATTTCCGGGCTTTGATTCCAGACTGTGTCGACTCATTGGGACAACGTCTAGCATTTACTATGTACTATCTAAGGGATCAATAGACAAACAGTCTTTGTGGAAAAGCAGCCAGTTGCTTGGAAATTCTCTTTTGCGTAGAACTGGTGCGAGAAAACCAGAAAACACACGTGCAGGTGAACTGGTTGTCGTGATATGACTGAACTATTGTTGAAAACGGCGTAAGATTCGAATAAATCAAAGTTTAGGAACTATAGATACCTGCTCTGTCACTTTTAATAGAAGTTAATAGTGTTGAAAACGACGTTTACAAATACTGTTGTTTAATTTTGATAAACCGCCTTAGTGGTATTGTGGTAGAGCGTCCGTCTCGGGTGCGGGAGGTCGCCGTTTCGATCCCCAGTCGAGAAGTACCAAAGACTTTAAAAATGGTAGTAATGGACTGCTCTCCTTTGCGCTCATGGTTGCGGTGCGGATACTATGGACCAGAAGTACTGGTAACTTACCCACCAAACACCGAGATATAACTGAAAAGTTGTCGGAAGTGGCGTAAAACACCAAACAATAAATTAATGTAGATAAATCTAGAATATTGACCATAAGGATGACACTGCTTTTAAAGGTACCTCGGATACAACAAACTGTAAACGTTCCTGTGTGGGTGTGGCTGACGGCGACTACCATTCATGTCATGGTTGTAAGGTGTATGCTACCTGTTCTAATGGAGATATATACGACAACCGACCGTGTCCGGCTAACCTGGTCTGGGATGATAACGTGAAGAGATGTGAATGGACATCTAACACGTGTAAAGGTATATATCGTTGCCTAACTTATTTGGACTAGTAATTGTAAATACCGACCGTTATAAATATCATAATTATTCTAATTCAAATTAACAAAGAAACCAACATTTTGCTTGACTAAACTGTGAAAGTTACCTAATTTCTAATTGGCTATAGCTTATGGTTAGCCTATCAGAAAAGATGTTAATTCGAAAAATGAAATGATCTGAAAATGAATTGCGATGAAATTGGAATGGTGAGCTACTACTGAGCGAGATAAGCATGCACCATGCATCCTGGTTCTCTATATCTAAAATTGAAATAAAAATGTTTAAACGTATTCGTCGAATACGAGGAAAGCATTTCTTGAAACACTGATTATGAGTCCCATCTGGAGACGGTGAAGGTATTTTACACGCGGGAACATTTAAAACATGTACCTCTGGACAGTCTCATAAGAGCCTCCATTTATGATGTATTGTACACAAACGTATAAAAACATCACTTCCGTTTAAAACACTTAGGCTTATTTTAAGATTACAATACACCAAATAAATTCCTTCTTTGTTTGCAGTTTCAGTCCTCAATTATAAGTGTTTCTCATGTATTTATTTATTCATCCTCCTCGTGGGAGATTTGTTAACATCAAAGGAAAATATAATATATATACATACACAATATGATAGAAGAAAAGAAAATATAGTTACAACCAGCGTCTAATGCTTATAGCGACATGATGAGTCTGATATTCAATATATAAATATACTGGTTATGATGTGATGATATTATAGCAGAGCTTTATATATCAACAATAACTTGTTGCAAATCATATTCAGATACTGTGGTTCTCACAAATGTGAATACACATTTGTAAAAATCATAGTTCTGCTCGATGGAGATATTCTCCTGCCTTGCGCCTAGTAATGCACAAGCAAAATATCTACTTTTCCTAGCCTAGTTAAGTGCATCGCCTTTTCCCTTCCAAATGTTCGAGATATATCGTTAATTAACGTCTCTCTTGAGTGTTTAAAATTTAAAAATTCTGATGAAATATGCACATATTTGTTTACATAAACATTTTAACAGAAGTTACACACTGCATTGCTTCTAACAGCTTTTTGAACCCAAATAGTTGAAATAAATGTTGAAAGACATTATTTTTTTCTCTTCTTGAAAATGAGCAAACAACTGCCGGCTCATCGCCTGGACAAATTCCAAACGTCGCTACAAAAAGCTAGCTTCCACAGCAAGTGTATTAAAGTGATATGTGTACCTTTACCCAATTCCCTTTTAATGTTTTTTATTGTTAGCATGATTGGGAATAGGCTGATCTTCTTAATGTATTAAAACTAGGCATGGGAACGAATATTCAAAAAACGGCTGAATATTTGAATTCAAATTTTGAAATCGAATATTTCATTTGATTTGAGGACTGAAGTTTAAAACGTTTACATACTAGCTATATATGAGTTTGATCAAACACATTTTGTCATTCAGTTCAAACTTAATTATTTAACAAATTATTAGCAAATTATATTTGGCAATCTCGATGTTTGCTTCCTGGAAAGTGAGCGAAAATCTAACATGTGATGCTCTTAATGATTCACCTTTCATTACAGTATCCGGTGGTGATATGCAAACAGAAACAGACGACACCGAACAGCTACCTGCCACAGACGACAAATTAACGGACTCGGAAGAACCCGATACCGTACAAAGAGGTAATAATGTTTTTAGTTTTGCTTATGAGTATATTTTTTTGCGGTGTGCGTATGGGTGTACTGTTTTGCGATGTGCCTATGGGTGTACTGTTTTGCGTTGTGCGTATGGGTGTTCTCTTTTGCATTGTGCGTATGGTTGTACTGTTTTTCGTTATACGTATGAGTGTACTGTTTTGCGTCAGCGACGTCAAACAAATCAAAGCACTGCTAACCTCTGCACCAGCCTGACTATTTCGTTTTGATTAGAACATTTATATTGTTAAATATCGTGCATACATGATGTCATGTGCTACTAGAAATGGCTGAACCATTTCGTGTCAAAGTTATAAAGTGTGTAAACTTGTTATATCTTTATAAAATATAAAATATTCTCTAATATCATTTCAATAATTTGATTCTCATTTGGTATATATTTGTTCCCTGGGACTTCACTAGCTGTAAACAAATGTTTGAGTCGGAATCGCAAATGTGCTTTGGCTCGATTCACAGTCATTATACATGTATTTCCACGAATTCGTTTGACAGCGGAAGAAAATATATTTTTCATATAAGAAATGGTGCTGAAGAAACTATTGACAACACATGCTACCGTGTAAAGAGGTAACACTGTGTTTGTTGTGAGTATAAGTGTAATGTTACGCAACAGCCACGTCAAACAACTACCGATCGTCGATGGTTTTAACCCTTTCTCAAATACAAATGCTTTCTGACGCTTCTGAAACAGACGACTTGTGAAAACATTGTGACAAAAAGAGAAATTGCTAAAACAAGCAATTTCTCATCTTGTCACACACTATTTTCAACTTTATTTCAGTAATTATACCGTCATATATAAAGAATTTCACTGTTTTTTACTAGATGTTTACAAAATCGTCTGTTGCAGATTTGCATTATGTGGGAAAAGGTTTAACACGGCCGAGAATCGAACTCAAAACGAGATTTGACGTCGAAACAAACTTTTGAATACAATCTGAAAATAAAAACAAAATGACAAATTCCTTCTACTTTAGGTTGTATCTCCAGCTGTACGGGCGTGACTGACGGAGACTATCAGTCATGTAACGGATGTAATGTCTATGTTACATGTTCCAACGAGATCACACACGATAACAGGCCATGTGCTGAAGCCGATCTGGTGTGGGACGATAACCTTAAACGATGTGAATATTCATCAAGCACGTGTCCAGGTAAAATCAACATGGCAACGTCACACGAATATCGACATAACGATGTTTTGAAATAAGTGCCAACTACGACACAATGACAGACGTGTACAATTGGTGTTTGGTTGAAATTAAAACTTTTAACTGAGACGCCATTGGTGCGTGTGTGGAACTTTAGGGAATGTAGACGATCCAAATAAGACATTGCCGATGTGAATGTTGATCTTAATCGTCACCTGTCCCAATGATCTGACCATCGGTTTTCGCGGGATGTGACCATTTGTTTTATAAGTTGTCAGAATAATATTACTAGTAGGCCTAAATGCTCTGGTTAGACACCGCTATTTGTAGACAATTCGCCCGTTGTATTCAACTCATAAACGTCAAATATGGTAGGGAATAACATTTTGCAGAGGCGATACTGGATATTGTCTACAAGGGGCTTGGAATATTGATATCTCGCGAGACCAAAGGTCGAGAGGGATGCCAATATGATCCCACCCAGAGATTTTGAAAACATCGAGTCAAAAGTGTCTGTAAATAAAAGTATGACTATAGAATATATTTGATCTAGTAGTTTTGGGCAATTTATTATTTTGATACAATATTTTTGAAAGTCGTATACTGTAGAATCGTCGTGTAGTAAATAGTTTACATATAATTGTCATATCATTGGTGGATTCGATGCTACTTTGTTAACAATTAACAAAAAACAGATACATGCATGAATATGCATATATGCAAGGTTACCGGGCTTTGATTCCAGACTGTGTCGACTCAATGAGACACCATTTGGCACTTACTATTTACTACATAAGGGATCAATGGACAAACGTTATTTGTGGAAAAGAAGCCAGTTGCTTGGGAAAACTGTTGTGTGAAGCGCTTTTGCGAGAAAACCAGGAAACACAATGCCATATGAATCTAGAATATTTGACAATAAGGATAATATTGCTTTTATAGGTACTTCTGATACATCAAACTGTAAACGTTCCTGTGAAGGTGTGGCTGACGGCTACTACCATTCATGTCATGGTTGTAACGTATATGCTACCTGTTCTAACGGAAATATTCACGACAACCGACCGTGTCCGGCTAACCTGGTCTGGGATGATAACGTGAAGAGATGTGAATGGAAATCTAACACGTGTAAAGGTATATATCGTTGCATAACTATTTGGACTAGTAATTGTAAATACCGATCGTTATAAATATCGTAATTATTCCAATTCTAAATTAACAAAGAAACCAACAATTTGCTTGACTAAACTGTGAAAGTTACCTAATTTCTAATTGGCTATAGCGTATGGTTAGCCTATCAGAAATGATGTTACTTTGAAAAATAAAATGATCTGAAAATCAAAATATCTAAACGGTTGGCGACTACTGACCGAGATAAGCATGTACCATGATGCACCCTAGTTCTGAGTATATAATGTCGTATAAAAGGAAAGCATTATTTGTAACGCTGATTTACACGAATCCCATCTGACGACGGTAGCAGCCAGTTGCTTGGAAGGAATGTTGTATGGAGTACTGGTGTAAGAAAACCAAGAAACATATGAGTAGGTGAGTTTGCCGCCGTGATATGGCTGAAAAATTGTTGAAAACGGCGTTAAACACAAATCAATCAATCAATATGAAGGTATCTTTGTTTACACGCGGGAACATTGAAACCTCTGAACAGTCTCATAGGAGCTTTCATTTATGATTTATTGTGTTTGACCTCACTGCCGTTTAAAACACTCACGCTATATTTTAAGTGGGTTATCTATCGCTAATACACATTCCCAACTTCGCTATAACAGTTGGCTTACGCAGCAAGTGTATTAAAGTAATATTTGTACCTTCTCCCCATTTTCGGTACATGTTTTTATCGTTAGAATTATTGGGAACAGGCTGATCTTAATGTATGTAAACTAGGCATGGGAACGAATATTCGAAAAACGGCTGAATGTTCGAATTCAAATTTTGAATACGAATATTTCATTTCATTTGAGGACTGAAGATTAAAACGTTTATATACTAGCTTTATATGAGTTTGATCAAACACGTTTTGTCAGTTGGTTCAAGCTTATTTATTTAATATTTGGCAATCTCTATGTTTGCTTCCTGCGAAAATATAACATGTGATGCTCTTAATGATTCACCTTTCATTACAGTATCCGGTGGTGCTTTGAAATCAGAAACAGACGACACAGAACAGCAAAACACAACGGACTCGGAAGAAAGCGCGCTGAAGAAACTACTGACAAGACTCATTACCGTAAAAAGAGGTAACAATGTTTTTGTTAAATGAGTGTACTGTTTTGCATCAGCCACGGCGAACAAATCAAAGCACTGCTAACCTCTGCATCAGTCTGACTATTTCGTTTTTTATTCGAAAATTCAAACTATTAAATATCTTGCATACATATGATGTGTCACTAAAAATAGCTCAACCAGTTTTTATGCATTCCACATATTTTCCCTTTTACTGAATTTGCAAATGAATAAAAACAAACTTAGACGGGGGTGTTGATAAACATGACATCGCTTTTGAATATCATTGTAGATAACAAGTGGTGTTTTTAAAATGTGTAGGGGTTTAATGTTTTATTACGCCACTCTCAACAATATTTCCGTAATATCGCATCATTCCCTGGGTAAAATACCAGTAATATCGCATAACTTCCTGGGTAAAATACCAGGAATATCGTATCATTTCCTGGGTCAAATACCAGTACTATCGCATCATTTCCTGGGTCAAATACCAGTACTATCTCATCATTTCCTGGGTCAAATACCAGTAATATCGCATCGTTTCCTGTGTAAAATACCACGTATATCGCATCATTTCCTAGGTCAAATACCAGTATTATCGCATCATTTCCTGGGTAAAATACCAGTAGTATCCCATCATTTCCTGGGTCAATTACCAGTAGTATCGCATATTTTCCTCGGTAAAATACCAGTAGTATACCATCATTTCCCGGGTCAAATATCAGTAAAATCCCATATTTTTTGTGGATAAAACACCAGACATATCGCATCCTTTCCTGGGTCAAATACCAGTAATATTTCATCATTTCCTGGGTCAAATACCAGTATTATCGCATCATTTACTGGGTTAAATACCAGTATTATCGCATCATTTCCAGGGTCAGATATTAGTAGTATTCCATCATTTCCTGGGTAAAAAAACAGTAGTATCCCATCTTTACCTGGGTCAAATACCAGTAGTATCCCATCATTTCCTGTGTCAAATACCAGTAGTATCGCATCTTTAACTAGGTCAAATACCAGTAGTATGCCATCATTTCCCGGGTCAAATCCCATAATTTTTCTTGGTAAAATACCAGTATTATCGCATCATTTCCTGTGTAAAATACCAGTAGTATCCCATCATTGCCTGAGTAAAATATCAGTAGCATCCATCATTTCCTGCGTAAAAAACAAGTAATTCGCATAATTTTCCTGCGTAAAATACCAGTTATATCCCATCATTTCCTGGGTCAAATACCAGTAGTATCGCATCTTTTCCTGGGTAAAATACCAGTAGAATGCCATCATTTACCTGATTAAATATCAGTAAAATCCCATAATTTGTGTGGGTAAAACACCAGATATATCGCATCCTTTTCTGGGTCAAATACCAGTAATATCGCATCATTTCTTGGGTTAAATACCAGTAATATCACATCATTTCCTGGGTCAAATGCCAGGAATATTGCATCATTTCCTGGGTCAAATAATAGTATTATCACATCATTTCCTTGGTAAAATACCAGTAGTATCCCATCTTTACATGGGTCAAATACCAGTAATATCACATCATTTCCTGGATCAAATGCCAGTAATATCGCATCATTTCTTGGGTGAAATACCAGTAATATTGCATTATTTCCTGGGTCAAATACCAGTATTATCGCATCATTTCCTGGGTCAAATATTAGTAGTATCCCATCATTTCCTGAGTCAAATACCAGTAGTATCCCATAATTTGTGTGGGTAAAACACCAGATATATCGCATTCTTTCCTGGGTCAAATACCAGTAATATCGCATCATTTCTTGGGTCAAATACCAGTAATATCGCATCATTTGCTGGGTCAAATGCCAGGAATATCGCATCACTTCCTGGGTCAAATATTAGTAGTATCCCATCATTTCCTGAGTCAAATACCAGTAGTATCCCATCATTACCTGGGTTAAATACCAATATTAACGCATCATTTCCTGGGTCAAATTTCCTACGTAAAAAACAAGTAATATCGCATGATTTCCTGGGTAAAATACCAGTAATATCGCATCAATTCTTTGGTAAATGCCAGTTATATCGCATCATTTCCTGGGTAAAATACAACTATTATCGCATCATTTCCTGGGTAAAATACAACTATTATCGCATCATTCCCTTGGTAGAATAAAACTATTATCGCATCATTCCCTCGTTAGAATACAACTTTTATCGCATCATTTCCTGGGTAAAATACCAGTAGTATACCATCATTTCCCGGGTCAAATATCAGTAAAATCACATATTTTTTGTGGATAAAACACCAGACATATCGCATCCTTTCCTGGGTCAAATACCAGTAATATTTCATCATTTCCTGGGTCAAATACCAGTATTATCGCATCATTTACTGGGTTAAATACCAGTATTATCGCATCATTTCCAGGGTCAGATTTTAGTAGTATTCCATCATTTCCTGGGTAAAAAAACAGTAGTATCCCATCTTTACCTGGGTCAAATACCAGTAGTATCCCATCATTTCCTGGGTCAAATACCAGTAGTATCGCATCTTTAACTAGGTCAAATACCAGTAGTATGCCATCATTTCCCGGGTCAAATATCAGTAAAATCCCATAATTTTTCTTGGTAAAATACCAGTATTATCGCATCATTTCCTGTGTAAAATACCAGTAGTATCCCATCATTGCCTGAGTAAAATATCAGTAGCATCCATCATTTCCTGCGTAAAAAACAAGTAATTCGCATAATTTTCCTGCGTAAAATACCAGTTATATCCCATCATTTCCTGGGTCAAATACCAGTAGTATCGCATCTTTTCCTGGGTAAAATACCAGTAGAATGCCATCATTTACCTGATTAAATATCAGTAAAATCCCATAATTTGTGTGGGTAAAACACCAGATATATCGCATCCTTTTCTGGGTCAAATACCAGTAATATCGCATCATTTCTTGGGTTAAATACCAGTAATATCACATCATTTCCTGGGTCAAATGCCAGGAATATTGCATCATTTCCTGGGTCAAATAATAGTATTATCACATCATTTCCTTGGTAAAATACCAGTAGTATCCCATCTTTACCTGGGTCAAATACCAGTAATATCGCATCATTTCCTGGATCAAATGCCAGTAATATCGCATCATTTCTTGGGTGAAATACCAGTAATATTGCATTATTTCCTGGGTCAAATACAAGTATTATCGCATCATTTCCTGGGTCAAATATTAGTAGTATCCCATCATTTCCTGAGTCAAATACCAGTAGTATCCCATAATTTGTGTGGGTAAAACGCCAGATATATCGCATTCTTTCCTGGGTCAAATACCAGTAATATCGCATCATTTCTTGGGTCAAATACCAGTAATATCGCATCATTTGCTGGGTCAAATGCCAGGAATATCGCATCACTTCCTGGGTCAAATACCAGTATTATCGCATCATTTCCTGGGTCAAATATTAGTAGTATCCCATCATTTCCTGAGTCAAATACCAGTAGTATCCCATCTTTACCTGGGTCAAATACCAGTATTATCGCATCATTTCCTGAGTCAAATTCCCTGCGTAATATACAAGTAATTCGCATAATTTTCCTGGGTAAAATACCAGTAATATTGTATCATTCCCTGGGTAAAATACCAGTATTATCGCATCATTTCCTGGGTCAAATATTAGTAGTATCCCATCATTTCCTGAGTCAAATACCAGTAGTATCCCATCATTACCTGGGTTAAATACCAATATTAACGCATCATTTCCTGGGTCAAATTTTCTACTTAAAAAACAAGTAAAATCGCATGATTTCCTGGGTAAAATACCAGTAATATCGCATCAATTCTTTGGTAAAATGCCAGTAATATCGCATCATTTCCTGGGTAAAATACAACTATTATCGCATCATTTCCTGGGTAAAATACAACTATTATCGCATCATTCCCTTGGTAGAATAAAACTATTATCGCATCATTCCCTCGTTAGAATACAACTTTTATCGCATCATTTCCTGGGTAAAATACAACTATTATCGCATCATTCCCTTGGTAGAATAAAACTATTATCGCATCATTCCCTTGGTAGAATACAACTTTTATCGCATCATTCCCTCGTTAGAATACCAGTATTATCGCATCATTCCCTCAGTAGAATACCAGTATTATCGCATCATTCCCTCGGTAGAATACCAGTATTATCGCACCATTTGCTGAGTAAAATATCAGTAGTATCGGTATTATTTCTCCTGATACTGATGTATCAATCCCAATGCCGTCACCGCAATCCAGAGCGTCAAGAATGGTCAAGTCTACAATTCTTAACGCTGTCAGTACCAACATTAAGGCTTGTATATCAATACAGATTCCGCAGAGTCAGCTCGTAACGAGCTGACACACCTGAACTCAGCACTGCTTGCCTTGTAGTTATCAAAAAACTCCAAAACTCTTATTACAAACAAAAAGGAAGTTGTCCTATTTTGAAGAGTCTACGTTAGTGAATTTGGCGCTGAAAGAGTTAAAAGTAAACGGCCGGGAAATGTATGTAACATGTAGATACACCAGTACGAAAGTATTTATGGGCTTTTTTTAAAATAAATCTTGTGACTGGGAATAATGAGTTTAACCCTTTCCAAGATATAAAAAAAATAACAACAATAATCTGTGTAGCAAGAATTGTCCAGGCAAACATATGTAAAATCTATATTAATGAAAGTGCATTAATTCAACGGAGTTGAAAACATTGTGTCACAATGAGAATGTGCTCATTATAATCAATCTCCCCTTTTCGCTACAGGTGTGTACAAAGGTCGTGGAAGACAGTGGTACAGAGGTAGAGCGTCGGCCTCATGTACCAAAGGTCCCGGGTTCGAATCCCGTGATGAGCGGGTTCTGCCTTTCGGATTTTTCCACACAAACGGCGCGAGTACTGGTTAAGTATCCAGGAAGCAGACATCGAGCGTGATTAATATAAGCTTAAAGCTTGTTTCGCAATCGATGTAAAATAAATAAGTTTAAACTAAAGGTCGTCACCTGCAGCTGGGTAAAAATGCGATTGTAAGTGGTAAGAGGTTAAATGTTAACTATGTTCTCTCACAAATTATAGATATCCTCTTTTCAATCAGACGGCAAATTGTCTTTTTAACCCTTTCTCTCATCGGACAATTCTGCAGCAGACGACTTAGAACATATTTTAGAATTTCCTCACGAAATTTGTTATCACCATAATACAGCATATGCCCAATGAGATTCTGTTCTTACTTTTTTCGTATCTAAAACAGTTTTTAAATGACGTCACTTTTCAGACGTCTCTCAAATGTCCCTCGTTAAAACAACAACAGCTGATAGTTTGGTCAATTTATGGTCGATATCTGCGAATTTATATCACGATTTGCATCTTAAGAATACCTTCACGTACATGTAATTTTCTTCTTTGTGACGTACGTTTAAAAAGAATAACGCGTCTATAACGTCACTTTTCAGGAGCGAAATGCCGTCGCTTTACGCGTAAGAAAACGCGCCTTTCTTTCATTTAAAAAAAATCTGTACATTTAATTTTTGATTTTTTTTAAATATTTTTATTTAGAATCTTATTACATATCGTTTGATCGTTTTTATAAAATCAATACTAAGGTAAAATGCACCATTATATAAAGAATGAACCTAACGGTAAGGATTTCCTGACATTATGTTCAATTCATTGCAAAACAAAGATTAAATAAACGAATAAATAGTAGTCATCATTTTTTTACCGGTAAGGCTGTTCGGCCGCTTAAACCAAGCTGCATTCTAGCTGGCAGTAAGGGCTGTGTGAGCGTTCCCTCGCGTAGAATTATCTGAATAATTTCAAGGGAATTTAGGACGAGTCCATCAGTGCTTAGTGCTCCACCCATTTTATTGTGCAATCTTATCAGATTCTTCAATCTGATGATTGACAACCGATACCTTATTTGAATAATAGGCATTTCTTTGATTCACGTCATCGTAATCCCCCTCTGCCAGCCTACGTACAATTCCTTTGGATATATGACTCAAATGTGACCGTGGTCTGCGACGTATAGTCAGTCGTATACATATCAATGACAGAAATATCGTACAAGTGTTAGATATTTAAAGTACGAATAGCCTTATAATCGAACAAGATCGAGCTGAAACGTTTTAAACGTTATATGCGTCAATGCATGGTGAAAGATAGAAGCATTGTCATTTCTTAAAAGTTTAGATTCAGATCAATGTGCACGCCTGTTCCTTCTTTTCAGAATATACACACTTTAACAAAGTGTGAATCCTGATCGAACTGTTAGGATGCACTGACTTATTTCGATCTGAACAGTTCCCAAAAGTCAACGTGTACCTTTCCTCATGCACTCATGCCAGCAATTATGTTATTAGACACATGTACAGATAACTGTTTGTTATGTACATGTACACTAATTAAAAACATATCTTACATTTAATTTGACCATTATGTTCCCAATTAGTTAAAGCCGGCTCTATACCAGTTTTCTTTTAAGCAGTGTCAGTTTACATTGGCGTTTTAAGACGGTGGGAGGGCTGTAGTGTTTCGAACGGTGTTTCCTACAGAAAGTCAACTTCATCTGTTAAAAAAGGCTCTTTTCAGTATATCTTATTACACCATTATTTTTAAATCCAGAGACAAATTCCTATTTACTTATTCAACGACAGATATAGAAGTGATTTAAGAAATATCCCCACTCCTTTGAAATCCCTAAAAACAGAATAAGTAGAACGTTATTAGTGGGAGCTTTATTGGTGAAACACATTTCCCTTAGAATAAAACATTTTTAAGCCTACACATTGAAGGACATTTTACATTATTATGCAAGTGTTCAGTTCAAAATGTCTGCAGCAGACGACTATGTAAAAATTTAGAAAAATATATGGATATTCTCTATAAATATAAGTCTCATTATTGAATATAATTGAAAACGTTGTGGCAAAAGTAGAAGATGAGCATTTTATTCTTTTGTTGCAATGTTTTAATATTCGTCTGCTTCAGAATGCGTCTACAATGGGAAAGGGTTTACTTTACCCAATGGGAAAGGGTTTACTTTACCCTAATTATTTAACACAATTAATGCATTAATACGCCTCAATATGTTACAGATATCGGATATGGCCCATATCTGTGGTAGGGGTAATGCAAATGACACATGCCTGTTTTTAAATTTCGTTTGACCGGAATCATAATAATAATAACAAATAATGATAATAGTAAAAACGTGAATCGTCTACCGCTGGAAATGTAGAAAGGGTAGCCGATCTCATCAAATTGTTTTCGAGCGCACGTCCTTTCACAAGATTCACGTGCCTTTGTCTCTACAATCGGCCCTACTATTTGCTCCATTCTTTTAAAATTTATTTGGTGGAAACCATTCGTGTGAGTAGGTCAACATTCCTGAAAGATGATACTAATTTTATTACAGCAGGTATAGACCTATAACGGATAATTATGTTAGTCTGCATTTTACCGGGCGCAATGTATCGAGGCGATACAATTGGGACTTTAATTGAGTAACTTATAGGATGTATATAGATCTATCCCACATACAATACATATGCTGCTTAAAACTTTGAAAGCATTTCGAAAAAAATAGAACATGTAAATACTCAAAGAACAAAGAATAATAATTATTTTATATTGAAATATAGAAATTTTTCATAATGAGCAATTTCACCTTTTGCCACGATATTTTCAAAAGTTATCTGCTGTATGTTGGAAATGGTTAACAAACAGGAGAGACAGTCATGATTAAATTTGAGAGAAGGCTGTTCGGGAATGTCCTCCTGCGATATACAATTATTAATTCCCGGGAAAGTGCATGTGCAACGAAACTTATTATTTTTCTCTCATCAAAAGTGTTATATGCACATATATCATTATCTAAAAATGTATAAAGTAAGATAATAAAAATAGCTTTACCTTGCTGAAGGATACCTTGATGTTATTTGTAAAGGACCCCTTCCTTCTTTTCGATCGGTTTCATGTATGTATTGCAGACACAGCGTGACAATGCCGGCAGCGAAGTTATAACTGAGTTAAAATGTCTAAATGTGTTTTCCTTTACAAAATCTACGATATTTAAAAGATTTTCACAACTTTGACAGCTTTTTGCAAAATGTTGGACAAAATGTTGTATGTCCACAATACGTTTTCTTGGTAAATGATCGAGTTCTCTATTTGCTTGATGTTTCTCGGTAACTTTCTTCAAGTAAAGTGATCTCTGATGAGTAGCTTTCGAGGCAAACCTGTCGTTTTAATGCATTTCACTCTCCAGTATGCACTACAGTAGGGGTTAGATAAATTGATATTGTGAAAAAACGAACTCGGTAAGGTATACTTTTCTTGTTATCAAACGATATGTAATAAAATTATAAATGAATAGATTAAAAAAAATCAAAAATTAAATGTACAGATTTTTTTTAAATGAAAGAAAGGCGCCTTTTTTTACGCGTAACGCAACATCATTTCGCTCCTGAAAAGTGACGTTATAGACGCGTTATTCTTTTTAAACGTACGTCACAAAGAAGAAAATTACATGTACGTGAAGGTATTCTTAAGGTGCAAATTGTGATATAATTTCGCAACTATCAACCTAAAATTGACCAAACTATCAGCTGTTGTTGTTTTAACGAGGGACATTTGAGAGACGTCTAAAAAGTGACGTCAGTGGTATACTTTGAGGTCTCGTAGTTTAAAAACTGTTTTAGGTACGAAAAAAGTAAGAACAGAATCTTATTGGGCATATGCTGTATTATGGTGATGCAAAATTTCGTGAGGAAATTCGAATATTTTTTTAGAGGCGCGTTCTTCCTTAAATGGATAAACTATGACTAAAAGTGGAAAATTGTGGCAAAAGGAGAAATTGCTCGTTTTGAGCTATTTCTTCTTTTGTCACAATGTTTTCAAATGTGTTTAATGGAGACTGTAATTCCTACGACAGTTCATTTTAAAAAAAAACCTCTTATGTTTCAATTACCAGGTCAAACCAAATGCGTGAAATCCTGTAATGGCGTTGCCAGTGGTGACTACCAATCCTGTTCAGGCTGCACAGTCTATGCCACGTGTTCAAATGGGATTCTTACGGACAAGAGACCCTGTCCGGCGGGTCTTTATTGGGACGATAACACAAAGAGATGTGAATGGGAATCAGACACATGTGGTAAAAGCCAAGGTAAGATAATTAACCCTTTCCCTCATACGACAATTCTGCGGCAGACGACTTTGAACATACTTTGTTAAAAAATAGAAAATCTCTATAATTTGATGGATAACCTATGACTAAAATTGGAAAACATTGTGGCAAAAGGAGAAATTAAACGTTTTTAGCAATTTCTTCTTTTGTCACTATGTTTTCAGAAAGCCGGCTGCTGCAGAGGCGTCAGAAAGCGTCTATATCAGGGAAAGGGTTAATAAATATGCACAACCGTCTAGAATGAATGAATGAATGTATATTGTTTTATGGCGCATCGACAGCTAAGGTCATTTAGCGCGCAATTAATTTTTTAATTATTCATGATCCCTGGGTAAACAAACCAGTACTAGGCTAGAAAATGTGCCTTGCCCAAGGGCACTCCACCATGACCGTAGTGCCGCGACTGGGGATCGAACCCGGGACACCCGGTTTCGAAATCCCCGACGCTAACCACTCGACCACAGCGGATTCCTACAATCGTCTAGATGGGGAGGTTGTAACATGTCTGCCCTACACTATTTCTCGTATTACATAACTGAACCCTATATTGTTGGTGCTCGAAAGAATCGTCTCAGTGAGACTGTTAGGAAGACAAATGAGCCTACCCGCGAGAACATCTGCGTAATGTATCGAACCAGATCAGCCTGCGCAGTCCGCGCAGACTGATCCGGGCCGACACATTCCGTCTCGGAGAATAAGAGGTATAGAGAAATGCTTCCTGAAACAGAAAATGCACAGGCGAAAAGAGTCTGTCCGGGTAAGCCTGCGCGGCATGCTTAAGCTGATCCGGGTCCATACTTTACGCACAATCCACAATGTTGGTTTTCTCGCAGGACGGCTCAAATCACTTTTTCCTCATCCATGGGTAAACAAAGGGCACTCCACCATGACCGACGTGCCAAATGACTGTGATTTATGTGATCCTAGATAACTGAAACCTATGTTGTGGGTGCTCGAAAAATTCGTTCTACTTTTGTTCGATCACCAACGGCATGGGGTTTAATGCTCCTTATAGAGCCCCGGTAGCTCAGTCGGTAGCGACGCGGGCTGTCAAACCAGGGGTTGTGAGTTCGAATCCCGTCTCGGCCAACTTTCTTTCCGACGATTGACAAAAATCAATGCGACATGCGTCATTCGTCTTCCACAAATGGGCTAAGTCTATGTGGAAAGCAGCCAGTTGCTTGGGAAGATTGTTGTGTGGAATACTGGTGTGAGAAAACCAGGAAGTGCATAAGTAGGTGAACTGGCCGCCGTGATATACATGAGAAATTATTAAAAACGGCGTTAAAGAGACTCCTTATAGAGAGGCCTGGTTCGGCGGAACCAGCTAGATTGTGTACAGTGTCAGAATAGTTATATTTGTTAAGCCAGCCGAGCCCCAGTGGACGCGGGCTGTCAATTCAGGGGTTATGAGTTCGAACCCCAGCTCCGCCAACAATCTTTCCGACGCTTTTTACGCCGCTTTCAATAATGTTTCAGTTTTATCCTGTGTATTTTCTGTTCAAGGAATCATTATGCTATACCTCTATCGACGTAAACCGGAGTGAGTCGGCCCGGATTAGCCAGCGCCGTCGACGAAAGTTGATCTTGGTCGAGTCCATAATGTTGGTTTTCTCGTCGAAAGGCTCATGTTTTCTTTCTTTAAAAAACCCTCCTCACTTACAATAAATCTGCAGCAGACGAATTCAAAAAGATGGAGGTAAAAAAAATTGAAAACCGCTATTGCGACAATGATTTCAACTTTATTCCATGATTAAACTAACTCTTATTGAGAGTTGCCATTGTTTTGTCTATGATCTTGTCTAGATGTTTACAAAATATTCTGGTGCACATTTGTGTATGTGAAAAGGGGTTATTTGGGCGACATTTAGTTGCCACTCATCTCAAACTGCTGTAAATCAAATGTAATTAGGAACAAAAAAATAGTGTTTTCATAAATGATAAGCTAATAACCAAAAATTACCACATGTATGTCTTAAACAAAGAGTCAATTAGGCAATACTATTAAACATGATGTATGTTTTACTTAACATTAAAATAATAAAGCAATAATCATAACATTCATTGGCATACAAAAATATCCGTCCCTATCCATAAATAAACCTCCAAACAACGGGAGACGGTAAATACGAACATCCTTGTATGCAATGATAAAGTTAAACAATGTATTTTAAACTTAACATGAAGATAAACAATATAATCAAATGAAAGAAAAGAAACAATTTGAGCCGTTCCACGAGAAAACCAACATTATGGCTCTGCCTAATGTATCGACCAATGTTGGTTTTCTCGCGGAACGGCTCATATGTTTTCTATTGTAGCCTCGTCTGGCGATTTTGGGCCTTGTTGCGTCCCCGCGAGTCTGTGGAAACTCGCAGTCTAGCAAGAGCCTTCACTGTCCGCTTACATGTTTTACAGGCTTTAACTTTAGTTTCTGTTAAAACGAATCCTCATTAATGGTGCACCTATATAACTGTAAATGTTGCCACATCGGGCGATCAATAAGACGTTTAACCATTTCCCTCATATAGATGCAATGTACCGCCTCTGCAGAAGACAACTATTGAAAACGTTGTGAAAAAAGGAGAAATTGCTCACGATCCCTCCTTTTGTCAGAACGTTTTCGACTTTATTCAGTCATTTTTAGTTCACATATGTGCCATGTTATCAAACTCGTTTATTGTATATTAGATGGACGTGGAAAAAGGGTTAATCCGCGCTAGATACGGCTCATATGTTCTACGACAAAATACAGGAAATATGAGCGGCATCTATCGAGTTTGGGGTCTGATTGCATCTGCGTACAGTGAAGACTCGGACGAGCCTGTGAAACCGCTCTGTCTCACCAGGCCCTTCGCTCTCCATTTACCTGTAATATAGACCTAAATGCATCTTACGACGAAATACTATAACCCTACTAGTTTTACATCTCTATACCTTTTTTATCACATGACAATGCTTGTATCCGATCTAATATACCCAACACGTATTTCTTGATATGTAACGTGTGTAATATAACATGACCGAATGATTTTTTTTGTATTCATCCGCGAATGTTTACAAAATGGCTGAGAACGTGTATCCAGTAAACACAAACGTCACGATAGATGGACGAGGTAAAGGGACTATTATCGGTCATAAATGTGATTAATTCAACAGTTTATCAAGTATTACATGTTGGGACTATTTTCTGACCGCGAAAACACGATTTTCTTTTTATGTTTCGTCATGTGATAAAATGAATCTAACATTCGTTGTCATTTCATAAAATGATGACTCCCGTCAGATCCTATATATATGATCCCGTTACGGTAAGTCAGTACGACCCCAAATTGCAAGACGCTAATCATAATCTAGAATATTCTAGTATCCTAGCATAGTACATTTACTGGTGTGTTTACCCAGGTATCATGAATAACTATATAGTATTGATAATTGATAATTATTGATAATTATGTTGAAAAAAAAAAGAATAATATTCTATTTACTCTATTTTCAGTGCCAGCAGCTCCACTATCATGTGATACTACTATATCTTGTTCCAGCTGGAGTTTTAAGTATGCTAAATGTTCTGTTCCAGGCAAACAAATAATGAGCGCTTCAGTAAGTTAACAACTTGGTAAAACTTGTGTTACCCCTGCTTAGCAGTCAACTTGTATTAACCCATTACGTCACATGACTTTTCAAACGTCGTCTGCCTTAAAATCATCAAACACTACAATTTCAACAGTCTAGAAAACTGAAAGATTTATTTTGATAAAGGGTTGAAAACATTGCAATAACAGGTGAGATTGCTCGTTTTGAGAAAGCTGAGAACTCATAACTGAGCTGTTTAAAGATAGTTTTACCACAGAATATTACATTAAATTGAACTTACGTAAAATCGAGCGCTCTCCTTTAGCTCAGTTAAGATGCGGGATGTTTTGCCTTTGAGAATTGAGACAGGCCGATACATTGGCGAACAAATCAATGAATGCTTATGTTTATTTTGTGATAGCTCACAACTAGAGTCGCAATCACATTTTGTGGTTACATGCGACTTACAAGAGTAAGATCTGACATATTCGGTGAACTATTTGATACAGAGGCATTTGTGCAATTATCGCTTAATAATAAATTGTGTTATTTAATGATAAATCATGTGCGAAAATTAGCAACATTTATAGTTAAAGCTTATGTTGTAAGACGGAGAGCATTGTATCCGTAGATCTGATTGTTGTTTCTTTTTTGACATACATGCGACTTTTTGACTCGATTATGGTAGGCATATTTTCAAAGCATTTTATGGGGAGTAAAAATTGCTCGTAATGTGCAAATTCTTATTCTCACATATTATGCTTTCAACTCAAAACAGTGATCTCCTTTGGAAAAGTATTCAAATTGTAGATGATGTATCATAATGTTCATAATGTATTTATGTACGTTTATGTATTTTCTCATTAGGACCGTATAGACATAACAATCTCCCTTCCAAACATTCATTCACTCACACATGCACTGACTGACTCACTCACATACACAAGCATTCGTTAATGTCTTTGCTTATCATTGTTTTTAAATTGTTTGATTATACATATAACTAAATGCTCATTACAATTCGTTTCTATAAAGGATTTTTAGTTATATATTATTACTTAACATTACGATAACTGTAATGTTATGTGATTTGGTGGACAGCAAAACTTCCGCTCTTTTTTAATTTTAATTTTATTTTTTTTGTTTTTTTCCTGAAGTGATCTCTTTCATAATTATACGTACTTATATTTACTTTTCATATCTACCGTATTTTATTTTGGAGATAAAGTTTCTGGAATTAATGTTTTTGAATAGTACTGCTCATATCTGTCTATTTAATATTGTCGTTATGAGATAGAACGATGCCAACACAACACGTTTTCCATTTTTTTGTTTTTTGTTTTCTTAATTATTTTTCTTTTGAAAGTGACTTATAGGTCCATGGGGCCGGGTGTTATTTATTACTTTTTGTACCATTGTTTTGTTAATGTACATACACATGTCACTATAATAAAATATTTACTTACTTACTTGCTGACTTACTTACTTGCAATGTTTTCAAAAGCCATGTTCAATGGCAGGTGTCAAATTTCGTCTGTGTGAAGTAATGTTTTAAGCAGCCACTTGAACATTAACCAAAACAACATTTTTGTCTTTATTTTACTTGTATCAAGCATGATGTTGCAAATGGAATTTGAATAAAAAATCTTATTGTTAACTTATTTTACATTCTGATGTATTGCAGCTTGTCAAACAAGTCTCATCATCGATTTGCACACTCGGCACGAGTTATGGTGTCAAGGACAATGGACTTTGGGTTAAAGATGGATGTAGAGGCGATTTTACCGTCTGCGCATGCTCTAACATTGCTAAGATAGACTGCGACAGTTGGGGATTCAAGTATGCAGACTGTCCGATAGATGGCGCCATTGCGGTTCTTGACGTTAAACTTCTGAACCAGAAGTCCAGTTCGAAGTGTGAATTGGGAGAGAGTTTCGGGATTGACAAAGGTTCTATTTGGGTAGACAAGGGTTGCCGTGGCGCTTTTGATGTCTGTGTGTGAACAAATGAAAGTACACTATTGATCTATTGCTGATCATATTCATGGAACTTTTTTTTCTTCTTGTATCATAAGCTTATCTAACCCTCTAAGCGCCCAGTCTCCTTTAGTTGAATCACCCATGTTCCAAATTAGGCGACTCAATTTTTCATATAATAAGAGTTTTGGAATCATTTGATACCTAAAAGTCAAACAATGCTGAATTTAGGTGAGACAGCTCGTTCTGAGCCGACTCATCTGAATATGTACTGTTTGCAAAAAAGCTTTTATATTACCAATGGCGCTGAAAGAATAAATACACGTGATTTATTAAAGGGTTAAGCGTATGTTTTGGTGCAGTTATAAGATTAAAACACGTAATTGCCAAATTACTCAGCAAATAATTCCAGAAGATAAGTTGGCAATTCCATGTTATACTCTTATAACTGCAACAAAAATTACATTTAACCCTCAAAATTGCAGTTTAGGGAGATAACATTATTTTTCACCAAATAGTTGTACGAAAAGAGAAATATAACTTTCAAAATTGGATCTCTTTTCTATGTTTAAAGTAGTTCCATGACCTGGTCATGTGATCAATTTCGTTTATCAGAAAAATAAAAATAATCTCTTTTAGTCACGTGATCCTTTTTAAACCAATCAAATCGAGCGATTCACAGTGCATTTGAACCAACTACAATTATATAGCTGTGTGTAACAAGGTAAACATTCATTAGAAAGGCGTTGCATTACTCGAAACATCAGGTGTGTGTATACGCAAACCATTCAAAACTGACGAGGAATTCGAGTTTTAGGCAGTTACTATCAAATCAGAGGAATCAGCCTAGCGTCTGAGAAACCGGTCGACCCGGGTTCTACCCACAACTGCGGGGCAAGACACATTTCCTAGCCTGGTACTGGTTTGTTTACCCAGGAATCATGAAAAAGTCATCTGTCTCTGTCTCTATGATATAACAGAAATGAGCCGTTCAGTGAGAAAACCAACATTTATGGACTCTGCGCAAAGTATCGACCCGGAGAAGCCCAACTATGCCGCGCAGGCTAACCCGGACAGACCCTTTTCGCCTCCTGTGGATTTTCTGTTTCAGGAATCATTACTCTACAAGAGCAAGTTGATGCAACGGATCATTGTCGCCGGAAATCCATACTGCAGTTATGCATAACACTAACAATATAGTACTTGAATAAACAGTTATTAACTGATGGGCATAGAGTGGGGTCAGGTGAAAATGTATCATAACTAGCATTTTTTTTTTTTTGTCAACGGAAAGAATGTCCTTCGTTGAAATATAATTGAAGCCTTTCATTATTTATGATCATTCTCTATTCCAAAGTAGGTTGACAATACACATAGCCAACTAATTATTGATCATAAACCGTAAGGGAAATGAGTAATCTTGCCATTCATTAGTCTTAGTATGTATACAGTGCTTTCATTAAGGAATAATTATAAGATTTGTGAATTCCACATACACTTTTCAAGATGCTTGTCAGAATATTTGAATTTTAGTATTTATCAATAAAACCACAAAAGAGACAATTTAGGATTTGCATGCAATAGCACGTCATTTTAACTTTCCTCTATTAAAGTCAACATTGGACACCTTTGCAGCAATCTACTTTTAAAACAATGAGATAAGGGTTAAATTGCTGAAGACATGAGTATTCTCTTTTTCTCAAAATGATATTAGCTTGGCATCCTAATTATATCATACTTTAACAAATGTTAAAATGTAGTCCAATATTTATAAATTAGACCACATTTGAAATATAATATCAGCTAAACAGTTAAACTTCATTGAAATTGTTGTATAATTTAAACTTAATTTCGAACATAAACTGAACCCTACAACATGCTAATTTATTGTAATTCTTTCCTTCTTTTTTTATAATGAAAATAACAAACTACTCATGTTTTAAAATTATATTATGATGAGCGCCCTTGTGTCAATGATGCATAACAATATGCAGATCGGAAGCAAAATGCCTTTAGGGAATCTAATGACACATTTAAAATTGTCAAGGACGAAATAATTTTGTACGAAAGACCCGATTCGTGACCCACATTCTTCTTCGCAGAGGTGTCATTCTTGAAACTCTCTTTATAGGCAGAGGGTGATCGTTCAAATTCATTTTTCTATTTAAACCAGTTTTATCTCGGTTTGTTCTTTTCTTCATTTGTTTCGAACCAAATAAATATTTTAAATCACCTATAATTTACTAGTTGTAAGTGAGTGTAAAGAGCGGCTCTTTGCAAAGGAGATTGATCTACGCGATTGGTAATCACACGATCAACAGTTTTAGCTTAGAAACAGTTCATATTTTAGATATACATGGATACACATTATAAAATGCATTCTTCACAAATCAAGACATCTCTTTGAACATGAAAATAACATTCAGTAAGTTAAAATTGCTATTTTAAAGGAGAATTCGACGTGATTTTTATCTCGATATTGACACATAACAGTCTGCTGCAAGTCTCATAGGGACTGTTTTGTCTTCGTAAATATAACAAAAAAACAGAAATGCGAGTCAAAATAAAGAAACTGCAAATACTGAAAACATCGGAATATTTATTTCATTTTAGATGTTTCATTTCAAACGCAATTGTAATATGTTCAAGACATTTAAAAAAAATATATATAAAAATAACTCCTCCTCCCATGTCATTTCCGAAAAGCTATTAAAAAAAGAAGTCGCGGGCTTCTGCCCGGCGACTAATAAATGTATCCCCCCTGAGACGGAATGTGTCGGCCCGGATTAGCCTGCGCAGGCTGATCTGGATCAATATATTACGCAGAGTCCATTATGTTGGTTTTCTCATTTATCTTCTTGCCGCGAATCAGGCAGACAGTCTTTCGATATCCTTATTTAATACGCTGGTGGTTAACCAATCGGCCATATCAGAACGGACCCCACTGTCGCCACTGGAATTCGAACATTCGATCTCTCGCTTGCGAAGTTGGTGCCTAAACCACTAGGCGTTCTGAGCAGTGTTGGCTCGTATCTCGCTGTCCCATTGTTCCCTTCCTTATCAGACTATACACGATATCGAGGGCTTGGCGTGAAACGGTTGTAACTAAAAACCTGTTTTGAAAACCCTGGTTTAGGGGCAATTTTGACCCCTTTGTAAACAATGCAAATTAAGATGCCATTGCAGAACGAGCAATGGCACCTAAATTTCCATTGTTTACCAAGAAAAATGAGTTAATGCTTATAAAGACTTTATGGCAAGGTGATTAACCTTGGTAAAAAAATACCAATTTTAGATACAACCGTTTCACGCCAAGCCCTCGATATGATGATAGGATATTCAAACGTTCTGTGAAAACAGATTTTATTACTCGTGACAAAGGCAGTGTAATACGAGTCGGGTCGCACGAAAACCGATTTAAATCCAAGAGGCTTTCGAATGTTAAACAGTTACTATCGCATAGATTATTGTATTGTCGGATCTCGGTCGTTACCCTTGCAGATTCCAGAAATCCTATTTGCGTTTGACGTGACTACTGTACGGTAATAACATCTAGGCATTGACGTAACCTTTTCCAACATGCAGACGCATTTTGACGCATCTTCAGGAGCAGACGACTTTTGTAAACTTCAGATTCGTCGCATGTAGGAAATGTATCTAAAGGCTCGCCTTAGCATCCCCAGTATTTTAACCCTTTCAGCGCCGAATTGTTTAAAGTAGACTCTTCCATGTTCAAACTCGGACGAAACTATTTTCATGTTATAGGATTTTTGGAATATCTTTATAACTTACAGCCAAACAATGCAGATTTCAGATGAGACAGCTCGTTACGAGCTGCCTCACCTGAATCTGAATTGTTTGCAAAAAGCTCAATATTGCTTTTGGCGCTGAAAGAGTTAAAGCGTTTCTACAATTCCAAGGTGATTTTATACATATATACACTACATATTCCTAGTGTCCTATTAACTGAATAAAACTGTTTCATTCCAAAGAAGCGTCTAGACATTTCTGCCCTCGAAACTATTCTAGAGCGTTCAATAATTTCAACGTGGCAATACAAGTTGAATGCCGCGGGATCCGAAGTCAACGACAAATGGCTGTTGATGTGTTACTGTTAACTATATTAACCCTTTCTCAACATACAAAAAACCTGCAGCAGACGACTTTGAAAGTATTCATGTAGAAAAATGGAAACTCTATACAAATTAAAAGTATACTTATTAAAAAAGAACTGAAAACATTGTGGAAAAATGAAAAAATGCTCGTTCTGAGCAATTTCTCCTTTTTAAACTCTTGTCTGCTGCAGAGGTGTGAGGTAGGAGTCAGTCTATGTCCCAGTCAGAATTCGAACATGAATTCGAACATGACATCTTGATTGAGAACACTTTATAGCAATTTGAGCTGACGGACAAAGGAAACAGAGCTTTTTCGACATTGTTTCTAATAAATCAGGACACTGGCATCAACATTATTGATGTACGTTTTTATAAGAAATATTAATTGATTAACTGATTGATTAATTAGTTGATTGATTGGAGTTTAACGCCGTTTTAAACGGTTTTTCGGTTATATCACGTCATGTTTTCCTAGCTTTCACGCAACAGTACTCCCTTCACAAGATGTTCTTTATCTTCCCACATTATGCTTTTTGAGAAAGAAGTCACATTACAAGAAACGACCATCGTATTACTGTGAAGTTGTTTACATGTAGACCCTTGTTTTTGGATCATAACGGTAAGTGAGCGGACGGTAGAGGGAAATAAACCACACGCCATTGTCAACCAGTGTAGAGCCCACGCATCCACACAGTCTGATCTTGATCATCCACACTGTTCAATATTGATTGAAATAAACACTGAAAGAGCCTCTAACATACAGTGTACATTTCGACCACAATATGTCGGTATTAAAACTGATAGTTTATTACCTTAACCCAGTACTTCACATGACTTTTCAAAGGTCGTCCGTTTTACAATTATCAGACGAACAAGTTAAAGAATTTGGAAAACTGGAAGTAACTTTCTGACAAAGAGTTAAAAAATATTGCAATAAAAGGTGAAATTGCTCGTTTTGAGCAATTTCACCTGTTATTGTAATGTTTCCAAAAGTATTCTGCAACAGCAGGCGTCAAATGTCGTCATTGTGAAGTAATAGGTTAACAAAAAGAAAAGCTCAAAGGCTAAAGGAAGTGGTAGAAAATGGATCTTATGGTGTTTAAGTCTTTGTCATATACACAAAATACACAAGCAAATTACTTCGATAGGCTTTAGTCAAATTCATTTCAAAAAATCTTATTGAATAAAGTTAAAAACATTGTAGCAACAAGATGAATTGCTCATCATGAGCAATTTCTCATTTAGCTCAAATGTTTTCTAAAGTTGACTGCAGCAGAGGAGAAAATGTCTTTATGTGGGAAGGAGTTAACCGTTTACCTGTTATAACAGTTTTGAAATGTCTTGCTTGGAAGCTATCCTAGGTAAACGTTGTAATCTCTGAACCATTGGAAGTATAATGTCATAACATTACTGGAAAAGGTGAGATTGCAGTCTCTAAACTTGTTACCACATGTAGACGCCGTTTGACGCATATACAGCAGACTACTTTTGAAAATATTGTGACAATATGAGAGATTTTTCATTTGAGCAATTTCATATTTAGCCAAACTTCGTGTGTTGCAGATACGTCTGAAAACGTCGAATATAATAATTCGAAATGGACATATAACAGTAGTTACTAAACTGATTCAGGGGCAAAACCTTTAAAACGTCGTCAAACGTCCTCAAACCGCTGTGTCATGCGCACTCGCTCTCTTAATGAATTCGGCCACAAAATGCAACGTACTTCCGGTGCGTTAACATATATTTCTGATACGATTTCTCATACCAAGCCTTTTCGAATATGCGAGCAATTTCCGTCAATCATTTCTTTAAGTCGTTTATGTCGTCTGCTACAGTAACGTGTTATCAGTGGCGTCTGTATTGGTCGTTAAGACTTTAACCCTTTCCCTCATACGACAATTCTGCAGCAGACGACTTTGAACATATTTTGTCAAAAAAATAGAAAATCTCTATAATTGAATGGATAACCTATGACAAAAATTGGAAAACATTGTGGCAAAAGGAGAAATTGCACGTCTTGTGCAATTTCTTCTTTTGTCACTATGTTTTCAAAAAGCCGTCTGATGCAGAGGCGTCAAAAAGCGTCTATATGAGGGAAAGGGTTAAAGGCGATGAACTCTAGTAAATAGATATCATAGTTAAAGTTTTAAAACTGTTCACTAGTTGTCTTGAAATATTAAAATATAGTTCTGGAATAAACTCAAAGTAATAATTTTACTTTCTAGTACCATAAACATCTAAATATTGATCGTTTATGCTTCATTTTTACTGGGTAGACATACCCAGTAAGCCAAATAGTGTACATGTTCATGACTTTCAATTGACAGTTTTTCAACATTTACTGCCAAAATACTTTTGAACTACTCATAACTTACTTTGTTGTCACTATTAGCAATATTTGTAGAAGTTTCAACATTTCAATGTGTTGATCTCCTTCTGGGGTTCAGCACATTTAAGGTCAAAAAGTCCAACAAAACCAGTTATTAAATTAAGCTAACTTTAAAATGCGGGCGTCATTTCATTTGAAATGCAAATTAAGCCACTCATTAAACTAATCTTGAAATACAAGAAACGCAAAAAATAAACCGTGCCATGGAAAAACATGTCCTTTCGAAAATTTGAAAATCGAGGCCATTGCGAAGCTTTTCTGTAGAAGACGGTTTCTATAGCGACGTTGGTAGAGTGGTTAGCCTGTTCACAAAGTTAAGCAACGCGGTGAATGCCTTGATGAGAGACCCGAGGTGGCTTAACCAGGACCTGGTTAAACAGCACTGAAGCAACGGCTGATCTGGATCTGCCCTGGTCGTAACAGCGGATGGTTATCGTATGACTTGACTCAATTGTGGTTAATAAAGCCACTTATAAGAACAGTGTGTAAATCTAAAATGAGCCAACCCATCAGAAAGACCGCTTCGGTGGTGTAGTGGTAGAGCGTCCGCCTCGGGTGCGGGTTCGATCCCCGACCAGGTCATACATAAGACATTAACAATAAAAGTTATAGCTTAATTTCTTTGTGCTCATTGTTTGTGGTGTTAGCATGGCGGCTGACTGGCTGGTGTCAGGATAAATGGACTAGTAGTAATAGTAACTTACCCAGGAAACGCCGTGGTATAACGGAACACTTGTTGACAGCGGCGAAAACATGAAACAATCAATCAACCCATGATACTACATACACTGAGGTACAAATTGAAATGTTCACTTCTTTACCATTCTGAATCTACAGGCTAGTATGTGATCAAAATATCTAATTGATTTCCTTAACCAACTATGATTTTCATATTTACGGATAACGTTATGATCATCGTACCAAACACAATCGAACACACAACAAACACACATGGTTGATATCCAATACTATCGAATGCGGATCGAGTGTTTTTAGGGATGTACAGCTGGCTATCTCGTCTAGTTATGATGGGATTGTGGGGGAAAGAGAGATCTCAAAAAAACGCGACTTCAACTTTTCTAACAATATGACCCCCCCACTCAAATCTATACTGCCAATATTCCAGTCATTACATTTTCCACGGATAATAACAAACCAATTGGCTAATATCAATATTGATTATTAAGTCATTTCTGATAATTCGCAGTTACCAAAGTTATGTTTGTGTACGCTTCTGTATTTCCCGAACTATCGCCCATAACGCAAGTGTGGGCGGGGATGTGTCAACGTGTAAGATATACGACCAATGAAGCTGCACGAAGGCTGACAAGAGTTAGCTAGGAAACTTTCTCGCTGTAAGTTTATCGGATCTGTCGACACCACATACTAATTGAGCCGTCCCGCGAGAAAATCAACATGATGGACTCTGCGTTATGTATCGACCCAGATCAGCCTGCGCAGTACGTGCAGGCTAATCCGGGCCGACATATTCCGCCTCAGAGGAAATAGAGGCATAGAGTAATGGTTAAAGAAACAGAAAATCCAAAGGAGGCGAAAAGTGTCAATCCGGATAAGCCTGCACGGCATGCTTAGGCTGATCCGGGTCGATACTTTACGCAGAGTCCACATTGTTGGTTTTCTCGCGGGACTGCTCTTATGTCGTCTCGAATACAACCTTATACATTTAAAATACCCATGAACTAATTCTCATTTTAACCTTTCAAACATTGACTGTATCATGTTTGATTCATTTTTCGTGTATTGATTCCAAACATCAAGATGTAATGATCCAATGTATAGTAAAAGAAAATCAGTTGTACATTTACTAATGTACTATATATGTGCGATACAAGCTATTAACTAAAGTGTTATGTTAAACATTTCAGACTTCCAATTACTACATGAGAAAGAATCTATTAATTACAAAAATAAAGTATTGGTTGTGATTCGATCCCTCCAAGTCTTTGCTGGATGTTTAGAACGGTTATACTTCGAACAAACACCTATGCCCACTCAACCCACTCGACCATATCTAGTTGTCTATATATAAGATTTTAAATGACTCAAAGTAAAACAGTTTTGATGTTGAATACAAGAATCATCAAAACATATAATCAATTCTAATGAAATAGGATTAGGACGTAAAACTTTTTTAAAATTATCAAAACTAATTGTTTCATCGGGACTATTTCGAATTTCAGTGATATATTAAAGCATCAAAGTAAATGATCTAATCAAACATTTTATGGATCAAAAGTATTTTTATAGGCCAATATCCACCCAGTAGAAGTAGTCAGAATGTAATAAGGTATCTTAAGGTAGTAGTAGCAGCATTGTTGTATATAATAGGGAAGCATTGTAGTGAATGGTAATATAGTAGTACTATAGTGTAGGGGGTAAAGTAGCAATTCTAGCAGTATGCAGGGTATAGTAGGGTAAGGTAAGGTAGTACTAGCTTTATCGTGTAAGGAAGCAATTCTAGCAGTATGCAGGGTATAGTAGGGTAAGGTAAGGTAGTACTAGCTGTATCGTGTAAGGAAGCAATTCTAGCAGTATGCAGGGTAGAGTAGGGTAAGGTAATGTAGTACTAGCTGTATCGTGTAGTGGGTAATGTAGCCATTTAAGGAGTATGCAGGTTAGAGTAGTGTAAGGTAGGGTAGTACTAGCAGTGTAGTGTAGTGGGTAATGTAGCAATTCTAGCAGTATGCAGGGTAAAGCAGGGTAAGGTAAGGTAGTACTAGCTGTATCGTGTAAGAAAGCAATTCTAGCAGTATGCAGGGTAGGGTAGGGTATGGTAAGGTAGTACTAGCTGTATCGTGTTGGGGGTAAGGAATAAAGTTTAGTAGTATACAGGGTATAGTACGGTAAGGTAAGGTAGTACTAACAGTGTAGTGTAGGGGGTAATGTAGAAATGTTAGCAGTATGTAGGACATAGTAGGGTAAGGTAAGGTATCAATAGCAGTATAGTGTAGGGGGAAAGGTAGCATTTCTAGCAGTAAGCAGGGAAAAGGAAGATAAGGTAAGGTAGCACTAGCAGTATAATGTAGGGGGTAAGGTAGCAACTATAGCAGTATGCGGGGTGTGTTTTTGTTTACACATATTTCATATTTATATTTATTCAAAATATCACCAGAAGGTCATAGACCCATGTGGTTAGTCATGCAAAAAAACAAATATAGAGAAATATAAAGATATAACACCCATTTAGACCAATCTTGTCCGAAACGAAAAGACAAGTTTGTCATTAGGTGTTTTTATACATGCAATGCTAAATTATAATTATAAAATTTATAATTTAATAATTAATCTGTTTAAATTTACGCTCACAATCAATTATATACATGTGTATCCCTTATATACATTGCCTTTTCAATATACATACCTAAATTTAGTATCTCTTTCTTGTTTTCAGATTTAAGGAGCTGCACTAATTTAAACATGTTTGGTCTTTCTCTATAATATTTACGAATAAATTGTTGCCTTAGATCAGTATATATGTTGCATTCCAAAATGAAATGAAATTCATCTTCTAACAACTTACATGAAAAACAAACCCTTTCACAAATTGGCTTACTAATTGGTTTTGCCCATCTTCCTGTTTCAATATCTACTCTATGTGATGAGTTACGCAAACGCGAAAGAGAATTTGGATATTTATTTATAGTTAGCGTATCTAAATAAGGCTGAAAACGGAAATCACAAATTGATCTGTAAAATATAGCTCTACTTGAATCATTTAATCTACTATGCCAGTCTTGAATGAATTGATCTTTGGTTCTTTGCTTAACAACTTTTAAAAACATCTTTACATCTCCTACACTTTGATAAAGCCAAGCGTCTTCAAAACCAAGATTATAAAGAGCATTTCTAATTAATGAACACCAGTTTATCCTATTCATGAATGTTTCGCAATCATTCTTTAACATTAGATAGATTTTCTTGATATATTTATTTTCACCTGATTGTAATATTTTAATCCAATATTTTATAATAATAAATAATCTGTACTTTTGTAAACACATTCTACCCATTTCACCATAAATAAAATCATTTTGCGTCGATTTTTTAACATTCAGTAATCTTTTACAAAATTGCAAATGTATCCTTTCTACCGCCATACCATGATTAAAACCCCAAACTTCACTGCCGTAGTTTAATATTGGTAATACTAATTTATCAAATAATTCTAATTTATGAGAAACCGACAGATTTGTAAATTTACATAAGTATTTATTCATTGCGTAAATTGCCTTGAGAGATTGACCGGATAATGTTTGTTGTGCTTCAGAAAAGGAGCCGCCCTTTGTGAAAACGATTCCAAGATAAACAAATTTATTCACAATTTCTAGACAACCGTTATCATAATTGAATCGTATATTTGCAGGTATTCGGCCACCTTTTTTGAAAATCATAATTTTTGTTTTTGAGACATTTATTTTTAATTTCCACCTGTTACAGTACTCATGCATCGAATTTAAACTTTTTTGTAATTCGTCAGCACAAATCCATAGGAAATTCTTTTTTAATTGCCGATTTGTTACCATAAAGATCTATCAAATTTACAGTCAGCTGTCAAAAAATACTTACCTATAAAAAAATTACATTTTTTTCCATTTTAGTTAATTTCTTTTTAAGAATAATGAAGACTGAAGTAGAACATACATATTGTAATGGGTTTTCGTGCATTTCGTTGTTTCTGAAAATCGGAAATGTCATTTAAGAAAGTATTACCTACAGTAACACTCATTCTTATTTGTTTTAAAAGTAATCATTGTAAAAGTTTAGTGCAATAAATGTGTGTTGATAATACAACTCACTACATAATAGTTTATTTACTGGTGTTTAGAATGAAAGCACTGACAGACAGGCACAGACTCAATATTAGAAATTATTCCTGCTACCACAATGCATATGGTGTGAGAACATGATTCATTCCATATGGGAATCTAATGAATCATGGCCAAGCCAATCTTTTTGATTAATTTAATGTTGGATAGATTATGACACCTGACTAGTGAAGATAGCATAATACATGTGCACCAGTATTTCCCAAAGTACACATAATTTAGTTTTCTAAGAAAAAATAGTCTGGCTCCAGTTTGGCTCCAATGTCTTGAAAATGACACCAACTTTTTGAATTTGGCGAAAGTGAAAATGAGCCATGGAGAACCCTGAGTATGTAGTGTAGTGTAGGGGAAGGTAGAAGGGACATCAGTGTAGTAGTGGTAGAATAAAGTGGTGGTAGTAGCAGCAGTGTAAGGTACATGTAGCGTTTGTTGTGTAGGGTGGTCATAAATGAACAATAATGATAGTTGATACTAAATCAACGCTGTCTCATTTATGGACGGTGTATATTTGAAGTCTTCGATATGGGTGTATTTATCTTACATTTTCATTAACCTCTGCTGCAGCAGAGACGTCAAAATGCGTCTGTATATGGGAAAGAGTTAAAGAAGGAAAAGGGTCCGACAATCGAAAAACAGAGAAATTTATGTCACCCACCAGTCTGGATTACGAATAAATCCGAGAGGAGCATAGTTTTGATTACAATTTTCCCCAGAGGGTTTGCATTAAGATCACTCTCGCGTTGTCCTTATTTTCAATTTACCAACTTGTGGGTGTTTTCCTTCCCTTTTGTCTTGAGAAAGGTTTATTCCAATGAGTGGGACTTAAATGCGATACAGAAACATGTACGTACTTTAACTAAAACGGATTTTGAAGCAAATGAGCCACCTTTAGTGATTTGGGGAATTTTAAAATATCTGCGTACAGTTATATCTTCTGTCTCAGTAGTCGGAGGTAAAGAGTTCGATCATCGGTCGTTCAATGAATTGATTGATTGATTTACGCCGCTTGCAACACTAATTCAGTTATATCACGGCGTTTCCTTGGTAAATTACCCGTACTACTGGTCCTTTTATACAGACACCAGCCGGTCAGTCGTAATGCTAACCACGCAACACTGAGCGCCAAGGAAGGCAGCCGTTATTACCATTTTTAAAGTCGTTGGTATGTCCCTGTCGGGGATCGAACCTGCGACCTCCCGCATCCGAGGCGGACGCTCTACCACTACACCTCCGATATATATAATTTCAAACGAAAACATATACTGGAACAAGATTTGTTAAACTTATTATTATTATGGTATTGTCTTAACACTTTAACTAAATAATAAGTTTTTGGATAAGAAGTCTAATCTCCATCCTGACTTTATTCCCTCCGTAAATCTCTATAATTGAATGGATAACCTATGACTAAAAGTGGAAAACATTGTGGCAAAAGGAGAAATTGCTCGTCTTGAGCAATTTCTTCTTTTGTCACTATGTTTTCAAAAGGTCGTCTGCTGCAGAGGCGTCAGAAAACGTCTATGTGACGGAAAGCGTTAAACGCCCATGCATCTTTAAACCTTTTTTGTATACAAGAAATTTGCAGCAGACGACATTTAAAACATCTTGGCCACAAATAAAATAGAAAATGTTTATAAAAGAATAAAATTTATTGAATAGATTTAAACACATTGTGTTAAATACTCTTCTTGCCACACTATTTTCAAATGTAGTCTGATACCGAAACGTCAGAAAAAAAATCAGTATGTGGGAAAGGGTAAAATGAATAGACCCCAATTTGACTGGCCGTAACCCACATGTATCTAACGAAATTTCCAAATATGACTCTCACAGCCCTCCAATTTTCTCCCGACGATTTCATACGCATCCTAATTGTCGAAAAAAAAAATCGAAATCATGTTTGCGAGTCGTTCCCTGTATGAGATAAGAAATACTGTAACACGGTTTCTATTGCAAATGATTTATAACTTTTTTAAAACACAAGACATTTTTGACAATAACTCAAATGTTACAAGAATATTCGACGAGAACCACACATGATGACGGCCCAGATGTGTTGATCTCCAACTAGGATTCTCTGTTATTGTAAGATTTATGTGTATGCCAACAGGGTAACGCGTTAGAAATAACAAATCTTATTATTTTTCGTGATACAGACGTTTGTTGACGCCACTGCAGCAGACGACTTTTGAGAAAAAAGTGTGGGGTTAACTTTAGTGTCGGTAGAGTTCTCTTCATGAAATAGATATACAGTCAAACCTGTGTTAACGACCACCTTTGTATAGCAAGTCCCTGTCTATAGCAACCACACTTTTAATTTCCCAATAACTTATTTGTTGTATAAAGGTCCCTGTAATTAAAGACCACCTGTGAACAAAGACCAAATTGTTCTTTTCCCATGGGTGGTCTTTAAACACAGGTTTGACTGTATGTGTGTATATATATATATATAATAGAATGTACCGATTATAAATGGTTTGGAGATAAACGCGGTTTTAAACAGTTTTTGGGTTATATCACAGCGGACAATTCACCTAACCATGTGATTCCTGGTGTTCGTACATCAGTGCTTCAGACAAAATTCTTCCCAAACAACTGTCGACCGTTAAACACAGACAATTAAAGCATATTGGTGGAAGACGAATAATTCTAGTCACAATAACGTTTGTCTTTTATCAGAAAAGACCAGCCGGGTTCGAACTCACGAACCAATGATTGATAGCCGTTTTCTATATAGTTTTCAGGTATCGCGGTTCGAAAAAAAACGAGTAGTGCACTCTTTTCTCACAATGTATTCAACAAATCTGTATCAACTTTTAAGTTTCGATTGATTCATTTCACAAAACCAGGCAACATTGCAAATAACATATCAGACAACGCTTTCAATGAAATAATCGTATTTTTGAAATGCACAGTATGTGCATGAGTGAAGTCAGCAATGTACAGTATTTGAGTCAGTAAAGTCAACAATGTACAGAATGCACATGAGTGAAGTATACAATGTACAGTATTTACATGAGTGAAGTCAACAATGTACAGTAAATATATGAGTGAAGCCAACAGTGTACATTATTTCCATGAGTGAAGTCAACAATGTACAGCAAGTACATGAGTGAAGTCAACAATGAACATTATTTTTATGAGTGAAGTCAACAATGTACAGCAAGTACATGAGTGAAGTCAACAATGTACATTATGTACATGAGTGAAGCTTACACTGTACATTCAGTACATGAGTGAGATTAACAACTAAAAGCTTGGGAATAAGTAAAATAGACAATGAACAGTAAGTACACGAGTACAGTATGTGTATGAGTGAAGTAAACAGTGTATAGTATGTACATGAGTGAAGTAAACAATGTACATTATGGACATAGGGAAGTAAACAATGTACGTTCTTATCGCTTTAAAAGAAGACATACCCATGTGGTTTGATACAACATTCGTGTGGTTCATTGTGTATACCTCATAAAGCCAGTGGAGTCGGAAACGACGAGGGCTGCCTGTCAAGGGGGTAGTGAGTTTGAATCTCGTCACGACCATTAATTCTTGCTGACAAATGACAAAATGCGTTGTGAAGGTAGCCAGTTGCCTGTGATCTGTTGAGAAGTGATGTGACGGTAAGCTAAATCGGCCGCCTTGGTATAAATGAAATATCGTTACAAATGGTGATAAACCCCAAGCAGCCAATCAAAAGAGTAAGACAGTGGTGCAGAGTTAGAGCGTCGGCCTCTTGTACCAAAGGGTTCGAATCTCGTGATGAGTGGGCTCTGCCTTGAGGGTTTCCCCACACAAATGGCGCGAGTATTGATCAAGTCTCCAGGAAGCAGACATCGATCGTGATTAGTATAAGCTGAAAGCTTGTTTCACAATCAAAGTAAAATAAATATGTTAACCCTTTCCCACATGGAAAAATGGAAAAAAATATCTTTAAATGAATAAATTGCATGGAGCTGAAAACATTGTGGCAAAAGGAGTTCTTCTTTTGTCCAAATGTTTTCAAAAGTCGTCTGCTGAAATCGAAGTTTCGTTTCACTAGATCTTCAGCGTAGATTGTGGAAATAGTTTGCGTTATGATCAATAGATAATACAATTCGAAACACAACGTAAAGTAATCAAAATTGTCAGCTTCGAGATCATTTTAAAGACCGATTTACTCAGTAAACGAACGTTTTCCTTCAAACAAATGACACTTAATTAGGATGAGCTTGGTCTAAAATATATGACTTCAACCCTTTAAAAATTGTAATTGTAGTTCTTAAAAAACGTAAATTAAATAGCCACATACAGATACATATAGTACAGATCTGGATATGAGCCGTCCCACGAGAAAACCAACATTATGGTCTCTGCGTAATGTATCGACCCAGATCCCGCGCAGGCTCATCTGGGTCGACACATTCCGTAGCAGGGGAATAGAGGTATAGAGTAATGCTTCCTGAAACAAAAAATCCACAGGAGACGAAAAGTGTCTATCCGGGTAGGCCTGCGCGGCATGCTTAGGCTGATCCGGGTCGATACTTTACGCAGAGGCCACAATGTTGGTTTTCTTGCGGGACGGCGCATATGTTCTCTTACACAACACCAGAAGTGTAGCTCTTTTGGTGTTTCGCTCATGGAACAAGACACGAATTTCCTGACGCGTCTTAAATAATCAGTCTATTCTTGGTTGTTACACATTCCCGCATACAGCAAATCTGAAGCAAACAACTTTGACAACATCTAGGCAAAAATATGAAAAAATATAATTATTGAAAAGTTTCGTAAACATTTTGAACAATTTCTCCTTTGGCAACAATGTTTTCAAAAGTCGTCTGATGCAGGGCGTCAGCAAGCGTCTGTATGTGGGGAAAGGGTTAAAAGTAACCTAGGGAAAAAAACACCATTCCCGCATACGCTTACTGACCTTTTTACGCCATCCCCTTATATTATTGGCATAACAAAACACGTGTTACAAAAGTACAAGAACGCCGCAGTATAAACACGCCTATATCATTCTTATTGCATGAAAACACGCGGTTCGAGTTTATTTTTATGATCTACCTCTCGCTGTGCTTTCCTAAAACAGATTATTCGGAGTGTTCCACATCCGTGAAAGAAGACCCAACGTGGGCGATATTCCACCAGACACGCAGGATGCTCCCTTGAAACAGGACGTTGGAAATGCAAGCAGTCCGCCGCTCTGGGCAGGAAAGTCTTTATTCAAGACCGACATTTGACGTACATATTGGTTGTATTATATTGCCTCAATATAAGGTTTGACCACTGTTGATGTTAAAAGATGTTTTAATTCGGATTTGTTCAATTCATTTATCAACAATTTATTAAAGTGCAAACAAGTCATGCAGACGTTTTTTCCAGCTGAATACTTTTGAAAACAGTGTAGGGAAAACGAGAAATTGCTTATGATGAGCAATTTCACCTTATATCATTGAAAAGAGATACCTCTTAGCTTTAAATTAATCCAAAGACAATGGAGCGGTCTTGCAAGAAAGATCTTGCCCCGCGAGAATTTCGTTGAAGTAAAAGAAAAAGGGGAAAATCCAAATATTGAGTGAACTATTCCTATAGTATACGTATCGTGACATATGACGATATTTGGAAAATTACAAAGCAATCACAGCTACTTTTGTCATTATAAACATTCCAAGAGTTGACGTTAAATTATGAAATAGAAACAAGCCAGTGCTCTATTCCACGAAAGCATAAAAGTATGTCCAATTTAATCATGAAATGCTTGCTACTCTCTTCAAAAATGAAATTCTCTAAAGGGGAATTAACGGATTTATTAAGAAGTTATTGACGCCGCGAAGAAGCGCGGCGTCAGTATGGGATAGGTTTTAATTTTGTACCATGGGGTTACGTTATGTTTCACGATTTCATCCGATTTCTAAAATTCATTGGATTCGTACCCGGTTTTTCATGTTTCGTTCGAAATGAACGATTCGTACCAACTGGTTTTCGCTCTTTGCTCTTGGGGAACTGACTTGACCATTTTCTTTTGTTTATTTTTCAGTTTTCTACTGGCATGTTCAAAACGATTAAAGTGACATTACAAACAAACAAAACAGACTTAATAATTCTTGCTATATGTTGACTATACATGTGAACTTTCATAATGCTCAATCTTGATCATACATATCTTTCTTTTCTTTTTTAATTACTTCGTATTTTTTGTTTATATACTCCCGTTTTTGCTATCATACTTCTGCTAAACTGGAAGGAGAATATACTTCCACCTCTCCTTCCTAAGCTTGTGTCACACTTAACTTATAACTAGAGGCAATACACCTTAATATATGTTAATATTTAAGCACCTATGTTTTTTATCTAATGGATCTAGTTAGAGGATTTAAAACAGTTTATTGGTAAAAAAAAATTGGGAAACTTCAGCTTGTATAACACATTATAGTTGCAGTGAATGTTAAGCAAACCGTAAACCAAATGGTTTCAGGACTAAACTTTTCATTTCACGACTAAACTTCACATGCTGAATATCACATAGATCGTAGCATGTAAAACGTTTAATCCCTACGTCAATATTGACCCTTTCTGCTCTTGGTAACCTTTTTATATAGGCTAAGGTAGCAATATAGGCACATCTTGGCCTTCTTGTTTGAAATAAAGGGACATTTGGCCTTTTTGTTCGAAATATTTACATCCTATCTGCTTGCACAGGTTATTTAAATATACTGAACTGCATCTGCTTCCTTTAAGTCATGCTTCAAAAGCATGCGCGGCGTCTTTGATGCTTTGCATCAAAATTCTTCTTGTATATTATATGGAGACAAAAACCAAAAGCGCAATAAATGAGAGACCACACTGTACGGTATGACAGATTTAAACATGCTCCTCTGTCTCTACGTGTAAATCACATACACCTACCCCAGTCTCTACGTGTAAATCACATGCATCTAACCACTCTCTACGTGTAAATCAAATACACCTCCCCCTGCCTCTACGTGTAAGTCACATACACCTACCGCTGCCTCTACGTGTAAATCACATACACCTACCGCTGCCTCTACGTGTAAGTCACATATACCTACCGATGCCTCTACGTGTAAATCACATACACCTGTCCCTGCCTCTACGTGTAAGTCACATACACCTACCGCTGCCTCTACGTGTAAATCACATACACCTAGCACTCCCTCTACATGTAAGCCGCATACACTTACTGCTGCCTCTACGTGTAAATCACATACACCTCCCCCTGCCTCTACGTGTAAATCACATACACCTACCACTGCCTCTACGTGTAAATCACATACACCTACCCCTGCCTCTACTGGTAAATCACATACACCTACCACTGCCTCTACTGGTAAATCACATACACCTCCCCCTGCCTCTACGTGTATGTCACATACACGTACTCATGACTCTGCGTGTAAATCACATACACCTACCCCTGCCTCTGCGTGTAAATCACATACACCTACCCCTGCCTCTACTGGTAAATCACATACACCTACCCCTGCCTCTGCGTGTAAATCACATACACCTACCCGTGAATATACGTGTAAGTCAGATACGGCTATCACTGCCACTACGTGTAAGTCACAAACACCTCCGCAGCCTCTACATGTAAATCGCATACACCTCCCCCTGCCTCTACGTGTAAGTCACATACACCTACCGCTGCCTCTACGTGTAAGTCACATACACCTACCGCTGCCTCTACGTGTAAGTCACATATACCTACCGCTGCCTCTACGTGTAAATCACATACACCTGTCCCTGCCTGTGTAAGTCACATACACCTACCGCTGCCTCTACGTGTAAATCACATACACCTAGCACTCCCTCTACATGTAAGCCGCATACACTTACTGCTGCCTCTACGTGTAAATCACATACACCTACCGCTGCCTCTACGTGTAAATCACATACACCTCCCCCTGCCTCTACGTGTAAATCACATACACCTACCACTGCCTCTACGTGTAAATCACATACACCTACCCCTGCCTCTACTGGTAAATCACATACACCTACCACTGCCTCTACTGGTAAATCACATACACCTCCCCCTGCCTCTACGTGTATAGCACATACACGTACCCCTGCTTCTGCGTGTAAATCACATACACCTACCCCTGCCTCTACTGCTAAATCACATACACCTCCCCCTGCCTCTACGTGTATGTCACATACACTTACTCCTGACTTTGCGTGTAAATCACATACACCTACCCCTGCCTCTGCGTGTAAATCACATACACCTACCCCTGCCTCTACTGGTAAATCACATACACCTACCCCTGCCTCTGCGTGTAAATCACATACACCTACCCCTGCCTCTACTGGTAAATCACATACACCTACCCCTGCCTCTGCGTGTAAATCACATACACCTACCCCTGCCTCTACTGGTAAATCACATACACCTACCCCTGCCTCTGCGTGTAAATCACATATACCTACTCCTGCCATGTAAATATCATACATTTCCCCCTGCCTCTACCTTCTTCCTACCACTGCCTCTACGTGTTAATCACACACACTTACCCCTGTCTCTACCTGTAAGTCACATATACCTACCACTGCCTCTACGTGTAGGTCACGTACACGTTTACACTGCCTCTACGTGTAAGTCAAACACATTTTCCTCTGCCTTTACTTATAAGTCATAAACACTTCACTCTACGTGCAAAACTCATACACCTTCCCCTGCATCTACGTGTAAATCACATAATACTACCCCTACCTCTACGTGTATAAACACTTTACCCTGCCTCTACGTGTAAGTCACATGCACTTACTCCTGCCTACATACACTTTACTCTGCCTCTACGTGTAAGTCACATACACTTACTCCTGCCTACATACACTTTACCCTGCCTCTACGTGTAAGTCACATACACTTACTCCTGCCTACATACACTTTACCCTGCCTCTACGTGTAAGTCACATACACTTACTCCTGCCTACATACACTTTACTCTGCCTCTATGTGTAAGTGAAACTTGTTTAATTAAATTGTATTCACCTGCCTGTGCATCTTCCATTTTTAAAAGTATGGTTAAAATATGTGAGCCGTTCCACGAGAAAACCAACATTATGGACTCTGCGTAATGAATCGCCACAGATCAGCCAGTCTGCGAAGTCCGCGCATGCTAATCCAGTCCAACACATTTCGTCTCAGTGGGATAGAGGTATAGAGTAATATTCCTGAAACAGAAAATCCACAGGAATGTCCGGGTTAGCCTGCGCGGCATGCTTAATCTGATAGGGCTCATTTATTAAATGCGATATATACTAATTGTATTAAAGATGAGTTCGCGCCAACATATAAGGATACGATAAAAAGGTAAAGATAATCTACATTTAATAACATCGAAAAAGAGGCGATAATTAACACAAGCCTGTGTGTATACATTTCAGACTAATTGGCTTCATTTTTCTCTAAACAAGGCGAGCCAAAACTTGACACCAATTATAAGTGGTTGTTAGATGGCATCTGTGGTTGTTATGGTTACAGTTTAATAGAGACACGTCCTTATCAAATCCTAAATCTTCTAATTATCCAGTATTGCATGTCTGTAATACAAATGAGATATGAAAAATATCTTATGCCTTCAAGAGATTGAATGAAACAAATCGGTCTTCAAATAATTCTAAATTTAGGAATGTTTTTTATCTTTAATGAGAATCGAATAAGATCTGTATATTTCCACAAACATTTCGAAATTACATTGAAATTCGAACTACACATTCGATTTATATAACAGACTAAAAGAAATGTGAGATGTTTCAGAAACGCTATTTATACGCTATTTATATTATTAGCAGTAAGTTATATAAATTGTTCGCCTTAGCGAGCACATTGTTCATGCAGATGTACATTACCATTGCTATCTGTTTTTAGATATATCAAATTCTTTGAAACATTTTATTAATATACGCAGGTTGTATGTTTGTTCATTCCTTCTCCCTTCCAATAGTTTTTACTGATGGATGGGGATGGGGAAATGCAAGTATGGCGACTCAATTGTGTCTCTCAGGGAATTAAACTCTGAACAAAATGGACGATAGGATTCTCGTAATTTTATCCGTTGATTCTATTAAGAAACACAATGCATTTTGTCAATCATGGCTGCGCCGAGGTTTGAACTCACGGCCGCTTAAAAGAAAGCCCTCATCGTTGCCAGACAGATAGTTACTCCAGCACAACTATTTGCTTTTTAAGACTCACTTATGTTCGAAAATTGATATTCGCAGACAAGTTACACGTTATATTTAGATCCCTTACTAGCCCCGTGGCAAGGGTACACTCAATAACAATGGCAGCCACAGTCTGGCCATTGCTTGAACCGCTAGAGCTGGCTTAATGGGTCTGAGCGATTAGGGCTCAATGCAACTCTCGTGTTCCAGCAGGTAAAGTGGTACTAGTTTCATACTTTATAGATTTTTTATCTGGGTGTCAATATTGGGTGTGTCATCTATCCTGTCCGTTGCGATATGGCATTATCTGTTGAAAGGGGTGTAAAACCCAACACAATTAATTACATTTTCCTCAAATTAACACGTGTTAACCCTTTCCCTCATATAGACGCTTTCTGACGCCTCTGCAGCAGACGGCTTTTTGAAAACTTAGTGACAAAAGAAGAAATTGCACAGAACGTGCAATTTCTCCTTTTGCCATTCAATTATGGAGATTTTCTATGTTTTGAGAAAATACGTTCAAAGTCGTCTGCTGAAGTTTGTAAATGATGCGAGGTAAGTGTCTGTATACATTCATATCAATTTACACAGACAATATAATACAAAACCAGGCTGCATAATGAAGGTAGGCATAGATTCAGAGTTCAGATCTGCCGCGATGTTTATCAGTTACACACGTTGACAGAACAAGCTTATGTTAGTAATATTCGAGCAGCATTAGATGCAAAGACAGATCTGAATCTTTACTGTTCTCAAACGCTTTGCCCATAAAGACATTTTAACTAGTTGGTGCGATGTCATAGCACCGTATCTGCCTTATAAAAGATGTCTTGGAGCCGGAGAGGGAAAGATTTATTAAATCATTCAGCGCCAATGGAAATATTTAGGTTTCTGAAAATAATACAGATTCAGATGAGTAAGCTCGTAACGAGCTGTCTCACCTTAAAACAGCATTGTTTGCCTTATAGTTATTAACAATATTTTACAACACTTTATTACTTAAAAAATGAAGTTGCCCTATTTTGTTTTTTAGGGAATTCTGCGCTTCATTTTTTACAATGGTTTCAGCTCTGTATCAAAATAACAATTAATTTCTTCTTTCTAAAGATTTAACACTTTTTCTTAGACTTGTTTTAACCCTTTCCCACATACAACACATCAGTAGCAAGGCAACACGGCAAACATAAAGAAAGTCTCTATTAATGTAAACAAATGTGTAATTGATTAAAGTTGAATTAATTATGGCAAATGGAGAAATTGCCCATTATGACGCAATTTCCCCTGTTGCCACAATGATTTCAAAAGTCGTCTGCTTCATAGGCATCAGAATGCATCTGTACTTGGGGGAAGGGTGCTCCTTGATGATTTGAAACATCAGGTAAGTGTCGTCAACCTTTTGGCACCCTTGGATGATAAACAATAATTAATTACAAGTATGCCATGTCTGATTTTATAGCAGACTATACTCCTTGGTTAGAGATCAACCAGAATCGAATCCCAATATTCCGCTCTATAACATGATATTGTTCTAGACATATCACGACGGCCAGTTCACCTTGATGCATGTGTTGCCTGGCTTTCTCGCATCAGTACACCACACAACAGTCTTTCCAAGTAAACGGCTGCTTTGCCACACAGACTGTTAGTCCAGTGACTTTTGACAGACCGCGTCGCTACCGACAGAACTACCGGTTCTCGACACGTTGTAATAGGACTCCCTCCCACTAAGTGTCAAAACTAATAATACACACGTGTTAAGAATATTTATTGTTATTATAATAGCCACTAAACTTTATCCTGTTGTTGTATGAGACTTTCAATAGCATTTGCTAATATGGATATAAACAGATTTAAATAACATATGCGAACAACGTATAGCAGGATCAGCCTGCACAACCGCCTAATCTAATCTCGGTGCATACCGTTCACGCTTTACCAGTTAATCTGTTTTTTAGCAAATATATCTTCATAAAAATAACGAATCAAGGGCGATCATGAGGCTTAATCCTTTTCAACATGCATACGTTTCCAGACACGCCTTTGCAGCAGACGACTTTTGAAAACATTGTATTTAACCCTCTCCCACAAATCTGAAGCGGAGGATTTCGAAAACATCTGTTTAATTGTAATAGTGTTAACCTCGATAAATGAACATTAACTCACTGAAAAGAGCTGAAAACATTGTGGCAACACGAGAAAATTCTCCTATTGCCACAGTGTTTTCAAATGTCAAAAGGCAGCTGTATCTGGGAAAGGGTTAAGAGTTGTACGAGTTGATTCACGGGAGACAACTATGAGTGTATGAAGTTTAGACATTAGACATTCAATGTTCAAAATCAAAACTGTTAAATATTAAACATTCGTTTAAACTTTCGTCAACCGCCTACGTGGTGTACCGCCTCGGTGCGGGAGGTTGCGGGTTCGATACCCTACCGGGTCATACCAAAGACATTAAAAAATGGTAGTAATTGCTGCCCTCCTTGGCGCTCAGGTTTGTGGGGTTAGCATTACAACTGACTGACAGGTGCCAGGTTAAATGGACTTGTAACGTACCCAGGAAACAGTCGACCGTGACTTAGTCAAGCGAAAAAAACAGTCGACCGTGCAATATCAAAATTCTCTCAACGGTTAGTTGGCCGTTACATAGTAAAAGGATCGAAATAGTAGTCCGTTTCATAGCAAAATGGACCAAACGGTGGTCTGAGGATAAGAAGAATGTACCATTCAGTGGGCTTTGACACATCAAAAGGTACCAAGCAGGGGCCGTGGCTTAGCAAAATGAACCAAACAGTGGCATTTGGTATACAAAGTACGAACCAAGCAGGTGCAGTGGCATAGCAAAATGAACCAATAATTGGGCCGTCTCAATACGGGCTTTTATGTGAGTACTCCATATTTTTAAAGATGATAATTTCCTTTTTAGTCGGGTTCAATTGCGAAGCAGCAATTGAACCGACTATTGCGATCGAAACATTTTCACCCGATGTTGACCGTACATCCGCCATAAAAGGTATGCCCACTGTAAAACAGTTCAACAATTCTTATTGCATACTTGAAAGAGGCAAATACCATGTGTGAATAACTTAATACAACGAAATTGCGAATATACTGTTGAAAACATGAAACACAAATATCTATGAATTTGATTTTGTCACGGGACAGTAACGAACAAAAGGCACTCTATTGTTTTCAGGGTACCCGTTTGTTATCTGTCATGGAAGTGGCATGCTTGATGAGTGTTGTACCCAAAAAACTCGCGTCTCTTTCAATAAAGTACTGCATAAATTCTCATGTGGGGTATTTTCCCCTTTTTTATTTTGTCACGGAATTGGAACGAAAGCCCTCTACCAGTAAAATATCTGGTCGTGCAACGGATTCATTCATTGGAATGGGACGCTTGTGAAGAGCCTACGACATCGCCGTGTTCTGGCCGTGTGATCACTGTTTGATACACGTAAGAAAACATTCCAGTGAAAGTATCTGAAATTTGGGGGCCGGTTAATTCTTTAATTCTTAAAAGCATGAAATAGTTTCAAATTATTCGAAAGATATGTTTATAGCTAAAATGACTAAGTCACAACAATGTTTACAATCTCAGAATTATCACATTGGAAAAGGTCTTAGCTCTGAAATGCTTGTTTTGAAAGGTCAAAGCCACTGTTAGATTATATCAA
>JASEVX010000003.1:96962586-97263092 GCA_031761405.1 Serripes groenlandicus
CAAAAGTCGGCCGTCGTTAGTGATCAGTTCTGTAACTACGGAAAATAGAAAGGCTACTCTTCCCAGTCAATTACTATCTCATTACAAAAGACAAGATTAGTCTATTTCGATTGAGAGTATCTTTATGTAAGGGGTTTTTTGTTGTTCTTTTCTATGTGTATGTTAATTGTAATTTGTGTATATATTGTCAAAATGATAAGAAACTGTACAGTTTACGTCAATACAATTTGTGTAACTGCTAAGTAATACTTAAAAACTTAAAAGCATGATTCATCATTCCTGTTTCCCTAATATCCTGTAAAACATGAATGATGGAATATTTTTAAAATGATTAAGTTGGCATAAAATAGTCACCTTACTGACTAACGATACTTGTTAACCCTTTCCCTCATATAGACGCTTTCTGACGCCTCTGCAGCAGACGGCTTTTTGAAAACATAGTGACAAAAGAAGAATTTGCTCAAAACGAGCAATTTCTCCTTTTGACACAATGTATCCACTTTTAGTCATAGGTTATCCTTTCAATTATAGAGATTTTCCACTTTTTGTCAAAATATCGTCGCTGCAGAATTATTCCATGAGGGAAAGATGAAATTCTTAAGTATTTTTATTAGGGAAGCAAAAATGATGAATTACGATTATTTTAGTATTTAAGTATTACTTAGCGCTAAGTATGGTTGGTGGAACCAGGGTCCAATTCCACCAATCTTTCTTAGCGCTAAGTATGGTTGGTGGAACCAGGGTCCAATTCAACCAATCTTTCTTAGCGCTAAGTATGGTTGGTGGAACCAGGGTCCAATTCCACCAATCTTTCTTAGCGCTAAGTATGGTTGGTGGAACCAGGGTACAATTCCACCAATCTTTCTTAGCGCTAAGTATGGTTGGTGGAACCAGGGTCCAATTCAACCAATCTGTCTTAGCGCTAAGTATGGTTGGTGGAACCAGGGTACAATTCCACCAATCTTACTAAGCGCTAAGTATGGTTGGTGGAACCAGGGTACAATTCCACCAATCTTTCTTAGCGCTAAGTATGGTTGGTGGAACCAGGGTACAATTCCACCAATCTTTCTTAGCGCTAAGTATGGTTGGTGGAACCAGGGTCCAATTCCACCAATCTTTCTTAGCGCTAAGTATGGTTGGTGGAACCAGGGTCCAATTCCACCAATCTTTCTTAGCGCTAAGTATGGTTGGTGGAACCAGGGTCCAATTCCACCAATCTTTCTTAGCGCTAAGTATGGTTGTTGGAACCAGGGTCCAATTCCACCAATCTTACTTAGCGCTAAGTATGGTTGGTGGAACCAGGGTCCAATTCCACCAATCTTACTTAGCGCTAAGTATGGTTGGTGGAACCAGGGTCCAATTTCACCAATCTTACTTAGCGCTAAGTATGGTTGGTGGAACCAGAGTCCAATTCCACCAATCTTTCATAGCGCTCAGTATGGTTGGTGGAACCAGGATACAATTCCACCAATCTTACTTAGCGCTAAGTATGGTTGGTGGAACCAGGGTACAATTCCACCAATCTTACTAAGCGCTAAGTATGGTTGGTGGAACCAGGGTACAATTCCACCAATCTTTCTTAGCGCTAAGTATGGTTGGTGGAACCAGGGTACAATTCCACCAATCTTTCTTAGCGCTAAGTATGGTTGGTGGAACCAGGGTACAATTCCACCAATCTTAAATAGCGCTAAGTATGGTTGGTGGAACCAGGGTACAATTCCACCAATCTTTCTTAGCGCTAAGTATGGTTGGTGGAACCAGGGTCCAATTCCACCAATCTTTCTTAGCGCTAAGTATGGTTGGTGGAACCAGGGTCCAATTCCACCAATCTTTCTTAGCGCTAAGTATGGTTGGTGGAACCAGGGTCCAATTCCACCAATCTTTCTTAGCGCTAAGTATGGTTGGTGGAACCAGGGTCCAATTCCACCAATCTTACTTAGCGCTAAGTATGGTTGGTGGAACCAGGGTACAATTCCACCAATCTTACTTAGCGCTAAGTATGGTTGGTGGAACCAGGGTACAATTCCACCAATCTTTCTTAGCGCTAAGTATGGCTGTTGGAACCAGGTTACAATTCCACCAATCTTAAATAGCGCTAAGTATGGTAGGTGGAACCAGGGTACAATTCCACCAATCTTTCTTAGCGCTAAGTATGGTTGGTGGAACCAGGGTCCAATTCCACCAATCTTTCTTAGCGCTAAGTATGGTTGGTGGAACCAGGGTACAATTCCACCAATCTTACTTAGCGCTAGGTATGGTTGGTGGAACCAGGGTCCAATTCCACCAATCTTTCTTAGCGCTAAGTATGGTTGGTGGAACCAGGGTCCAATTCAACCAATCTTTCTTAGCGCTAAGTATGGTTGGTGGAACCAGGATTCAATTCCACCAATCTTACTTAGCGCTAGGTATGGTTGGTGGAACCAGGGTCCAATTCCACCAATCTTTCTTAGCGCTACGTATGGTTGGTGGAACTAGGGTCCAATTCAACCAATCTTACTTAGCGCTAAGTATGGTTGGTGGAACCAGGGTCCAATTCCACCAATCTTTCTTAGCGCTAAGTATGGTTGGTGGAACCAGGGTCCAATTCCACCAATCTTACTTAGCGCTAGGTAATACTTATAAGCTGAAAGGCATATTTCATCACTTGTGTTCCCCTTATGCATAAAGATTTCATTTCTTAACAAGTAGTGTTAGCCAGCAGGGTATAACTATAATTATGCTCGCCAAATGGCATTATTGCCGAGTGCGAGGTAAACAACGCCAACTAACAACAACAAGGTAACTACAATGTTAACTTAGTCATTTATTTCAATACATTCCACCATTCATGTTTTACAAAATATTAGGAACAAAAATCATGAAATATGCTTTTAACCCTTTCCCTCATACGACAATTCTGCAGCAGACGACTTTGAACATATTTGGTCAAAACATAGAAAATCTCCATAATTGAATGGATAACCTATGACAAAAAGTGGAAAACATTGTGGCAAAAGGAGAAATTGCACGTTTTGTGCAATTTCTTCTTTTGTCACTATGTTTTCAAAAAGCCGTCTGCTGCAGAGGCGTCAGAAAGCGTCTATATGAGGGGAGTGGTTAAGTATTTAGGTATTACTTATCACTACGTAATATTGGTGGAATTGGACCCTGACTATTTTATTTTGAGAGTTTCTGTTCATTTGAACACAGGGAGCAAACATTCTCAAACTTGATCTGGCTTCGGACCATGTACTATTTCTATAATTTATTCCTATCACCTTCTGAAATGGGTGCAGATTTTGTAAAGAAGAACTGTTTAGATAATCTAATGAAGACAATATTATTATATATTGACATGTACACTGATTAATTTTCAAAGAAATACATACGAGCTGTCTCTCCTTAAATCTGCATTGTTTAGATATTAAATTTTACTAAATTTCCTGTTGGACGAAAAATAGAGTGGTCCAATTTTCAACAAGGAAGAGCCGACCTTTAGCGAAGGTTTGATTGTACTTAACATTAAAAGCTAGATGGCGAACAGGCATAATCCTGATCAGCCGGCGCTGATTTCAAAGTCGCGAAGGTCGATGCTCGTTGGATGCGCTTCATAGCATAGTGTTATTCCTTTCGCACATACATCACATATGCAGCAAACGCACTTGATTAAAAAGATAGTAAAATATGGAAAATGTCTATTAACTCCTTCACTGCCGAATTTCACGGAATCGTCTCTTCCATGTCGGAAATTGGACCACTCCATAGGAAATGTTGCAAAACTCGATACGAGCTGTCTCACCTGAAACTGCATTGTTTGAGAACTCATTGAATTGCCTTTGGCAGCAAAATGATTAACGAAAGAACAATCATTTAATATAGTTGAAAACATTGTCGCAAAAGAAAGAAATTGCTCACTAGGACACTTTTCTCACTCGAAGTTAAATCATGGGCAAAATGATACTTAAACAAACGCGTTTAATTTTTTTTTTAAACTTTGGATATCGTTCAGAAAGTCGCGTATCTTTTCTAATTATGAATACTTCGGGGGGATACGTGTAGCTTATCTTTTAGTATGATTTTCAATTAGGCAAGTTTTTTAAATTTTGATAAAGACCAAGTGATAGAACATTTCATAACTATAGAGTTTAATTCATATAAAGTAATTTACCCATACAAAGTAATAGCAAATATCTACATATCGGACAGGTTGCTTTTAAGAAAAATGAAATATTTTCCCTCGGTGTCACCATATAGGAATACGCCATACAAATGATTCCAAGGTCGTGTTTGTAGTTAAAAAGAAAGTGTTGGTAAAGTGTCCGCTTCGGGAGGTTGTGGGTTTGATCCTCGGCCGGGTCATACCAAAGACTATATACATAATAACGGCTGCCCTCCTTGGCGCTCAGGAATGCGGGGTTAGCATTACGGTTGACTTACTGGTGTCAGAATAAATGTACCAGTAGTACTGGTAACTTACCCAGGAAACGCCGTGATATAACTGAAAGATTTTTGGAAGCGGCGTAAAACACCAAACAATCAATGTAGTGGAAAAACAAGCACAATTCTCAACGGCATAGCTGCGGGATTGTGTATATCAACTCCTAGCAGACCAATATTGATAGTTCAGATCAACTGTGAAATTATATTCAAAATTGGGTCTGTCGTTCAAAGGAGTTTTCACGTGCTTTGTTATCGATTCAATTTTTCTAAATGATATTGTTTATCTTTTGTCTGATGTTTAAAATGATCATCGGATAAAGAATAGGCAATAGATTGGTTAGTTCTTCAAGATGTTTTTGACAATTCTGCCTTTACGTAGTCACCTGTTTTTGTAAACAGTACAATGTTTTGTATTGTATTGTATTGTATTGTCATGCATGACATTTGTGTGATAAGGCGGTGAACCACCGTGTTTAATGTATATAAAAGTGTAAAGCACCAACTCTAAGCGTGATGTTTTGGGTTGATCACAAGTTTTTCCTGCGGTTGTGACTTTGTAGTAGACCTACAGTAAGTTCTAGTTAAATGTATCCCGAAAAGTTACCAATAAAAAACTGCTACGTTTATCCATGCTAACTGATTTTAATAGATATATAAAATAGAAATAAAAGGGGGAGGGGAATACTCTAAAACAATACTAAATTTAATTAGTGTTCTACGCCGCATTCAACAAATTATATATCACGGCGTAGCCTGGGTTAGTTACCAGTACTACTGGTCCATTGATCCTGACACCAGTCAGTCCATCGTTATGCTATCTTAGCAACCCTGGGCGCCAAGCAGCAACCCTAGGCGCCAAGCAGGACAGCCTTACTACCATGTTTACAGTCTGCGGTATGACCCGGCCGGGGATCGAGCCCACGACCTCCCGCACTAGAGACGGTCGTTCTACTACTGCACCACCGAGACCTTATACTACCTTTTTAACAGTAAGACACACTCATTGACTATCGGGGAATGTGTTTTCCTGTAGGAAGGATCTCGTTCACCTTATAGGTCACAATACACCAAATAAATTCCTTCTTTGTTTCCATGTAAATCAACCAGTCAAAACCCTCAATTGTCACACTTCCTAAGCGTTTCTCATGTAGAACACCCTATATCATGGCAAAAAGTTACTTCTAAGCTTTAAAATAATCCATAGAAAACGGGGGTCATGTATTATGCAAGAAAGAATTGACCCGCGAAAATGGTTACCGTCATTTTGGACGAAATCGAGCTGGGACGAAACTAATTTATCACATACTTAACTTTCACTTTCAAACAATGTGCATCCTATACACATTAACAATGAATATAAACTCATTGTCATATAAACATTGCATTGGTATACAATCGTTTCTATGCAAAATTGCAAACAAAGGTTTTTTGGCTCTTGTTCAACATGGCGTAATTTGACCTATTTGCACATGTATTTTTACAAAATGTTCCTTTTTATTTTTACAGAACAAAGCCTAAAGGATGAATTATCTCCGACTGACAACAGCAATCCTCTTGGCGACGCTAGCCGCAGTCATTCATCAGTCGCAGGCTACTAGTCTCAGAGAGATCGCGGAGCAAAACAAAGTCGGCGAGGCACTCGCCCTTGATCCATTCACTGAAAGACTTCTCCAGGACGACATTTTGGATGGCAATTTCATTTCCTCCACTTCCGCAATGAAAAGAGGATTCTGGGATAAGCGTGGATTTTGGGACAAGCGTTCAGGGGACAAAGACTGGCGTCAAATGCAGTTATCGCGGTTCTTCTTTCCGAGAAACGCTTTCTCGATCCCCCCTTACATGAGGCAAAGATTGGGTACCGATTTGAAAAGAACATTCTTCGATAAAAGAGGATTTTGGAACAAACGGAGCGAATCAAACGAATTGGATGTAGAAGAGGCTAGTCAATATTATAGCCGTCGTTAACGAAACGAAGGCAGTTTTAAATACAAGGACAATTTTCATAACTATTTGACATTCTTGTTATTATATTCGTGGCCTTTTAGATTATATTTTCCACAGTCTCTTCGCATAACGGTTTATTTCTCTTTATTTAATTGGTATTTTAATAATGAGACAAAATGTACCATTTAAAAATAAACATAAATTTAACACAATTTTCCGTACAAACGTTTTAAAAAAGAAACGCAAAGGAATTACTCGCACTGGTTCGGACAAGGTAGTTAATTTTACAAAACAAGTGAAACTATTTCGATAACTAGTATCCAACACTCTCGATATAATGATTTCTATTGTTCAAGCTCTATCTCGGACATTTCTATCTTTATTCCACATTTTGCATTTAATCTTCTTCTGATCCGTTGACATATGGACAGCATGCATAAATATAGAGACAGGATATTAGGAAATTAATGTTCTATTGCTGTGTCTGCAGACTTAATGAAAAAAGTTGAACCACTTATATCGATTACGGGGCTTTATGTTCAATGAAGACCAATGCGAGCCAGCGCATGCACAAGGTCTCACCAGAGCCTTCACTGTCCGTCTACGTGGAATTAAGTTCAATGTGCCTCTTTTGACAAATAAACTAGAACTATGGCTCAATTATGTTTACGCCAATTTACATTGATACGATATGACGTTATGGAGAGTCAATAAGACCACAAACCCCAAGGCGTGGCTCATATGAAAAGAAAACAATAATATGAATAATAAAAAAATATATATCGAAGGATTGCATATGTTTTTTTGTCGAAACTGTTCAAAATTCGATTTATCTGGGAGATTTCTGTTTCAAGTAACGTACTAAAGCTTTCGTGCAAAATAATATTTGGAATCAAATAACACTTTGAAATAGTGACGTTGTATATAGTAGGCTGGTCGACAAACAATTTAACGCGGAACTTTACCTATTATCTGAATTTCTTCAGTGAATTTCTCTATAGTATATCTTTAATGTTTGGCCGATTTTAGTTTTTAGACAAAAACTCAAAGAAAATCTTGTGTTGCAATTCATCCTAGGTCTAACTTTATTTCGACTGGACTTATATAAATCCTAAGTTTACCATACAAAACATACACAAGGTGCAAACATTTTAAATCATAATAAAATGAATTCCGCAGATTTTCGCGAACTTTTGATATGTTATTCTACTCAGGATTGCGATTCGAATCACACTAAAATCGGCTTTCCATGTACCATTTTTCCCCGGTAGCACCCTTATTTTGTGTTCACCTACCAGCCTGTAGTCAAACATCAATGACATCCTTGTGAGTGGTTTCGTAGCTCCTGAAGGAGTTTCCTCTTATTTTCATAATGAGTAATTCTCTTTTCCCACAATGCTTTTAACTCTATTCTAAAGGTGTGTTTCCATGTGGCAGTGACAGGATAGCTTAATAATCACTATAATCCCATGAGTTCAAATTGGACCCAACTTAATTCTGTAGGTAGTATTTTGAAATTGTACTTTCCTACTATTTATAGACAAATATCATTAAGTGATACAAATGATTAGAAATATAATTATATTGAAGTCTTTATTTGCAAAAACAAATATTTTTTACAGATGTCGTTCATTGATATTAATAAATGGAAATAACATTATTTCATATTTATTTCATAGAGTTTATTTATAAGTTGATTTATGAAAATGAAGATCCCGTTTGACATAGTCCAGCCTGGTAGTATAACGACAGAGCAAATCAGCCTTTCCATCAAGGTTTTACTATGAAATTGTCCCAAATTGAATTAACATACACTAGAGATTGACTCTTTCACTGCCACTGGCAATATTAAGGTTTAGGCAAACAATTCATATTCGAGTAAGTCAGCTCGCAAGGAGCCGTCTAACATGAAATCAGCATTGATTGCCTTTTAGTTATAAAAAATAATCCAAAAACCACATTACATGAAAAATTTAGACGCCCGATTTTGAAAATAAATTGGATGCTGTAAGAAATTCGGCGCTGACATGGTTTTAATAAAAATGATCATAAGGTGTCCGGGCGTAGTTCAGGTTTGATTATATACCGATATACTAACATATTGATGCCATATAAGAAGAAGATCGCCGTCGGACGATTTGTGGTCTCATTGCAGTTCCGTTACGGAATCACATAAAGCGATATGGCGGTAAACTACATGCAAGCGGACATTGCAACATCACGGTGCGCAGGTACGGTGCGCAGGTTCATCAAGAATTATAATCGTCCGACTTCATTCATAATGTAAAATGTACTGCGTTTTAACTCATTTCCACATACAAAGGGTGTTCAAAACGTTCGTGGAAAAGGGCTCTTATAACGTTAGTATGGCAGATATGTTGCTGGAACTTCATATCAAAAGTGTGTAATTCAATTTCAATTTGATCACAACATGTCATATGCATAACTCGCTTGCATGTAGAGTTATCGTAACTACGGTAACGACACTTAACAAATACCTGCCTTACACATTACGATGTCGACGTCAATGTATCCGTGCATGATAACTGCTAATTAAAGTAACTTTCAGTGCATCTTATAATACTCACAATTTATTTTTGAACACCCCTCGTACAAACAATCTGCAGACCACTTTGAATCCGTCTGGGCAAATATATTTAAATTCTCTAATATATCTATAGGTAATACCTATTTAAGAAAATAAAAACGTAAAGTGGTAGTAAACAAAAAATAAAGAGCATAACAAATGATATTAAAAGTAATTGACTAGACGATGGAAATCTCCATGTCATGTGTTTTGCATGATCATAAAATGTTTGGAATTCATATTACTATCGTCTTTTATTACGAACAGAAAAGAATAAAGTACAGACTTTCAGAAAATTTAAAATAAATTTATAATGATCTATGTGTTAAAACAAAGGGAGCCAATGTGACCCTGAATTGGTCATCTGCATGATGGTATAGAAGCAAATGTGTAACGGATAATAGCGGGGTAAATTTTGTTTATTTCAGCCTATTTCTGATGCCGCCTGGCAACTACCTTTTGCAACTAATCAATATGGCTGCAACAAATTATATACGAGGTCACATTGCTCAATCCTTTACCTAATAACTAGAAAATGTAGATGTAAATAGTTGTCATTATAAGTGTGTTAAATTTATCAGATGATGATAACTAGATAGGATTTCAGTTGTACGTTTATGGTCGTATAAGTCTTATTCATCTGATAATTGAACACAGTTATAATGACAACTATTTACATCCGTATCTACATTTTCTAGTTATTTAAAAAAAAAATGGATGCTGAGATTATTTTACAGTAAACTAATTCAGTTCAAACTAATATTTGATGCAAATCTTAGGGGTCCGTCTAGCATGACTTAATCAGTAGTAACAGATGTCTCAAAACAACAGAAAATGTTTTTTTATTCAAATAGGTTGTCACAAACCATAGGTGAACTAAATGCAGTGTTTTTCTTTTTCTTAAATTCACAATCCTTTTGTTTGAATCAGCACGTTGCAGAGGTTGCAGAAGGCGTTTACAGTTATCATATGATAAAATCATTCTACAAAAAGGACAAATTAATGATGAAATGTATTTCTAAGAGAAAAGACACGACTTGACCGGGATTTGAACCCGTGCACGTATTATGCAAAAATATTCTTGAACCTGGTGCGTTACCAATGCACTAAGCGCCTATAGTAATTACGTCGTTCGAATTTCCGGTCTTTTTCCCACGCAATAAACGCGTGATCGATATCTTACCAGTTAGTAGTTAACTATATACGATTTCGGTTTTACGTTAATGGTCGTATAAGTCTTATTGTTCATAACTGGTAACACGAATCTTATCTAGTTAACCAATTAGTATGTGACATAATAAGTAGTTAACTAGATAGGATTTCAGTTGTACGTTAATGGTCGTATAAGTCTTATTTTTTCATAACTGGTAACATGAATCTTATCTAGTTAACCAGTTAGTATGTGACATACTAAGTAGTTAACTAGATAGGATTTCAGTTGTACGTTAATCGTCGTATAAGTCTTATTTTACAGCATAAAAAGGTAACTGGTGGCAGTTCTGGGCACTTTCATGCCTGACTTTAGTCTTACATTTCGAGAATATCAAATAAGTGGTAACACGAATCTTATCTAGTTAACCAGTTAGTATGTTACTTATTAAGTGAAATTCGCAAACCCTAACTAGATAACCAGTTAATATTGTACAAAACATTAACTGGTTATCTTACGGCAGTAATATGCCACCATAGATTTGTACCTCTTTCACACTGTCTCCATATGCCAAGAGCCGGTCAATCCTGATTGGAGATGGTATTGGTATTGTACCAAGTCTTTTAGTAAAATAAAGTAATCAGTTTTGGAGATTTGGCCAAGGACTGCTTTAAAACCCTTATAGATTGATTTGTAAATTAGCATGTGCCCTGAACGTGTTTGATCGGTATGATGTGGAACATTCTATAAAATAAGCAGAAAGAATTAGAAGATCTATGTCAAATGGTGGTAAGGTTTTCCGGGAATTGAAGGAAGATCAATTCCAGATTGGAAGAAATTTCTAGGTGCACCCGAAAATAAACAGAGGTTGGTCAGATTTCTAGGTGACAATGAGCTCGAGCACTACAATGAATTCGCGTTGCAAGACCACAACGAAATAGTCTTAGCTGGATCTTTTCCAAATCAAGGACTGTGAAAAAAGTATGTGCCTTCACTGTAAGTGACTGTACTCAGTTGTGTAGTACACAGGAAGAGGCAGACGCAATAATTATTCTGCAGTCTCTGTAGACTAATAAACAGCTGTTAAAAAGTAATTCCAGTGGCCGTATTGTAATAAATTCATCAGACATTTATGAGTTGTTGCTTCAGACATGATGCATTTCGTCATATGCCACGCTATTCAGCCAGTGATGTCTGGCACACTCACAGCTGCCCACGCTCTGACAGGATGAGACACGTCTTCTTTCTTCGGCGTTTGTAAAAAAGGCAGTTTATTAGGCGTTTAAACAAAACACATACAGGTATCATTTCTTTTTTCAAATCAGAGGGAAGTCGGCGTTATCTAAATATGCTACCTCCATCAGAGGCGTCATTCTGACAACACATTCTTCGAATATCTCTCCAAGTGCACCTCTAAATCGCAAAACCACCACTCAATCACCTTTCCAAAATGTATGACGAATGGGGGATAGCTCTATAGTTCCAGTATATTTTAAAAGTCCAATGGCCTCTGACGTTTTACAGGATTTTGTTTGCAAATGCATAGGCAAAAGTATTTATAGCAAATATTGCGTATGCTACAAACAGGATTTGTTGCGGACAAGCATGTGTTTTTATGAGAGCAATGATGATTGTAGAAACCAGCTTACACGTCAGACTGTTTTACAAGATTGCTACGACGAGGATGAGGATTGAAATATTGGCTTAAGCTTTTCTCTGCTGCAAATGACCTCTGAATTGATGTGGTTGGGGAATTACATACCAAGGTTACCAACACTGACACATTTTTTCTCAGAAGTCCGTTACCTTTTCAAATGGACGTGCATAAGGATGTCAAGTGTTACAGTGGTGCAGATGTAGAGCGTCGGCCTCTCGTACCAAAGGTTCCTGGTTCGAGTCCCGTATTGAGCGGGTTCTGACTTTTGTATTTTTCCACACAAACGCTCGATGTCTGCTTCCTGGAGACTTAACCAGTACTCGCGCCGTTTGTGTCGAATAATCCCAATGGCAGAACCCGCTCATCACGGGTTCGAATCTCTGTAAATCGTGTATTGTTTGTAAAAGAAACATATACCGAGCTTTCAAATACGTTAATCTCAATAATCTGCTACATATATGCCATTTGGTTGATGTTATTATAAAAAAGGGGGACGCAAGTAAAATTACTGAACCCCTTTTTCATTTGTTCTGCATTGCATGTAAACCAAACTTTCCTGAAAATGACTATATTTTTTGCCACATATTATTGCATCTAAGATATATCTAATATTTGACAAGCTGAATTTATGCAACATTTTCAGAGCACGATTCCATTAAAAAAAATGTCATCACTTATCTGGGCTTACCGAGAAATTGACCAAATAGTTAAAAAAAAAAATGTGATTTTTGAGAGTCTTCCTTCTGATCTTTGACTTCACATTTCAAAAATCTGCACCACATTAACATTCTACGACAGGCCTACATTTGTCTTCAAATTAAGACCAAAATCCGCCGTGAGGTAGGTGGGTCCATTACTTTTTTTGAATTTACCCTTTTTGACACCGTACTAATAATAGCAATATTTAATATAGGTATTTTCCAAAGTTTTGTCTAATTGTTTTCAAAGTCTTAAATGTATGTACCTGTACCATCATTTAAAACTAAAAAATAGTTTATTCTCTTATTGACAGTTAAGACTACTTTTCTTTTCTATTTTATTTGATGTGGATGAGTTTTGAAACATGTTAAGCATTGTTGTGGCAAACATTGTGAACTGCTTTTATTGAACAATTTATTCTTATCTTTTAGTTTATTTTACTCTATCTCAAAATTCAATTGTCTATTGTCTATAATATTCATATATTACCCTTTGAAAACCTCTAGGCAAAAATACTGAAAACATTGTGGCAAAAGTAGAAATTGCTCTTTTTGAGCATTTTCCCCATTTGCCCTCATGTTTTCGGAAGCCATCAGAAAGCGTCTGTAAGTGGGAAAGGGTTATATATGAAAGAATCTAAAAATGATTTACATTGAATAATTGTAGGGAAGGACAAATCTCTCATTTTAGAAAAAATAATTCTTTCCTAAATATTTTGATATGTCCAGAGATTATATAAAGAGAACCATTCAAATCATTTCTTGAACATTTTTGGAAAAGGAGAATATGCTGACAATGATTAGTTAAATGTTTGTGCCCCAAAGTTCTATGTTAAGCATGTATTACTGTTTAACCCTGTCTCACATGCAGATGACTTATGACTTTAAAATACATTGTTGCAAAATCAGAAAATCCTGACAAGTAATTTCTCATTTTGTCATAATGTATTCCATTGTAAACAATAATAACATGACCATTGATGGATGTTGTACAGGTTTTTGCTGAGTTAATTGTTTTATTTCAATAGTACATATCATGTATTGTGTTGTACGAAATAGCAGTAGTGCGACGTAAACGACATTACGTAATATTTTAAAACATGTCAGTCCAAAGCTGATTTTTCATCTATTTCCTTCTTTGTTCAACCAGGAATCCGTTTGTAAATGTCTCTGGTTCGAAAGAATTAGTGTCAGTCAGGTATGGAGGACTGGCTACTTTCGTGAAGACTGCCGCTACCCACGCTATTCTATGTTACAAAAGTATCTTATGCCTACTTACCAACACTTTAGAAGATGGATTTCTATTTAAATAGCTCAACCAGATACGCCTCTCTGGTCGCCTTGTAACACGGACATTATTCGTTGTTTATGTAAAGTGCTTTAAAGATGACAAAGCACTTTACTGACCTTAAATATCGAATTAAAAACAAATAATGATAGACTAAACGACATGAATTGTTCAATCCGTTTGACAGACCACTTTTAATACATAACCAAAATGGCGACTCCGATGGATTTAGCATTTTCTTTTCAGAAAGTTTCATGGGTTATTGAAAAGAAAAATCTCACACCTATTACCTATGAACGTAAAAAAATATTTATGGTTTGTTTTCGTAAAGTTGAATTATGGAATAGAGTATAACAAAAATTGTGGCAAAAAGTAAAATAGCAATTTCTTCTCTAGACACAATGATTTTAAAAGTTGTCTGCCTCAGATGCGTCAGAATACGTCGAAATGTGAGAAAGGGTTAACAGAGCTCTAGATAAGGCGAGTTTTTCAAAATTCAAAACCCCGATTTGACACTAAATATGTATGATGTCAGTTTTTTTTTATTTCATTGTCATCAAAATCATTTGCTTCTTAGCACAAACACAGTTATAGATAGTTTGTTTTATTCATGCGGTTTTCAACATAATTTCAGTTGTATCGCGGCGACAGTTCACATATTCATGATCCCTAGGTAAGCAAACCAATACTAGGCTAAGAAATGTGTCTTTCCTTAATTCAGGACTGTGGATCGTACGCGGAACCCCCATTTCCTAATCCCCGACCGCACATCCTGGGCCAAGGCGCGGATTTCTTGTTCTGGATTGCACTTTAGCAATACCAACTGTTTTAATAACTTGAACAAGTTCATAACGGGAAAAAGGGATATACTTCATGCAAAAGCTGGCAAGACAGTGGTGCAGAGGTAGAGCGTCGGCTTCTCACATCAAAGGTCCCTGGTTCGAGTCCCGTGATGAGCGGGTCCTGACTTTGGGATTTTCCACACAATCGGCGCGAGTACTTAAGTATCCAGGAAGCAGACATCGAGCGTGATTAATATAAGCTTAAAAGCTTGTTTCGCAATCGATTTAAAATAAATAAATTTAAATTAAAAGCTGGCAACTGGAGTCATTTTAAGCCCTTGGTAGTTTTTTCACAATTGTTGAAATGCATACTCCATCATTGTTCCTATTTACTACAAAATTCTGTTTAAAGGTGCTGAACTCCAGATTATATATAGTATAGTCAAAGTTTTAAAACTCTTCAAAAGTTGTCTTCAAATATTAGAATCATAATTCTGGGATAAAATGTCACTTTCCAATACAATAAAGATGGTTTCTATGACTTTCAACTTATCAATTATACTTAAAACATGTAGAAGGTGAAATAATAAACAGTTCTGCTAAATTATCTTGAGATCAGACAAGAACTTTCATAAGAACGTTGTTTTAAAAAATTGTCATTTTGCCCCTTATATAATGCCGCCGAACTTAGTATAAACTGAATAGGCTCATGAACCACGCTGTATTTATATTCCTAGTACATAAATCGAACCACAAAATGGCATAAAAGCGTACTAATACTAATGTCGCATGGTATAAGCTAATTGCAGCCTCATAAAGTAACTTTAATTGGTGGAGCTCTGGTCATTTATATATATATATGTTAACCTATTCATAATGATGGTATATAAGTTGGAAAGTTCAAGGTATTGAGATGTTTAAAAATTAAAGAAAATGTCGAGCGTTTTAAATTTCAGGCACCTTATTGACTCTGTTAGAACATCATGTGAATTAATAAAATGTAGACATTTTAGTGTTGTTTTTTTTATCTCACTTTTGAGAAATCACGTAGCAAGTTATACCTACAAAATCGTTAAGTATCTTGAGCAAAGATCACCCATAACTATTGTTATTCTTATTGAGACATATGGCCTAAATGCAAAACATACATTATACTCTCGGGCTGTCAAGGACAATAACAAATTCACGTCAGAGTCATTTCATATTTTGATATCTATATTTGAGTAGAAACAATGATAACCCATGTATAATAATTAGCCAACAATAATTGTGAATGAAACGCAGATGGTTGTACATATAACGGATGTAACCGCTTAGCCAAGATGGTTTAAAAGCAGGATACACTTAACATTATAAACCAGATACATCACACTATCAAAAACGATCGTAGTATCTGTTCCTCCTGGTGCCAAGTGGCTGAAAAATCCCGAGGGTTTATGCAGTAAATTACTTATTCAAAGTCCGTAACCTTGGGACAATCAGTTCCATCAGTCGAACCTAATCGGCTAAATTCGCAAACACGGTGTCTTTATCTTGAAATAGCTTACATTGAACTCGGTTATCAGTCGCATGTTTCATTTATTAAGTATACGGTAATTTCACTAATGACATTCATTTTAAGCATGCCCTCCTATTATATAACGTTTCAACTCGATGTGTAGGTATGTGCAGCGGTTGTACCTATGCTGCTAGCGTGTTGTTACTCAAAGGGTTCATACAATATATTCGTTACAACATATAAGGATTTTAAATTTGTTACCAACAAAAAACTCGATAAAAATGACCGAGTGTCTAATCACAGTGCTGGCCATATATAGAACAGTACAGTAAATGTACAAAAGCTGCAAATATAATAAAATATGTACTGTCATACGACATCAGCATGTTCTATTGTCGTAGTGTGTCACCAGTATTGATCAACGTTTAAACGTATAAAACGTACATATTTTCTGTCCAATTCCATATTTTTGCTTCTGTCGGACAATTGCACAGAGACCAAAATAATAACTACATTCTATACAGATAAATATTCTTATTGTATTCGTACACTTCCTTGCACACTCCATATGCATGAATTAACACAGACATGCATAACATTTCTGACATAAATGTTAACTAAATGCAATTAAGTTATAGCTGTACTTATACTTTTCAAATGCATTAATAAAGTACTGATCCTGAAAAGATATGATTAAATTGAATTTGGTGTGATATGATATGTGCTTGAAATGCACATGTTTTAGCAAAGGTTATTGCAAACATTTGAAGATCCTTTGTTTGAATCGTATTGCAGAGTCTGCTGCGTTGACAAACGGCTTGGCTGTTTCTACACTGATTCTGCATGCTTGACGGTAGAATGTCAGTGGATAACTACGAGATATTTAGCAAGGCCAATTTACATTGAAGAACGAGTTAGTTATTTTAGGTGAAATTATATATCATATATAATCGATATAGCATGTTTTAAAATATATAATTAATTGGCGAATAGTCAATAATTCAAATTGAAAGTGTGGTGAATCATCACTTTGGAATGGCAAACTTGCGAAGTGGGGACCTTTGATGACCACCGAAAATAGCGGCACATTCACAGCAGCGATTTGGGTATTTTACATTGCAATGATACAAAACATAAAGCCGAACTAAGGTCCATTGATTTATGTAAATATCTAGCTGACTATTCATTTTGCGTTTTATTGTTTTGGTCAAAATATATGAGCACATACGTCTTGCAACAAGGTCATATGCTGACTCTTAAAATATGCATCAACATATTATGGATAATTGATTAAATTCATCTTTTTAGTCCATAATAGTTATCTTATCATTGTTGCTTTTCTCAACGCATCCCTGTTCATGTTGTTGACATCTTCATACCAATTGTATTCTTAAATGGCATACGAAGGTGGTTTAAAGTAAACCCAAGAGACCACTTTCGTTGACATCATAAGTACTTATGGTTAAGACAACAGATAATTCCGCGACACTGGCTTAATTTCTTATACGTCTTGTACGCTGAGATGAAGTTATTTGTGGACCTACTATGGACAGACTCAATGTGATTATTGCGCTTAATAAGAATAATCTCGGCCTTACACATAGTTCTATTGTTTCACCAATGGTGGACACATAACTCACATTTTCAGTTGATATTTGCTTGGATAGAACATTTAAAACTATACACATATGTTTAAAACATATGACCTTGTGAGAAATCGAACCCAATTATTGCAATTGAGGCTAAATATTATATTATCGGTTGGTGAGCTAACAGCTAGTTGAATAATGGGACCAAATGTAGGTCTTCCTGGTATATTATAAGATTAAGGGCATAAACATGCTCATTTATTGTATGCCACCGACATTTGTTTGGCATTTTAGTAGCGATGACAGTATACTAAATACAGATTTTACTTATATAGTATTTAGCTGCGCAGTAGACATTCTGTTTGTAATGCATAGAAATGTGCGATGTCTATTTAAAAGTACTGTCTCGCGAGATCCAATTCCAATGAAACTGAAGGTCAAGGTAATATACAACAAAACCAATTGTAGTATCGTTCTAGTTGTATGAATAATTCATTTTGTAGAACTGAACGCAACGACGAAGAAGTAAGTCCTACATGTAACATATTGCCGTGATCGATACCTCATCAGATAATGATGCATTTTCATGATTAAACATCATGGCTGGAAATTATAATCCCTCTGTAAACTGGTCTCTCTTATAGCAGCATATCATCCTTGTCCATGAAAGGTAAATGCTAAGAAAATGTCGAATCAGCTGTCTGTGTTGACGTTAGGCGGATTTATTTTCGGTAAAATCAAAATGGAATGCGATGGACTACGAGGTCGCTTCCTGGCTTATGATTTCAACCGCATTTCATGTCACACGTGCATTCGGTTATCGTTAAACTTCACTGTCCCGTATTGGGTGCTCCCAAATATTGTGTGGGTAGCATATAATACATAGCACATGAAATGTACTGAAAGTCGCATATCCGGACGGAAGTCGGGGATTAAACGACATATTGGAAGCTTATTATGTCGGCAGATCGGATGGTCCATCATCGTGTATAACCACCGCAGAGGTCTGGTCTCATGTATTAAACGTTATAGCTGTAATAATCATATACCCCTTGTATGCAATGAGTTCAATATTAAAATAAAAGTATTCTTCTTAATGTATTATATCACCTTACCTCCGATTCAACATTTCCGGCACATTTCTGTTCCAAAATAGTGAACCTTTTGCAAATTTACTGACGCCCAGAGCTCCCATCCAAGTAGGTCAAATTATGTCGATAGTAGCAAGTTTGTACATTGTTCATTTAAAAACTTCTCATATAGACCCTCATTTCTAAATGTGAGCTTTTTTAGCTAATGAATTGTGTATATTTCCGGTAAAGTGACTTCCAGGATATAAGCAATTATTTAGTTTAAAGACATGCTGTGACTACATAGTGACTTTAAGAAAACGTTGATATGTGTACTTTGTGATGAATAACATTTATTCAAATATAGAATACCGTGGCAAATTCGTAGGCGTCAGGTATTTGATGTAGGTCGTCCAAACTTCTATCCCCGTTCGTAGCTGTCATGGTCGAGTGTCCTGTCGAGTGACCATGTAACATTCCTAGCTGAGTACTGATACATGTATGTCAATCAAGAATCATGCATAAGAGCTTTGTCGATGTGATACGACTGGAATGCGTTTGAACACGCGGTAAACCCCCTAATAAACAAATAAGCCGTAATACTGATAGTTGATGGGTCCAGTCGAATTATGAAGCTTTAAGATGGTATTCGAGTTATAATTTAATTTGAAACCAGGAATTGAACATTTTTATTTAAAAAAAAATCGTTGACCCTGAATTTCCAAAGAGACGTGATTGATCCATGGAATGTACATTATTGGCAATGGAGGACAATTTACATTCTAAAAATCACATGCGATACATATACAGCTAATCAAACTCCGATTACATTAAACTAGACCAAGTATGCAAAGAGACCCTTTGGACAAACAACAACACTGCTTCCTAACGATCTAAAGCATAAACCTGTATTTGAAGTATAACGCATACATTAGTCATAATTTACTGTGTGTGCCTATGTATATATTTGTATTACAGATGTAGTGTGCGAATGTTATAACAATGAACAATGTTAACACATTCTTGCAAAGTATATCTTTGCAGAGGTCGTATACAATTTAAGTCTGAACACGATAGTGCACGCTCTATCCCATGATGAAATGGTTGCTATTATAACGATCTTGATTGTTTTGATCTTTGATGAAATCTATATATTACAATTTTGAAGGGAATTATTACTAAGCGGTTTAAACTTACTGTTGTTTATGTTTCACCCATGCTCAGTTACTTGTTTCCGCTAGTATTGATCGTATTTTTCTTCAATAAATAAACACGTTGACAACTATGTTAGAATTCTCAATTAATGGACCGCATGTATCGCAACATCCCATCGACAAGTACCTCTCTTATCCTGGCCCGGCTTCTAGGGAGCATGTTCGCTGATACATACGATTGTTCCGCTCCTGACATGTACATATATCCGTAAATTGATCATTATCTCACAAGTTCTCTGTCATTTGTTTTGATAAATATGTTTTTACAGATGTTACATTTGCCTCCGTTATTTTCAAAGCAGACGACTTGTTAACTTATGATTAGCGGTAAAAGTTGCAGTCGAAAACATGACGTTACTTTGATGATTTATTATTGTGGAATTATGTATATACAAATACAAAGAAATAGAGAAGAAACACATGCTAGTGTTTTGTAGCGCATTAACGTATATGCTTATTTGTTATATAAAACAATGTTCTTACATAGCTGCATTTTAACTAAAATTACCCAAAATGTCCGAAACAGAAACGAGAAGTGAGCTTACCTACACCCAATTTATGAAAATATCTGCAAACTTTAAACAAGACCTAACTTACGATAGACTAATTTGCTGAGTAGAATAAAGGGAGATGAATTGTATGTGTAATGTTATGATCCGAACTGTATGGAGTTAATGAATATATTATAGAGGGAAGAGAAGCACATGATGCAGTATGTAAGACCCATAATCTGGAAGATGGCTAGGAGAAGAAGACAGGAGAAAATAGCGAGAGAGAGAGAGAGAGAGAGAGAGAGAGAGAGAGAGAGAGAGAGAGAGAGAGAGAGAGAGAGAGAGAGAGAGAGAGAGAGAGAGAGAGAGAGAGAGAGAGAGAGAGAGAGAGCGAGAGAGAGAGAGAGAGAGAGAGAGAGAGAGAGAGAGAGAGAGAGAGAGAGAGAGAGAGAGAGAGAGAGAGAGAGAGAGGGGAGAGAGAGAATGGAGCGTAATAACTACATCGTTTAGAGGTGCGGCCGAGGTCAGACGTTTTGATAATAATGAAGACCAAGAGCAGAGATATATATCTGGGTGGGTTCTCTCCATAGGGTAGAACGAATGGTGTCGCGTGGAGATTATGGCTACATTGAGCTAATTGGACATTTACTTGAATATCTTGGTAAAGAATGCGTGCCTAAAATGACGAAATGACGTACACAAATTGATATTGTTAGATTTCAACGTGTTAGTATTGTAGCATGTGTGAGAAGTAAATATTAAATATTGTGTTAGTCACCCACACTTGTTGAACTTTATTAATTATAACATAACACAGCGTGAAGTACTAAAGGTCATACGGAAACGGGCCAAAAAGGAGAAAGAGCACGTTACGCATTGTAGCATAGCCTAAAATGTTTACAAGACTAGTATATTTAACGACTCATTAAACTATCAGACACTTTATTGTATACGTCTAATTATATTTTACTTGGTCCTTTATGTAACAAAAGTACTGCTTGAATTTAAAGTTAGTGGTGTATGATAGCTGTGTTGAAGTGTATTTAATAGTTGTCTACAGCCTATCTTAAACACGGAAGTTTTAATACATTTACAAAGTCAACATGAACATGTACAGGCCCCTTTCTTATTTGGGACTAACGTTTCATGTTTTGTTTAGTAAGTATAGTGACCGTGAAACTGCAGAAGCATTTTGTTTTTCATTTAGTGTAGCGAATGTTCAAGCGAAATTGTGTTATCAATTTTATATATATATATATCGTCGGTGTTATGTTTGAACTTGAACTGTATCTACTTTTTCGATTATCATTAGTGTACACCATATACTTGGTATGTCATCACTTCAGATTCAGTTTTACTTGTCAAATTGTGTTAATAATTACAGTTTCTTTAAAAGCCATACCAACATGAACTATTGAGGTTGTAAATGAAACAAATAGGACACATACAATCAGTATGTCTTCCATTCAAATGGACTTGAATACAAAATAAGCAAAGACTTCTTCTCCTAAATATAAAACTGTAGTTCAGTGTTTTCTGAAGTACTTGACATAACAACTTTTTCTCAACTGTGCGTAGATTTATTTATATTATTGAGATGCTTACATATATTTGTTCAATAACATTGGCACTGTTATTCACTTCATTCCTTAACGTTCATTTTCTTAATCACAAAATATTTCTTTGTGCAAAGACATTATTTATATTTTTAGAAAAATAGTTTGTATTATATATTATGGTTTGTGTTGAAAACCATGTTTCTGAATTAAACTGTATGCGTATGAAATTTTGATTCGACTGATTATATGATCGAACTTCTAACGAACAAACAGTTGTTATCAAAATGCATAAACATAGTTTTGTTTATTTTGTTGAATTGCTAGTTTTGAAATAATTGAAAATATTCAGAAATCACTGACCGCTTCAATTTACTACAAATTGTTTGAAAATATACAATATGTACCATTAGAACCTTATATAAGACTACAAACTACATGTTTTAGGAGATGTGATTTCTTAACAAATGCATAGAACCGGTCGGTATGGACATATAATAATATTATTTACAGATTGCCTTGTTGTGGTTGTGTCTCTTCCATTGATGTCCCCTGCTGGAAATGTATATGTAACAGTCAATTCGAGTTTAACACTGGTATGTGATTACACAGGACTTGCACAACCAAAAGATTATTTTCTAATTGCTTGGTTAAAAGATGGAGTACAGCAAGGAAATATAAACAGCGATTGTACAAGAATTACTGGACACTTTAAATCCAATGATTACAATGCTACATGTCCTGACCTAAATCGACAAATTATTACTATCAACCGGGTCGATCTGGCACTGCATGAGACAAGATGGCAATGCGAATTTGCAATACTTTTTGTTAATAGTTACAAAAGCACAAATACAGGAACAATCAATGTTTATGGTAAGTACAGTTTTTGTATTGGTTACTATACAGACAATTCAGATTTACCTAACAGAAGAGTTGTTTCGAGGTTTCGAGGTTGCCGAATTCACCAATACAACTGCACTTGCATAATTGCTAGGTGTGTTAGTTACATCGGACTATACTTAAATGACACTCTGTTATACCATTTAATGAGAAACTCATTTCGTAACGACATCAAGAAGTTGGTTTTCACAGACACATACTGAAACATACTGGGATTTTGCGAGTATATTTTTGTTTCAGTGTCCTTCAGATGCAGGGCAGATTTGCGTCTTATAACTACCAAATAAATTTACTAATTAGACTATGCTTACTGAACTAATGTAGTAAATAAGTATATACATTTCAGTTCGCTGATGTCTGAATAAAATAAAATGAGCAATTGACATTAATCATTTACACGGGCAAACTATGCTTTTTTTCAAGTTTTGTCGCAATATTCAATTTTAAGTATCATAACAAAATGTATGTCTATCTAGAGGTTCAACAAATAGTCACAGTTTTCAAATCGACTAATGAAAGCAATTAACAAAGCATTACAAAAACAGACGTTTTTATAGAAATATTTGCATTTACGACTGTTCCAAACTATCGGCCTTTCTTAAATATATATAGTTGTGAACCACTATGAAATTTACAAATGTATCGGCAACGTGTTTATCCTATTAGCTAAGATTCGTTCTGCTCACGTCCCAATTCCCGTTAAAGCATTCCGTGGATGCAGTGTTTCGTTCCGTATCATATACAAGCATCGGTTATATTGCAAAGTTTTGCAGAAAGCTATAAATTGTATACCAGTAGACACAGAGTAAATGCGAGGCCATTTACTATCCCTGAAGCATAGTTTATGTGTTGCTTAGATGGCGAATCAGTAGCTGTCGACAAATGAGAATTGTTTACCCCAATATCACATTATTTTCGATCTTGTATTTATTCAATCGAAGTAAGAAATTGGTTATCTATACCAGGGTATTTGAATGATAGACAATGTCTATAGCATCTTTTGTTTCATTCTTCATTTTGAAGCAAAATATATAAAAAATATATCGAGCTTCGAGATATTCCTAAAATAAAAGTTTGTTTTATACATATAGGTAACTTGTTGAAGTCGGTCAATATGAACGAACCGATAATACGATTGGATTGTTTCAGTAGTTTTGAATGATTCAATCCAATCATATTATCAATTGCATGCTTTTTTTTTAACTGAACTACATTTTGTTTACTTATTGGATATTCCATATTCTAATCTTATGTTTTAGATTGTTCGATAAGCGAAAAGTTAGCTGGCTATGAACATGAGACAACGGATATGCTGTTCAGTGTAGATCTACCTAGTCAGGGCAAAGCTGCATATACAATAGTGGCTATTGAAACCAATGTAAACTACTTGTCTATTGCGTATCAGGGTGGTGCGATATTAGGCAGCCAAACCTCCGGCGGTGTTGAATGCATCGGTGATTTAGCTACTGGAAACCTGTCTATTCGGATTCCGAGTATGAACAGTACATATGTTGGGTTCTATATATTGCAGAAGACACTTCTTACATTGAAAAATATAAAGTGTGTCGAACTATCAATGAGAGGTGAGAAGCCGGTTGGTAAAATCTATATTACAGAATATCTTTCTTTCTTTTTTCAAGCGTACATATTATTGTAGTGTTTCCTCATGGACATAATCTCCTTTGAGTTGATAGTGGACTTTTTGTGTCTATGATAACAACGTGTGTGCAGTTTTCTTAAGTGATATATATGTTTAAAACGTCACCTTGTGCCGCAATAATATTTAAAGGAATATATAAAGAAATATTTCTTACTATCTTCTTTGTCTTATCCCTCGACTCTATTTAATTTGAAGACATTAATTGTACCTTTTGGCTTTTTTTTTTGAGCGATTGTTCACACAAAACTGCTGCCATATGTGTTTTGAATGTAAGATCAAATTATGTGACCAAAGGAGTTTCGTCCATGCATTTAGTAGGCCCTATTTCACGACATTGTGATACAGTTTGCTTATCGTAAAGTCACTTACCTAATTTTTACATTTGAATTTGAAATAATGCACTTTTATTCATCCATATTGAAATACAAGCGTATACAGTTACTGTATGTCTATGTTTTACCATGTTGGCCGTTAACTATAATTACAGTTCCTATGTTTTATACCTTACGTCGATACAGCTAGACCTCAAAAACCAGAAATATCTAACAAAGAAATCATTGGCGATGGATCATTAACTATCAGAGGAACCATGGACCAACCACTCACGCTTACATGTACATCAACAGGTGGGTTCCCCAACCCTAACCTAAGATGGTTCATAGACAATAACCATACAGACAGCTTAAGCTCCAATGAGACGTATAGACTAAACGACGATGGAAAATACAACGTTGTACAGACTTATACGTTCACACCAACTAGACATGACGATAGAGTCTTGTATATCTGTCAATCTTCCTTTGATCATGCACAACCGTCTTATCAAACAGATGAAGTAATACTATATTTAAACCGTAAGTTCAATTTTCAAGCAATTACATATCTGTGTAAGAGGTATTTGATCATGATTTTACATAGTAGACTATATTTTAATATCGGATACAGATAATTGTGAACATATGTGATATATAAAATTTAAAAAAAAAACACATAGTGATATTTTAAGTCATTTAAAGGCATATGTCTTATTCACATACATTAATTTTTAGTATTGTCCATCTGGACTTGAATTCAAATCACCTATACTCTACAATTTGTATTAAGTTTAATGATAATTCATGCATTCATTCAATTTCAAAGAAGACGGCTGAGGCAGCATTATGCTTGACACGCATCATAGTTGTTTGTACTCAACACGAGAAGAAGACGATATCATCTCTACAGTTTATGTTCACTATATTTTGTAGTAAAACCACTATCGCCGTCGATTACCACTTATACGATAGTTGAAGGAATTCTTGGAAAATCCGCTATATGCACAGCAAGTCAATACAGACCAAACAATGTTCAAATATGGTTACAGATAGACGGGGCTAATACAACAAACGTTCCAGACATATCAGTCACACAAAATCTTACCACTGAAACGTTCACCATCGTGGCACTATTTAACCTTGTATTGAATAGACACTCCAATGGCCAAAGTGTGTCGTGCCATATATCACACGACACGCTTCAGACACCACTAAATGTCACCAGTACCATCACAGTTAACTGTAAGTTACTGCTTAACACCATTGATCATAACACACATATGTTACCTCTTTCGGTTACTAGTATGACATGCCACTGTGACACGTAACATAATGGTAAAAAAATGCATGAGTCAGTACTTTCAATCAGAGTCCAGCCTAATTTGGTCAGATACATACTGATAGCACGTCAATATTTAGGCCGACGGATAGAACAATCTACCGTGGTTGCTAGAACTGAAATAATATAACTCGAGTATTGTTTACGATCCCGTTTTTCGCTGTAGCACAAAAAATAGGAACACTGAATGACATGCACATCAACTGTAATAATATGTACCTTATTACCATAAGTACGAACGGTAACTTTTTCAGATGCACCCGACGTAGAGGTAACCACTACCAATGTAACAGTTTTCAATACAGCTGTACTAACATGTAAGCCATCGGGATTACCTGCTGTATATACATATTCAAATTGGAGACACACCTGGCCAGGTCAGGGGACAGAAACGCATATTAGAACGTTAGGAAATAATCAAACATTAAGACTGACATCGTTAACATACGAACATTCCGGTGTTTACCATTGTTACGCGAGCAATGGGATCACTGGTAGTTTAAACCATAATGCAGGATACGGGGCAACATTTCTGCAAGTAGGAAGTAAGTTATTTGTGTACCAATTGTAATATATGTTGACTTAAAGCTTGTGCTTGCAATAGGGTGATCGTTGAATTTGTTATTATTCGACATATCTTTTAGTGTGCATGTATATTGTTCAACTCCTTACATAACTCTAAACGTAAATCATATCCCTAACATGTTGATATATAACAAATATATATGTTAAAATATAAATATATCGGTAACAAATATATATTTTTTTTTAAAACTTTGGCAATATTTAAGTGACATGTGTATACATGTATATATTCATAGTTTATTAATTGAATAAGGAACCAGGAAGCATTTGAACACCATAGCAACTGGCTGAACAATTGTAATTTTTATTTCTTTTTCAGCGTTCCCAATCATATTAACACCAAGCCCAATACAGGCCTTTACGACATTACAGACAGATATTAGCGTAACCATAAATTTCTATAGTAACCGACGAAACAACATGGTGCAATGCTCACGAAACTCAACTAGATTTAACTGTGCCTCGTTTATAGAGGATGTTGATATATCGTTACCAGTATTTGATTCCATTGTGCGAACAAACGGATTGGCTGCAAAAATATTCTTGTCGATTCAAGAAAACAGTCATTTTGGGATGTTTACCGTGACAATAAGTAATGATGTTGGTACAACGACGATAGATGTGAACGTCTTACATTCAGGTTTGAGTTTGATATATGAATTAAAGTGAAGGCGTATCATGCAAGAAATAATACATTTCGTATTTTAAAGTATTGATGAGCTATGTTTGAAATCATGTAAACGATAAGTTGTTCGTTTTACGATGTACAGAACATATCGAGATTTTCCGGACTGGTATCACTGACGATTGGCTTAAACACACATGGAAAGATAAATGTGTAGTTATTATAACTATTATTTTCTCAGCAGCATTATCATTAGTATTATAATGAGTGCATGCATTTGTGTATTTCTAGATGAATACATATGTGTGTTTGTGTGTGTCTGATCATATTCATTTATAATAAATAAGTATCAAACTAAATGTAATTATCAAAATTATCATTACTATAATTAACTATCATTATGACAGAGGACACACAAACCATACAAGCAGAACAGACAACTAACGTTGCGTTAGTTTTGGGAGCAGTTGGTATTGCCGTAGCAGTTTTAATCTGCATCATAGCGGTTGTAGTTGTTGTGGTTTGGAAAAGAAGATCAACAGGTAAGTATAGCTCTGACAGCTACTTATAAAATCTCGAAACATTAATATGCTAGTTTCTATGTTGATTATCATGAGATGATTGTACTTCATCTCGGTGTGTTTCATCTCATGAACACTTGATGTCATCCAGATCTTCCAAAGTTCATGTTATTTCATTTTTTGTATTCCTTGTCAAACGTTTTCATATCTGATTTAGGATATATATGTTATTCTGGAAACTTTAATTAAGGATGTACTGAACTAAGGTCTTGAAATTAAAAAAAATTTTTTTACTTTCTTATTAAATCTTCTTATTTTGTTGTCAATTAAAACCTGTTTAGTCATTATACCTTTTTATAATTCTTCAAAATTTAAAAAAAAGTGGATAAAATTTGCTTGAGATAAAGGGCCTATTTTTTTCATGAGCCTTCAATTTTTTTGTGAGCCGCTGTCCAGTTGCCGTGTTTGATTAAGAAATAAAACTGGGCAAAAAGAACATATTAAAGTCCATGTATATAAATTTTAATCTAGAACTTGTATAGTATCATATCGTTTTGAAAAAAAGTAGAAAATATTGGAAAACTTTTTTGACATTTGAAGATATGTTTGAAGAATTAATAAATATATATTCATATTTTAACCTTTTTTAGCCATTCAAAGAAGAAAAATATTGCCCAATGACATATACTTTTCTTATTCAAATCTGATAAATGATAGTAATTGAAATAACTTAGAGAAGTTTCAGAAAAAGTTAAATGTTACAAATATGTTTTTTCCTTATTTCAAAGTTTTGAAATTGTCTATTCTTAAATCTGACAAATATGGATTTTCATTAGTGTCAAATATTGTCTATCTTTTAGCTTTATCTACAATGTATCGCATGAACTTCCAAAGATATGAATAAAATACCTTCAGAATGAGATTAAAACCACAAGAAGATAAACAATTAGCATATCATCTTTCAAATATCGGCAATTTGCGTGAAAACTTTTTTTTTTATGGGCTGAAATAGCAAAAAAAAGCTCATCATAAGGCTTTTATAAATTGATCTAGCAAAAAAAAAGCCCACTACCATACCTTCTTTTTTTTTTTTTTAATTTAACATATATCCAACTTTAAAAAAACCAATATTACAACAAAAGTTAAATATTATGAAAAATGCACTTTTCAGTTCAGTACATCCTTAAATAGTTTAAACCACATCTTCGGGAATTGTGATAATTGACGTCATCGGAACGTGCATAACGTAATATAAGGATATGACAAAAGTGACGTAGTGATAGACGAAACTAAAAGACAAAGGTCATGTGGTCTGTACCGACCAATGAAAATCGTGATGCAAATGAAATTTTATTGGGAACCCAATAATCTATTTTTAGACTTACAGGGGTGTAACATCATGATGTAACATCATTTTTTGTTCACCGATGCGGTATGGGAATTTTATATAGGGAAAAGCACGTGAGGTATAATAATAGTATTTACTTGATGTATTGTATTGAAACTTTCTACAACCCTGCCCACAATTACACCTATGAAGATTATCAAGTTAGATAACTCTGTGCATTTTATATATATGCATATTTGATCCAGAATATTTTCCATCAAAGATTCATGTAGGTAACAATACTGCAAATATGGGGTAGATATGCATGTAATGATACATGGATACATACCACAAAACATGGATATAAAGAAACTACATATGTACATATCAATCAGCAATGTTGATCAAGATAGTCGGTAGGATATATTCGTTACACAGTGTGCTAGTGACCTAATACGGTATATACCGTATTAGGTCACTAACACACTGTGTAAGTAATAATATTTCCCTTCCTTTCTTCTTTATTGTGTTCACTTCCATTCGAAGTTAGCATAATGCTTCTCTAACATATACAACATATGCAATTTAGCATATTTAGCATTGTGTGTTTATGTCAGTTAAGTTTATCACATGTTACTTTGGAAATAAAACAGTTTAATTTATAGCTGTATTCAATGTAACGTGATACAGGTGGCTGTTTTATGAGTGATAATTATTTCATTTTAATTTTGCAGAAACCACTCGACGAAATACATCCTTGAAAAGGTAAATCATTAGAAGTGTCGATTTAATCAATTTCTCAATAATATGACCGTAGAGACTGATGTTAATGGTGACTTACAATTAGAGCCTCGAAATCTCACTCGGTACCACTGATCACTTGAACAAGCAATAGCAGACGAATATTCATTCGGACTGTCTGACGAGATAATAGCAATATTGAATATTTTCAATACCGGTTATTGTAGATAATCCATGAATTCTATGCACATCCATCTTTATTTGCCTTACGTGACCATGTGCAGTCTTATCTTGGTAAAAAAAAAGTTCACAACAACAATAATGAAGCAGGATAAGAGAAATGCAAAATAATTGGTTTACTGTTAGGTATTCGCCTGTCAATCTACATCTCGATCGTCCATTCCACGATCGATGTATATATACTTTTTATGTCAGTATGTCAGGATATGACAAAGAAAATATCGGTATATATAAGTCGTTTGTAAGGTAAGAAATACTTCTTATCTTTGGAATGTTCTGCCATTTAAGATGTCCTTCAATTTTCAGGAGTTTATTTAAGTTTGTTTCCTAATTTCAGTGATAACATCCAATCACCGGAGAATGAAAGACCTACAGAAGGTATACTCCGATCTCACGCGTCGGCCATCTTGGATTGGAAACGAGGCTCTTAACGCAAACAAGTGCGAGATGGCTGCATACCACTGTTGCGTACCAAAATGTTCAAATGATTCGCGGTATCATAAGTCTATATCATTCCATAGTATACCGAGTGATCCATACAGAAAGAAGACATGGCTGCTTAAAATTAAGCGAGACGAGGGCCCACTTTTTCAGGTATTTACTCTTTTGCAGATTAAAACGAATCCATGTCAACTCAGCCTTTTTAACGCTAGTGTGCAAGTAATTTTCATTTTACTACTTTCGTATTGATTAAGGTGATAACTTCTTATTTTCGGTTAAAAGACGTCAAGGGGAAAAGGATTAACATATTGTTTATGTTAGTTGATATATATTTAAGCAATATTTTCTGCAAAAACGTCTTTTTTTCTCAAGTTATTTATTTGATAATTTTATGACAGTGATTTGTTTACAATATCATAGCAACAACAAGTTATCTTTCTTATGAAGTTACTTCCCTTTTTCATAAAAAAAATCAATACTTCTATAGATATGTAATTTGAAGAATATAACGTAAAGTGTTGGTAGCGTAATGGATATATAGTGGGAATGTCAGACATACGGTCCCAGGATCGAATCCCGGTTGAGGCAAGCTCTTTTTCTTTTAATTTCTCTTTTCTTTCTAATTCTTCTAATTCATATCATTGTATACATGAACTAAAACGAGTCTAGTAATTCTGATAAGCTTATTCGCTTTACTTTAGTAACATGTATGCAGTCTTATGATAGTTATTGACTTATGTTCTATTACATCATGATCTTTATAAATCTTATCTTATATTAGGTAAAACCCCACACAAAGGTCTGCTCAGCACACTTCATACCTAGTGACTTCAAGAGGACGCTAACAGGTATCAAATGTCTAACACAGCAGGCATGTCCATCTTTGTTCGAATGGAAAAGTGAAACACCATCCAGGAAACCACCGACCCCAAGACTGAATCCTCATAAACGGAAGAGATTGAATATGAGGTAAAAGATTTTGATGAGCATTTTTTTTTTGTCACAATGTTTTCAACTTAATATTATAATTACACTTTCATTCATAAAGATTTTTTATTTTTTTGTGTGGATGTTTTCAGCAGATTTGTTGTATACATGTTGGAAAGGGTTAAAATGAATTTTTGTTGGATATTTGCTTTAAATTGTGGTTTTTTTTCTAAAATGTTTTTTGTATCATCTACAGTGACATAGAAGACGAATCTACAGATATGGACTGCGCCGAAATTACAACTACTCCCCAGCCCCAGTTCCATGATTACTTAGGCGCAGAAGTACAATTGAGTGGCGAAGAAAAGCTAGCTGAGGCATCAAAGCACATTGACCACCTTGAGCAGTTAGTCGACAAACTATATGTCAGTAGATTTGGGTTGCATCGGTTCAGCACAGACCCTAAACAACTTATATTTTACACAGGGTTCAATTCCTACAGCCTAGTAATGAACCTGTTCCAGCTACTTAAACCCTCAGCTGAGAAAATGACAAGGTGGTCACAGGTGCAGCGCATCAGGGCAGGATATTCTGCACAGATAAACACTGACCTCTCATTTCGATCAGAATCTCTTCCACTAGTTGACCAGTTTTTTATGTTTCTGGTGAAGATCCGACTCGGACTGTTTCACCAAGATTTAGGCTGCCGGTTTAATGTTTCACAGTCAACTGTTAGTCGAATCATTATAACATGGGCAAACTTCATGTACTTCCAATTGGGTTCTATTCCAATCTGGCCTTCTCGTGAAAAGGTTGATAAATATATGCCTGAATGTTTTACAGATCTATACCCGACAACTCGTGTGATTTTAGACTGTACTGAAATAAAAACGCAAACCCCTTCATCCCTGAGCTTGAACTCTGAGTTCTACTCTCACTATAAAGGAACAACAACATACAAGTGCCTTATTGGAATTTCACCAGCTGGTTGTGTAACATTTGTGTCATCACTCTATGCAGGATCAATATCTGACAAGAGCATCACACAACAGTCTGGGATCATTTCCCTTCTTGAACCTGGTGACAGTGTTATGGCTGATAAGGGATTCTTAATTAATGACATGGTTGCACAGCGTGGTGCAAAACTGAACATTCCCCCATTTTTGACCAAACGTGACCAGTTCAGTAAGGAAGAGGTGGAGGAAACTCAGGATATTGCAAAATTGCGAATTCATGTGGAACGTGCCATCAGGAGAATAAAAGAATACCATATCTTTGACTCGGCATTACCAGTCGCAATTTCTGGCTCTTCATTACAGATTTGGACAGTATGTTGCCTGCTGACCTTGGAAAGGGTCAATTAGGGACTCATGACGTAAACATGATGGTGAAATACTTTGCCATAAAACTTTACCTCATGAAAACAACTTATGTAGCATTTGCAGCAGATGGCATATGAAAACATTTTTTGAAGAGGATAAAGGGCTCATAACGAGCAATTTCTCCTTTTGTCACAATGTTTTCAACTATTTGAAATAATAAAATTTTCTTTTATAGAGTTTTCGCATAATTTTGCTTACGGTATATGATTTTAAAGTCATCTGCTGCAAGACGACTTTAAGACATTGAGTCAAAAATATGCAAAATCTCAATAGATATAAGCATAGTAAATGAATAGAGTTGAACACATTGTTGCAAAAGGAGTAATTGCTCATAATTAACCCTTTCCCCACATGACACACATTTGCAGCAGATGACTTTGAAAATATATTGACAAAAATATGTAATATGTATGTAAATGAAAGGATAGTAATGGAATAGAGTTGAAAATATTGTGACAAAAGGAGAAATTGCTTATAATGAGCAGTTTCTCATATTGTCACAATGTTTTAAAAAGTCGCCTGCTACAGACGAGTCAAAATGTGAATGTATAAGGGAAAGGATGAACAGGTTCACTGATATCCCATTTAATTCTCCTGAAAACTGATATAATATATTATCTCCTTTGCTCAAAATGATTTTTTAGCTCACCTGTGCACAAAGAAGATTTCATATGACATACTATTCATTGCTTCAGATTAAAATGAATAGAAATGAAAGGTATTAATATTTTATTTTTTGAAAAGCATCCAGAAGGACTGTTTTGAGGAATACTAGTGTTATAAAGTACTGGCAGTGGGCCAATACATATTTCCTAGCCTATTAATAGTTTGTTTACCTAAGGATCATGAGTAAGTGAACTTTTGGAGTGATATAACTGAAACAGTGTTGAAAATGGCGTAAAATCTCAAAACAATAATAAAACAAGAGGCCCATGAGGGCCTATGCTCTACTGGCATTAATCTGGCTTGTTTCAAAAGGAACCAATATGTCATCAATATTCAAATACCATCTAAGTTTGGTGAAGATAAGATAGTAAATGGAAGCTCTATTGTGTTCACAAGCTGTATTATAGCAATTTTGACAATTTCAAGGGCCATAATCCAGCCATGCATGGGTAGATCTGGCCGTTTTTTAGAAATGAACCAAACTCTCATGGATATCTAACTACTGTATAAGTTTGATTGAGATACAATCAAAAACAAGCAAATTCATGAAATTTATTAGTCCCCTACTTGATCTGTGACACATGATTACAGAGGCATATACAAAATTTCAGCTCAATACCTCAAAGCATGTAGAAAAAAAATGCGGAAAACGAATATTCTAAGTCCAAAAAGGGGCATAACTCATTAAAAACTTGACGAAATCCCAGGAAACGCGAACTTGATCTGTGACACATGATTACAAAGGCATATACAAAATTTCAGCTCAAAACCTCAAAGCATGTAGAAAAAAAATGCGGAAAACGAATATTCTAAGTCCAAAAAGGGGCATAACTCATTAAAAAATTGACGAAATCCCAGGAAACGCGAACTTGATCTGTGACACATGATTACAAAGGCATATACAAAATATCAGCTCAATACCTCAAAGCATGTAGAAAAAAAGTGCGGAAAACGAATATTCTAAGTCCAAAAAGGGGCATAACTCATTAAAAAATTGACGAAATCCCAGGAAACGCGAACTTGATCTGTGACACATGATTACAAAGGCATATACAAAATTTCAGCTCAATACCTCAAAGCATGTAGAAAAAAAGTGCGGAAAACTGATTTGCCGGACTGACTGACTGACTGACTGACAGATGGACTGACGGACTGACGGACGGAGTGCAAACCTAAGAGTCCCCTTCGGCACGCCGGTAGGGGACTAATAAGGACTGTATCATGTTAACAAGCCCTATTATAGCAATTTTGACAATTTCAAGGGCCATAATTCAGTCATGCATGGGGCGGATCTGGCTTGTTTTCGAAAGGAATCAAGCTCTCATGGATATCTAACTACTGTATAAGTTTGGTTGAGATACAATACAAAATAAAGACTATCGTATTAACAAGCTCTATTATAGCAATTTTGACCATTTCAAGGGCCATATTCCAGTCATGCATGGATTTGGCTGGTTTTCGAAAGGAACCGAGCTCTCATAGATATCTAACTACTGTATAAGTTTGGTTGAGATACAATCAAAAGTGAAGACTATCGTGTTAACAAGCTCTTTTATAGCAATTTTGACCATTTCAAGGGCCATAATCCAGTCATGCATGGATTTGGCTGGTTTTCGAAACGAACCGAGCTCTCATGGATATCTAACTACCGTATAAGTTTGGTTGAGATACAATCAAAAGTGAAGACTGTATCATGTTAACAAGAAATTGTTTACGGACGGACGGACGCACTCACGCACGCTAGGACGACGGACGAATCGCCACGACATAAGCCCTTCTGGCCTTTGGCCAGTAGAGCTAAAAAGACCTTAATTTGCATTATATGCTGGATAGAGTTATCGTACTTGATTGTTTACATAGATGTGATGGTTGGGCAGGGCTGTATCAAGTAAATACCTGAGATATGGACTCTAACTAATAAACAAGAATTTCTAAGTAAAAAAAAAAGGCCATAATTTGCATTAAATGCAGGATAGAGTTATCAATTGATTATTTCCATAGGTGTGGTAGTTGTGAAGCATTGTAGAAAGTTTAAATGCAATGCATCACATAAATACTGAGATATGGACTCTTCATTTAGTTCATAGTTGCCTGCAAACAATTAACCAGAATTTCTAACTTAAAAACGGGTCTTAACTTGCATAATATGCAGGATAAACTTGATAATCTACATAGTTGTGAAGCATTGTAGAATGTTTCAATGCAATACGTGTAGAATGTAAGTACTTGCATGTAAAAGCTTAACCAAGGTGAGAGTGTTGACGCCGATGCCATGGTGAGTAGTATGGCTCTCATACTCTTCTAATGGTCGAGTAAAAACTTCATAATTATACAACATACAATAATATAAATTTAGGCAATCATTTAATTTCATGACAATGTTCAAAGAAGAAGAAATCGACATAAAAGTTAACCCTTTGTCAACATACAGCAAATAAAAACTATGGAAAGTCTCTATAAATGAAAGAACAATTATTGAATAAAGAAGAAAACATGTTGGCAAAAGGATAAATTGCTCATTTTAAGCAATTTCTCTTTTGCCACAATGTTTTCAAAAGTCGTCAGCTGCAGAAGCGTCAGAAAGGGTCTCTGTATGTGAAAAAGGATAAATAATACCTTATTTTTTAAATTTATTTTTACAAAAGAAAAATGTTAACTGCAGTTAATATACTGGTACACTGTTGACAAATTGAAAGTGTTTTTTTGTTTGCATATGCCATAATCTGTTATATGCAAATTAAAGCAATATTCAATTGAAAAGTTAAAGACTGATGCAGAACAATAAGCTGTTAACATAGAACTCTCAAATCTGAACCAACTTCAACAATAAATCAAATTGTACAAGCTAAAAATTGATTCGACTATTTGGCCATTTGATACTTTAGAAAACAGTTGTAACTGAGATGGTGGCTTGATAGTATAGAACTATAAATCAAGTTGGATAAGTCTTGTTTGAATAAGCATCTGCTGTTTGTGAGAAAAGGCCTAGCATGCAAAACTTGAACCCAAAATTGTAACTTCACAAAGGGCCATAATTTATAATAAATTCAGTCAGGAGTTACCTAATCTGATTGTTTGATACCTTTAAAGACTATATTGAAGCTTTAAATCAATCTCTGAGTGGTTACTGAGATGTGTGCATTATCGTGCCATGCATGCACAACTTGAACCAAATTTTAAAAGTCAAACAAGAGTTATCTAACTTGACTGTCTGACACCCCTAAAGACATAAATGAAGTTTCAAGTCAATATCAATAGTGGTTACTGAGATATATCCATGCAAGTTCCTTTAACCAAACGTTCTAAGTAAACAAGAGGGCCATGATGGCCCTAGTTCGCTCACCTTAATTATACAATGTACTGCAATGTAAAACACATCAAGACAATTATTCTGAATGCACAACCTTGTTAACAAGATTTTCCTTCATTTGGCCTACTGATCTATATTTTTTTTACCTGATATGACCCATTATTTAAACATGGACTAGATATCATCAAGACAACATTCTGACAAAATTTCAACTTGCTCAAAGTAAAAATGCGGCCTGAACAATAATTTCCTTTATTGACCTTGTTTCTGACCCAATATGACCCATATTAGAACTTGACTTAGATATAATTCAGACAAACATTTTGACCAAATTTCAAGCTGCTGAAGCAAAAATGCGGCATCCAAAGTGTTAACAAGACCCTACATGACCCATATTTGAACTTGGCTTAGATATCATTTAGATAAACATTCTCATCAAATGTCAAGCTGCTGTAGCAAAAAATGTGTCTTCTACAGAGTTAACAAGATTTTCCTTCAATTTGGCCTAGTGACCTAGCTTTTAACCCGGCATGACCCATATTCGAACTTGGCCTAGATATTATTTAGATAAAATTCTGACCAAATTTCAAGTTGTTGTAGCCAAAAATGCGGCTTTTACAGAGTCAACAAGGTTTTCCTTCAATTTGGCCTAGTGAACTAGATTCTGACCCAATATGACCTATATTTGAACTTGACCTAGATATCATCAAGACAAACATACTGATAAAGTTTCAACATGCTCAAGTTGAAAATGTGGCCTCCAGAGTGTTAACAAGATTTCCCTTCAATTTGACCTAGTGACCTAGTTTTTAACCTTATATGGCCCAGTTTCGAACTTGTCCAAGATTTGATGGAGATAAATGTTCTGATAAACTTTTATGAAAATTGGATGTACAATGTAGCCCGTAGAGTGTTAACAAGCTCAAATGTTGAGGACGCACGACGCACCGACGAATGACAAAATGTGATCACAATAGCTCACCTTGCACTTCGTGCATAGGTGAGCTAAAAAAGGGCCAGAATTTGCATTATATGCTGGAAAGAGTTATTAAACTTGTTGTTTATATAGGTGTGATGGTAAGGAAGGGGTGTATAAAGTTTCAATGCAATGCATCAAGTAGTTACTAGGATATGGACTCTTAATGTCGTTGCACGCAAAACTTTAACCAGAATTCTAAGTCAAACAACAGCTGTCGGAGGACAGCGCGCTCGACTACAGGCCGCTTATTCACATAAAGCACTATTTCATTATATTGCACTTAAGTACTATTAAATCATATTATATACTCTATATATATGTAAAAGCAACTGAATAGATATACATACATTTAAATATAATTTAAAAATCAAATTTCCTAAGTCAATCAAGGGCCATTACTCCATATTTAGGATACAATGGAGTTATCTAACCTAATTGTACGATGGTCCTTAACAAATATGTGAAGTATGAAGTGATTTGAATGATGTAACTTTAACGTTGAGCTAAACGCAAATGTTAAAACTGACCGAGTCCAAAATTAGCAAAACCTTAAAAAAAGGTTTTCCTAATGTTTGACACCATGCAAAACCCGTTTGATATGTTGAAGAATTATATTTGATAAATAAATGATCACAATTAGAAATAAATGTAACCAAAAATTAAGAATTTATCTAAAATTCTCAAAATCAAACAAAAATCATGTTTTTTACCCCCTAAAAGTCACACTCAGCATCTTCAACATACAATGTGAAGAACGGTATTACATGTAATTATATTCCAAATATGGAAGCCCTAACACAAGTACTTATTTAGAAAAATTTGAAAATTAAATGAAAAAGCCAACTTGCCCTAAAACTTTAACCACCCAAAAGCATGTGTTTTACCGCAAACAGAAGGTCACACTCAGCATCTTCAGCATATAATATGAAGAAATGTATTAAATGTAATTTTTTCCAAATATAAAAGCCCTAGCACAAGTACTTATTCAGAAAAAGTTAAAAAAATAAAATAAAATTCTACTTGCCCCAAAACTTTAACCGAAAATCATGTTTTTTACCCCAAAAAGAAGGTCACACTCAGCATCTTCAGCATTCAATGTGAAGAAAGGTATAAGATGTAAAGTTCTATATTCTAAATATTAAAGCCCTAGCACAAATTCTTATAGAGAAAAATTAAAAAATTAAATGAAAATGCCAACTTGCCCTAAAACTTTAATCACCCAAAATCATGTCTTTTACCCCAAAAAGAAGGTAAAACTCAGAATCTTCAGCATACAATATAAAGAAAGGTATTAGATGTAATTATATTCCAAATATGAAAGCCCTAGCACAAGTACTTATTGAGAAAAAAAAAAAAAAAAAAAAATACAACTTGCCCTAAAACTTTAACCCCTGAAAATCATGGTTTTTTCCCCAAAAGGAAGGTCACACTCAGCATCTCTAGCGTTCAATGTGAAGAAAGGTATAAGATGTAACTATATTCCAAATATGAAAGCCCTAGCACAAATACTTAAGAATGAAAATCCCAACTTGCCCTAAAACTTTAACCGGACGCCGACGCCGACGCCGGGGCGAGTAGTAAAGCTCTCATATTCTTCGAATAGTCGAGCTAAAAAGGGCTATAACTTGCAGGATAGAGTTATCTAACTCAGTAACTTGATATGTACATAGGTGTGATGGTTTGGATTGATTGATTGGGGTTTAACGCCATTTTTAACAATTTCTCAGTCATATCACGGCGGCCAGTTCACCTACTCATGTGTTTCCTGGTTTTCTCACACCAGTACTCCACACAACAATCTTCCCAAGCAACTGGCTGCTTTTCCACATAGACTTAGTCCATTGGTGGAAGACGAATGACGCATGTCGCAATGACTTTTGTCAAACGTCGGAAAGAAAGTTGGCCGAGCCGGGATTCGAACTCACAACCCCTGGATTGACAGCCCGCGTCGTTACCGACTGAGCTACCGGGACTCGACGTGATGGTTTGGAAGCGTTGTATAAAGTTTCAATGCAATGCATTGAGAAAATACAGAGATATGGATTCTTTATATAGTTGCACGCGAAACTTTAACCAGAATTTCTTAAGTCCAACAAGAGTTGTCGGAGGACAATATAGCTCGCCTATCAGGGCCTACTTCAGAACAGTTATAGCATTAGGTAAAGTCACACAGTATCACCTATTGCAAGATAATACACCTTTTCAATATTCCATAGTTATGGGACTTGACATACAAGGTCATCTAATGACCCTGAATAAGTGTGTGAAGTTTCAAAGCAACAGCATACACAGTGTCTGAGAAAAGGCCTTGCATGCAAAGGTTTGACCAAAATTCTAAGTCCAAAAAGGGGCACAATTCAGTCAAAATCCATTCCAGAGTTATGGAACTTAACATACAAGGTCACCTAATGACCCTGAATAAGTGTGTGAAGTTTCAAAGCAACAGCATACACAGTGTCAAAGAAAAGGCCTTGCACGCAAAGGTTTGACCAAGCTGGCAACGCGTACGCCAACGCCAACGTGATTACATAAGCTCCCCTATTTCTTCGAATAGGCGAGCTAAAAAGGTGCATAATTGTATCAAAATCTAAAATAGAGTATTGGGACGTGTCAGGCAAGGTCATCTGCTGCAAATTTGTTTTATGTCGGAAAAGGCAAGCTAAAAATATATTCAACCCTTTCCCACATGTAGACACATTTAATACGCCTCTGCTACAGACGACTGTTAAAACATTGTGACAAAAGGGAAAAATTGCTCTTATGAACAATTTCCTCTTTTGCCACAATGTTTTCAACTCTATTTAATATATATACTTTCATTTATAGAGAATTTCCCTACATTTGCCTATATGTTTTCAAAGTCATCTGCTGCAAATTTGTTGTATGTCGGAAAGGGTAAACCAACAAAATGAAATATAAATCTAAACAGCCCAAACTGACAAACATAGATATCCATTCTGTTTTGATTTGCTTAACCTTTCACGTCATGGACATGACTATAGTAGAATGTGTGTGACTAATGTATATCCAGATGAGCCTGCAAATCTACAGTCTGATCATGTTCTACACTGTTCTCTTTATGATTCATTCAGTTAACGAAGTGAACAGTGTAGATCCTGATCAGATTTTATGGATGTGCTCCTACATGTGATCAAAGGCATATCTATGAGGGAAAAGGTTAAGTTAATTATAACTGCATAATAGTCTACACAAACTTTTTCAACAAGTGGTCAAAGTAAAACATGCTTAATTTTTGAAATGTTGTTAACCATAAATCATTGTCAAAGTATATCCTTTCAATATGCATGTCATTCTGAGTCCATACACAAAAATCACCCCATGTCAGGCCACTAATAGCCATTTGTCCCATAACCTGTAAATAGTATGCATGCGTTTTCTTCAGGGAGTATGTCCCATCACCATTTGACTTAAGGCACTGGGAGTCTTTGTAGCTGTCCTTAAGTGGACATTTAACTTCCAGCACACCGAATGAACTGATCTCATTTGGATCATACACAATCCGGTCTGGGGAACTTCCAAGGAAGGGGGCTGCTGGATTAATTAAAAAGCCGCATGTTTTTACATTCATATTTTTGTGTGTGCTGTATTCCAAGACAGCATTCCCTTCATTCTCAATACCATGTTTCATAGCATGAGTTTGAATGTTTTTTGGTGATGTTAACCGATCAGATAATGTCTCAAAGTCCTTTTTACGTGTCACTATATCCTTAAATGTGGATGATGTCAGTCTTTTTTGCCTCAGTTTATGCCACTCAGGGCAATCACTTTGTTTTCTGGTTATTTCCTCAATTTCCTCTGCTTCAGACTGGGAAACATTCATTCCGTCCATGAACTGTTGTTCACTTTCACTCAATACTACATGATACGGACATGTCAGGTCATGGGTAGACATAGGTAGAGAAGGAAATATTGTTCCATCATGAACTCGAATAATAGTTCCATCAGACTTGGGTTCTGGTAGCTGATGAGCCAGACTACTTCCGGTAAATACACTACCGAACGCAGTTATCTTGGTACTTATAGTTCCTAAGTCATCAGGAAACACTTGCATGAACTGGAGGTTTTTGTGTAAGGGTAATACACATGCATGTTGCAAACCAGTCAAGAAGTCAACATCTGGGAAACCTGTATTAATAGGATTGTACAGTGTACTACACACACATTGTTCTGACTGCATATTCCTGGCAGCTTTAGGTTTAACAAACCTTACTTCTGTCAGTGACCTTGGAACTATACCATGTGTTCGTGGTGGTACTTGCCATTGCTGTGGACATGATGTTTTAGACACAATATCTGGAACTGCTTTAAGTTTCAGCGTCTTGAAGTGGGCAAGCTGGTATACTAGAGCTGCAACATGTGCACATGAACCTTTCCCTGCTGTGCATCCACATGACTGGCTCTCAATGTCCTTTTTACTGAGGATTGATATCTGAAAATATTAAAACACAATTTTTATTGACTATTAGGAAAATACTTTGTGGTGTAGAGGCAAACATCTCATCCAGAAGTTGCAGGTTCAAATACCAAAATAGATAGGAATTCACTGTCATTACCACTGATCCTAAAACAGTCATGGATATTTGTTCGAACATAGGATTGATCATCCCATCAACTATAAGCTTAATTTAGCCTAATGGCAGCTTTCTGTACATTCAATGTAGGATAAACATCTGCTTACTGTACACTTGGTGTAAAGTAAATAGTGTTTAACTTAACTTATTCCATAAAACAACAACATAAATTCATTTATACTAAGTCAATTGGTCATTAGAAACAGGGACGTAGATAAGAGGGATAGGCAACTCCACCAGTCTTTACATGTTTTCCCTTTTGATATTTTGTAGGTATTTTTTCTGTTCTATATGCTGATAAATGTTTGAAAACTAATGATCATATTCTTTTTAATCTGAAACTCTTTCTTAATAGTTTTAAATCAATTATTTGAGTTAGCAATAGTTTTGCACTGAAAATCAATGATTTGTTGAAAAAAACTTAGCGCAAAACTAAACTTAAGTCAAGTTAGACATAGTTTTGCACTTAAAATTAATGAAATGTGGATCTTTTTTTTATGTAAAACCTATACTAAGTCAAGTAAGATATATTTCACCAATTTAATTTTAAAGTTATTTTGAAGTTTAAATAATGCAATAAATAGAACATGCTCCATAAGAGTTTTCTTGGACTCTTTCTAAATTGAAAGCATTTATTTGCCACTTATCAGTAATGGCTAAATTATGTTTATATTTAATGACAAGAGTGGAAAAGGGTGCAGGAAGAGTTAAAATTTCAATCTTTTGATAATTATATAACTTTATTTTGCCTATTCAAACAAAATGCTATACATCAAAAAAATATACTAAATCTTTGTTACATAAAACTGCTTTTTCCAGCACCCAATACAGTATGCCTTTGAAAACAGTGTCGGAAGCAATCTGAAATCTTCCTGTACTGTTTGTCACACTGTCAGTAAATGTAACCATTATTCATTAATTACTGATAAGTGGTGATTGATGCTTCCAAGTTAGTACAGTCCAAGAAAATGACTATTGTGCAGGATTAACAATATTTATCATAAAATGTTTGATTGATTGGGGTTTAACGCCGTTTTTAACAATTTCTCAGTTATATCACATCGGCCAGTTCACCTTCTCATGCATTTCCTGATTATAGTCAGAAAGAAAGTTGGCCGAGCCGGGATTCAAACTCACAAACCTTGGATTGACAGCCCGCGTCGCTACCGGGGCTCGGCTATAAAATGTTTGATAAAATGGCCCTCAAACTATTTCTTCTTTGCTCCATAAAACCGCATTTCCTCGCATCCAATAAAGCAGGCATTTGGATGTAATGTAGGAATAGTTTTAGGATAAGAAGGCCTTTTGAAATTGTGTAGGAAATTTAAGATAACTCGTAACAAGCTATCTGAACCTTTCCTTCACAGATTTTCAACTCTGTCAGTTAATGTGAACATAATTCACCCATTATTGATAAGTTGTGAATTAATGCTTTCGATTTGGTGGACTGTTCAAGAAAATAACTATGGAGCAGCAAAGGGTCAAATAGTTATGTTTTTAACTTATTTATTCACAACATATTTGTGAGCATATCATTGTAACAAAAGTACATTATTACATCACACAGAAACTGTTGTAGGATTGTTTAAGTACATATTGGTAACAAAATAGCCTTACAGTACTATGAATTAGTTGGGAATCTCATGAGAATTGACTGTATAGAACGTTGTGATGGGAATGAGGGATCACACCCTACCTACATAAGGAAATGAGCTCTTTGTACTTCTCAAATGTAATCATGGAGTAGTCCTTATGCAATATATTTAGCTCAATATCTTTCACATTCAGAACAGTGTTTGACCTTCTTAACACTGGACCATTGTTATCATACTGAATTGGAATTGTTAGATACTATTTTGACTCTGTCCAAAAACCTTGTTCCTTTCGGAATCCTGATAAAAAATTGAGTATTTTAGAAACAGAATTGAAGTAAAAAAAAAATGACAAGTTCATTTTCTAAAGCTACAGTCACACCTAAGCCGGACTCAACACAGAGCAACCCAGATAAACACGGTACACCCCAGATCAATAGATATCTTGATCCGGGATGATCCTGGGTGAAATTAAGTCGCAAAACATGGTCACCCCGGACCAGCCCCGACCCAACATAGCACCTCAATGGATGAACACAGAGCCAACAAGGATCTGACCCCGGTTCCACCACGGCAGCTTCCTGGAGCTAACACGGTCGCTACACAGACTGTCTCGGACTACCCTGATTTAAAGAATCCTCCTGGCCGGTCCTGGATGACCCCGGCAATTTTAAAGAGTTTAAAATTACCGGGGTGGTGTCCCTGACCATGACAGACCATCCAGGACTACCCGGACCCAACACGGATCTGACCCCGGATCGGCCAAATTTCAGTACAGGCGGTCGGATGGACTGGGACTTGAGCATGGTTTGGATTTTTATGACATGCAGTTCTTACAATGGCCCACTGGGCGATGTGTGCACACTAATTTGACCAATTGCCCTTTCAATACAGGCATGGACAGAATAATTGTCCTTCTGTGTGCGACTCTACAGTTTGAATAATGATTTGGGCACTTTTTAAAGGCTATGGGAACTTTCTGAGGAGAAATATTCAAAGTTTAGAGAAAAAATGTCTTGCAAACCCTAATATTTGTTCCATTTAATGCCAAAATCCACATAAATGAATTAACTCATTTCTGACTAATGGTACTGGACTGTTTATTACTTTCTTCTTCTGTGGAGCAGAATACTTAAAAAGAAACTGCCTTTGTCATATTGCATCTCATAACTTCCAATTGTTTGGTGTTTAGTGCCGCTATTAACAATTTTTCAGTTATCACATCATTTCCCGGGTAAATTACAAGTACTACTGGTCCATTTATCCTGACACTAACCAGTCAATTGTAATGCTAACCCCATAGCTTCTTCATAGACCCTTCTACAATAAATTTCTGCAGCCATGCCCAAACCCTGATCCACCTGCATATCATATTGACTTTCAAATTTGTATTTCACTCTGATCAGCTACTAACTTTGCAGTCTTCCATGTTAATGTCTTCAACTATATCTTCATTTTCAAAAACAATGCACTGTTATTCACTCTCAACAATAGTTGGAACAATTTCTTCAACTTGGGCCATTAGTGTTTTGTCAGTTACTTTACTATTAGATCCCCTTTCTACTTTAGAACAGTAACTGAGCTCCATTTCATTTGGTGAAACTGATTTATCAACTAGATTAAATTTTCCTAATGTCATACACCTTTCTACTCAATTCAGTTTGCACCTATTGTTGCTATTCTTTTTCTTTTTGAAAGAATACAATTGGATAAACTTGATTCTTAGTAAGTTTCATTCAACATTTTCTTCTCAAATTGTGAGAACATTTATTCAATACCAGAAGAGATGTGCTCTAAATCTAACCGAGAGTATCAGACTTCAAGACTTTCGAGAGTTTAGATAAATGGGATGTCATCTTCAGATGACACAGCTGTAGAAAGTTCATAGTCATTATGAACAGACATTAAACTATATTCACTGTCATCACCTAAACTACACTGATGTAGTTATTCTTCAATCCTTTTGATTTTCTCATCGTTTGTGTCTTTAATTATTTGAAGAATATAGGAATATACTCCTTCTGATATGTCAGAAAATACTTCAATATCATCTGATTCACTTACACGTATCAGTACAATGTCTACATGTGTGGCTTCAAATGTTATGAATTCAATTTCTGATGTTTTTGTTGATCTTCAAGTGGCTGTTTAATACAACTTACAAGTTAGTTACTTAACTAGGATGACTGCTAACACAAGTTTGTGAAAAATACTATATTTACTGATTGTGTATTACAAATTATAAATGTATTTGTTTTGTTTTATTTGAGTTTTACGCCACTTTCAACATTATTTCAGTTATATCACGGCGACAGTTCACTTATTCATGATCCCTGGGTAAACAAACCAGTACTGGGCTAGGAAATGTGCCTTGCCCAAGAGACTCCACCATAACCGTAGAGCCGCGACTGGGGATCGAACAAATTATAAATGTAACTTACATGTAGAGACCATGGGGCTTCGTTCTTCTTCATAGATTTGTAGCATTTTCCTCTGACGAGACACCCTCGAACATGCACTTTTACTGAAAGAAAGATGTAAACAAGTTTTAATTTTGATCATCGTACGTTGCCGTGTAAGTGTTCTGTACTGTAATTTATAAACAATAACATCTTAATGTTAACAGCTCAGTCTTTGCGAGAGTCGTTGACCAGTCATGACTGCCATTTTTTTTTATTCGGAATGACTAATCTTCAAGCAATAATTGGTTGAACAAAGAAGGAAAATTATGAAAAAGGGAGCTTTCGGACTTACATGTTTCAAAAGATTGCGTGAAGTCCGAGAGCTTCAGTCGGAGTTAAAACATGACTGAAGCATTATATTGCATTTTAGTCGATTTTAATAATGGCAGTGTAAACAAAACAAAAACTTGCTAAAACTTACATTTCCCAGGAAGGCTAGTACATACCAGGGGAAAATACACACACGTTTATATGTCTCAGACTCTGTCCATACTTGTTACAATGTGAACACAATTTTACCACTGAGTTAAATCTAGACTACACGTCTATTTTTAACCATCGCGACACGGTTGCATGCATCTGAACTTTGAACTTTGAACTTACCTTCAATGTTATGAACGTACGATCCGTGGAAAAATTTGTAACCTTTATCAAGATGTTTCACAGGAACTTTGGAATGTTTCTGAATTATTGAAACAACATCGCTCATAGAAATATCGGGAACATTACTCAAATTATTCGTCCAACCTGGGTCGCGTAAACCTTTTGACGCCATTTTTGATAATCGATCATTCTAAGCGTTGCGTTATAAGCCTCGTTTTTGATTATCTCATAATGAGGCGTGAAAAGGGTCTATTGTCTTTATCATGTGTTCACAGATACATATTTCGATTTTGTTTCATATCAATTTTTTATTTTTATTTATGATAAACATTATTCAAAAAAGCTTCATAATACTTTGTTTGTCTTTCTGTTTCATTTCAGACATTGAAATGGAGCACATTGAAATGGAGCCAAGACAAGGTGACAACTACAATGTAGACCCGTATGTATACATTTATATATTAATATAATACACAGAAGAACAGTCTATATAATAATCAACACGATTAAACTCAACATTAAAATAAGCGAATACCTTTGTTTTGACAAATTCCTCATGGGTTAATTCTCTCTAGCTAATATTTGACTTTCAACATCTCCGTCCCGACTTTGTACTGATATTTTAATCCTTATAAACATCATATAAAAGAACATAAAAAATGTATTGTTTCTCTTTGGAGTGTATACATATAGTTACAGCTTAATTGATCCTACAATTTATGAAAAAATACACGAGATATTTGTAGACTGGTAGATGAACATAACTGTTGTCAGAGTTATGATATTATGCGTAATCACATGCCTTTTTATTTTCAGGCATGTTTATGAAGAATTAAGGGAAAGAAACGAAAATATCCTCGAATATGAAAGTTTGTCGACTGGTTTGTATCTATCTTATTTCATACACTCAAACTCTAGCATATGCACTATAGATATGTTATACACCAGACAAAGTCTGTCATAATTATAACCACGAGGTATATCACATATAAGTAGAAAGATACCAACACAACACAACACAGGTTTTTTTTTCTTAATTGTTTTTCTTTGGAAAGTGACTTATAGGCCCATGGGGGCCGGGTGTTATTTATTACCTTGCGTACCATTGTTTTGTTGATGTACATACACATGTCACTATAATAAAATATTCACTTACTTACTTACTTCCTTATAAGGACAGAACTTTACATACGTGGCCCTTTAGTGAAACAAATACATGAGTGATAGTTTATGACCTTTACATTATTAAGAAATCATTGAACAATTTAAACCGATACAATGACTTCTATTACAACAACCTTTCGGTAATAAAGAATACTTTAAGTCACTATACGTTGTTCAATCCTTGAGAAGAGAAATAATCAGAACTTCTGTAACTCACATTTACTTTAAAAGTTTAAAGAATATTGCTATATTTCAGGGAATGAAGGAACGGTTTCCAGAAACGTATATGAAAACCTTCAAATTAAACCATGAAGTGTAGTGAAATGGAACTTTTAACATGTTATGATAGTTATCTAGTAATGTAAACAAAAACATCTCGCTGTATATATATGTATGTCTGTTTCAATATCCTTTATCGGGTTAGTATGCCTTTTGTCCATATAAACACATATATAAACCCATAGACACATTTATTATGTAGATGAAATAACATGAAATACTTATATATTTTATTAACCTGTATTGGTCTGTTTTTGTTAATTGTTTTGGTTTGAATTTATTTTGATATAGACAAATACAGGAACAGTTCTCTGGTAATCCTATATGGTCCTTTGAAAAACATAATCCTAGTATGATAATTTCTTTTCTGTTGTGCAGTTAATTGCGTATTCCCTATAATTGCAAAATTTAGATGCTCCAGTCATAAACTCAGTATTGAAACAGGGCGACACAGAGGTTTAAAACGCAATGATATAGTATGTTTATATTGCGCATTTTTGATAAATTGAAAATGAATATCATGTAGTTTACAAACTCCCCAAATGCGAGAATATACGAAAACAATATTTGTTCAATTGGTGTAATGCCCCAAATGCAGAAACCAGCTTACATAATGTACTTCAAAGTGATGATCAAGAAAAATTAATAAAACTAAGTAGTTCAATATATCATTTGATGAATGAGTTTGAAAGTTACAGACGCTTGAAAGATTAAAGGGACACAGCTGTAACTTTAATTGTATTATTATTTTGATATTGTATTTTGGGCCAGAGGCCTCATGTTTATTGAATTGGATAAGCTATATCCATCCAATTTTGATTCTTATTGTACGCGTTGTGATGGGCACGATCTATATTTAAGTGTTAAATTTAACTGTTATAATAGCACGGGAAAGGTATATGTTATTGGTGACATGAATCACGTGTAGGTAATGGTTCCCGCCCTGACAATATTGAGTATGACGGGAATATTGAATCGATAGATTATGACGAGTACATTCCTAATCAGCCTGTTATTCGTCGATCTGCTGATACTATTTGTACTGCATACGGATCAAACCTTTTGGATCTTTGCAAAACTACTTTCGATGCGAATCGCAAATGACTGAAAGCCAGTCGGGGCGGAGTTGTTAGCCTTATATTGGCTTTAGTGAAAACATTTAAAAACCATTCGGCCGATTTTCAAATAATCTTGCCGAAATTGTCCTTAGGTGACACTCTACGAGATTCTTTCAAGCCATGGTGAATGGTCAAAAACAAAAAACATGGCCACCAGCAAGGGGGCGGGGCTGTTTGGAGATTTTGTTTCCCTCATGGCAGTGGAACGATACCAGCCCTCTTGGGTCTTTTGTTCTTCATTGTTTGATGTTTGTGTTGAAAATGTTAACGAGTGGTCGGACCATGCACCTTTGTCTTGCTCATTGAACTGTAAATGTACTGCATCATTAAACAGTGTACACAAAAATAACACTTATCTCTTTAGATGGAATGACGAGTTGAGGGAAGAATTCAGGGGTAAATTGATTTCAAACTTGCCAGAACTATATAATTTAACCCTTAATCCTGAATCCATAAATAAAGGAGCATTTGTAGAAACTTTCAGAGGCATTACCGCCCCTTTATGCTCTCACAACGTAAGGTATACCAACACAAGTAATTTCAAGGTTACGCATTCTAGAAAAGCTGTATGGTTTGATAATGAATGCAACACAACTTTATAGACAATCATTGCATAACTTTCAGCTATGTTATTCTGTCGAAAACAGAGGTTTAATATGTTAAAAAAAGGGGCTGTATAAAACTCTAATTCAGAAAAAGAAAAGAACATATTTTCGAAAAAATTACAAATCAATTGAAAATCTCTATTATAAAATACCTCGGGATTTCTGGAATCTATTTCTTTCGAAGACAAAAATGCAATGCAATATCTTAATTATTAATTCCTTTTTCAATTATTTCATTTATTTATCAAAAGGGATTCAGCAGGTATCTGATATACATGCCGAAGAATTTTGTAGCTATTTCAGTTTTGATGATGCTTTCAATTTTGCCGCGCCAAGCCCCGGTAGCTCAGTCGGTAGCGACGCAGGCTGTCAATCCAGGGGTTGTGAGTTCGAATCCCGGCTCGGCCAACTTTCTTTCCGACGATTGACAAAAGTCAATGCGACATGCGTCATTCGTCTGCCATCAATGGGCTAAGTCTATGTGGAAAAAGCAGCCAGTTGCTTGAGAAGATTGTTGTGTGCAGTACTGGTTTGAGAAAACCAGGAAATGCATGAGTAGGTGAACTGGCGGTCGTGATTTAACTGCGAAATTGTTAAAAAAGGTGTTCAACCCCAATCAATCAATCACGTTTTGCGGAATAAGATCAGCCTATTTCAGTACAGGAGGTGGAATATATCATCCGCAACCTTAACACAAATAAGACAACAGGTTTTGACTGTTTGATGAATTAATTTTTAATTGCATAATATGACATTATTTCATCTCACTTGACTTATATTTTTAATGAAATATTCAATTCATGTTGTTACCCTGAACCCTGGGCTAACAGGGATGTACCTGGATTAAAATCAAGTATACGCACATACGTGCTAGGGGGTCCGGTGGCATGCTACCCCGGGAATATTTTTAAATCCAACATTGCATCTGGTGCATTCTAGGAGCATCTTTTTAGCACATACAGAAAACATAAACTAGGCATAACCACAAGCATATGTATTGCATCGCCTGTAAATAAATAAACAAACAAAATAGAATGAGTATGTATTCATGATTTTAACACAATCTATATTTGTCCTTGGAACAAAGAGGGATCTGGGGTGTATTGAGATGCACTAACACACTGAACGCTCGGACAGGTGCTAGTTAAAAGCAGTAATTTGAAGACATCCGAGTTCTCGGTTAGTTTAATAGGATAACCTGAATATATCCCACATTATTTTTGTGATTACATGGAATACATACTATTTTTGTTAAGTGGTGGACGCTTTTTTTTAACAACCAATAGGCTGAATATTTGTCAGAATTGATATAGTTGGTTAAGTTACCTCCCGCATATACATACTGACCGATACTCGTCTCCATTCTCTATTAAATAAATTAATTAAAATGCGTAATTTAACAATGTTCACAAATGCAATACTGAATCCGTTCAATTTAAAATTATTTAAAAACTAATTATTCTAACACACGTACTCAAGTAATTATGAAATAGGAGTTTAAAACATTATGCCTAGATTTAGTTTAAACTTAATTATAGATCGAGTCATGTTTTATTAACACGCTCGATGTTTGCTTCCAGTTTGACTGATTCGTCTGGATTGCAAACATCCATAGAAAATATTGAAAAGCTGATACCGTTTTGTGGAAATATTGAGGTAAAAGGAGAAATAGCTTGTTTTGAGGAAGTTCTCCCTTCTCAACAATGTTTTCAAAAGTTATGTGTTGCATACATAAGCTATCGGAAGTCGTTTATATCAGGAAAGGGATTAACCCTCATCCTGCTGAGTGATCATCCGTGATTTCAGATATGTTCTCCCCCTATGGTATATTGATTGATTAGGGTTTAACGCCGTTTTCAACCATTTTTCAGTCATATTACGGCGGAGAGTTCACCTACTCATGCGTTTTTCTGGCATTCCCACACCATACCTTCCAGGCAACTGGCTGAATTTAAGCCCATTGTTTGAAAACGAATGACGCGTCACAGTGACTTTTGTCAAACGTCGGAATGAATTTAGGACGAGCTGGAGTTCTAACTCACAACCCCTATATTGACAGCCCGCGTCGCTACCGATTGAGCCACCGGGTCTGGGCTCTCGTGCAATGATATACTAATTGAATATAAGGCGAAATAGAGCAAACAATGAGTGGACGTTTATGTATTGACATATCTTCCCTGTTGGTTTATGTGGTTTTAAATCGAAATCGCAGGAAACGAACAACACGATTAATCACAGAATACAATGTGTGTCGTGCAGGATGCATTTAGATCACGGATGCACGGTTAATTCCGATAATAAAGCTCGACGATATTAAGTAGGCGTTTGTTAGGAAGACGCTTCATGTCCTTTCAGACCTTAGTCTTTTGAGAAAGCACACCGAATTGTTCGGAATGATACTGATTTAAGAACATGAATTATGCCCCTCATCTAGTCAGTGTGGGGAAACAACTTTTTCACGTGACACACAAATGGTAACGTACACACAGGAAGTAGGACAACAGAGCACAAATCAGGCAAGTTATTTGCATATTTCTACGTTATTAACTCGCTCCCAAATTAGAGACCTAGCCTACCGACCGCACCAATTCATAAGCTTTCCGAAAATGTGCGTATTGTCTTTCAGAACGTTTTACTTTTTGAGAACATTCAAACAATATTTTCCAAACCTGGCATGCCAACGTACACACTCTTGACCAAATTGTTATGAAAACGTCCTAAAATACCGTAACCTTTCGTTGCAAGTGTTTTAAAGTGGCCTTCTCGATGTAAAAGAAGATTCTACTCTTCTTAGATATTTTTAATTACCGGATTTTAAGAGAAAACATCAAAACAAGTGGCACTGTAAAAATGTCAACGTGCACACTCATGAAATGTTTTGTTATGTCCACGTACACACTTTTAACTTTCAAACTGCTGGTCAGAGTCAAGCAATACTTGGTTTTTTTGCATACACCCTGCCATTCGTGAAGATATGGATATGTTCATTAATTAACGATTTATTTGTTTTTTAGAAAGATGGATCCTACAATATGTCGATTCTGTGGGAAGTTGTTTTCATGCCTTACCCAAATTTACCATAGCCAAGCAAACCTGACACGACACAGGTGATCTGATAGATACTAAACGATGAGCGTTGTTAGACGATTTTATCACGATACAGCAAAACACTTTACTTTTTTGCATATGTTATGGTAAACATACATATCGCTTAGAAATACAATTAAATATTGTTTATTTTTCAAAAACCGTAACCAGATCAATTAGGAAAACCACGTTGTATAATTAATACGAACAATGTTCAGTCAACATTTATTATTGTTATGGTTACCACTGTTGTTCTCGGGCTTGTTACAACGCATTACTTGTTTCCTTTCAGATGCAGTAAACACGGCCAGGAAAAAACGATGTCGTGCCAAACATGCAATAAAGCATTTGCGACGAATGCAGACCTCGCGCGGCACAATCGAACAGAGATGAAAACAATGCGTATAAGTGTGATATGTGTGGTAAAACATTTTCCGAAAAATCAAACCTGAAAGAACATCAGTCTCATGTTGGAGAGTTTGATATCAAATGCAAAGTGTGCTGCAAGATGTATAGACATAGGTCAAGTCTTTCTAGACACATTAAGGAAAAACATCACAAATGAAGCTTGTTTGTTTGTTTAGCCTAACACAGTAACATTGTGTGTACGTTTTAAATACATTGTCTGTGAACTGTGTAAACGTCTTACTTTTATTTCTTTGTAAAACTCAATTCAGGGAAACCAGCTGAAATGCATTTGCCTTTTTATACTGAAGTTTGTTTAATATGTAATAATATATGTGTCCGTTAATTATGTTGATTTGATTAAACTGTGATTATTTTTTCTTTTCATTATATATACAATTGTATTTGCATTTTTGATTATGATGATACCAAATGAGGAACATTGTTTTAGCTATATGTGATTAAAGTAAGGCCTTGGCACTTACTAATTGGTTATCTTGAATGCAACGGCACCTATTGTGTACTGCATATTCATCCTTTTATTTCCGGAAACACCGATGCATCTTAAGTATCATCGCTTTAGACAGACTAAAAGTTAATTAAATTTAAAAAATAAAAGTTGATTTTAATTAAGTTAGACAATTCAAGTACATTTATGTGCGTTTTCATTTACCGAATGTGATGTTTATATATATGCAAATGGTGCAAATATGTCTCTAAAGATATAATATAAGAAATTTTTGGAAAATTCACAATACGGTCACATAAGTTATATTGTACTCTTTTAACCCAGTATTAAATGCCGAGGACCATTTCAAGAATTATTATTTGTGATTAACATTTACAGTATTGCCAGTTTAATTATCTTAAATGATATTGTGAAATAATATGCTCTGTTACTTGTTATGTTTTATAGTTGTCAAATAGACAACGAAACAATACATCCTGATACAAGAAACACTGCAATTCGATAATTATTTACAACCTGCAACAAAGACAACTGTATTCAACTTAAACGGTATTAGAGAATGTCATCACAAAGCGAATTATAATTGACTTGATAATTCTGAACAAGAGTAATTAATTACAGCAAACTCGTCATAATCCATTCTAAATATATTTCGTTACATTACATACTAAGATAATAATTCTTAATAATAAGTAACTTTATGTAATGATAGTATGAATCATACACTGTATTATCTAAGTGTGCTAACATGATTGTGAATATTACATCACGTATCACTTGTGTACATAGATACTTTACACTTGAGACTTAAAAGTTACCATATAATTACTGGGCAATACATTTTGTCCGTTAATAACATTTTTTTTTTCTTGCACCTTCCCAGCGAACACCTAAACACCCTTTTTGAACTGAGTTTCTGCTCATAAGTACAGTCCCATGTTTCTTTTTCTTGTCAATGCTCGCTCTTTCTACTGAATCAAATGGATGATCTCTGAAATGTAGAACATGTCTATTTTATACAACTGTTTTACATATATATTTAAGAAGAGAAAAATATTCGCATAAGAAAACATAAAGTCTTGGTGTTTGGACAGCATTAAAAACATCAAATTCCTAGCCAAAGAACTGTATAAAAATATATTACTTGCCACAACGTTTTGTTTTGTTTGTTAATATCAACAACTATCTAGTTTATGTGAAACCATCAGTCTGTGGTTATATATAGATCAGGCACTTTGTATTGCGGGACTCGTCTTGTGTTGTACATGCATATAAACAATTATATGTCGTTTTAGTATTTAAAAGTCTGTATGTGTTATGTATAGAATATTCTGTTTAAACCACCAGATGGAACATCTTGCAAATGGCTATTTTAGACATTTTGAATTGGACAAAACTAATTTGAAAACTTATATGTTCTAAACTTAAAATGACAATTTCCTGTATTACTTGTAATCCTTCGTTCAAGCATGCAGGACAATCTTAACGGCGCGATCGGTCCATTTCGATACTTTTTTCTAGGAGTTTGTATGAATGAGTCCTGCCAGTACAGTAAACGAAATTCCTGAAATTCATAAAATCAGATAATGATCAGTCTCGTGAGCATGACTCTTTAAAAGTGGTTTTGTATAATGATTGAACCGGATCCTCTCGGTCTGTTAGCGAGACCGTACGCACTGCATCACGGTATCAGATTATTACAAACTGTTTTATGTAACATATAAGCGCAGTTTGTAAATGAGTTATTAACATTCAAATGTTTGTATGTTTATTTTCTACAGGTCGTTTGAACAAAGTTCTTTAATTTGACGGCAAAGTTCGCTAAAAGTGATATGTTAAATAAGAAATGTCAAAAGGGCCTAGAGCAATCCGTATTTTATTTGTTTCTCCGTAAATATAAATAAATACACAGGTCAAAATAGAGACATACTTGTGACCTGTGTTATTGTTTATATTTATATGTAAAGAAATGTAATTAAACACTTACCGACTCGGATCAAGCCTGGCTTGCATCTGTTCAATTGATATTCCTACAAAACTTCCAAACGCATCTGCTGTCTCCGTGCCCTGTCCTCTTTTGTCATTCAAGGTTAATTCTGCGAAGAAAGTTTCATCTGCGAGACTACTAAATGCTCTCACTTTATATGTTCCACCATGGCTTATCGCATACAATAGAGCCTTGGAATCAATGTGCGCAATCAATGCTTCCCAAAGCTGCAATGGCCATCCTTTAACGTACATCGTCGATGATGGAAACGATTTGAAGTCCACACCTTGCAGAAGACGTCGTCGCAGGTGATTCCTTTGTATGACCCTTGTTTGAGCAGGGATTCCGGCCCTATCCTCTGCGTCCCACCATTTTCATACATCTGCCATGACAAAGATCAGCTGTGATTTCATCGCCATTTTCTCTCATCTGGTTCTCAACGGCTTCTGAAAAGTGCGTTGTGGCCATTGCTACTGACATGGGGTCCGTTATGTCGTCCACCATTACTGGCGTTAATAACGTATTTCCAGTTTGTGCAATCATTTGCCAACTATCCTTCTTGGAATTCAAACAATGTTATAATATATTTCAGACGGTAAAATACGTTAATATGTACATGTACATATCATTGTATCCAGTTAAGAATTTCACCTTAAAACGTTTAAAGTGTGTACGTTGACATAACATAACAAAACATTTCACGAGTGTGCACGTTGACATGTTTACAGTGTCACTTGTTTTGATATTTTCTTTTAAAATCCGGCAATTAAAAGTATCTAAGAAGAGTAGAATCTTCTTTTACATCGAGAAGGTCACTTCAAAACACTTGTGACGAAAAGTTACGGTATTTAGGACGTTTTCATAACAAATTGGTCAAGAGTGTGTACGTTGGCATGTCAATTTTGGAAAATATTGTTTGAATGTTCTCAAAAAGTAAAACGTTCTGAAAGACAATACTCACATTTTCGGAAAGCTTATGAATTTGTGCAGTCGGTAGGCTAGGTCTCTAATTTGGGAGCGAGTTAATAACGTAGAAATATGCAAATAACTTGCCTGATTTGTGCTCTTTTGTCCTACTTCCTGTGTGTACGTTACCATTTGTGTGTCACGTGAAAAAGTTGTTTCCCCACACTGTGTCATGTTTCACGTGTAATTTCCTGTATGTTTAATGTTTGTATTATTGTAACTTGTAACTTGTTGCCACATGGTTCGTTGAATAAATAAACTAAACTATATATATAAAAGATGTACATGATGCATGTTGGATTACTCAGACTTATCTGTGTATCAAACCTTTAACTAACGGTGGCAGTTTAATAACAATTTTAACATGTATATCTATCAGTCACATATAACTTTCCGATGAAACAGATGACTTTTACAACTGTTTTTAGGAATTAAAAAAGGATACATTGCCCAAAACAGTATTTCAGTCATTTCAAGTTACGGCGTTTCCTGTGTAAATTAGTAGTGCTGATTTGAAGCTTATCCTTACGCCAATTCACCCGTCCGCAACACTTCGCACCATGGAGAGAAATAACTACTACCACATTCAAGTCTATGGTATGACCCGCCCGGGGATTAAACACTGATCGCCCGCTTTTGAGGCGGACATCATAACCATTACACAACCGATGCGGTTCTAACCAAACTGCATGAAGTGGCAGGCTGATACTCATTCTTTATTCTTCATAGCTCATACAACCCTCAGCCTTCAGTTTTTATTGCATATTTGAACCTTTTATTTTTTCAATTTTCGTCTGGCTAAGGGAATCATAATCCCTCTACATGTACATAACATCAAAGCACTGAAAGTGATGACGGCTTGGGGGGTTCAGGAAGGTTGGAGAAGTGATAAACTTATGCGACTCCGAAATTTATCGCGGCGGAAGTAGGATGCAAACTTTCTGGGGAAACAAACTGGATACTCTACCCTGGAAAAAACCTTATCTAGGCGTAACCCTTTCCCACAAACAACAAATCTGCAGCAGACAACTTTCAAAATTTCTACTAAAAATTATGGAAAATATTTATAATTGTAAGTATAATTACTGTAAAAGGTTGAAAACATTGTGGCAAAAGGAGAAATTGCTCGTTTTGAGCAATTTCTCCTTTTGTCACAATGTTGTTAAAAGTCGTCTGCTGCAGATGCGTCAAAATGCGTCTTATAGGTGGGAAAGTGTTAATTTGTCTAGACCCTCATGAGGGTTACCTCCATAAAGACAAGTCTTTGCCCTCTCACCCAATCAATGTCTTTTTTAATGACTACAGCTATCGACTTTTGAAAACACTTTGTCATATAGTAAGAAATTGCTTATAATTAGCAATTTATGCATTGCCACAATATGTTCAATTCTTTGCAATAATTATACTTTAATTAATAATGTTTCCATATGTTTTCCTTTCTTTCATAGTTGTCTGCCAAAGTAAAGTGTTAGTTTACTATAGTGTCACACCTTTTGACAGAACCTTAGACCTCCCAATCTATAAGATGATATTTTGACAACTAGGCTATCGGGATGTGGAAAAGGGTTAAAATATGGTTCCGTTTTGGTTTGAGAATGGATGGATTTGGGTCATATCCCTGCAAGGAAATAGTTAGATATTCGTCGAGAATGGTTATATTCTGACGTTGGACGGCCGTGATTCTGACGTATTTCAACCAAAATATAACGTTAATCCAACGTCGGGTTCCAACATCTTTTGGTTACTTGGAAACGACTTGGATAGCCTTGTTTTGACAGCAAATGATTTTTTGCGTCAAACTGCAGATGCGCATCACGTAAACCAGACTGGTTCATAAATATATATGCTGGTATAATCGCCTGCGTTTAAGTCATGTAAACAAATCAAATTAATGAACAGAAAAAACATGAAAATACAAAATCGCAGACCTAGCCTAGTTTCAAAATCTAAAATTATTCGCCATTTTACTACATATGTTCTATGAATTTGATTGGCTAATATCATTTCCCCAAACAGATCATATTTTTTTCTGTGTCGTTGTTACGTCGGCATGATGTTAGCAAGTACTTTGACGGGGGGAAAATCCGGCAATTTCCGGAGACAACATTAATAAACATTTTATTTTACGGATGTTGAAGAAATCTTCCAATTACAAAAGCTAGAATGTTTTGTTTTATATGTGGCGTTAACAATGACCGATTATTCCATTATTCGCTTTCCATCTGAATAAAAAATAATTACTATTATGAGTTATTTGCTTTGGAAAACAGTTTTGTTTCAACTTTTAAACTTGTAAAGCAGAAACGTTGTAATTCGAAGCAAAGACAGCAGTGTTCAACAAACAAAGCACACAAAGTGCTGACAGGAAGGGTCATTATGCAGATCACGGATTACAGTGTGTTGGTGTATGCGGTTAAAAATTAAGCAATCTAGCGACGCCCAACGGGGAAATCTGCCAACGAATTTAATTCATTATTGTTTTTGTAAAAAAACATTTTCATAAAATATAGAAAATATTTGTGTTGTTCTTTTCCTAATCCGTATCTCTTATCTAAGGTACTTTGTGTAAAATAGACAGTATACAGACGTCGGGACCAAAATTCAACGCTGTTACGACGTCGATCATACGTCAAACCATGCCGTTATAAACGTCGTCAGGAAACCGACGTCGGATAGACGTTGGTTTATGGTCATCGACGTCGCAACTTTAGTCCAACTTAATTCCAACGTCGGAGCGACGTCGAGTGTTCACTGGGTTACGCCAAGTTCAAAGGGAGTTTCTTAAGCTTACATAGCCCATAAGGACCCCTTGTCCCATTGTGTATTTTAAATAGAGCTGTTTTAGATATCACGTATAGGAATTTTCCTACATTAACTCAATAATTAAGTAGAACACCAAGGCTAAAATATTTGGTTTCTTTAGTTTTTTATCACAAATAAAAAACTAAACGCGAAGTCAAATTAAACAAATGTGATAAAGGATACGGGTAACAATCTCATTTTAGTTGTACTAAACCCCTTCCCACATGTCTGCAGCAAACATCTGGACAAAAAGTGGAAACGCTCTTATAATAAAAGTATTAATATTGAAAAAGATTGAAAACAGTCTGGAAAAATGTGCTTAATATATCCTCGTGTGTGTATGCCCCTCATTAACGATCGCCTTTGCGAGATGTAACAGTATGCTGAAACTGTTTGAAAAGAATCATTTTAGTAACATTTCGAGCCATGTTGCTGGGAAATCGTTTCCCAGTCACGAATTGAAATTCGCAAAACTACTTTGTTAGCAATATGATGTGGACGCTTTGAAGTCACGTGATGTAAACGACTGAGAACACCATTTCTATCATATCAGTAAGCCAAACAAAATAGTGCAAAAAAAACAAAACTGAATTACGAATGCAAAAATAAGCAAAAGTCAAATAAGTAAATGTAAGTCTCTAAATGTGTAAATATCATATTTAAGTGTAATTAAGGATAAAGATATCTCTACCCACATACAGACCCTTCGTGACGCCTCTGCAGCAGACGAAGTTTGTAAATATCGCGCGGTATGTTTACTTTCTACAGGGAACTTGGTAGGGCATCAGAAAGGTTGAAATTTAGTTTAATAAGATAGTTGCCATGCAGCATCAGAAAAAGTATAAACTGTAATTTTACCTGTAAACAAAATTTCCTCCCAAACCATTGAACTGATATCGACCAAACTTCATGATACTTTGGTGGTCTTCTTACACAGTGTTAAAAGATTTAATATCATAAAAAATGTCTTGTATTGACAAGTTTCATATGTATGTAGCAGTTTCATTCACGTCATTGGTTAAATTTTCTCCGATATTATAGCAGTTACACATATGCTACATAGTTATCACTCAGGTGATCGATCCATGGCCACGTTTGGAGATGCAAACATAAATAAATTGTTTTAAAAGATTGTATACTCTGAATGCATCAGTTGGTTCAGTACAGTCACTAATTAGGAAGTCACTATACTGTCATGAATGTTCCTGGTGGGATTTACTTAGAGCTATTGGGTAATATGATAATTAAAAGTATTATGTGGACCGAATGATATATGTCTGTCATGGTGGGGATGTTTTTATGATAAATATTTATATATGCACATCTGCATCTCCTCTTATCTACTCTACCTTCAGGACTTTCAGTACTTTGATTAATGTCATGTATTCCGATCTAGAATATTAGAAATTTCCTAAATAATTCAGTACGAAATAGTTTAATGCTTGATTTCTCCTTGTTTTACTGATAATGTTGCCAACTTTAGCTAATTTGAAACGTTACTTGCTATTGTTTAACACCAACGAGGTTAACAAATACTTTTAAAATGTTGATTTTTGTTTTTAAATGCTGAGTTAAGTACATACACGTACTTGGGGAATTATAGTCATGAATACCGGGTAACGACCGCGTATCAAAATCGCATATAAGCCGTTCCACGAGAAAACCAACATTATGGACTCTGCGTAATGTACCCACCCAGATCAGCCTCCGCAGTGCGCGCAGGCTAATCCGGATCAACACATTCCGTCTCAGGGGGATAGAGGTATAGAGTAATGATTCCTGAAATAGAAATTCCACTTGAGGCGAAAAGTTTCTGTCCGGGTTAGCCTGCGCGGCATGCTTAGGCTGATCCGGGTCGATTCTTTTCGCAGAATCCACAATGTCGGTTTTCTCGTGGAACGGCTGATACATGTTCTTTATGACGAAAACGACGGAAGAATTGTAGCCCTACGGCTTTCACTCCAGTAACCCTTTACGTCAGTATGTCAGGTACAAATAGGCGAACAATCTATGAGGAAAAGCAGCCAGTTGTCTAGAAGGATTTGTGTGTGTAGTACTGTAGTGAGAAGCCAGGAAACACATGGGTATGTGAACTGGTCGACGTGATATGAGCGAAAAATTGCTGCAAACGGTGGTAAACCCCAATCAATCAACACTTACGGACCCCTTTTCATATGACATGCCTCGTGACGTTTCAAGTAAACGGTAAATTACTAATTAAAGTTTTATTTTCCAATTAGTCAATCTAAAAAGGCTAATCAACAGGTGAAAATGTTCGCCCTTTCCAATTATTGAATAGACTATACTGAGACAAGTAGCCTGATTATCAATACGAGTGTATGTTGTACTTGTTAACCCTTTCCCTACATTCAAGAGTTCTGTAGCAGACGACTTCTGAAATATTTAGTAACAAAATATAGAAATTCTCTATAAATGAGAGAAGAATTATTGAATAAAGTTGAAATAATTATGAAAAAATGAGAAATTGATTTATTATGAGCAAGTTATCCTTTTGTTATTAATTTTTCAAATGCCGTTTGCTTCAGATTCGTCAGAAGGCGTCTGTATGTAGGAAAGTGTTAAATAGACTCATTAGTGATGGATTGTCCTGTTGAACCCATTGTTGAAGCAACACTGCAGACAAAGCCAATCTATGTCCCAGTCATAGCGTAAAGTTTTGCCCTCGCCGCTGTGTCCCGGTTTGTTTTTACACCCACGAGTATTGCCCAACAATATAAAAGAAAATGCGAACAGTGTAAATTAACATCAACATCAACCTGCATAACCCTTACCGCCTTATCTCGATATATGCTGCTAGCTTGTACGACACGGGAGTACATGTATTAATAAAACATCTGACAACCAATGTAGTGTCTTTCTTTTTTACTATATTTTTTTTCTTGTTCCGGTATATTCTTTCGTTTTATATTATATATATATGAGCCGTTCCACTAGAAAACCAACATTATGGACTCTGCGTAATGTATCGACCCAGATCAGCCTGCGCAATCCGCGCAGGCTAATCCGGGCCGACACATTCCGTCTCGTAGGGATAGAGGTATAGAGTAAAGCTTCCTAAAACAGAAAATCAATAGGAGGCGAAAAGTTTCTGTTCGGATTAGCCTATGGGTCCTGCTTAGGCTGATCCTGGTAATGTAATCAATAATGTTGGTTTTCTCGTGGAACGGCTCATATGTATTCAGATTTACCACCGCCTCGGTGGTGTAGTGGTAGAGCGTCCACCTCGGGTGCGTGAGTCGCAGTGTCGATCCCCGGTCGGGTCTTACCAATGGTAGTGTAGTACTGGCTGCCCTCATTTGCGCTGACTGACTGGCTTGTTTCATGAACAATGCACAAGTAGTACTGGTAACTTACTCAGGAAAAGCTGTGATGTAACTGAAAATTTGACGAAAGCGGCGTCAAACACATTATTCATCTAGGACACGCAAAAGTGTTCGAGGTATTAGTAAATCAGAATACACCCCCAGATATAATGAATACACAGACAGAAGTTTATCTATAATTGCCACATGTATATGTACCCTAAACTTGATTTTCATGAAGCAGGTCTCTTTTACATTTGAGCATCGACAAAGGATAAAAGGAATTCGTGCAATTCCACCAGTGCAAAGTATTTTCAAATAGGTATGAAATAGATTAAAATGGGAAAAGGTTAATGTCACTGAAACAAATAACATTTTAGCAAGGGGCTCTGACGAGCCAATTGCTATAGTAGGCGAATTCCAAAGACACTCATCGAAATATAGGCTGGAATCAGTCCCTATTGTTAACGTCTTATTACAATGAATAACTTCAAATGTCTCTTTCTACAGTAGCTCTCCGTTACTGAACACCATCTCGGGTTCAGAGAGAGTCTTAATATTCGTAGATTGTATATAATGTCAATGAAAGCACATACATCTGAAGAACATTTGCTAAAAGTGAATGTTCTGATTCCAGAGTATCCATGTCTGGAGTATCGAACTCCCAAATAGTCCGTCACTAAAACAAACAAACAATGCAATAACTTGGTGGAATATCAACTGAAAAATGAAATTTTGATTTGATATAAATTAAGCAATAGAAAAGTTTGCTTTTAAAATATATGAATTACAAATTGAAAATTTAAATGTATTTCTACGCTTTCAACATGACTTGATAACGCTTAACAATCATGGGTGATACCTAAATATTTTAAATCGAGTTCGAAAAAAAGCAGCTTTTCGATTCCGAATCAAAAAAAAATTCAGATAATCGAGTCCTAATGATAGAATATATACCAAAAGAGACTCAAATTATTGAAATGATAATAAAACAAATAGTTGACAACATATAACATTTACAGTACATGTGTTAGTTAGCATAGGCGTCCGAATTTAAAAAATCCTTTCGCAAAAAACATGTACGTATAAGACGCTTTTCAGCGGTAACGTTAACATCAGCTTCACAACCAAAGTTAACGAAATAAACCGAATTAAACGAAATACGAGTACATATCCAGAAGACAGAATAATTACAATTATATTTATCAAAATATGGAATATATGTTGCTTGTATTGTTAAATGTAGGTTATTTGTCAAAGAGATAAGTACATTACGTTTCATTTCGGTATCAGAAGTGTATTCCGTATTAGAATGTGTTGAAAACTGCTGACAACAAAGGCAAAGAAGGACGGTCAGCAAGTTGTCGTTCCTTACACTCACTTTCTTAAGAGAGTGATAAAATAGTTGAGCACTTTTAATTAACATATCATATGTAGATATTTCATTATATTAATGCAATAGTCAGGCTGGTACAGAGGTAAGCATGTGCGTGGCACGCGGGAGACTGGGGTTCGATTCCCGGTCAAGGCCTTTTTTTTTTTAATACATCACATTATTATAATTGTCTTTTTAATTTTTGTTTCAGAAATTCCCCATAACAGTGGTGAAAACGTCTTTTGACACCTCTGCAACCAATTCCTTCAAAATGTTGAGATTTAGAATAAATTCAAAAGTTTTCACCTATGTATTGTGAAACCTTATTAGACAATGTTTAGTTTGTTTGTATGGTGTTGAACGTCGATTTTAACAATAGTTCAGTTATATCACGCTCTAGAAAATGTAGATAACACAGGATTGTATTTCAACCTTAATTTAGTTTAGTTTAAACTTATTTATTTTACATCGATTGCGGGACAAGCTTTAAACTTATATTAAACACGCTCGATGTATGCTCCCTGGATACATATTTCTGCTTTGATATTAGAATTTGAATCTCAATAAAGTTCTCATTGCTACACAGATACCTTCATTTTATTTAGATATACATGACATGACGTGTATGTGTTAATTGCATAACAAAATTAACGGCTAAAATCAATTGAAAACCAGTAAGTGTGCCACGTAAGAACTACAAAGATAGCAGATACGCATAATTAAGGGAACAACACCAACAAACAACAATTAAGGGAAGTAGTTTATCATTCAATATATGGACACAAAGTGCTATTCTAAAGTGTTCTTGTTGGTCTTTTGGGATCGGTAAATCCATGTTATGATGCTAACTGCAGTTAGCCCCTTGCTGTCAGAAATTCAGTACTTTGATTTTTCGAGAGGCATCCATGCAGTGGGGCATTGTTTTTATTCTATATGAAATATTTCATATTTCGGATATAACAAAAATGCTGACTCACTTTCTTAGGAACATTAATTTCATATTTTAAAAAATCTAAAAATGTATATTTCTCGTATGCGAAAAAAAACCATAATTTCAAACCATTTGGGTTATGATAGGCCTAACATAAATAATCCCAAATCTTTTGCAAATATCTTGGGAATTGAGAGATATGGACACATGTGTCAATGGTACCACTATTCCTAAAAATCACTTAAACTTAATAAATAATCAATTTTATTTTCATCTTTCATAAAGAGTGCATGGTATCATTTTACTTAAAAATAATTGAAATTTAAAAATTCATACGAGATCTCTGAAGTAGCGAAACTGTCTGATTGCGGATCCTCCGACGACGAACTTGTTCGGCGACGAAACGTCTATGATCCAACAAATGTATGCACATGGCGGCGGTGTCAAACTAACAGTGACATTTGTATGATAAACAACTCGTATTTCAACTGTAGAACTTCAAGACACAAATCAATTAATTACAAAAAGACTAAATATGGGTAATAGTTCATCAGTTCCGCCAGGACATGTCGCTCCTCCTGTCCCAGTATCTCCAGAGCCGAGTATTATTCCGTCACCGGTTCTTACCCCACCCACATCGGCATCAGTTACATCACCTGCTCAGGAGGTTATACCCCAAACAACAGACAAAGTAGAGAATACGAACAATCCTGGAACGTTTGAAGACTTGCACAAGAAATGTAAAGGTAAATGATATGCCACCTTTCTAGTCGAGGAGCGAAAAATGTTAAAATAATTTCATTATTTGTTCATTGTTTATTAACAAAATGTTGTTTCAGTGGTCACATGCTGAACTGTTAACCCTTTCCCCACATACATACGCTTTCTGACACCTCTGCTGCAGACGATTTTTGAACAACATTGTGGCAGAAGGAGAAACTGCTCATAACGAGCAATTTCTACTTAAACTTTAGCTGCAAGTATTCAAATTCCATAATAGTTCTTATTTGGAAATTCTTAGGTTTCATACAGAGATGGGGGATATGTATTAGTTGAACAAACTCGCGTCCAATTCTAGATAAGGTAAAGTATATATTGAAATATGTCATAGTTTTTCATGTAATTTTAGGATGTAGCATCTTGAGCATATATCCAATCTGTACAGGGCTAGAAAAAATCAACAACACCACTAGCCTAGAGTGAAATGTTTTGAGGATGAGCAAATGATCCTATCATTGGATGTATGTTTCTATTACGACTTGTTATGCAAGACGAAAATGTACCAACCCTGCTGTAAATTTACAGAATTATTTTCACATTTCTTTAGAACATTTATACAGTAAGGATTGATTGCACAATCGTGTGTTTGGCGAACAAAATTTTAATAAGTAAAGTTTCAAAATCTACAAAATTCCAAGAAATTCGACATAAAGACATTGAAGTTTTAATCTACTCAAAGCATGCAACGTTTTAATATATGAGGTTTTTTTTCGGCTTTAAAATTTGGCTTTTCATTTCCGGTATAAAACCATGAGGGATAGACACATGCCCATGTTAACTAAAATAATCATAGAAAAAAAATTGACTTCTGAGAAGTATTGGACTAACAAACACTCCTGCAGTGAAAGCTCTAGATCAGAGAGAAAGATAACATTTTGCTGCATTGCCTAAACAGAGTACTGAGGAGTTCTTCAGAGAAAGCTATAGATATCACTATCAGATAAGTTAGAAAATTAACATTGTTGCAGCAATGCCTAAAGGCAACAAGAGATTTTCATGTATGTCCATTATGAAGGAGCAAATTTGATAAAGTTAAGATGAACATATATTGAATGTTTCACAACATAGGCTTTTGGAATTTGATTTAGAAATTCTCATCTTATCTTGAGCTCTGCTTGTATACAGCGTAACTGTGTTACACAATCAATTCACTTAATTCTATCTTCATTTTCAGAAATATTTCCCCAGGCATTTGAAGGAGGAAAGATAGTCATTGGTAAAGGCCTAAGTAGTCATTTTCAGATCAATCACACATTGACCCTTGCTAACCCTATGTCCTCGGGTTATAGATTTGGAGCAACCTATGTGGGAACAAAACAATACAGTCCTCAAGAGGTAACTGTTTATTTTCACTTCTTCCCACCTGCAGTCCAGTTTTGACGCAATAGCAGAAGACAACATTTGAAAACATTGTGGCCAAAGGTGAAAATGCTCATGATGAGCAATTTCAATTCAATTCAATTTTATTCGGCAAAATCAGCATTTACACACCTTTGGCTTATATAAATTTTAACAATGAACAAATACGGCAAAAGAAACAAGAAAACATACAAACAATATTAACGTACAAACATTTTGATAAGACTGATAATTCATTTCATGATCATATATTACAACCTGGTATCATGTTTAATGTACTTTTATGTAAGGTCATCCACATTACGTTTTTGTGTACTAGTAGTCACAACCAATTTCGGAATAGAACCTTTTCATTGTGATTTATCATATTATTTTAAACTATTAACCATTTCCACATACAATCTGTTACAGTGAAGCAGGCGATTCTAAACACATCTAGGTAAAAATATTAAAACTAATATATACAGAAGTATAATTATTGAAAGTATTGTGGCAAAATGGGAAATTGCTCACCATGAGCAATTTCTCATTTTGCCAGAATATTTTCCATAGTCGTCTGCTATAGAGGTGTCAGAAAGTGTCTATATTCGGGCAAGGACTAAATAATCTTCTTTCTATTTTTTCAGAGTTATCCTGTGTTACTAGGTGATGTAGATCCAAGTGGGAACTTAAATGCAAATGTCATACATGCCTTCATACCTAATATGATATCAAGATTTGTAGCCCAGGTTTGTTTAGTTTGAATTTATTTATTTTACATCGATTGCAACACAAGCTTTCAGCCTATATTAATCACGCTCTGTGTTTGCTTCCTACTCTTTGTTTGAGTGGAAAAATCCCAAAGGCAGATTCAAACCCAAGACGCTCTCATTAATATGATATTATCAAGAGGGTCTGGTTAAACTAGTAAGAAATGTTTGTCTTTTCTACTTTGCTTTCTTTTCCGTCATTTGGATGTCTTACGGGTAACTTGATATTTATTTGTTTTCACATTTTTCACAATGAAAGACATTTGACATATTTTTTTTGAAGGAAGTTGCTAACCAAAACAATCCATTGTAGTTTCAGGGAGAGAAATGTAACACACAGTTTGTAACAGATTATAAAGGAAGTTCATATACCGCCTCATTAACAATAGCTAACCCAGATTTATTAAACAGCTCAGGTAAGCGATATTAATATACAAACAACATAATTATAAGGTTAGATTTATTTTAACATAAATAGTTTCTAAATTCAGATTAGTGTAAACTTCCATTCTGATATGGTCAAAAACAGTCACTGGTTGGGATTTGTTGTTGTTGTAGTGGGTTTGTTTACCCTCGGCTTTTGGCATTAAGCCATTAATTTGCATGCTATCTTTGTTAAGTATCCCGTTTAATGTTTAAATTGTTGTATAAATAGGTTTATTTTAAAAATTATTTTCATGACAATTGTTAAAAGATTATATAGTGACAAAAAATGCACTTCTGTATAGTCTTAAGCAATGGCGGCGCTGATTGTCCGATTTTCAATTTGTTTTTTCAGTCGAATCTCTCCTCCCGATGTTCAATCATACTTGATTGAACCCCAAAAGCTGAGCCATGACCTCAATTATGAAATATATCTTCAAATATTATATCTGGAACATTTTGATACTTACTAGATGAAAATGTGGTAACGGGATAAATTGTCTATTTTAAACAAAATCTCTTTTTCCAACAATTCTTTTGTTGTTATCTGTATTGTCAAATGGACTTAATATATATGTGTATTTCTCTTTACCACAGGTTTGGTTGTGAGTCAGTTTTTACAGAGAGTGACGCCATCAATAGATATCGGGGCAGAATGTATGTTCCAAAAAGGCGGCCATATCCCCGGAGGTCAGATTGCTATTATGTCATTGGCTGGAAGACTTCAAGGTAAAATGTTATAAGCAACTTTTACCCTTTCATTCATGTAGTCGACTTTTGACAACATTGTGGGAATAGGAGAAATTGCAATTTCTTTCAACTCTTATTTAACCCTTTCCCTCATATAGACGCTTTCAGACGCCTCTGCAGCAGACGGCTTTTTGAAAACATAGTGACAAAAGAAGAAATTGCACAAAACGTGCAATTTCTCCTTTTGCCACAATGTTTTCCACTTTTTGTCATAGGTTATCCATTCAATTACAGAAATTTTCTATGTTTTGACAAAATACGTTCAAAGTCGTCTGCTGCAGAATTGTCGTATGAGGGAAAGGGTTAATAATTTAGTGATGTTTTGCATAAAACATTTGAAACCAAGTTAGATAGGGGTTCTACATTGTTGGCCAATTAATCATACTCATAGTAGGTTTTGTGAAACTTGTAAAAAAACCAGTATCCACAGGACCACATGGATGCTTCAGCATGATGCACAAGTAGATACTTGATATTTCATTTATGTTGGTTCTCAAGGTGCACCGCTCAAATATACTGTCATTTATAGACATTTTTGGCCGGATTGCTCTAGCAATTCTGGTCTATAGATTGGCGATGTCCGTCTGTCTGTCCGTCAATATTTTGGTTAAAGTTTCAGGTTGAGGCAAAATCTCAGCACTGGAAAGGGAAACTTTGCCTGAAGGTAACCAGTAACAAGTTCTATTGATTTCTATGGTTACTTTGACCTTGACCTTGGTTTGTCGATTTTCAAGGTCAAATTGCCGACAATCCGGCCTTACCGTCTTCAGCGGTTTCTTGTCTTTATATTGTCTGAGTGTTTTAATGTCGTCTGCTGCAGAGTTTTTGTATGTGAAGCTGTAAACTTGGTTACTATTTCCAGAGTTCTATATAATGTGTGTTTTCATGTTCTAAAATCCTTCTTTGACCCACAAAACCTATGCTGTAGGTACTCAACAAATTCTTTTTGAGTACCTACAACATAGGTTTGGACGAGTCATAAGAGAAATATAGGTAGGGACCAGCATACTCTTCCTTATCTAGTCCTCTGCTATCTCCATTAACCTGCCACTGTGGTTAATCCTTTCCCACCTACAACAATTAACCTTTTCCCACCTACAACAAATCTGCAGCAGACGACTTTGAAATCATGTAGGCAAAATGTGAAAAATCTCTATCAATGATGGTATAATTACTGAAAAAAGGCCTTTTCTAAATATTGGTGTCTCTGTTCCAGATTCTTAAAAATTAATGTCGTAGACAACTCATCTGGTTTTAACACTTTCTGTAGTTTTTCAAAATCTCGTCCATTTTTCTGAAAAAATACATTATATCTTTAAGTCTCCTGTACTTAAGTTTAACCCTTTCCCAGAAACAACAAATCTGCAGCAGACGACTTAGAAAACATCCATGCAAATACATGAAAAATCTCTATAAATTTATGCAAGTGTAATGACTGAAAAAAATATGAAAACATTACGATGGCAAAAGGAGAAATTTGTCGTTTTGAGCAATTTATCCTTTTGTCACAATGTTTTCAAAAGTCATTGCAGAGGCTTCAGCAAGCGTCTACAAGTGGGAAAGGGTTAAAAAATCTTGTTCTACGATATATTTCTAGTTATTTAAAAAGATCTACATGCAAATAAATTTTCGTCCTATCTGCAGCAAATGAATTTTTAAAATATTGTGGCAATGGGGATCAATTTCCTCTTATGACAAAATGCTTTCAACTCTATTTTGTGATTACTGTAATTCAAAGAGATTTTCATATTTGGCCTCAATGTCATCCGTTACAGATTTGTTGTATCATGTGAGAAAGCATTAATCACAAGAGACAGATGAATTTTTTTCATAGTTTCAAAGTGCTTGAGGTGAGCTATTGTGATCACTCTGAATGTGTGCCTCACTGTCTCTTGTCCGTTCAAATCTTCTTCTCTGAAGCTACTGGTCTGATTTCAAAATAACATCACAGGAATGTTCCTTAGGTCGTCCACTTTTAAAACTGTTCGAAGAATTTAATTCTATGTAGAACTTTCGTTGCAGCGGCATCAGAAAGATGGAAAAATGCAAAAACTTTTTTAATCTTCTTTTATCCAAAAGTGCTTGCTTTTGTCACAAATGTTCTTTGGATGATCCTCTACCAAATTGTTCAAATTATTCCAATCCGTTTATATGGCAGCTAGGGGGTGAACATTATTTGCTTCATATGTGCATAGTAAAAACTTAAAAAATCTTCTTGTCCAAAAGTACTGTCTAGGTTTGAAAATAGTTTTGGCCAAATTGGCGCAAATGTTCCTTGTGTGATCCTCTATCAAGATTGTTCTGAACCTTTATAAAACATGACCTATTGAGCTTGTTTTTCTTATATGTATAGAGGTAAGAACATTGAAAAATGATTTAAAATCTATTAAATTAGCAATATAGGACCATCTGATCTGGTCCACTTGTTCATAATCTGACAGTGCAGGCAGAAATATATTTGAAAAATATTTTATATGTAGCTACATGGCAAGATATGGTGTCACATTAAGTTTTAATTGACGTACAATAGTCTTTTAATAATGCATATATTACTTGAAATAATTTACACAAAGATATCATTTAATATGTTTACTTATTGACCTAAACTGTCTGGACATTACCTCTCTATCTATGTATACGTTGTCTTCCATTGTAACAACGTATAAATTTTGTTTTATACATATTTCGCCATCAACAATGTTTAATTTCTGTATTATTCTCATGTAAATCATTGAATTGATTCTGAGTTAATAATCTTTGTATATAAGAAAAATAGAGGAGGTTTATGTAGTCGTTTGCTTGTGTGATTCTGTTATGACAACTGACAAGATACAAGTCATACTCTGCTTTTGGATTACCTCTAAATGACCTCTGCAGATTAATTAGAAGGTGTATAATCATTATATTAATTGAATATCTGTCTAGCACTAACTACTTAAATGGTTTCTTTAACCCTACCCCACATAAAGACGCTTTTTGACGCCTCTGCAGCATATGACTTTTATAAACATTGAGACTAAAGATGAAATTGCTCACGATGAGCAATTTCTCCTTTTGCCACAATGATTTCAACTTCATTCAATAATTGTTCTTTCATTTATTGAGAGTTTCCATTTTATTTACTAAATGTCTGCAAAGTCATTTGCTGCATGTTGGAAAGGGTTGATTGACCTGAATCATCATTTATTTAGTCATCCTGATAATTTCAAGACTTGGAAAGTGAAGGGGCGTTTTTAATACTCGCCACTCGTTCACGTACTGAACTCTAGATTATGATAGTATAGTCAAAGTTTTAAAACTGTTCAAATGCTGTCTTGAAATATAAGCATCATAATTCGGGAATAAAATTAGTCATCATTTCACTTTCGAGTACAATAAACATCTAAATATTGATGGTTTATGCTTCATTTTTACTTGTTAGACATACCCAGTTAGCCAAATTTTGTACATTTTCACGTCTTTCAATTGACAACATTTACTGCCAACTATTAATTACTTACTTTGATGTCACTATTAGCAATATTTACAGAAGTTTCAACATTTCAAAATTTTGATCTCCATCTGGTGTTCAGACCCTTTAACAATTTCCCTCATACGACATTTCTACAGCAGACGACTTTGAACATATTTTGTCAAAAAATGGAAAATCTCTTTAATTGAATGATAACCTATGACTAAAAGTGGAAAACATTGTGTCAAAAGGAGAAATTGCTCGTTTTGAGCAATTTCTTCCTTTGTCACTATGTTTTCAAAAAGTCGTCTGCTGCAGAGAGGCGTCAGAAAGCGCCTATATGAGGGAAAGGGTTAATGCATCACTTTACAAGTTTAAATTTGAAAAATTCTTAAAAATCAACTTTCATATTAAAGTATCAATTAATTATTTTTCCTTTAGGTGAGAGATGGCAACTGAATACGACTTTATGTCCAGCTGGGCCGGGTGGCGGAGGTTTACATGCGAGCTTTCATCAAAAAATTAATGACATATTACAAATAGGTGCCGAGTTTGAAACCAGTGTCGGAATGGGGGAGAGCAGTGCAACAATTGGATATCAATATGATATAGCTTCTGCTGCAGTAACTTTTAAAGGTAGACAAATTAATCTTCTCATTTTGAAAGACTTTGTTGCATGGGTAGAGCATAGATCCTCATACAAAAGGTATCGGGCTTGAATCCCTTAATGAGCAGGTTATGCCTTTAGGATTAAAGCTTGTTTCGCAATCAATGTGAAATAAATAAGTTTAAACTATTCTTGTTATGTTATCCTATCAGGCTCAGCTCATTTGGATATTTCAGGGCTCTCACATTTTACTTGATATGGTATTTTAATAGTGGTCCACTCTGAAAACACTTGTGGTAATATTTGTAATATCAGAATACTGGGAATAATAAGGTTGACACGGTATCTGTGCTGTTTGTGAGTGGAATAAAACATGATAAATGGTAAATTGGTGAAATTAATTTTGTTAGATTCCTTGCAAACAAATAAAATAAACAGGAATTTTTCCTTTGTCACTGTTTTCAAAAGCTGTCTGCTGCAGAGGCTTCAGAAAGTGTCTATATGTGGGAAAGGGTTAAGACAGTGTCTGTTATGTTTGTATATATCACGATTAGTGAAAATCTGTGAATTTCATTGTGTTAGCTTCCTTCATTGCAAACAAAAAAACTGAGCAACATTAATTGAAAATTAAATGGCTGCATGTACTCAAATACATGTACATCATTTGAACTTCTGTACTAAAAAAATAAGTACCATAGTTTTCATTAATGTAAATGCTCTTATAATCTAGGAATCCGCTGTGGTCGAGTGGTTAGCGTCGGGGATTTCGAAACCGGGTGTCCCGGGTTCGAGCCCCAGTCGCGGCAATTCAGTCATGGTGGAGTGCCCTTGGGCAAGGCACATTTTCTAGCCTAGTACTGGTTTGTTCACCCAGGGAACATGAATAATAAAATTTAAATGCGCGCTAAATGACCTTAGCTGTCGATGCGCCATAAAACAATATACATTCATTCTTATAATCTAGCCTTATTACGTACATGTTATACAATTACTTGCAAAGATCTTTAGTCTTAACATCTTCCCACATGTAGACACTTTCTGATGACTTTTGAAAACATTGTGACAAAAGGATAAATTGCTCATATCGAACAACTCCCGCCTTTTCCACAATGTTTTCTGCTTTTCAACTTTTTTTCAATAATTTTTCTTTTCATGTTTTTGCCTAGATGTTTTAAAAGTCATCTGCTACAGATTTCTTGTATGTGGTAAAGTTTTTAAAGGATCTTTATCTGCCTAATGTTCCTCATATTATTTTTGTTTGTTTGTTTCAGGTCAAATAGATACCAACTTAACCGTTCAAGCGACCATGGAGAAAAAGTTTGAGTCCGGTGTTCCATTTACATTTTTACTTAGCGCTATGGGCAACCCACAAAAATCTGACTATAAAATTGGTGTAGGCATGATGCTAGGATAGAATGTGTGATGAGTAGAATAATACTAATAATAGAAGGTAGTTTTAATTGATTTTTACACTGCCAACCATGTACCGGTAAACGCTCTTGAGTGTGAAGGCTTAAATGTGATCATCAGACTTAAGAGCTGCTGGAAATTTGATCAAATTTAAAGTCCTGAAACTTCTATAAGGATTTTGAATTTTTCAAGTCCAGTAAATGCACATTAAAATTGGGAAAGTTGGTCAAATAGGACGGAAAGATTTTGGTGAAAAGTCCATTGCATGAAATTTATGTGGATCTCGGATCTGATTTTCATTCAATTGTATTTAGATAATTTAACTGTTAACTTGAAATGATGTGATAGTTTTATAGAGGCATCTGCTATGAAAACACTTGAGGGAAATAATGCAAAAAGAGGACATTTGGAAAATACTACCATGTATTTTGATAAAGAGTTGAAAGCACTGTGAGAAAGACAAGACCTTACTCATATTGAGTAATCTCTCCTGTAACTACAATGACTTAACATCATCTGTTTTTGTTTTTTAAGTCATCTCCTTTTTTCACAATGCTATCAATTCTGTACTAGACTTGCACATACAATATTGCGGTTATTATTTTATTTTTGTTACCTGTTTTCATAGCCCATTAACAGTAAGAACATAAATTCCAGCAAATTGCCAATCCATTAAATTTTTATTAGAGATTAATATGGAACAGTTACCTGGTATTTTGAAAGAGTTAATTATGTGATTTAGCACATTATTGTCCTTTTCATACTTTTTTCAAATCTTTTAGGAAGAGTTGAATGCACAAGATCTTATAAATAAATATGACACTTCATGGTGAAACAAATGTCAAGTTTACATGATGAAAAGGCCTTTCTTTTTGCACTTAATATTACAGGTATGTAAATGGCTCTTAATTAAAAGGAGAATTTGAGTTGCATTGAATAGGTAAAAGCGGACTTGTTTTATCTCTGTTTTGGCACCGAACATTGGTACATAGATATGTAACTAGAAGGTTAACATCTCTTTACATTTGTCAAAAATGGCATCTAGATCCATACTATATGTTAAGCAAACAGTGAAGGTTTTGCCTAGACTGCATATGCACATATTTCGCAGTTCACGCTCAACAGGACTCCATGTGTCAAATTTAAAGCTAGTTTTTTGTAAAGCATTTGACCTGTACAAGATGTATGTAATTTTTAAGATACCCTTTTTACATGTATGACGCGGGCATAATTATGTGATATTAAAAATTGAAATTACTGAATTTGTTTTTGCTTTTGTGATGCCTTTCTTGGCATGGTCACACTTAGGGATCACTTTAACCCTTTCCTTCATACAGACACTTTCTGACGCCTTTGCAGCAGACGACATTTTGGCAAATGAAGAAATTGCTCTTAATGTGGGAAAGGGTTTACAGTGTCTTTCTTGAATTCTACCTTTTCCCTCAACTAATATGTATTAGTAGTAGCTGCCTTTCCCAATTACAACAAATTTGCAGCAGATGAATCTTGGAAATATCTTTAATAGCAAAAAAGATAAAAATATAAATGATCTATTATAAAAGGAGTATTTATTAAATAAGAGTTGAAAACAGTTTGGCAAAAGGAGAGATTGCAGCAGATATATTTTGGAAATATCGAGCCAAAAATATACAAATGATCTATGATAGAAAGTGTCTTTATTAAATAGAGTTGAAAACAGTGTAAAAAAAGGAGAGATTGCTTGCATGAGCAGCTTCTCCTTTCACACAATCTGCTGAGGCCCAGTTGGTAGCGACGCAGGCTGTCAATCCAAGGCTTGTGAGTTTGAACCCCAGCTCGGCCAACATTCTTTCCGTCATTTGACAAGTCATTGTGACAAGCGTCATTCGTCTTCCATCAATGGGCTTACAGTCTATGTGGAAAAGCAGCCAGTTGCTTAGAAAGATTGATGGATGAAAGCCAGGAAACACATGAGTAGGTGAACTGGCCGCTGCGATATGACTGAAAAATTGTTGAAAATCGCGTTAAACCCCAATCAATCCTTTCTCACAAACGTTTTCAGAAGTTGTCTGTTGCAGATGCGTCGCAATTAATTGGCAGGTAAAACATTGGTAATCCTGGCCTTTCCCAATTTCAACAATTCTGCAGCAGATGAATTTTGGAAGTATTGAGGCAAAAATATACAAATGGTCTATAATAGAAAGCGTCTTTATTAAATAGAGTTGTAAACAGTGTGACAAAAGGAGAGATTGCTTCTCATGAGCAAGTTCTCCTTTTACCAAAATGTTTTCATAAGTTGTCTGTTTCAAATACGTCACAATTAATTGGCAGGTAAAATATTGTGTTTCTTTCAACTCCTGTTAAATGTACTAGTGGTAAGATGACCATGTTTTATTCTCCTGATTACGTTGAGTGTTACTTTGCTCAACAATAGTTTTGAGGAAACATTTGCATGCTCTACAAAATTTTGAAGAGGCATTTAGTGACTGCATTGTGTATGCATTTCTATGTCCATCCCACTTATGTTCCAGGGCCATTTCTTGGCATCTGTTGGATGTAACTGTAAGGAAAGCTGCAGTACGAGAGGTGTTTTAACTTGTATTTGAACAGTACAAAACATTCAATTTCATCGTGCTAGCAAGATTTTTTGAAGTTTTGCTATTCAACCGTATAGGGTGGTGTATCTATTCAATATTGTGCGATGTAAAATTTATGATGATGCAGAGGGCAGTGTCCTGGGACTTTTGTAGACTAAACACTCCTATAGGAACATCAATGATGTGGTGAAGGTACATGGATAAACAATTTCTGTGGAGACTTTCACTTATATTTGTTTAAAAATGGAGCCATGCATTCTGCCCCAAGTCACAGTAAAACTTATCTAAGATTTAAAAAACAGCCAAATATGGTCAGTTTCGGCAGTGATTAAGCATATTGGTTCCATAATATCTAGGACTAATCCCCCTACAAAGGATAAGACGACAACAAAGTTGGGCGAGTCAATCGGAACTGTCAAACGCGTTATCTCAAAAATATTACAAGACAAACTCCAGAAAATGTGCGGTGTTCATCAGCTAAATACCAGACAAAGGTCTTGGAAGCTGTATATGCGACAGCGGAACAGTAATTCGAAACCTATGATAAGGCAATGTTTTACCAAGAAGGAAGTTATGGTAGAAGATAAATTCGTTTTTTAAGAAAGGGTCACGATGATCGGCATAAGTTGAATGTTGTTGGGCGTGATGCTTTCATGGCATTGGCTGGTGTGAGCTACAGCGTTTCATCTGAGCCGAGAATCATTGACAAATCTCAAAAGTCAACTGAAAGTACTAGGTTTGTTTGTTTTAACCCTTTCCACTCATATAGACGCTTTCTGACGCCTCTGCAGCAGACGGCTTTTTGAAAACATAGTGACAAAAGAAGAAATTGCACAAAACGTGCAATTTCTCCTTTTGCCACAATGTTTTCCACTTTTTGTTATAGGTTATCCATTCAATTATAGAGATTTTCTATTTTTTTACAAAGTATGTTCAAAGTCGTCTGCTGCAGACTTGTCGTATGAGGGAAAGGGTTAATGGGGTGTTACGCCACAGTATTCAACTTTTAATTACTAATTTTATATTCGCCTTGTCCACAGTAGACATGATAGCAAATGGTTTGCAATAACACATCTTTTTACTGCAGCTGTAACATTTCATGAAAATCCTTCAAGCCGTCTTGGGAGAAATGGAGCGGACACGAAATAGAGCCTCAAACCTTTGACCTTGAACCGGTATGGTCGAGACATGGGTTCTGCACATCGCCTTGATGAGGTGAACATGTGACCCAAGTTTAATGAAAATCCTTCAAGCCGACTTGGAGATATGGAGTGGACACGAAATAATCCTCAAACCTTTGACCTTCAGACTCAAGTTTCTTAGAAATCCTTCAAGCCGTCTTGGAGATATGGAGCGGACACAATTAAAGCCTCAAACCTTTGACCGGTATTGTCGAGACATGGGTTCTGCACATCGCCTTGATGAGGTGAACATCTGACCCAAATTTCTTAGAAATCCTTCAAGCCGTCTTGGAGATAATGGAGCGGACACGATATAAAGCCTCAAACCTTTGACCTTCAAGCGTGACCTTGACCTTGAACCAGTATGGTCAAGACATGGGTTCTGCACATCGCCTTGATGAGGTGAACATGTGACCCAAGTTTCATGAAAATCCTTCAAGCCGTCTTGGGAGATATGGAGCGGACACAATTTCAGACAGACAGACATCAAGGACAAAAACAATATATCTCCCCTGTATACAGGGAGAGACACAATCATTGTTAACAACAAATCTAATATAACAGCAGACTATAAATCAATAGAGTTGATTATTTTGTTTATATATCGATATTTTCAGATCAGATAAGAAGAGAATTTAAGCTATAGTGGGAGTTAAATGATAACATGAGATGCCGATAGAAAATATTGGGTTTTTAATGGCAATGCAACAAACAATATGTATGTCATATTGACAATTTGAAGTTTCATGATTCAAACTCTTGGTTGGTTAACCCTATCCATCTTACAGGTGACTTTAGAAATACATATGCTATTTCTCCTTCCCCCCACAATGTTTGTTACTCTGTATCAATGTTCCAGTTGTCTTGTTTTTCTCAAATGTTTTCAAAGCAGATCAAACAAAATGAATTTGAAAACGTGAATCTACATCTTGGGTTTCCAGTTCACTATGAATTCAGCAATAGTTAACCCTTTCAAACTAACAACAAATCTGAAGCAGAAGACTTAATAACCATCTAAGGAAAGTATCTATAAATGGAAGTATAATAATTGAATCATGTTGAAATCACTGTGGTATAAAGAGAAATTCAAATTGCTAATTATGAACACTTTCTCCTATTGTCACAATTTTTTTCTAAAATCCTCTGCAACAGATGTGTCTACAAGTGTGAAAGGAATAACGGAATCTACTTTGTTACAAGTCAAATGTAGATAGATAACTATTGACGACATGGCAGAAAGATTTAAACTGCCTGTATTGTGAATTGTTGTATTTAAACAGTATTTTACATTCCCCTCACAAGTCTAACTTTCTGTCAAAGAAAGTTAAATTCTTTTCTTTGGATGTTTCAGCTCTAGAAACTAACTACACCTTCGAAAGAAGAACTTAGTAGATAAATTAATTTAGCACTTTTAAAAATTTACTATAAACTTGCTGCACACAATATATATAGATGTTGATATTGATAAACTATGAAAGGTTCAAGATTAGATATAAACAGTGTCCCGGCATCTTGAGGCCTCAGTACTTAGATATTTAACTTCAGTAAATGTAAAAGTTAAGTTTTGAAGAAATCACTTGGAAGCTTAAGCAATTAAAGTAGGAAACCTTATTATTGGGAGGACACAGACATTTTAATAGTAGGGATTCCTGCAGGATCCAAGTGCATAAATGTTAGTGTCAAATCTCGGATGTTTATTTTATATGCAAGCAGTTTTGCAGAAGCAGCTGTGTGATTTAACTCTTCACCAAATACAGATTAATAACTTGGCAGCAGATGACGTTTCGAAAACATAGTGGGAAAAGAAAAATTGCTCATGATGTGCAACGTCTTCTTTCCACACAATCTTTTTTTGACCTCATGATGAAAAGTAAACTTCCAACCTTCCAGATTTTAACATTTGTTTCTCTCAGATCTTTTCAAAGTCATATCAGGTAATCTTTAAATGAATGTTTAATTTTGAATAAAGTTGAAAACATAGTGGAAAAAGGAGAAATTGCTCATGATGAGAAATTTCTCCTTTTGTCACAATGTTTTCAAAAAGTATTCTGCTGCAGAGGCACAAGAAAGCGTCTATATGTGGGGAAGGGTTAAATAATTTTAAGTTTCAGTCTCTATTCAGTCTCTCTATAATCTGTCCATACGTTTCCAGATGTTCCTGGTAGGCCTTTTCTAAATATTGGTGTCTCTGTTCCAGATTCGAAAAAATTAATGTCGTAGACAACTCATCTGGTTTTAACGCTTTCTGTAGTTTTTCAAAATCTCGTCCATTTTTCTGAAAAAATACATTATATCTTTAAGTCTCCTGTACTTAAGTTTAACCCTTTCCCACAAACAACAAATCTGCAACAGACGACTTAGAAAACATCTATGCAAATACATGAAAAATCTCTATAAATGCAAGTGTAATGACTGAAAAAAATATGAAAACATTATGATGGCAAAATGAGAAATTGCTCGTTTGGAGCAATTTCTCCTTTTGTCACAATGTTGTCAAAAGTCTTCTATATGAGGATGAGGGAAAGGGTTAAACAATATTGAACAAATATTTATTTAACAATATATAAATGGTACATGTTCATTACAAGTGAATCAATGTTGGACTGGAAAACAATTTTTTTAATGACTTATATAAATTCCTCTCCTGAACTTTATTTGACCATTTGCCAAAAACTAACATTTCGGCAGCAGACAACTATATTAGCATCAATACAAAACTATTAAAAATCAATGAAAGCATATTTGTTTTAACAAGAGTTAACCCTTTCCCCAAAACAACAAATCTGCAACAGACGACTTTGAAAACATCTCTGCAAAAGTATAGAAATTCAAAATGTCTATTAACTGAGATAATAGTTATAGGTATAGATATAGATATATCTTAGCTGGGGTTGAACACTTTGTGGTAAAAAGAGAAATTGCTCATCATGCGTAATTTCTCCTTTTGACACTTGGTTCAAACGGTCTGCTGTAGAACCATCAAAATATGTCTCCAAGTGAGAAAGGATTAAAACTGTTGGGGCAAAAGAAGAACTTGCTTATTTTGGAGGAAGCTTTTTTACTACAATATTTTCGGAACTCAGCATGATCTTCATGTAAGAAAGTGTTAATATTAGTATCTGAAATGCTTGACCTTTCCCAGATTCATGCAAAAAGGTTGTAACTGCATCTTATTCAAGATGTAATTACAAACGGTTTTGCATGAAACCATCGATATGATGTTTGAGATAATTGCAGCCTCTTTGTTTTCAAATGTGTATCAAAACTAAGCTCTAAATTATCCATTAGTTACAATTCTTTTCCTAAAATATTTGAGATAATTATGTAGGATGCTTTAATCCGCTTTCAACAATTTTTCAGTTATTTCAAAAGCATTTCCTGCTGGATGAGTTACCAGTATTACTGGTCAGTTTATCCTTACACCAGTGAGTCAGTCGTAATGCCGACCCCCTGAATCCTGAGTGCCAAGGAGGACGGCCATTATTACCATTCTTGAAGTCTTTGGCATTAGAGAAACTCAAAATATAGCACAGCAAATAAACAACTAGAGCTAACAATTTAGCTCTTCCAAGTATGCAAATGATTACAGTAAAGCATCAATACACATGCCATGAGTTTTGAACAAATAAATAATTTTAACTACTGGGATTTAAGTAAAACATACCTAAGATCATATTAAATATCATTGTAAATTTATTTAATATTTTTCTTTATATCTTCCATGCGAAAGACGGATGCAATATCTGTCCATACAGCACGCTTAGATCATGCACGCAATGTGATATTTCACTCAGAAGGAACATAATTATGGTGCCTGCAAAAAAACCGACAGACATAAAAATGATCCATATATCTCATCCTGCCAGAGCACACTACACAAAAAAGTCATTATTTAGAGTATTTTTGTTTGTTTAAGAATGATATACTTGTATTCTTTCAAACACTCTAATTAAGTAAATATTCAACCCTTTCCAACATACAACATATCTGCAGCATTTGGCATTGAAAACATTTAGGCTACAATATATATTCAAAAGAAAAATTACTGAATAAGGTTGAAAGCATAATATGACAAAATGAGAAATTGCTCATCTTGAGCAATTTCACCTTTTTCTGCAATGTTTTCAATAGTTGTCTGCTGTAGAGGAATCAGAAGGTGACAGTATGTGGGATAGGGCTAAGAAATTTGTGCCTTTAGAAAACTAGAACTATCACTGAAGATGATAAATACCCCCTAAACAGCACCTTGACCTACACCATAACTTAATAAGTAAAAGGGCCATAACTCTGTAAAATAACATGCAATTGTAACCCCTTTAGGATATGCACATCTCCTCTTAGTATAGAAGCTTCAAGTAAAATTTTATTGAATTCCACCCAGTGGTTTGTAAGAAATAGGCCGGACAAAATATGGCTTCCGGCCGACTGACCGACAGACAGACAGACAGACAAACTGCCCGACACAGTGACTCCTATATACCCCCTCTTATTCGAAAGGGGTATAATTACGAGAAAGATTACCTGAAATGGTACATTGAGCCGTCTTTTAACATCTAGTCTGTATTGTTTGTACTGTTCTGGGTTACTCCGATCTGTGGCTTTGAGTCGTAAAATCTCGTACACTCTTCTAGTCTGTTTCTATTTAAAACAAAACATCCAAAATTTGAACAAGAAATAATGAACCTTTCTGCTATAAAAGCATTTACATGATATGATATTTAAGAGGCTCCTTGTATTGTTTTCAGATTCAACAATTCAGGTTATATCAAGGCAGACGATATTAGTCCTACATCTAAAATTTACATCAAGGTAAAAAATATTTAAGGTATGAAACCAATACCAACCCCATCTGCCGGAGTTCAAGGGTGCATTGGCCACAATTGTTCAGACCCATTTACCGGGTCTTACGGTGCAAGCAAGGGTCAGACTTGGGTTGCCATTCTTATTGAGCGTCCTCAAGCCACAGGGCCTCCTTATTTTGAAAACACATGCAGAAAAATGTAACATCTGGATAAAATGGAAGAACATTGTTGGAAAAGTGGAATTGCTCATTCTGAGGACTTTCTACTTTTTCTAATATTTTCAAATGTAGTCTGCTTCAGAGGCGACAAAATGTCTGTATCTGAGAAAGGGTCAACTTTCATCATGGTCAATTCATATGATACCTTTCAAAATCAATTACTGGTTAATGACAATTCTTAATTAACCCCCCTTTCCCTCATATGACAAATCTGCAGCAGAAGACTTTGAAAACTTCTAGGCACAAATAGATAAAATCTCTATAAATGAATGTTTAATTATTGAATTGAGTTAAAAACATGGTGGCAAAAGAAGAAATTGCTCTTTATGAGCAATTTCACATTTTGCCTCAAAATTCAGTAGTGTTCTGCAGAGGCGTAAGAAAGGGTTAACAAGAGCACTGAAAGCGAAAGCCAAGGATTTCGGATTTTTTCTAAGTAAAAAAAGGGCATTTCTGAATAATTACTAAAGTCGGAGTTATCTGACTTGGTAAAGACATGCATATTTTTCCTAGGAACATGTGTATCAAGTTTCATTGGAAAATATTGACTGTTTTTTGAGCTACGAGGTGAGGTTAAATTTTTGTGACAACGCAGACAAGCTCAATATGCATCTGTATAAGTAGGTTCTATATATAATCAATCAAACTTACTTTGTTGATTTTCAATTTGACCTTAGCATCATGTAACATGTCATCATCAAATCCCTGAACCAATTTGTCAGCCTGAAAACTTTTCAATTTCATGCAATTCTTGGCATCCACAAAGTCTCGTAGTCGCTGAAAATTCTCCGATGGGTCCTCAACTGTGAAATAAACAAACTCTTCTGAATCAATTTCCACATGAATGAGCAATTTGAAGCATCTGCAGCAGATGACTTCAGAAAAAGCAAAAATTGCTCATAATGTGAAGAATTTCAATCCACTATTCCAGGCTGTGATTTTGATGTAGAGTTGCTCACAAAATTTAACCTGAAAATGTGATGTAGACGCTTTGATGCATAGAGTAGGTTTGTTTGAATGACATTTTATTCTCATCATTATTTTAGTTATAACTCGACATATCCTATTAATTTACATATACTTCATGTCTGTTAAATCCCAACTTGGATGGACTAGTTTTAACGATTTCTCTGCAATCCCCAGCCAAAGGAGGGAAGCAACTTCTACCATTTTTTGGTAACCTATCTGACCAAACACAGCTCATCAGAGGAACACTCTAACCACTTCACAGCGTTGCAGTCAAGCTTTGCTAGATTTCTTAAAACAGTCTAACAAGAGTGCCGCAAAAGAACGCCAACGCTCGTCTGCTTTTTTCTAAGTTGAAAAATAGAGGCTTTCTGAATAATTATTACAGCAACAGTTATATGACTTGGTTTAGATATGCGTATTGTTCCAAGGGAACATGTGTACCAAGTTTCATTTGAAAATGTTGAATGATTTCGAGTTATGATTATGACAACGCCAAGAGTATCACAATACCCTGATTTTTTTCTTTGAACAAGAGGGCCATGATGGCCCTGGATCGCTCACCTTAATTATACAATGTACTGTAGTGCAAAACACATCAAGACAATTATTCTGAATGCATCCTCCACAGTGTTAACAATATTTTCCTTCATTTGGCCTAGTGATCTATATTTTTTTACCTGATATGACCCATATTCCAACATGGACTAGATATCATCAAGACAACATTCTGACAAAGTTTCAACTTGCTCAAAGTAAAAATGCGGCCTCCGGAGTTTGAACAATATTTTCCTTTATTGACCTAGTTTCTGATCCAATATGACCCATATTCGAACTTGACCTAGATATAATTCTGACAAACATTCTGACCAAATTCAAAGCTGCTGCAGCAAACAATGCGGCATCCAAAGTGTTCACAAGATTATCCTTCAATTTGATCTAGTGACCTAGTTTTTGACCCAGCATGACCCATATTCGAACTTGGCCTACATATCATCAAGAAAAACATTCTGATAAAGTTTTATCATGCTGAAATTAAAAATGCAGTATCCAGATTGTTAACAAGATTACCCTTCAATTTGGCCTAGTGACCTAGTTTTTAACCCGGCATGACCCATATCTGAACTTGGTCTAGATATCATTTAGACAAATATTCTGAAAAAATGTCAAGATGCTGAAGCAAAAAATGTGGCATCCAAAGTGTTAACAAGATTTTCCTTCAATTTGACCTAATGACCTACTTTTTGACCCGACTTGACCTACATATCATCAAGACAAACATTCATAAAGTTTCAACATGCTCAAGTTGAAAATGTGGCCTCCAGAGTGTTAACAAGATTTCCCTTCAATTTGACCTAGTGACCTAGTTTTTGACCTCATATGGCCCTGTTTCGAACTTGTCCAAGATTTTATTTTATGGAGATGAACGTTCTGATAAACTTTTATGAAGATTGGATGCAAAATGTAGCCCGTAGAGTGTTAACAAGCTCAAATGTTGACGACGGACGCCGGACAAAATGTGATCACAATAGCTCACCTTGCACTTTGTGCATAGGTGAGCTAAAAACAGACTAGCTAAAAATGTTATTGCCTTCTATCATAATCTAGATGTCACCAGTGACAGCTCTTCTTGACTACTGCTGAGAGTGCTACACACAGCTTGTGCAGTACTTAGCCTTTCAACCAATACGTTATTTAACCCTTTCTCGCGCATAAAACGAATCTGCTGTCTACAAAAGGAAAATAGCTAAAGATCTCTCTGCTTTGGAAACATCTGAGGAAGTTGCTAAAAAAGAGAAAGTATTATCTCGATTGTTTGGTGTTTTAAGGCTGCTTTCAATAAATTACCAGGCAGTACTACAGCACTGTTCCATTTATCCTGACACCATAGAGTCAGGCGTAAAACTACCCCCATAACCTGAGCGCCAAGGACACAGTCATTATCACCATTTTTAAAGTCTTTGGTATGATCTGGGCGGGTATTGAACCAACAGACAACCTTCCACACCTAAGGCGGTCACTCTAAATCTTCATTACCGAGGCGGTGGTATAATTTTGATATAGATTTGATGACAGTTTGGGAAAAAGGAGAAATTTCAGTGTTGGTTATTTTCTCACAATGTTTTCCTTCAGAAATAATCTGCAGCAGAGGCATCTAAAGTCGGCTGTATCGATCAAAGATGAAGAAAAACAATCTACCTGTAATATCACAAATATCCAAGTTTCCATAGCAACAGTTGTAAAAAGTTTGCAGTAACTGTGCACCATGGCCTTGTTTCTGGAAAGGCGGTAAAATTAGGACTTGGCTGAAAGAGAAATAAACACTCAACATTCATGACAATACAGTAGATCATTATATAATGATAATTGATTTCCAATAAGTATTTCACTTGGAAGATCCGATCCATCAAAAGAGAAAAACATACCAGAGTACATCCACATATGACTTAACAAAAACGGTCCATAATTATGTAACCCTTTCCCTCATACGACAATTCTGCAGCAGACGACTGAACGTATTTTGTCAAAAAATAGAAAATCTCTTTAATTGAATGGATAACCTATGACTAAAAGTTGAAAACATTGTGGCAAAAGGAGAAATTGCTCCTTTTGAGCGATTTCTTCTTTTGTCACTATGTTTTCAAAAAGAGCAATGGCACCTAAATTTCCATTGTTTACCAAGAAAAATGATTTAACGCTTATAAAGACTTTATGGCGAGGTAATTAACCTTGGTAAAAAAATACCAATTTTAGTTACAACCGTGTCACGCCAAGCCCTCGATATCTGGTGAAGGTTTGTTGAAGTATTGTGGATGCAGAATACCACCTATCCAACACAGCTGGTCCAATATGATGCCATCTGGAGACTGGCTTATGAAAAGGAGAAAATGCTATATACTTTTTTATCAAATCTGTAGAACAAATAATTTATTATTTACCTGATTCTGGGTCTCTCCCTTGAAGGGTAGGCATAGTAATTGTAAACTGTCATATAACCAGCTATAGCATACATGGTGTTTCCATTGGTTTTGTACTTCTCAAATCTGTAAATGATTTATATACAGGTCTTCAAAATTACAACCATATGATATTTGTTGAATAAGTATCCCTCCATAAGGCTTTTACCTTTTCCGACATACAACATATCTGCAGCAGATGACTAAAAACATTTAGTCAAAAATACAGAAAATATCTATAAACAAAAGTATTATTACTGGATAAAGATTATCAATACATAATGACCTCATCTATTGAGTTTTAAACACCAATTATAAAGTAGTGTTAGTAATTCACAACTAGAATGGAGTGCTCTGCGGAACATGTGTGTCACCTGCTCATTGAAAGTGTGACGGACAGACAGACAGACAGACGCTGGACAAAAAAAAGTAATCCCTAAGTGCCTACCATGTGACACAAAAATTATCAATTCTAAGCAAATTCCTCCCTTTTAACCCCCTTTCCCACCTAAAACAAATTTGCAGCAGACGAATTTGAAGTAATTTCTTCATTGGCCAAAATGTTTTCAAAAGTCATTTGCTGCACAGATATCAGAAATAGTCTACTTGTGGGAAAGGTTTAAACATTTCTTCCAAATGTATTTTCAGTTGTCTGTGAAGTGGTTAACTGACAACCTTGAATGCAACTTACAATAAATAAAATTTCCATCTGTCATCATCTACATCTATATACGAAGCCGCATCAATGAAAAACAGGATAAATGTCTGCAGTCGCTCATGGTATTCCCTGAAACCTGGGCATTCAATGCCCACCTTGTAGATTTCAAACTGACGGTCTTCAGAATCTGTTAGTACATTGAAATAAATTACATAATTGATTTTGAATAAAAGTTACATGAACAGGTTGGATATTTCAGAGACATTTAAATACACAGAAAGAATACTCAATTTCACGGGTATGGTGAGCTGTGTTAGTCATGTAACTAATTTACAAGGATTATGATCCGCGAGATTCACGCTGTACCCTCGATAGAATGCGAGACATGGCGGTGATTTTAATCTCTGTATTTATATGTCTCTGCTTTTTTCAAATGATAAGCTCAGAAACATAATTTACTTTTACAGACAAAATTTATAAACATTGTGCAAAAACAAGAAATTGCTTGCTTGGATTAGTTATATTTCTCATGTTCTGAAATATTTTTTAACATGGAACCAGTTTGTGTAACGGTTGGAAATTTAACTACTATCAATTGCACAAACTCCCAACTTGTCGCCTATGTATACAAAACAACGAACGAAAATATGTAACAAGCATCCTCCTAGCTCCTACTGTTACAGATTGAACGTAGTATAAATCTGTAAGCTTATAACATCTAAAGCTGTTATGCTATTAAGCTATTCATATTTGGATTGTGCTTTACACCACCTTAGACAATAATTCGGATATATCACTGCATATTTAATTTAAACCTTTCCCATCTGCAGACTCATTTTGACGCAATAGCAGCAGACGACTTTAGAAAACATTGTGGCAAAGGTGAAATTGCTCATGATGAGCAATTTCTCCTTTGCCCACAACGTTTTCAACTTTATTTAACAATAAAGCTCTCTTAACCCTTTCCCTCATACGACAATTCTGCAGCAGACGACTTTGAACATATTTTGTCAAACAAGAGGCCCATGAGGGCCTATGCTCTACTGCATGGTATGGTTCTTTGGTCATTTTCAATCCAGAGCATGTATGTATGGTGAAAATCGGATAGTAAATGGAGGCTCTTTTGTGATATAGCAATTTTTACAATTTCATGGGCCATAATCCAGTCTTGCATGGGCAGATCTGGCTGGTTTTCAAAAAGAACCAAGCTCTCATCAATATTTAACTACTACCTAAGTTTGGTGAAGATCAGATAGTAAATAGAGCCTCTATTGTGTTAACAAGCTCTTTTATAGCAATTTAGACAATTTCAAGGGCCATAATCCAGTCTTGCATGGGTGGATCTGGCTGGTTTACAAAAGGAACCGAGCTCTCATGGATATCTAACTACTGTATAAGTTTGGTTGAGATACAATCAAAAGTGAAGACTGTATCGTGTTAACAAGAAATTGTTTACGGACAGAGGGACGCACGCACGGACAAATCGCCATGACATAAGCCCTTCTGGCCTTTGACCAGAAGAGCTAAAAATAGAAAATCTCTATAATTGAATGGATAACTAAAAGTGGAAAACATTGTGGCAAAAGGAGAAATTGCTCGTTTTGAAGCAGAGGCGTCAGAAAGCGTCTATATGAGGTAGAGGGTTAAGGAGATTTTTTAGGATTTAACCATTAGTATTCAAAGTCGTCTGCTGTAGATTTGCTGTATTTGGGAAAGGGTTAAATAAGCAGTACTACTGTTAAATTTATCATTAAACCTGTGCATCAGTTGAAATGTACCTGTAACATGCTGCTCTTGCAGTTGATACTCTTTCAGTGCATCAGAGGTCCAGATAAGAAGGGGTATACAGCTCTTTTCCTCACAATATCTTTCTTATTATCCTATCAAACCCAATGTTGTTTATACTCGAAAAAATAAGGATTTTAAAACATAAAAAACGCCCCTTACCTAGAGCTCTGGTGCATCTTTATAAATAAGCTGTCATTTAAATAATAAATAGCTTTCCATTTTCTATTCATAATAATGATGACATTGCTTTAAAAAGAAATTGTGGTAAAAGATTAATGATTCAATGCACTTTCTTCATTTAAATTACTACAATGTTTTCAACTTCATATCAATATTATCCTTCAACATTTTCTTTTTTCCCACTTTGTCAAATCAGGCGACTTAAAATGCATCTCTATATAGAATATATAAGACTTTTACCTTTTGTAATTTTATAGGAATGGAGCAATTCTCCAAAGGGTGTAAGTGCTGCATCCTTAGCTAAAGCAGCACTGAAGTCATCGAGATTCGTATAGAAACCAGGAGGAATCTTCTTAGATAAAGCACCTATCACATTGTCAGGCTGAAAAACATATAATTGGAAAATTATTAATTGAAAAAAAAAGGGGTCTGTATAAGGGGTAGCAAAGTGTTCCTTGTCCTACAATATTTCTCTTATAACCCTTTTCCACATACATGTACAACCAAGTTTGTTGGAACTCAAAAACATCATCCCAGTGATTAATCACCACCTTGGAAGTCAAATCAGTGTTTAAGAATGTGAAACAGAAATTTCTCAATGATACAATGAACTCGACAGTTCCGGGTCAATAACCAAATTAACGAATCTTGTCTCTTTGAAAGGAAAGTTGAGAGAAACAAAACTACATAAAATGTTAAACAAATACTTCCTCCCCACGATGATATAATTCAACAATTATATACATTTGTTAAAATGTTTCTTTAGTGTCTGCAATTGCAAGCTGTTAATTTGACAGTTTCGGGTCGAAATTGCCATTTCCGGGTCATGTGACAAATGCTTATTTCTGTTATCAGGGGTAACCTCAAACAGCTAGTTTTTAATAACAAGATATTCATTTAACATTTTAATTAAAATAATATAAAAAAAAAAGAACTAAAATATATCACTTGCAATTACCTATTGCATAAAAAACAGAACAGTGATGGGGCCAAATTTACTGTACACACTTTCATGCACGAAAACTGATGCATTTTTCAACTAACTAATAAGTCATATTTGACAAAAAATGTAAATTTTAATAACAAATTTTTAACATTGATTTATCACCATAAGCTTTAAATTATTCTTAAAAAGTTACCAAAATAGTTTTAGTAATAAATTGATAATTTTGAGAAATTCCTTTTGGCTGACCTGAAAGTGTTGTATGTGAACTAGGTCAAATTTATCCGCTAGTCTGGCATAAACAACTTCGACAAGTTAATAAAAGATATAAATCTTATTCAGGAGTAAATTACCTACACATTTATGTGCAAAACATACCTGTATTACTAATATTATGGCTACAATCAGCAATTTACGCTATGACAGGTAAATAAAAATATTGGGAATTTGCTTTCGCGGGAATTGATGCATTCAAGCTTTTCGAGATTACAACATCCGTTCTTGAAATAACAACGTCCTAAATCGAAGTGAAACTAGCAAAGCTAATGGGAAATATGACTTGATAATCAAATTGTCAAAATACTGTATCATTCTCGAATACTAAACATTTTTTTCCAAATGTGACACGGAATTGTCGATGACCCGGAACTGTCGAGTTCACTGTAACATGAAAATGTGATTTCTAATGCAAAACACATAAAGACAATTATTCTGACAAAGATACAAAATGCAACCTCCAGTGTTAACAAGATTTTCCTTCATTTGGCCTAGTGACATATTACCTGATATGACCCATAATGGAGCATTGACGAGATATCATTAAGACTAATATTCTGACAGTTTAAACTTGCTTAAAGTAAAAATGCGGCCTACAGAGTTTAAACAATATTTTCCTTCAATTTGGCCTAGTGACCATTTTTTTAACCCAATATGACACATATTAGAACTTAGCCTAGATATCATTTAGACTAACATTCTGACCAAATTTGAAGAAGTTGAAGCAAAAAAATGCGGCTTCTACAGTGTTAACAAGATTTCCCTTCAATTTGGCCTAGTGACCTAGTTTTAGAACAGACATGATCAATGTTGGAACTTGGCCTATATATCATCAAGACAAACATTCTGATTGTTTCAACATGCACAAATTAAAAATGCAGCATCCAGAGTATTAACAAGATTTTCCTTCATTTTGACATAGTGACCTAGTTTTTGACACGGAATGATATTCGAAATTGGCCTAGATATCATTAAGATCAACTTTCTGACCAAATTTTAAGCTGCTGAAGCAAAAATGCCGCTGCTATAGTGTTAACAAGATTTTCGTTCAATTTGGCCTAGTGACCTAGTTTTTGAACAGACATGACCTATCTTCGAACTTGACCTAGATATTATTAAGAAAAACATCCCAACAACTGCTGAAGCAAAAATTGCAGCCTCTGGAGTGATTCGACATTGACCCCCATATTATCAAGACAAACATTCGAATAAAGTTTCAACATGCACAAGTTAAAAATGTGGCCTCCAGTGTTAACAAGATTTTCCTTCAATTTGACCTAGTGAACTCATTTTTGACCTCATATGGCCCAGTTTCGAACTTGTCCAAGATTTGATGGAGATGAATGTTCTGATAAACTTTCATGATGATCGATGTAAAATGTAGCCTCTATGTCATTAACAAGGCAATTGTTGACGTAAATAATGAGATCACTTCTTGCACAGGTGAGCTAAAACAAGAGGGCCATGAGGCCCTGGAATCGCTCACCTGAGAATGGGCTATTTAAGACATAACTCTCTCATGCTCAAGCTAAACATGTGGCTTCCAGAGTGTGAACAAGATTTCCTTTAAATTTGGTCTAGTGACCTAGTTTTTGACATGACATGACCCATATTCGAACTTGGCCTAGATATCATCAGGACAAACTTTCTGATAAAGTTCCAACATGCTCAAGTTTAAAATGCGGCTTCAAGAGTGTTAACGAGATTTTCCTTAAATTTGGCCTAGTAACCTAGTTTTTGACCCGACATGACTCATATTCGAACATGGCCTAGCTATTACTTACACAAATATTCTGACAAAGTTTCAACATGCTCAAGCCAGAAATGTGGCTTCTAGAGTGTTAACAAGATTTTCCTTCAATTTGGCCTAGTGACCTAGTTTTTGACCGGACATGACCCATATTCGAACTTGGCCTAGATATCATCAAGACAAACTTTCTGACAAAGTTTCAACATGGTAAAGTTTAAAATGTGGCTTCCAGGGTGTTAACAAGATTTTCCTTCAATTTGGCCTAGTGACCTAGTTTTTGACCCGACATGACCTATTTTCGAACTTGGCCTAGATATCACTAAGACAAATATTCTGACAAAGTTTCAACATGCTCAAGCCAAAAATGCGGCTTCAGGAGTGTTAACAAGATATTCCTTAAATTTGACCTAGTGACCTAGCTTTTGACCCGACATGACCTATTTTCGAACTTGGCCTAGATATCACTAAGACAAATATTCTGACAAAGTTTCAACATGCTCAAGCCAAAAATGCGGCTTCAGGAGTGTTAACAAGATTTTCCTTAAATTTGACCTAGTGACCTAGCTTTTGACCCGACATGACCTATTTTCGAACTTGGCCTAGAGTTGATCAAGATATATGTTCTGATAAACTTTTATAAAGATTGGATGCAAAATGTTTCCTCTAGTGTATTAACAAGCAAATGTTGACGACGGACGACGGACAAAAGGCGATCACAATAACTCACCTTGAGCACTACGTGCTCTGGTGAGCTAAAAATACTATAATAGAGTTCTTTGATCTTGTGGCCTAGTTTTTTTTACCACATATTACCCAGGTTCAAGAAGTTCTTTAAAGCTTTCACTATATATACGTATAAGAAAAACAAGCCCTGCCCCCTTGTTTAGCAGGAGAATGCAGTTGTAGGAAATTGTTAACAGACGGACAGACAGACGACCACAGAAGCCGGATGATCACAAAAGCTCACCCAGCACTTCTTAGGTGAGCTAAAAAGTGAGGTGGTACAAAAAACTTAACCAAGGTGTGACGCCAATGCCGACGAGTTTAGCTAGCCCTTTCTTCGAAAATTTGAGCTAAAATTTAACTGAATGACCTTCTTTTTACATCAAATGACCCGGATTTGATGGTGACAAATGTTGTGATTAACATTCATGAATATTGGATGATCAATGTGGCCTGTAGGGTTCACATGGTATTTGTTGACAACAGACAACTGACAATGCACAAAGGATGATCACAAAAGCTCATCTTAACCCTTTCCCACTTGCAGACACATTCCGATGCATTAGCAGCAGACCACTTTTGAAAACATTGTGGCAAATGGAGAAATTGCTCATCATAAGCAATTTCACTTCTGGCCATAATATTTTCAACTCTCTCTCATTTATGGAGATATTTTAAATTTTTGTCTTTATTTTTTTGAAAGTCATCTGCTGCAGAATTGTCGGATGTGGGAAAGGGTTAATAACTTCCTGACAAGGTGAGCTAAAATTGAGCCAGTCCACATGAAAACCCACCTCTTTTAATCAAATCTCATACTTGATTGATTAGACAGATTTTGGTCATGACAGTTCGGTAGAAGTTTCCAAGGTGTTTGCAAGACTATATAAGGCAAACAGAGATGAACAGATCAGACAGGGCTGTCGCTAAGGCTGATCTGGGCATTTGTTTTATCGGGGTTTTAAGCATTTTGTACATAATTTCAATTATGTCACTTATGTGTTATCCCTGGGTAAACAAACCAGTACTATATAGGCTAGGAAATGTGCCTTGCCCAAGGGCACTCCAGCATGACCGCCACGACTTGGGATCAAATCCATGATGCAAACCACGCTGGATATTTGTTGGTCGCAAAAGTTCCTATGGTTGGTTTTTGCTTGATATGGTCAAAATGGTTAAATACAGATACAAGTGTTTATCATACATACTGTAAGCCCATCATCCTTTTCTGGTGATATTTTATCTGTGAAGGATGTTGCTATGTATATGTTCAACTTGGCTGCACTATAGTATATTTGCACGCTGAGATCTTTGTAACCAAATATCATCTCCCTGAAATGCCAGACATGTAAGCTCTAGACAGTCTAGTTCAAAGAAAATATGCTTACAGTTCTATAATTGAAAATAGTGAGTAAATGAGTGAAAGACAATGGAGAAGTGATACCTTTGTGTCTCCCTGCCAAGGAAGGCAACACATACAAATGATACAATGACTCTTGGCTTAAGCACTACATTCTTCAGAAAATGATTTTGAGAACATTTGTTGCAAACGCAATTTGTAGTATAGATCCAGATGAAACTTCTGACAAAACAAGAGGATTCCAAGGAACACATGTGTCCCTGCAAGAATGAACTAGAACTATCACTAAAGGTGATTAATACCCCCGCCCCAACCCCTGACACATATTATATCTCCCAGTATTATCTTTGACTCAGACAATTTGAATATCAGTATCAAAAAGAAATACCAAGATGATATCAAACACAAACCGGCTCCTTTTATCTGGAGCGACCGCCCGACGCCACACAAAACGGCTGCATTTTGCCATGTTTCAAGTAAATACGGTTGAAATTGAAGGAGGAGTATGTCGCACCAGATTAGATTTTAAGAAAGAAAATCCTATTTCAAGATCAGAGGTGAAGGTCACAGGGACATGAAATTTGCGTCTTGCACATCTACTACTCATGATTAACATTTATGCAAAGTATCAAGTAAATCAGGTTGAAACTGAAGGAGGAGTACAACAGATTAGATTTTAACAAAAATAATTCCTATTTCAAGGTCAGAGGTCACGGTGAAGGTCACAGGGACATGAAATTTGCGTCTTGCACATCTACTACTCATGATTAACATTAATGCCAAGTATGAATGCCAAGTATGAAGTAAATCAGGTTGAAACTGAAGGAGGAGTACAAGAGATATTAGATTTTAACAAAAAAATCCTATTTCAAGGTCACAGGGACATGAAATTTGCGTCTTGCACATCTACTACTCCTGATTAACATTTATGCCAAGTATGAAGTAAATCAGGTTGAAACTGAAGGAGGAGTACAACAGATTAGATTTTAACAAAAGAAATTCCTATTTCAAGGTCAGAGGTGAAGGTCACAGGGACATGAAATTTGCGTCTTGCACTTCTACTACTCCTGATTAACATTTATGCCAAGTATGAAGTAAATCAGGTTGAAACTGAAGGAGGAGTACAACAGATTAGATTTTAACAAAAAAAAAAATCTTATTTCAATGTCAGAGGTCAAGGTCACAGGGACATGAAATGTGCATGTTGCACATCTACCACTCCTGATTAACATTTATGCCAAGTATGAAGTAAATCAGGTTGAAACTGAAGGAGGAGTACAACAGATTAGATTTTAACAAAAAAAAAAAATCCTATTTCAAGGTCAGAGGTCAAGGTCACAGGGACATGAAATTTGTGTCTTGCACATCTACTACTCATGATTAACATTTATGCCAAGTATGAAGTAAATCAGGTTGAAACTGAAGGAGGAGTACAACAGATTAGATTTTAACAAAAAACAAGAGGGCCATGATGGCCCTGGATCGCTCACCTTAATTATACAATGTACTGCAATGCAAAACACATCAAGACAATTATTCTGAATGCAACCTCCACAGTGTTAACAATATTTTCCTTCATTTGGCCTAGTGATCTATATTTTTTTACCTGATATGACCCATATTCCAACATGGACTAGATATCATCAAGACAACATTCTGACAAAGTTTCAACTTGCTCAAAGTAAAAATGCGGCCTCCGGAGTTTGAACAATATTTTCCTTCATTGACCTAGTTTCTGATCCAATATGACCCATATTCGAACTTGACCTAGATATAATTCAGACAAACATTCTGACCAAATTTCAAGCTGCTGAAGCAAAAATGCGGCATCCAAAGTGTTCACAAGATTTTCCTTCAATTTGATCTAGTGACCTAGTTTTGGACCCAGCATGACCCATATTCAAACTTGGCCTACATATTATCAAGAAAAACATTCTGATAAAGTTTTATCATGCTGAAATTAAAAATGCTGTATCCAGAGTGTTAACAAGATTACCCTTCAATTGGGCCTAGTGACCTAGTTTTTAACCAGGCATGACCCATATCCGAACTTGGCCTAGATATCATTTAGACAAACATTCTGACAAAATTTCAAGCTGCTGAAGCAAAAATTGCAGCATCCAAAGTGTTAACAAGATTTTCCTTCAATTTGACCTAGTGACCTACTTTTTGACCCGATGTGACCCATGTTCGAACTTGACCTACATATCATCAAGACAAACATTCTGATAAAGTTTCAACATGGTCAAGTTGAATATGTGACCTCCAGAGTGTTAACAAGATTTCCCTTCAATTCGACCTAGTGACCTAGTTTTTGACCCGATGTGACCCATGTTCGAACTTGACCTACATATCATCAAGACAAACATTTTGATAAAGTTTCAACATGGTCAAGTTGAAAATGTGGCCTCCAGAGTGTTAACAAGATTTCCCTTCAATTCGACCTAGTGACCTAGTTTTTGACCTCATATGGCCCAGTTTCGAACTTGTCCAAGATTTTATGGAGATGAACGTTCTGATAAACTTTCATGAAGATTGGATGCAAAATGTAGCCCGTAGAGTGTTAACAAGCTCAAATGTTGACGACGGACGACTGACGACGCACGGACGCCTGACAAAATGTGATCACAATAGCTCGAGCTAAAAATCCTATTTCAAGGTCAGAGGTCAAGGTGAAGGTCACAGGGACATGAAATTTGCGTTTAGCACATCTACTACTCCTGAATAATATTTATGCCAAGTATGAAGTAAATCAGGTTAAACTGAAGGAGGACTACAACAGATTAGATTTTAACAAAAAACAAGAAAATGTGTCCATGGAACACGGATGCCCCGGTTGTTAACTATATTTTAAAACGGACGGACGAACAGTTGGTCCAACCTCAAATTGATACAATTTTTTAAACAATGATATGTTGATTGTCATTTGTGTGAAGTTTCATAATGATAGGACATCAGGTTCACTAAAATCTAACTTGACCAAAAACTTTAACCCGAGAATGGAATGGACGAACAGACAGACGAACAGACGGATGAACAGTTGGTTCAACCTCAAATTGATACAATTTTTTAAACAATGATATGTTGATTGTCATTTGTGTGAAGTTTCATAATGATAGGACATCAGGTTCACTAAAATCTAACTTGACCAAAAACTTTAACCTGAGCGGGACGGACGAACGGACGGACGGACGGACGGACTAACAGACCGGAAAACTATATGCCCCTCATACCTCGTATGCCGGGGCATAAAAATCCTATTTCAAGGTCAGAGGTCAAGGTCACAGGGACATGAAATTTGCATCTTGCACATCTACTACTCCTGATTAACATTTATTCCAAGTATCAAGTAAATCAGGTAGAAACTGAAGGAGGAGTACAGCGGAACAGATTTTGCGGACAGACCGACGGACCGACAGGCTGATTCCAGTATACCCCCCTTCAAACTACGTTTGCAGGGGTATAATAAGCTCAAACAAGAGGGCCATGAGGCCCTGGAATCGCTCACCTGAGAATGGGCTATTTAAGACATAACTCTCTCATGCTCAAGCCAAACATGTGGCTTCCAGAGTGTTAACAAGATTTCCCTTAAATTTGGCATGACCCATATTCGAACTTGGCCTAGATATCATCAGAACAAACTTTCTGATAAAGTTTCAACATGCTCAAGTTTAAAATGCGGCTTCAAGAGTGTTAATGAGATTTTCGTTAAATTTGGCCTAGTGACCTAGTTTTTGACCCGACATGACTCATATTCGAACTTGGCCTAGCTATTACTTAGACAAATATTCTGATAAAGTTTCAACATGCTCAAGTTTAAAATGCGGCTTCAAGTGTTAATGAGATTTTCCTTAAATTTGGCCTAGTAACCTAGTTTTTGACCCGACATGACTCATATTCGAACTTGGCCTAGCTATTAGTTAGACAAATATTCTGACAAAGTTTCAACATGCTCAAGCCAGAAATGTGGCTTCTAGAGTGTAATCAAGATTTTCCTTAAATTTGGCCTAGTGACCTAGTTTTTGACCGGACATGACCCATATTCAAACTTGGCCTAGATATCAAAAGACAAACTTTCTAATAAAGCTTCAACATGCTCAAGTTTAAAATGTGGCTTCCAGAGTGTTAACAAGATTTTCCTTCAATTTGGTCTAGTGACCTACTTTTTGACCGGACATGACCCATATTCGAACTTGGCCTAGATATCATCAAGACAAACTTTCCGACAAAGTTTCAACATGGTCAAGTTTAAAATGTGGCTTCCAGAGTGTTAACAAGATTTTCCTTCAATTTGGCCTAGTGACCTAGTTTTTGACCCGACATGACCCATATTCAAACTTGGCCTAGATATCAAAAGACAAACTTTCTAATAAAGCTTCAACATGCTCAAGTTTAAAATGTGGCTTCCAGAGTGTTAACAAGATTTTCCTTCAATTTGGTCTAGTGACCTACTTTTTGACCGGACATGACCCATATTCGAACTTGGCCTAGATATCATCAAGACAAACTTTCCGACAAAGTTTCAACATGGTCAAGTTTAAAATGTGGCTTCCAGAGTGTTAACAAGATTTTCCTTCAATTTGGCCTAGTGACCTAGTTTTTGACCCGACATGACCTATTTTCGAACTTGGCCTAGATATCACTATGACAAACATTCTGACAAAGTTTCAACAAGCTCAAGCCAAAAATGCGGCTTCAGGAGTGTTAACAAGATTTTCCTTAAATTTGACCTAGTGACCTAGATTTTGACCCCACATGACCCAGTTTCGAACTTGGCCTAGAGTTGATCGAGATATATGTTCTGATAAACTTTTATAAAGATTGGATGAAAATGTTGCCTCTAGTGTAGTAACAAGCAAATGTTGACGACGGACGACGGACAAAAGGCGATCACAATAACTCACCTTGAGCAATACGTGCTCTGGTGAGCTAAAAATGTCAGGCCCCTAAAAAAGTGACAAAGGTGGAAAAGTCCACTTTAAGTTGTTCTAAAGTTATGGTTTGTTTGCACTGTATATCTGCATGTTCTTATCGATCTTCATACCAAGTTTTGAATTTATTCCATTGAAATATAAGTGAGAAACACTTTGAAAGGGAAGATAAATCAACAGGGTTCATTCTAGGATGCGCTTGTTCCCAATCCCTGTATTATAAATTTGTTCCATTCTCATGATCACTCACAGACTTGCAAGTTTCAAGTGAATCCGCCAAAATGGAAAAAAATTATAACTAATTAATGTAAAGTCAACAGGGTGACAGCGAGACGAAAGAGACCTGATCCCTGAGTGGCTCCCTGTCAGACAGACAGGCAACCTAAAAATTGAAATGTAGTCACTTGACTGTTTCTACAATATCACTTTTTGTGATTTTGTTACTGTGATGCAATAAGACCTCTTATTTGCTGGACGCAGCTCAAATGACAGATAGTGTTTATTCTCCCCATCTTTAACCTTGTATGCAGCCATTTTTTTCTTCTTACTACTAATATCTCCTCATTCTTACCTTTACTTTGTATTCATTGCACTAATTTAAATATAGAAATAATCTTACTGATCACCAAATATCTGATGTGACATTTCTGGACTAAAGCCTTCATAGTTGTATAAGTCTGATTCTTCTCTCACTGCAATAAAATACAGTACAATATTGTTATCAAGTAATTCACAAAACCACAAAAAAATGTCTCACAAATCTCTCTTATTATTCAACTTATCCCTATGAAGTGGGTACTCAAAAGAATTGTCTCACTGAGATGATTCTTTTGAGTACCCACATCATAGGGTTTACGGGTCAAATAATGATTTGAGAACATGCAAAATGCTGCTTATCTAGAGCTCTGGTTTTACGTATTGTTTTTTAAACAATATAGGGAATATAGGGGCAAGGATTGAATTCAATTGATCATCTCAGTCCTGTAGTAGCAACATTTAAATCTTTGAACATTTTGAAAGAGGCCCACCAACAGAAACATTGCTGTGAACATTTTCCAAATTATTTTGAAATCAGACCCGTTGTTTCAGGGATGAGGATTAACCTTGTGAGGGATCCCAATAGGCTAAGGGGATATTATATCATGTGAAGGAACCCATTGTTAGGACATTGAAAATGAAACACAAAGAGTCATCTGCTTTGAAAACATCCGATGAAAACAATGCAACATCTGGATGATACGAAGTATGGTTAAACCCTTTCCCACATACAACAAATTTATAGCAAGATGACTTTGAAAATATATCTACAAAAATGTGACATATCTCTATATATAAGAAATATTGATTGTTGAAGAGTTGAATGCATTGTGGCAAAAGGGGAAAATTTCTCATCAAGAGCAATTTCGACTTTTGACACAATGTTTTCAAAGGTTGTCTGCTGCAGAGGCGTCTGAACGCATCCGTATGTGGGAAAGGGTTTAATACAGAGTTGAAAACATGGTTGTAAAAGTAAACATTTCTCAAAACTACAAATTCCCTTTGTCTTATAATATTTCAAAATTCCAAAATTTACTTTATCAAATATTAAATGTTACTATTGTTAGCCGAGTAATGGAATGGGTTATCCCTTTTCCTTATATAGACGCTTTCTGACGCCTCTTCAGCAGACAGCTTTTTGAAAACATAGTGACAAAAGAAGAAATTGCTCAAAACGAGCAATTTCTCCTTTTGACACAATGTTTTCTACTTTAAGTCAAAGGTTATCCATTCAATTATAGAGATTTTCTAGTTTTTGACAAAATATGTTCAAAGTCGTCTGCTGCAGAATTGTCGTATGAGGGAATGGGTTAAAGCTTGTTCCATTTCATTGTCACATTCCAATCTGCCAATTTACATTATTCTTTAACTTAGTTGCAACATAAGCCTTATAAATAGCACTGCAGGCTAGGACATTAAATATAATGGTCATCTTTAATAACCATTATTCAGAGGGTTAGAAAATAATTTAAATGGTAACTTGATGGCAGACATGGGAGACCCTGATCAACATCAGACTGTCCAGAGGCACATGCTAATCTGATATAGACCTTTGCTGGTTATGAAGTCTTGAAGATTAATTTTCCTATGGCATGGTTCTGCCGATAGGTAGCAACACTCAATTCAATGTTTCAAAACCAGAGCTATATGAGGCAAGAATTTTGTATTCAAAAATCCTTATTTTACCATTGAACCATATGTTGTGGGAACTCAAAAAATCGTCTCTCTTACTCTCAGACAATTCTTTTGAGTACCCAACATAGAATTTGGGTTGGTAATAAGAGAAATAAAGTGGAAAAAGACTTCTTCACTCCCCCCTTATCTGGACATCTGAAAACTTTTCAGAGGTGTCCTAATTATAATGGTAAATACAGAGAACTAGATAAGGAAGAGCAAACTTGTCTTTTACAACCAATATTTATTGTGCGACTCAACTAAACTGTATGTTGTAGAGGATACTCAAAAATATCAACAACATACGGTTTGAGCGTCATTTAAGGATTTGTGATTTGTAGTGCTCTTCTTTATTTATCTAGAGCTCCATAAATATTTTTTCAAAATTGAACCTCAAGTGCTCACAAGGAAGTAGTACACATGTGTAATATTATACAATTATGGACTTTTCAGCTGTTATACATGATGTGATATGCACCAAAAAAAATCATTATCGCCGAGGTCAATAATGATTTTTTGGTACATATCAACATCATGTATAACAGCTGAATTTGGTTTGTTTGGAGTTTAACGCCGCTTTCAACAGCTTTGGTCATATCACGGCGGTCAGTGCACCTACCCATGTTTTCCTGGCTTTCCCACACCAGTACTTACACAACATTCTTTCGAAGCCACTGACTACTTTCTCACATATATCAGAGGTGAGAGGCAATGGAAAACATCGCCCGAAAGAATGTCGCCGCAACCGGGTATCGAACCCGTGACCTCCAGATCACGAGTCAGATACGCTACCAATTGAGCTACCCGGCCGGGCGTATAACAGCTGAAAAGCCCATAACTGTTTTATTGTATAACCCTCAATTTATCATATAGTTTTGATATTGATCAACTTAAAAGAAAACAGAGGACCACTCAAGGAACATTTCTGTTGTATGTTGTATTTCTGTCTCATGATAACAGTACCTTTTTGACATGATAACAGTCTAAAACGTGCGTCCAAAATGTTGGTAATGCACGTGCATGACGTCATTTAAAATAAATTACGTCACCGGAATGACCACTCGGAAGTTTACGTGGTCATTCGGAACGCGCCTTGGAAAATTCCGTAGCGTACGGATAAAGGCGAAGGATATTAATAGGCGGCTCGTGAGATTCCCCGGTCTTCCCTTGTTACTATTTATAAAACTGGTCAATATCAGAAAAAAACGGTCAATATCGCTAGATATTTTTTCTAAAAAATTACTTTTTAGCCAATGAAAAGGCGTCTATTTATAGGTTATATAATAAAATAAAATATTTACCTAGCTTGAACGTTATTGCTTCATTGGCATCACACTTGTAATCATCCAACTTATTTTTCATCAATGTTAAACCTGAAAAATGTAAAAGACAAATATATGATATTACAACCCTTTCATACTGGCGTCTTTACAAAACCGGATACCACTTAATACGTACATTTATTCTCGGTGTTGTACAGTGAACTCGACAGTTCCGGGTCAGTAATCAAATTAACGAATCTTGACTCTTTGAAAAGAAAGTTGAGAGAAACAAAACTACATAAAATGTTAAACAAATACTTCCTACCCACGATGATATAATTCAACAATTATACAAATTTGTTAAAATGTTTCTTTAGTGTCTGCAATTGCAAGCTGTAAATTTTACAGTTTCGGGTCGAACTTGCCATTTCCGGGTCACGTGACAAATGTTTATTTCTGTTATCAGGGGTAACCTCAAACAGCTGTTTTTTAATAACAAGATATTCATTTGTCATTTTTATTTAAATAATATGAAAAAAAGAACTAAAATATATCACTTGCAATTACCTATTGCCGCGAAAAACAGAACAGTGATGGGGCTAAAATTACAGTACACACTTTTATGCACGAATTTTTCAACCAACTAATAAGTCATATTTGACAAAAAATGTAAATTTTATTAACAAATTTTTAACATTGATTTATCACCATAAGCTTTAAATTATTCTTAAAAAGTTCCGAAAATAGTTTAACTAATAAATTGATAATTTTGAGAAATTCCTGTTGGCTGACCCGAAAGTGTCGTATGTGAACTAGGTCAAATTTATCCGCTAGTTTGGCATAAAGAACTTCGACAGGTCAATAAAAGATATATATCTTGTTCAGTAGTAAATAACCTATACATGTATGTGCAATACATAACTGTATTACTGAAATTATGGATACAATCAGCAATTTACGCTGTGATAGGTAAATAAAAATATTGAGATTTTGCTTTCGCGGGAATCGATGCAGTCATGTGATTCGAGATTACGACATCCGTTCTTGAAATGACAACGTCCTAAATCGAAGTGAAACTAGCCAAGCTAATGGGGAATATGACTTGATAATCAAATTGTCAAAATACTGTATCATTCTCGAATACTAAACATTTTTTTCCAAATTTGACCCGGAACTGTCGAGTTCACTGTAGTGTATATATAAGGACAAACTATGATCAAATAGGATAAAATTAAACCTGTAATATATCAATGTCCTGTGTGAACTATGATATAGGCATTGCCAATCTTTGTCAGTGAGCTGTGTCGAAGCTTTCGATAGTACTTAAATTTAACAAAGGACTGAGGAACGAAATACTAGTGGTACGCTTAAGCGTCACACTTTATTTATGCTAAAAAGAGAAAAGACAGCCAAGTCATGATTCATTGATGGAATGGGTAAATGTTTTTCTAATTTTGAATAATTAAACATAATCAGACATCCTTCGCGAATTTCACAAGCAACCACTATGTTACGAAAATAGATTAGTTTCATGTGGCCAGAATGAATGAGTATGGAAATAGGAAATGCGCAAAAAGGTGTTTCTGTGGAAAATGAATTTTCAAATGAAAACATTAAAGAAATGGGAATGAATTTTGATAACAAACGCTAAAGTATCATGTCATGGGACATTTCTGATTTGGAAAACATATGATAACATCACTACAGTATTGTTCTTTCTTACCCGCCATCTTTCAGTTGGCGCTTTCACCACAAAAGCTGGTTCCCAATTCAGGCAAAAGTGAATTTGCGCATGCTCAGACATTTTGTCAACCCCGCGAAAGTAGATCCATCCCGATCTGAGAGATTTTAATTTTCGTACAAAAGTATCGAAAGGTAACTCAGACACTATTTGATTCTGATTATAATAGGGTTTGTATAATCATTTTGTATTTGAGTTTTTTCGATCGTTTAGAATAATAGAAATACCTGAAAAACTGTCATGAAAAATAGCGCGGACCAGGAAAAACAAGAACGCGGACGTGAATGAAAAACGGAAGCACCCCGAGGAATACGGGCACGAAATTACTTAATTGTTTCATATAGGGACTGGTGAAATGAAGGAGAAATCGCATCAAATCTCATACTTAGTTTTTCATTGCTTAATAAGACATTTATCAATGGGTATATATGATTTAGTGTTGTTTCGATGCTGATTAAAATCATTATTTCTCTTTTCTTTGGATTCGTTCAATAATTCTATGGCTTCTAAGATAATATTCATGATTGTACAAAATATACCAAATTGGATAACAATAACTGAAATCATATCAGGAATCACCTTCCATTGTGTGTCATGTGTGTTCCAATGCTTTGACTTTAAATTTGTTAATAAATCTTTTGAAAAATCTATTAAATAAACATAAATAAATTTAAATAATTAATGATCACCATTTCTTCTATTTTGGCTAACATCAGTGGTGTAGTTACATTGGTAGAGCATCCACCTCGAATGTGGAGGTCGCAGGTTGGATCCCGGACTGGTCATACCAAATTCTTTAAAAATTATAGTATTGCTTTTCCTCCATGGTGCTCGGGGTTGTGGGGTTAGCTGACTAGTTGGTGTCAAGATAGATGGACGACTAGAACATAAAAAATGTTTAAAGTGCATTAAAACATACAATTAAACAAATCATTTGTTGTGATGTAATAAAAAGGCATAAATTGACAATTCATTACTATAGCGCAGGTGCATAATAAGTAACTTAGTTAGGAATTAAGGCATGGGGCAATCACCCAAATTGGCAAGCGCACAACATGAGGGTTGATATAGACCTGCATATTAATGTTTAAAGTTTACTGTGTTCTTCATGCAGTTGAGCCATTCATGCACTTATACTGTGATGTACGTTGCTTAACTTCTTGAAAAAGCCAACCACTTTACCAAGGTCTCTAAATAAGCTGGCTTCTAGTTCTACATCAATGCTGAAGGCTGTAGAAGTGGTATTTGTACCTATACCCCATTCTCGTTACATTTCTCTCTATTTTCTATTGAGTACACCGGAGCAGAGCCTATGTTAGTTGTAACATTACTTGGGACCACTGGTGGCCGGGATGATGGTGATGTCAACCCAAAATCCCACCGCTGCCACCATTTGTAACATGTACTGTGTGCTTTACTTTGTGAAAAAGCCAAACACTCTACTAATGTAGCTATGAAAGGCTGTAGAAGCAGTATTTGTACCTACATGTATACCCAATTCCTGTTTTAATAGTAAGACACTCACAGGCCTATAGTATATTGAGGCATTTGGAAATGTTTAAGTCAACAAATCTGCAGCAGACAACTTTGAAAACATTTAGTTTAATTTTAGAATATGGATACTCTATATTTATGAAAGAATAATTATTGAATAAAGTTGATAATATTGTGGCAAAACGAGAAATTGCTTATTGTATGCAATTTCATCATTATGTCAAGTTAATTTCAAAAGTCTCAGAATGCATCTAGATAGGATATAGACACTTTGAATATTGATTAATTAATTATTGTTAATGTAATCTGTTCATTTTAATTTCAGATCAAATAAACAAAACAGATTGAAATTGTTTACATGTTTTGTGTTGACTGATACAGCAGATTGGTCTTTAGCTTAAAGAAAATCTCAAGCACTATAAGGTAATTCAAATCAACAGATCTTTAACCTTTCCCTCATACAACAATTCTGTAGCAGACAACTTTTAACATGTTTTGTCAAAAGGTAGAAAATCTCCATAATTGAATGGATGACCTATGACTAAAAGTGGAAAACATTGTGGCAAACGGAGAAATTGCTTGTTTTGAGCAATTTCTTCTTTTGTCACTATGTTTTCAAAAAGCCGTCTGCTGCAGAGGCGTCAGAAAGCATCTATATGAGGGAAAGGGTTAACTCATTCCCTATAGATGACATTTGATTACTCAATTGTAGCTGACCTTCAAAATCCTTATGGATAAAAGGAAATTTCTCATTTCCCATAAAGTTTTAATATCTTGAAATTCCACGTCGAGATGTAATGTCTATGCCCTCAAATTCCATGATTTAGAGGCAATAAGTTCTTGTCATTTTACGTAACTTTCATTTGACCGAGACAGTGCTAAGATTATATTTAAGTCTGCCTACAGGAAAATTAACAGTGGCATTACTCAGGAAGCTCATTTGTTAGTGATGTGAAAGTTATTCTTTCCGAAGTGCAATTGTATCGTTTATATGAGTGATATTTTGAGTCTCACAACATATGGTTTAATGATTGAGTGATTGGGGTTTAATGCCATTTTCAACAATTTTTCAGTCATATAGCAGTGTCCATTTCACCTACTTTTGTGTTTCCTGGCTTTACCACACCAGTACTCCACACAACAAACTTTCCAAGCAACTGGCTGCTTTCCCACATAGAATGTTAGGCCATTGGTTTAAGACGATTGGTGCTAGTCACAGTGACTTTTGTCAAAAGTCGGAAATAATGTTGACCAATCTGGGGTTCAAACTCACATCCCCTGAATTGACAGCCTGTGCTGCTACCGACTGAGATACCGGGCTCAGCACATAGGGTTGAAGGGTCAAAGAAGGATTTTAGAACATGAAATATATACTCTATTTAGAGATTTGTGACAGTTTTGTATGATACAGCATACATATGATTTTACAGGCAAAGATGCCTCCAAAGTCCAAAAGAAATAAAGCTGTAAATATCAACCCGGATGAGTTTCTCCTTAACTGTGAGTGGATGGACTGCAAGGAAACATACACAAATATGGATCAGTTTACAGAGCATGTGACAGCCCACCTGTCACAGCATATTGTTGCAGAAAGTCAAGGACAAGTGCAAGAACAAACACGTAAATTACAATTCTTTACTCAATTAATTTGCTCCCATCTAACAAATCTGCAGCAGACAACTTTTAAAACATCTTAGCAAGAAATGGAATTTCTCTACTTCTACTAGAGGTAACTCATTAACATTGTTTTGATTGTTTGGTGTTTAAGTCTGTTTTCAAAGGTATTACATTAATAATATCCCTTAACATGTGTTTCTTGGCTTGATGTACTCTTAACATCTATTCCCAGACGCCAGTAACAATTGACTTTTTCTAATCATTTGAAAGAATAAATTCATGGCTTAGCTTGGGTTTGAGCTCGCAGCTCCTGGATTAATAACCCTTATCGTTTCTGACTGATTTATCACGACTTGATTCAATAAATGTTTGACAGAATTATGAATAGGGTAATTTTGAATGGTTTGTTCATTTTCCATTGTTGTCAAAAATTGATATGTTCATTTTCAAAAATGTTGTCAAAAATGTTCGTCTTCAGAGGTGCCAGCAGTAAGCTCTAAAGAAAACTATAACATGCTATTTTACCCTTTCTGACACCTCTGCAACCGATGTTCTTTGAAAACATTGTGTTCAAAAGTGAAATTGCTCATATTGAGCAATTTCTCCTTTTGTCACAATGTTTTCTCCTCTATTCGATTACCATACTTTCATTTGGAGAGATTTTCCACCCTTTTGCTTATATGTTTTTAAATTGGTCTGCTGCAGATTTGTTGTATGTGTAAAAAAGTTAATTCATCAAAGGTGATGTCTTTTGTGAAGGGTGTTCCAGGAAAAAATGTCGGGGGTTCAACGACCACTTATATTTTAGGGTGCCACTTAGATCTATCAAGTTTTAATTATTTTTTAGGCAATTTTATTTTTTTCCTGGAACAGCCCTTAAGGGAAAACTACTGCCATTGTTCAATTTTTCCAGAATCATTTTCATGCCATTGGAGAGAGTGTAGCACTGAAATTGATGGAGAAACTTCAGACTTCGAAAGACATGTGTACTTCCACATCTTTCATGTGAAAATTAAATGTATCGGTTCTCTGCTTACTGAGAGGACCGGACAGAAAGCCTGTACTCTGGGCACGCAGTGTAGAAACCTGATTCCTGAGCTACCAGAGCGATTGGAATGTGGATGGAGCTTTTGTCATGTAAGTATTAGTTCTGTTTTAACCCTTTTCCTACATATAGATGCTTTCCCACACCTCTGAAGCAGAGGGCTTTAGAAAACATTGTGTCAAAAGGAAGATATTGCTCATATTAAATGAACAATTTCTCCGTTTGTCACTATGTTTTTAACTCTAGTAACTATACTTTCATTGACAGATATATCCCCTATTTCTGCATACATACTTTCAAAGTTGTCTGCTGCATATTTATTGTATGTGGGAAAGGTTAAACCCCCCTTTCTTACACATGGATGCATATTTAGCTCGACTATGCGAAGAATAAGGGGAGCTATTGTAGTCACACCGGCATCGCCGTCTGTGTTGGTTAAAACTTTTGTGCAAGCTAGCATCTATTACCCTTATAACTTGCATTTGCCTAGGCCAATGATCTTCAAACTTACTATGGACATTCTTCATAGCAAGTTGGTGATGCCTACACAGTTTGGAGTCAGTAGGTAAAAGGTCAAGGTCACTGTAACTTTCTATATAGAAACAGTTCATGGTTAAAGTTTTTGTGCAAGCTAGCATTTACCCTTATAACTAACATACGCCTAGGCCTATGTACTTTAAAATTTGTATGGACATTCTTCATAGCAAGTTGGTGATGCCTATAATCTTTGGAGTCAGTAGGTCAAAGGTCAAGGTCACTGTGACCTTCTATATGGAAACAGTTCATGGTTAAAGTTTCCGTGCAAGCTAGCATTTACCCTTATAACTAACATTCACTTAGGCCTAGGTCAAAGGTCAAGGTCACTGTGACCTTTCTGTAAAGAAACAGTTAATAGTTAAAGTTTTTGTAAAAGCTAGCATTTACCCTTATAACTTACATACGCCTAGGCCTATGATCTTCAAACTTGGTATGGACATACATCATAGCAAGTTGGTGATGCCTCAAGAGTTTGGAGTCAATAGGTCAAAGGTCAAGTTCACTGACCTTCAATACAGAAACACTCCTTGCTTTAAAACTACTGATTGCTTAGGCCTATGACCCTGAAACTTAGTTTAGGTAATGGTCATGATGAGCACTTGACTCAAACAGGTCATGGGATCATAAGGTCAAAGGTCAAGGTCACTTTGACCTTTAATGAAAAAAAAATAACTTTGAACTAGTTGCATATGATGCAAATTGTTGCCCTATGGTTAAAGGTTTGCGTGCAACTACATTAAGAGTCCATATCTTAGTAACTACTTGATGCATTCCATTGAAACGTTATACAACCCTTCCCAACCATCACACCTATGAAAATAATCAAGTTAAATAACTCTATCCTGCATATAATGCAAATTATCACCCTTTAAGACATTGTGGTTAATGTTTAGCATGCAACTACATTAGAGTCCATTATCTCAGTAATCAAATAAGCGGTAGAATAGTCGAGCATTCTGTCCTCCGACAGCTCTTGATTATGCCTCTGCAGCTGTCAACCTCTGAAAACATATTCATAATGAGCAAACATCGAACATTATTAATATAAGCTGTAGGCTTGTTTAGCAATTGATGAAGAAATAAATAGGTTTTTATACGCCCGTCCGTTTTGAAAATGGAACGTACTATAGTTTTACCTGCGGCAGGCGGGCGGCGTCACGTATGTTGTCAGCTAAATAACTTTTGAAGCCTTTGTCCAATCATCATCAAATTTGGGCAGAATGTGAATTGGCAAAAAAACAGGACGGGCGTATTTTGTGACATTTGGCGCTCTAGTTTAAAATGAATTCAATTTAATTACTTGACTTATATCAATTAGTTATGCACATGTCTTTGGTTTTTTAAAGAGGCCCCTAACAATATAACTATGACAAATGTTCGGCAATTTTATTGCCAGTTTTTAACTAAGTATATCATTTATGCAGTTTTAGTTCAAACAACATCTTTTAGATAAATCTTTTCCCTCATTTGTACAACTTTTGTTACCTTTTCAGCAAAACAACTTTGGAAACTTTATGGGTAATGGAGAAATTGCTCAATAAGAGCATGTCCTTTTTTTCTTCAATAATATCAAAACTGTATCAAAATTAAACTTAATATATTTACAAGTCTTTCCTGTAATGTTTTTAAATCAATTACTTTAAAAATGAGCTGTTTCTCCTTTTGCCATAATGTTTTCAACTCTATTTTAATATGTATTTTTTGTATTTACATAAATTTTCTATATTCTAGCCTAGATATTTTCAGTCATCTGTTGCAGATTTATTGAATGAGATTAATTAGAAACAACCGTGAATGAAACATACACTTCTTTCAAATGCCTTTTTCTTTATCTTTCCTGTAACCTTGTTCATTGGGTGATTTTTACTGTAATTTTTAGCAATTCTATGAGAATGCAGAGATGTTTTATCGCCATGTGGAGAATCATACTTCATGCTATCCAGACGGGAACTGTATAGAAAATGGCTGTCCTTGCCAGTGGGAAGGTCAGTGTTCACTCTTATAACCCTTACCCAGAGGACTAGATCAGGGGGAGTAACCTGATCTTTTCGTCTCTTTGAGATGATTCTTTTGAGTAACTACAACATAGGGTTTGAGTGTCAAATAAGGATTTAAGATCATGAATAATGCCCGTTATCTAGAGCTCTGCTTTCCCATATGGAGTTGCAATTAGATCCCCATTTTGCTATAATGTTTTTACCGCCATTAATTAACCTTTTCCCAGATACAACAAATCCGCAGCAGATGACTTTATAAACCTCTTGGAAAATCATCTATAAGTGAAAGTATATTTATTAAAAGGTTTCGAAAACATTTCGGCAAAACGAGAAATTGCTCATGATTGCCACTTTGTTTTCAAAAGTCCTATTCTGCAGAGGCGTCAGAAAGGGTTAAACAATATTTTTGTCTCAATTTGTTTAAGTCATCAACTGCAGATTGTTGCATATTGGGAAGGATTTTATCCTTTCCCTGATTCTGACAGCATTTTAAGCTTTTGTAAAAGAAACATGAGAAATGAAAAAATTCCTAATAAGAACACATTACCTCCAATTTTCCAGACCTCGCATGCTTTCTAAGGCAGACAAGTTTTGAAGCGTTATATTGGAGAAATGGTTTACTATTCAACTTTTTAAGCAATTTACGAATAATTCAATATGAGAACTGGCGTGATTGACTGCCAGTGGGCACTCATGTTGTTCAGACACATTTTAAGTCTTCACGTATACATACAAAATTATATCTGCTGCAATGGCGTCAAAAGTTGGTCTGGATCACTTGCTATCAAACACTTAACTCAGTGAGATGATTCTTTTGAGTACCTACATGAAAGGGTTTGGTTGGATAATGCGAAAGATATTTTGGGGAAAAGAGCTGTAAACCCCTTCTTATCTGAAAAATTGTTGAAAGCTCCGTGAATCACCAAATAATCAATCAACAATGCTTAAAGTGAAATACTGTTGAAAATTAACTGATATAAGTCAAGCTTCAACGTGATAGCCATAACCTTTTCCCGCATACAGACACTTTCTGATGCCTCTGCAGCAGACTTCGTTTGTAAACATAGTGGCATAAGGAGCATTTCATCCCTTTCATAACAAATGTTTCAACTCTTCCTAGCCTAGTACTGGTTTGTTTACCCAGGGATCATGAATAAGTGAACTGTCGCCATGATATAGCTAAAATCAGCATAAAACCCAAAAAAACTAAACTGAACTTTTAATAATAATACTTTTGCTTGAAGAGATTTCACAGTAGTCATAAATAATTCTTTCATCTATAGATATTTTCCATTTTTTTGCTATTGATTGTTTTTAAAAGTCGTCTGCATCAAGCTTGTTATCCCCTCGGCTAACGAAGTTTGCGAGGGGATATAGTAACGGGGCTGTTCGTTAGTCTGCGTGTCCGTCCGTAACAACCTTGTGACCACTACACTGAATATCCTTCGACCGATCTTAACCAAACTTGGTATAAAGTTAGTATATGGCAAGGTTTAGAAGCCTATTTTTCAAGGTCATAGGTTAAAGGTCAAGGCCAAAATTTGACTTTGACTTTGACTATTTTTCCCATTTCAACAACCTTGTGACCACTCACTCTACACTAATCATCCTTTGACCGATCTTAACCAAACTTGGTATACAGTTAGTATATGGCAAGGTCTAGAAGCCTATTTATTTTCAATAATGTAGGTCATACATTAAAGGTCAAGGTCAGAATTTGGTTTATTTGGGGATATAGTATTAGTAACGGGGCTGTTTGTTCGTCTGCGCGTCCGTCCGTAACAACCTCGTGACCACTCTACACTGAACATCCTTCGACCGATCTTAGCCAAACTTGGTATACAGTTAGTATATGGTGAGGGGATGCATCCGCTTTGCGGTGCCATTGTTGTATTCAGAAAAGGGTTAATTTGGCATGGCACAATATTTTCTTCTCTTTTATCAAATTTATACTTTAAACTTTCAAGATACATGTTATAATATTTTTCTTCATACATTTTTGACCGCCTCAGTGGTGTATTATTGGTAGTGCATCGGCCTCGGGTCCAGGAGGTCGTTGGTTCTATCCCTGACCAGGTCATACCAAAGACTTTTAAAATGGTAGTAATGGCTGTCCTCCTTGACGCTCATGGTTGCCGTGTTAGCATTACGACTGACTGGCTGGTGTCGGGGTAAATGGACCAGTAGTACTGGTAACTTACCCAGGAAACAGCGTGATATAACTGAAAAATTATAGAAAGCGGGGTAAAACATCAAAGAATCAATCAAATCTGTGTGTTTTCAGGCTGCAACGTAAAGGTGAAATCCAGGTACAAACTACGTGAACATCTAAGGAGTCACACACAAGAAAAAATCGTTGCTTGTCCCACATGTGGAAACTTGTTTTCTAGTCGTACAAAATACTTTGATCATGTGACAAGACAGATGGATGTCTACACAGGTATGTAAACAACTAGACTAGTACTATCTTTAATTGTTAACAGGATATGATATCTTATTATAAAGCTGTCTGCCTCGAAATTATTTAAGGAAAAACTTTCCAAAAATTGAAAGCATAATTTTGAAACGGAGTTTGAAATGTAATCGGAAAGAAGGAGACATTGCTTTTTAGCTCACCTGAGCTTTGCTCAAAGTGAGTTATTGTGATCGCCTTTTGTCCATCGTCCGTCGTGCGTCGTGCGTCAACTTCTTCTCCTCAGTAACCAGTGGGTCAATTTGGATGAAACTTCACAGAAAGCATCCTCTCAATGACCTCAATGACCTCACCAGATTTCCTTCAAATTTTTAGGATCCATGCAGAATTCTGGTTTCCATGGCAACGAAATGAAAAAAACTTCAAAATTCTTCTTCTCCCAAACTGGTTGGCAGATTTTCAAATAATTTTGTAGAAATGTTCCTTGGATGACCCTCTATGAGATTCCTTCAAACCATGTTGATTGGTCGAAAAACATGGCCGCCAGGGGGGGCGGGGCTATTTTGCCTTATATGGCTATAGTGAAAACTTAAAAAATCTTCTTCTCCGAAAGTGTCTGGCCGATTTTCAAATAATTTTGTAGAAATGTTCCTTATGTGACCCACTATCAGATTCCTTCAAGCCATGTTGATTGGTCGTCAAAAAAATCTTATCCTCCGAAAGTGTCAGGCCTATTTTCAAATAATTTTGTGGAAATGTTCCTTGGATGACCCTCTATCAGATTCCTTCAAGCCATGTTGATTGGTCGAAAAACATGGCCGCCAGGGGGGCGGGGCTATTTTGCCTTATATGGCTATAGTGAAAACTTAAAAAATCTTCTTCTCCGAAAGTGTCTGGCCGATTTTCAAATAATTTTGTAGAAATGTTCCTTAAGTGACCCACTATCAGATTCCTTCAAGCCATGTTGATTGGTCGTAAAATATGGCCGCCAGTGGGCAGGGCTATTTTGCCTTATATGGCTATAGTGAAAACATAAAAAATCTTCTTCTCCCAAACTGGTTGGCAGATTTTCAGATAATTTTGTAGAAATGCTCCTTAGATGACCCTCTATTAGATTCCTTCAAGCCATGTTGATTGGTCAAAAAACATGGCTGTCAGGGGGGCGGGGCTATTTTGCCTTATATGGCTATAGTGAAAACTTAAAAAATCTTCTCCTCCGAAAGTGTTAGACCGATTTTCAAATAATTTTGTAGAAATGTTCCTTGGATGACCCTCTATCAGATTCCTTCAATCCAAGTTGATTGGTCGAAAAACCTGGCCGCCAGGCGGTGCGGGGCTATTTTGCCTTATATTGCTATAGTGAAAACTTAAAAAATCTTCTTCTCTGAAAGTGTCCGGCCGATTTTCAAATAATTTTGTAGAAATGTTCTTTGGATGACCCACTTTCAGATTTCTTCAAGCCATGTTGATTGGTCAAAAAACATGGCCACCAGTGGGCAGGGCTATTTTGCATTATATGGCTATAGTGAAAACTTAAAAAATCTTCTCCTCCAAAAGTGTCTGGCCGATTTTAAAAAAAAATTGTAGAAATGTTCCTAGGGTGGCCCTCTATCAGATTCCTTCAAGCCAAGTTGATTGGTCGGAAACTATGGCTGCCAGGGGGCGGGGCTTATATGGCTAAAGTGAAAAAAAATAAAATCAGGTGAGCGATTCCAGGGCCATCATGGCCCTCTTGTTTTTTGTATTTTAATATTTTCTCCTTGTTTCACCATGTTTTCAACTAGTCTGCTGCCAAGGCATTGAAATTCATCTGTACCAGGGAAACCATTAACTATCAAGCTTTTCTCACATACAATAAATCTGCAGCAGATGACTGAAACTCTAAAATTGATAGTATGATTATTGAATAGAGATGAAATCATTGTGGCAAATGAAGAAATTGCTCATTATGAACAATTTCTCCTTTTGCCACAATGAATTCAAAAGCTGCAGAGGCTTCTTTAAGCGGGAAAGGGGGGGTTAAACTGTTTTAAAATTTTCTTTTTTCTTAATACATTACTTTCTGTTGCAAGTTTCTTTAAAAGGTCACCTTCTTATACTTGCAAAATCCATATCATCTTAATCTTTTCTCAGTTAAAACAAGTTTGTCCTTGGTGGCAGATGACTTTTTAAAACACTGTGGAATAAGGACAAATTGTTTGGAACAAGCATAAAGTTTTGTAAGGAAATGCAGCATAGCATTGAACAAGATCTAAAACAGTTTTAAGCAGAAAATAATTTAATACCCTTAAATGTATGTATATGAAATAATTTACAAATAAATAAAATAACAAAATATATCGATTATTTTCAACATCAACACGAGGATGGATGTCAATTAACCCGTTTCTACATACAACAAAGTAGCAGTAGATGGCTTTGAAACATCTGCTTAATTATTGAAAGTCTCTTAATGAATATAGTTGATGAGTTATTTCTCCTTTTGCCACAATGTTTTCAAACAACTGCTGCAGAGGCGTCTATATGTGTGAAATCGTTAATTACATCTAAGTAAGTAGCAACATTTGTCGGTTTGCATATTTTGAGACCACATGTCCCGTGTTTGATATCCGTTTGCATTGGTCATGGTGGATTGCTCTTTGGCAAGTCACATTGTCATAGCAGAGTACTTGTAAGTCAACAAGGAGTCATGAATAAGTGTACTGTTGATGTTATATCAATTAAATAATGTTGAAAATGGTGTTGAAGAAATCAAATAAATTAATACATGTAAATAAACAAGAATTGTCAACAATTGAATGGCACTTACAGAAATTTCTCTTTGATTTATTTGGTATCAATGTCATGGTCAGATATCATTGTTGCCACTGCAGGGTATAACTTTTCAAAACTTTGTGGAAAAAAACTAAGAAATTATCATTTTCCATCTATGTTTTCAACCGTAGCAACATCATGCTTTTACCAAACATATTTTTAGCTCACCTATACACAAAGTGCAAGGTGAGCTTTTGTGATCATTTTCACATTTTCCTACAAACGACTTCTCCTCCTAAACCAATTAACCAAATTCAAAGTAATTTTAAAGGAATGTTCCTTGGGTGAATCTCTTTCAATCTTGTTCAAAGAATTCTATTCCATGCAGAACTATGGCTGCCACGGCAACAAAAAAGGGGAAATTAACCAAAACTTAAAAAATCTTCTTGTCCAAAAGTACTGGCCCGATTTGAAAATTATTTTGCACAAATGTTCCTTAGTGTACCCTCTACCAAGATTGTTCAAATATTTCCGATCCGTTGAAAAACATGGCCGCCAGGGGGAAGAGCTTATTTTCCTTATATGTGCATTGTAAAAACTCTAAAAAATTTCTTGTCCAAAAGTACTGGCCCGATTTGAAAATTAGTTTGCACAAATGTTCCTTGAGGCCTTTACTAAGATTGTTCAAATATTTCCAATCCGTCGAAAAACATGGACGCCAGGGGGCGGAGCTTGTTTTTCTTATATGTGCATTGTAAAAACTTTAAAAATCTTCTTGTCCAAAAGTACTGGCCCGATTTGAAAATTATTTTGCACAAATGTTCCTTGAGGCCTTTACCAAGATTGTTCTATGTGCATTGTAAAAAAGTTTGATTAAATCAGGTGAGCGATATAGGACCATCATGGTCCTCTTGTTCTGAAAATGCTTTAAACTTGTTCAAAGAATTCTATTCCATGCAGAACTATGGCTGCCACGGCAACAAAAAAGGGGAAATTAACCAAAACTTAAAAAATCTTCTTGTCCAAAAATACTGGGCCGATTATTTTGCACAAATGTTCCTTAGTGTACCCTCTACCAAGATTGTTCAAATATTTCCGATCCGTTGAAAAACATGGCCGCCAGGGGGAAGAGCTTATTTTCCTTATATGTGCATTGTAAAAACTTAAAAAATCTTCTTGTCCAAAAGTACTGGCCCGATTTGAAAATTATTTTGCACAAATGTTCCTTGAGGCCTTTACCAAGATTGTTCAAATATTTCCCATCCGATGAAAAACATGGATGCCAGGGAGCGGAGCTTGTTTTCCTTATATGTGCATTGTAAAAAAGTTTAATTAAATCAGGTGAGCGATATAGGACCATCATGGTCCTCTTGTTCTGAAAATGCTTGCCAAGCAGACAAATATTTATAAGCACATCACATTAATGGTTAACCCTCTTTATTATATATACACTTTCTGACGCCTCTGCTGCAGACGGCTGTTTGAAAACATGACTACAAAAGAAGAAATTGCTCAAAACAAGCAATTTCTCCTTTTGTCACCCTGTTTTCAACTATTCAATTATTGAACTTTAATTTAAAGGGAGTTCAAATATGTTTGGGGAATGTTTTTTAAGTCGTCTGCTGCAGATTTGTTGTTTATGGGAAAGGGTTAACCAACTGCAGATGATTTTTGATGCATCTGCATCAGACAAATTTCGAAACTATCTGGTATGATGAGCAATTCACACTTTGGTCACAATCTTTTCAAATACTTTCAATAAACATACTTTCATTTAGGGTTTTTCCCAGATGCTTTAAAAATCTTCTGACGCAGATTTGTTGTGTTTGATTCCAGAGATTTCCATGTTCACACATTGATTTCAGAAGTCGTCAGTTCCATATGCTTTCAAATATTAGGTTTTCGTCCATACATAACGAAAACATAAACAAAATTAATACTGATGAATATTTCTGAGTTTAGACTAGTTGAACTCTATGATTGGGGCAGTTGTTTCTGGTATGTATTAATCGCGAGGACGCAAAAGACACTGATTTAGCATTACAATCGCCTAGTCAATTTATTTTTAGATTGAATATTTATGGATATAGAGGTGTGGTTTAATTTGTTGTTCACTCCTTATGACATAGTCTTACACAATAACTAAAAAATAAATGACATGGATGGTATGAAATTATTTATGTATATTTATTATCATTATCCACACGAGATCGTAGATGATGGCAAAACTAGTTTATAGTTTATAGTGGTCATGATGCACAAAACAGTGATTGAACATTATCATTGTCTTGTCAGTCATTTAACCCCTTCCTACATATAGACATTTTTCGAGGCTTCTGCAGCAGACGCCTTTTGAAAACCTTGTGGAAAAAGAAGAAATTGCTCCTTTTGTCACAATGTTTTCATCTTTATTTCAGAAATTATACCTTCATTTATACAGATTTTATATATTTCTGACTAGATGTTTTCAAAGTCGTCTTGCTGCAGATTTGGTATATGTGGAAAAGTTTTTTTTAGTAAACAGATATCGCCTATAGATATATTTATCTTATCTGCATTGTAGGTAAATAGTATGGTAATGAAAGTATAACTTTGTGGACAAATAAAAAATATAGGAAAACTTGTTTCCCTTCCCGTAGATCTGAAATGAGTTGATGAGGACTAGCCACCCTCAAGGATTGCTTCATAATTTGATTTGGTCATGCTGCAATGCATTTGATGGGTCTACTAGAAGTAGTGGTATGAATTTGTGGAGAAATGGGATAAAAATGTCCCTTATCCATATAGTTCTGGAGACTAGCTGCACAATGGAATTTTCATAATTTATTTTGGATGATGTTGCAATGCACTAGGACTAAATTCAAACCAGTCCCCAATCACTTTCATTATTGGCTCACGTAATACTGATGGTAAATGGAGGTAGATGAATGGCAAAGAGCGAGCCAATAAGCCACTGTAGTAGTAAGTCTGTGGAAACTTGGCGCATACGGCATGTATGATTGTGTTGACGATAGGGGTTAGATCTGGAGATGTCGCATCTTCATGATTTTTCATTTTAAACTTGGGTGTAAAACAGTCTTTTCCGTAATCTTGTCTTACTTCATTACTAGCTGATTTCCACCATCTTTCAGCTGTGGCATGTTTGTCATAGGCAAGGATTCCTTGAAAATAAGGGAAGACATTTTATTTTCACTTCATGAGGCTGACAATAGTGATTTCTTACACATCTGAACAGGATGTATTCAATGGAAGCTCATAAGAAAATAAAACTGTTTTCCTTAACCCTTTCCCTCATATAAACGCTTTCTGATGCCTCTGCAGCAAACAGCTTTTTGAAAATATAGTGACAAAAGAAGAAATTGCTCAAAATGAGCAATTTCTCCTTTTGCCACAATGTTTTCCACTTTTAGTTGTAAGGTTATCCGTTCAATAATAGAGATTTTCCATGTTTTGAAAAAATATTTTCGAAGTCATCTGCTGCAGAATTGTCGTAGTAGGGAAAGGGTTAATGTATTCATAATATGTGTATTCTGGTTTGGTTTCTTGATGCATAAATAATCCCTAATTTAACAGGACAGAATAATTGTCTGCATCAACAATTTAGATTTAAAGTAGACTCAAACCACAATTATTTCCATTTTATTAGCTCAACATGGCGGCCATGTGACATAAGAAAAAGGGTAAAATGACAATACTTTTGACTTTTTTTGCTCTGAAGGGGCTTGTCTCATGGCATGCTTTTATGCCATGATAACTATTTTTAGCTTGTCTAAAGTCGGGTTATTGCGATAGCCTTGAGGGCGTCAACCTCACAAAACTTTTACCTCACCTTATAACTCAAAAACCGTTCAACATTTTCAAATGAACTTGGTACACAGTCATGTTCCTAGGAACAATACGCATGTGTTTACCAAGTCACATAACTCTTGCTTTAATAATTATTCAGTATTGCCCAATTTTCGTCTTGCAAAATAGCAGACAATCGTTGGAGTTATGTGGCACTCTTGTTAGAAATTTCCGAGTGGATCCAGTTTACCTGTTCTATATCCACTTGGTATTACTGTTGATACTTTGATTCCCCAAACTTGCATTTCATATCGCATAACCTCAGAAAATGTCGCAAGTGCTGACTTTGATGCACAATACACACCCAACAGCGGTACTGGAGCTAGTCCTAGAAAAACATTCAGATACAAGTTTGTAAAAACTTTAACACAAGTGTTGGAAATTATTTTTGTAAAATTTTAACAATCATAATAAAACAAGATCATTCATTTTGTATGGTCCAAAAAGGGTCAATAACCTATCAGAACAGTACAGGTTCTTAACCCTTTCCGATATACAACAAATCTGCAGCAGACGTATTTGAAAGGATATGGCAAAAATATGTTAAATCTCTATAGATTAAGGTCTAATTACTTAAAAAAAAGTTGAAAGCATTGTGGAAAATGGTTATATTGCTTGTTTTGAGCAATTTCTCCTTTTGTCATTGTGTTTTCAAAAGTCGGAGATGTAACAGGCCTTGTTTGCTGAATGTTTTATTTTACTTTGAATAAGAAAAATAATGCAGTTAAATTCATCTATAACCTTGTACTGATTTTATAGAAAAAATGTTATACATGTAATAATTTTTAAAATAAATTTGGATAAACAGTTGAAATCTAGGTGGTAAAAAGAGAAATTGCTCTTCAGAGTCAATTTTTAACCCTTTTCCACATACAGACGCTTTCTGACGCCTCTGAAGCAGACGACATTTGAAAACATGGTGGCAAAAGAAGAAATTGCTCATGATGAGCAATTTCTCCTTTTGCCACAATATTTCCCACTTTGAGTCATTGGTTATCTATTCAATTATAGATGACAAAATAGGATCAAAGTCGTCCGATGCAGATTTCTTGTTTGTGGAAATGGGTTAAACTAATCACAGTTTGTTTTCAAGTCGTCCACTTGGCAGTGAAAAAAAAGAGTCCACTGTGTCAGGGAAAGGGTTACAGCCAGATATCCAAAGAACATACCTGTGTTGCTTGCAATATTCACCAGACGGCCCTTACTTTTCCTGAGGAGGGGGAAGAAAGCTCTGCAAATATTGATTGGTCCCATGATGTTGACGGACATAATCTTGTTGATATCTTCCGTCGTCATGGTCTCAATGTTTCCGATGAAGCAGACTCCTGCATTGTTTACAATACCCCACAGGTCTACAATGATAAAAAAATATAAGTTTTTCCTCTGCTATTATTTCAGTCATGTCACTCCAAAAAGACCTGCAGAGGTTATATAAATTCCTATATGACTTTATATGGGTTTTAGTGAAAAGTGTTCCCCAGAGGGTTCAATTATGCTTCTGCAAATGTGATTTGATAGTTTGGTGTTTAATGCAACAATTGTTCAGTTATATCACGGCGTTTCATTGGTCCATTTATCCTGCCACCAGCCAGACAGTCGAAATGCTAACCCCTGCAACCCTGAGTGCCAAGGAGATGACTGGGGATCGAACCTGCCACCTCCCGCACCGAGGCGGCTGCAAATATGAAGTACAGGAATGATCAAGACCAAACTGCATTGAGGCACATGCCTCACATGTTGCAAATTTGTGAAAGTCTTTTTTGTTTCACCTATCTGTAAGGAAGGTTACAATTAAGGATCACATCTCTGTTGTCAGGAATGTGCCGTTTGCAAAGGGTTAGCCTCCAGGTTCGAGCCTCAGTGGTGGTGGTCATGGAGTGGATTATGCATAAGTGATCGGTCTCCATGATGTAACTGAAATAATGTGGAAAACAGAGTAAAAACCCAAAAGAAATAAAATTCTCTGTTGTCTGTTCACCACACTGTGAGGTTTCACGTCAAACATGAAACAATCATACATAGTGGTCAGAGGAATGGAACAATTCAAGGAACAACACTCTAGCATGCGTATTGTTACACACTGTGTGGGATTCATGTCAAACATGCATCATTCATACATAGTGGTCAGAAGAATGGAACAATACAAGGAACATAACTCTAGCATGTGTATTGTTAGAGTTGTCTCATTTGGTCACTTTTTCCTTGTTTGGGCATTTTCTCAGGTATTTCTAAGGTATTAACCCTTCCCCACATACAACAAAATCTGCATTAGTTAATCTTGAAAACATTTAGACACGTATTATGAAAAATCTCCATAAACGAAAGTAGTATTAATGAAAACAATTGTGGCAAAAGGAGAAATTGCTCATTTTGAACAATTTCTCCTTTTGCCTCAATGTTTTCAAAATTCATGTGCTGCAGATGCATCAAATTATGTATGCAAGTGGTAAAGGGTTAACTAGCTTAGCTAGCTTAGGACTTGCAGATGTAAAGTGCACAGGAACTGTCACTCTAGCATGCATATTGTTTGAGTGATCATTCTTTGTTAATTTTCCTGTTCAGTGTATTTAGATTGGAGATAAATGACCCTGTTTTCTTTGGACAACTCTTGTTTTTATGTGATCCATTTATCTCTTACCCACCTATAGACTTAATTTGACACATATGCAGTAGGCGATTTTTGTCAAAATGTTTTAAACTCTGTTTAACCCTTTCCTTCATACGACAATTCTGCAGCAGACGACTTTGAACGTATTTTGTCAAAACATAGAAAATCTCTTTAATTGAATGGATAACCTATGACAAAAAGTGGAAAACATTGTGGCAAAAGAAGAAATTGCACGTTTTGTGCAATTTCTTCTTTTGTCACTAGGTTTTCAAAAAGCCGTCTGCTGCAGAGGCGTCAGAAAGCGTCTATATGAGGGAAAGGGTTAATACTTCTACTTTCATTTATAAAGTCTTATTTTGGTCTATGTGTTTTCAAATTCTTCTTCTGCATATTTGTTGTTTGTGGGAAAGGATAAATTGTCTTTCCCACATACAAAAAATCTGCAGCAGACGACTTTAAAAGCATCTTGAAAAATCTCTGCAAATGAAAGTATAATGCTTGAATAGGCTTGAATAGGGTTGAAAACATTGCGGCAACTGGAGAAATTGCTCGGTATGAGCTTATAGAGCAATTTTTCCTTTTGCCAGAATGATTTCAATAGTTGTCTGTTACAGAGGTGTTCGAAAGCATCTATTATGTGGGAAAGGGTTAACCAAGCAGAATGACGATAAATGGGTTAAGATATTTGGCTTACTTTTATATCGGATACAAATAAGAGGATAAACATCACAAGTGGATGCATGAATTTGCTGGCAAATAAAGTGCAAGCATCAAGGGTGTTCTATGAGCCCTTTCCCACCTGCAGATGCATTTTGAAGCAATAGCAGCAGACGACTTTTGAAAACGTTGAGGTCAAAGGTGAAATTGCTCATGATCATGAGCAATTTCCCCTTTGGCCACAATGTTTCCAACTTTATTAAACAATTAAGCTATCTTTTATGGAAATTGTTTAGGTTTTCGTCACCATGTTTTCAAAGTCGTCTGCTGCCGATTTGCTGTATGTGGAAAGGGTTAAAGATAAAGTCCATCAGGTTATTCTTGAAGATTACTGTCACAGATTTTTTTCTCCATTTCCAAGATGGACACAAATGCATAATAATATACCTTCAGCAAGACAGATTTTTAAGCTGTTTTTTGGAAATTCTCTTTCCATTAAATTGTTTCGATCATATGTCATTTGGTTTAAACTGTACTGGCACTTTCAAGAGCATAAATACTTAAAGACGGTTTTATCTTGCACATTAATCTCACCAGTTTTCAATGGAATTGAAGGAGGAGTAAATTTATCTTACCCTGCAAAGTGCAATAATCTTATTATTCACTTACAACCTTAGTTGAAGTAACTACAAATTCTTGTCACACAGATGCACATTTGAGTACCATCACCATTTCCCACATGCAGACACATTTTGATGCATCTGCAGCAGAGGCCTTTTGAAATAATGTAGCAAAGAGATGTAATCAATCAAAATGAGCAATTTCTTCTTTTCATCTTTCATTTATAGAGATTTTCCATATATTTTACTGATATGTCGTCAAAGTTTTCTGCTGTAGATTACTTGTATTCAGGGTGTTAACCCTTTCCCTCATATAGACGCTTTCTGACGCCTCTGCAGCAGACAGCTTTTAGAAAACATAGTGATAAAAGAAGAAATTGCTCGAAACGATGTTTTCCACTTTTAGTCATAGGTTATCCATTCAATTATAGAGATTTTCCATTTTTTGACAAAATATGTTCAAAGTCGTCTGCTGCAGGATCAAAAGGGTCAAATAAGGATTTTAGATCATAAGATTTTTACTGAAGCTGGCACTTCCTCATGCACTGATTGTTTTCATTCATGATGTAAATCAAAGTAAACAATTTAGTTTGAAAAAAAGGTTTCGTTCTGAGCATTTATCCCCCTGCTTTCTATTTGACATGATGGAAAGGATTATGAATGCGAGTTTTGCATGACAGCCGTCACGTCCTTTGACTCTTTATCTAGCTTCTTTGCACTGAACTCAGATAAATGTTAGTCTGATTAGATCAATTTATTTAATCCTTTCCCTCATACAACACATCTGCAGCAGACGACTTTAAAAACACATTCTCCAAAATATGGATAATCTCTATTAATGAAATTTTACAATAATTAAATAGAACAGTTGAAAATATTGTTGAAACAGGAGAACTGTATGGAGACATTTCATGAATGAAGTTTAATGGAATTCCCTTATCTTTTGCGATGTAGGATAATCCTTAACCCTTTCCCACATACAGCAAAACTGCAGCAGACGAACAGCAAATCTGCAGCAGACGACTTTGAAAACATCTACTCAAGATAAGGAAAATCTCAAGGAATGAGAGTATAATTACTGAAAAAAAGGAGCAGTTGCTTGTTTTGAGCAATTTCTTTTTCTGTCACAAAGTTTTCAAAAGTCGTCTGCTGCAAAGGCGTTAGAAAATGTTTACATGAGGAAAAGGGTTAAGATAAGACTATTGAACTCTGTAATGGTTTCAGGTCAGCAAGTTCATTTAACACTTACCCCTTTAATCTCCTTTAAAGATAGCTTAATTGTTAAATAAAGTTGATAACATTTTGACCAAAGGAGAAACTGCTAATGATGAGCAATTTCACCTTTGGTTACAATGTTTTCAAAAGTCGTCTGCTGCTATTGTGTCAAAATGCTTCTGCAGGTGGGAAAGGGTTAAATTTGCACTGCAAGTTATACCACTGTAACCTTTCTGTCTGACCTAACTAATTTTACAGTTCTACCATTGAGTTGATATAGTTGAATATTTTAGTCATCTGCTTTAAAACATCTTGTGATTTTGTAAAGTTTAACCCTTTCCCACTTGAAGATGCATCTAGAGCAGACTACTTTTGAAAACATTGTGGAAAAAGGAGTAATTACTCATGATACTTAATCCCTTTATGCAGCAGACGACCTTGAGAGCATGTAAAATGTCTATATAGTTTTGTTTTTGTTAAAAGACTATGAAGTTAAGCCATTTCCCTCAATCAGCAAATCTGCAGCAGACAACTTTGAAAATGTCTACTCACATAATTATATGGAAAATCTCTATAATTGTAAGTACAAGAGAAAGTTGATGCAAGGCATTACGCCGGAAAAGACTGCATTGATTTATTGTTTAACACACATGTATTCTTGACTTTCATTAGTCTAAACATACACATAATGTTTTCATAAGGACTAATTCCAGGATTTTTGAAATTCCACATAGATCTACAAATTTCAGGATTTCTTGTGGTCAGGATTTTGGATGTTTTGTATTTGTCAATAAAAACCCAACAAATTAATACATTTTGGGATTTAGATCTACATTCAATAAAAAGCTATTAAACCCTTTCCATGTCTGAAGCAACAATAAAAACCTGAAAACGGTTAAATTGCTGAAGGCATGAACTTCCTCCTATTTAATAATAATTATAATAAATATTTCACAGATGTTCATATGTTTAAAACGTAGACAACACTTGAAACAACATATCAGCTAAATTGTTTATCTAAATCGTTGATGCATACAATATATGTTTGGCACAAGAGAAATGCCAGTTGCGAGTCCCATTACTATTTAATAGGTGGCAAGTATGAAATTAATTGGGTGCGAAAGAGCAGATTTTCTTTATTTCTAAATCTATTGTTTATCAGAGTTTGTTCTTCTCTTAATTTGTTTCAAGCCAAATAAACATTTAATATCACATATATTTAATCATTTAAGTGTGTAATATTAGCTATCTATGATAGACTATCTGTAATAAGGTGTTTTGAGCATTCTTTCGAAATGTTGAGCGTCGTTTCAAGATGTCAGACATCGAAGAAAGTGAATACAAAGCTTTAGTGCATGTTTTATTGCACTGCATTCGAGAGAGAAAAAGCATTTCTATAGTATCTTTCTTTCTCCTACATTCGACCCATGCACTCGTTTCGTGACGTTTAAGATATCAATTTGTCGTGCGACATTTTTTGTCTGCATAAACAAGTCACTTTTCTAAGTTTACATTTTACTTCCGGTTACTTCACTTTGTTTACATTTTGGCAATATGAAACTAGGTCATGAACTAAGGAAAAGGCGTTTTGACGTTCACGACCGATAAACAGGCTTATATTTGAGACATATTTTAACAAAATATTTCTTATTTTTGTTTCTGTTACCAGTTTATGTTGATACTGATGTATTAAAAGGAGAATACAACGTGATTTTCATATCGATAGTCTCTGCAAGCAGGTGCGCGTATCTAAACAAATTTGACTGTGCGACGTAAAGGTTTGTAGTTATCGCCTTTTGATTACATAGTTTATGAAAATAAAGTATCCCCGTCTAGCTAATAGGGACTGTTTTGTCTTCGTAAATAAAACACAAAAACGTAAATGCCAGTCAAAATAAAGAAACTGCACATACTTAAAACATCGCAATATTTATTTCATTAGCTCGACTATTCGAAGAATATGAGAGCTTTACTACTCGCCCCGGCGTCGGCGTCGGCGTCCGGTTAAAGTTTTAGGGCAAGTTGGCATTTTCATTCATAATTATTTGTGCTAGGGCTTTCATATTTGAAATATAGTTACATCTTATACCTTTCTTTACATTGAATGCTGAAGATGCTGAGTTTGACCTTCTTTTTGGGGGAAAAACATGATTTTGTGTGGTTAAAGTTTTAGGGCAAGTTGGAATTTTATTTTAATTTTTAATTTTTCTCAATAAGTACTTGTGCTAGGGCTTTCATATTTGGAATATAATTACATATAATACCTTTCTTCACATTGAATGCTGAAGATGCTGAGTTTGACCTTCTTTTTGGGGTAAAAAACATGATTTTGGGTGGTTAAAGTTTTAGGGCAAGTTGGAATTTTATTTTAATTTTTAATTTTTCTCAATAAGTACTTGTGCTAGGGCTTTCATATTTGGAATATAATTACATATAATACCTTTCTTCACATTGAATGCTGAAGATGTTGAGTTTGACCTTCTTTTTGGGATAAAAAACATTATTTTGGATGGTTAAAGTTTTAGGGCAAGTTGGAATTTTATTTTAATTTTTATTTTTAGCTCACCTGTGCACGAAGTGCTCAAGGTGAGTTATTGTGATCGCCCTATGTCCGGCGTCCGTCGTCAGTCGTCCGTCGTCCGTCAACATTTTCTCCTCTGTAACCGGTGGGTCAACTGGGATGAAACTTCACAGAAAGCATCCTCTCAATGTCCTCACCAGAATTCCTTAAAATTTTCGGGATCAATGCATAATTCTGGATTCCATGGCAACGAAATGAAAAAACTTCAAAATTCTTAAAAAATCTTCTCCTCCGAAAGTGTCAGGCCGATTTTCAAATAATTTTGTAGAAATGTTCCTCAGGTGACCCTCTATCAGATTCCTTCAAGCCATGTTGATTGGTCGAAAAACATGGCCGCCAGGGGGGGCGGGGCTATTTTTCCTTATATGGCTATAGTGCAAACTTAAAAAATCTTCTCCTCCGAAAGTGTCAGGCCGATTTTCAAATAATTTTGTAGAAATGTTCCTCGGGTGGCCCTCTATCAGATTCCTTCAAGCCATGTTGATTGGTCGAAAAACATGGCCGCCAGGGGGGGCGGAGCTATTTTTCCTTATATGGCTATAGTGCAAACTTAAAAAATCTTCTCCTCCGAAAGTGTCAGGCCGATTTTCAAATAAATTTGTAGAAATGTTCCTTGGGTGACCCTCTATCAGATTCCTTCAAGCCATGTTGATTGGTCGAAAATCATGGCCGCCAGGGGGGGGGGGGGGGGGGGGGGGGGGCGGGGCTTGTTTGCCTTATATAGCTATAGTGCAAACTTAAAAAATCTTCTCCTCCAAAAGTGTCGGGCCGATTTTCAAATAATTTTGTAGAAATGTTCCTTGGATGACCCTCTATCAGATTCCTTCAAGCCATGTTGATTGGTCAAAAAACATGGCCGCCAGGGGGCGGGGCTATTTTGCCTTTTATTGCTATAGTGAAAACTTAAAAAATCTTCTCCTTCAAAAGTGTCAGGCCGATTTTCAAATAATTTTGTAGAAATGTTCCTAGGGTGACCCTCTATCAGATTCCTTAAAGCCAAGTTGATTGGTTGGAAACTATGCCCGCCAGATGGCGGGGCTTATATAGCTAAAGTGAAAAAAAAAAAATCAGGTGAGCGATTCCAGGGCCATCATGGCCCTCTTGTTTCTCAATAAGTACTTGTGCTAGGGCTTTCATATTTGGAATTTAATTACATATAATACCTTTCTTCACATTGAATGCTGAAGACGCTGAGTATGACCTTCTTTTTGGGGTAAAACACATGATTTTGGGTAGTTAAAGTTTTAGGGCAAGTTGGAATTTTATTTTAATTTTTAATTTTTCTCAATAAGTACTTGTGCTAGGGCTTTCATATTTGGAATATAATTACATATAATACATTTCTTCACATTGAATGCTGAAGATGTTGAGTTTGACCTTCTTTTTGGGATAAAAAACATTATTTTGGATGGTTAAAGTTTTAGGGCAAGTTGGAATTTTATTTAATTTTTAATTTTTCTCAATAAGTACTTGTGCTAGGGCTTTCATATTTGGAATTTAATTACATATAATACCTTTCTTCACATTGAATGCTGAAGATGCTGAGTATGACCTTCTTTTTGGGGTAAAAAACATGATTTTGGGTGGTTAAAGTTTTAGGGCAAGTTGGAATTTTATTTTAATTTTTAATTTTTCTCAATAAGTACTTGTGCTAGGGCTTTCATATTTGGAATATAATTACATCTAATACCTTTCATTCATGATTTTTAACTTTAATATGGAGTTATTGCCCTTGATTGACTTTTAAATGTATGTATCTATTCAGTTGCTTTTACATATAGAGTATATATAATTTAAAAGTACTTAAGTGCAATATAATGAAATAGTGCTTTATGTGAATAAGAGGCATATAGTCGAGCGCGCTGTCCTCCGACAGCTCTTGTTTTAGATGTGTCATAACTTAGTGTTTTTAAACAAACGCAATTTAAAAAAAAAATCTAATAATAACCCCCCCCCCCTCCCATGTGATTTCCGAAAACCTATTAAAAATAGAAGTCGCGGGCTTCTGCCCGGCGACTAATAATTACTAAAAAAAGTTGAAAACATTGTGGAGTGTTTTGAGCAATTTCTTCTTTTGTCACAATGTTTTCAGAAGTCGTCTGCTGCAGAGGCGTCAGAAAGTGTCTTTATGTGGGAAAGGGTTTAAAGATTCTGGCAATAGTAGGAATTGCTCATTAAGAAGAATTTCTCCTTTTGTCACTATGATTTCAAAAGTAGTCTGCTTCAGATGTGTCAAAATGTCTCTTCATATTGGAAAGAATTAAGGTACCTATAGATCTGACTAATACCATCGGCATATCTGTTTACCCCCCCCTTATGTCATTGGCTGCAGTCCTCAAAGTTTAACTAAAGTCATTCTAACATGCAGATCTATACATTCTGATGCATTCGCTTTCGAAAATATTTTGGGGGGAAAGAGAAATGCTTATAATTAGCAATATCCACAATGTTTTGAACTCTATTCAATAATTATTTATTATTATACATGTATTGTATTGTACACTCATTTATAGAGACTTTCCATACCTTTGCCCAGTTGTCTTTTGCAGATTTGTTGTACATGTGAAGAGTGTTACATTAACCCTCTCCAACATATAGACGCTTTCTGACACCTCTGCAGCAGACGGCTTATTGAAAACATTGCGACAAAAGAAGAAATTGCTCAAAACGAGCAACTTTTCCTTTTGTCACCATGTTTTAAACTCTATTCAATTATTGTACTTTCATTTGAGGGGGAGTTTTCGAAGTAATCTGCTGCAAATTTGTTGTATGTGGGAAAGGGTTAAAAGATCTATTTCTTCTTCTTGATACAGATGACTTAACCCTTTCCCTCATATAGACGCTTTCTGATGCCTCTGCAGCAGATGGCTTTTTGAAAACATAGTAACAAAAGAAGAAATTGCACAAAACGTGCAATTTCTCCTTTTGTCACAATGTTTTCCACTTTTAGTCATAGGTTATCCATTCAATTATAGAGATTTTTCATTATTTGACAAAATATGTTCAAAGTCGTCTGTTGCAGAATTGTCGAATTAAGGGAAAGGGTTAAGAAAGCAGAGAAATAAAGAGGCTTGCTGATATTGAGCAGTTTTCTAATTTTCATGTTGTTTTCTTTAATATGTCACAATTATATAATCAATTTGTGTGGTGTTTATTGTTGTTTAACCTTGAGTGATAAGAGGGTTATTCAGTCTGTGTCCTTAGAAGAGTGAGACAGCAAAACAAACTTGTGATAAGATAAAGAGAAGTGTTGTTGACTGTTCTACCGTTCATAGTCGTAACAAAATTAGTCCAAAGCGAGATATTTAATAGGGATCACATTAGTCTTTAACCTTTTTCCTCATATAGACGCTTTCTGACGCCTCTGTGGCAGACGGCTTTTTGAAAACATAGTGACAAAAGAAGAAATTGCTCAAAATGGCCAATTTCTCCTTTTGCCACAATGTTTTTCACTTCTAGTCATAGGTTATCCATTCAATTATAGAGATTTTTTGATTTTTTGACAAAATATGTTCAAAGTCGTCTGCTGCAGAATTGTCATATGAGGGAAAGGGTTAATTTTTCCCTCATGTAGACGTCTCAGCAGCAGACGACTTTTGAAAACATGTTAGCAAAAGGTCAAGTTGCTAATTTCTCTTTTTGCCACAATGTTTTCAACTCTATTCAATATTTACATTTTCATTTATAGAGAGTTTCCCTATTTTTGACTTAACCCTTTTCCTCATATGACAATTCTGCAGCAGACAACTTTGAACATATTTTGTCAAAAAATAGAAAATCTCTAATTGAATGGATAACCTATGACTAAAAGTGGAAAACATTGTGGCAAAAGGAGAAATTGCTTGTTTGAGCAATTTCTTCTTTTGTCATTATGTTTTTAAAAAAAGCTGTCTACTGCAGAGGCCGCAGAAAGCGTCTATATGAGGAAAAGGGTTAAATGTTATCATTGTTTTCTGCTGCAGATGTGTTGCATGTGTGAACAAGTTGAATTTGTTCTTGTATCCCCAAATGCAAGGTAGACTTTCAAAATTAATGGAATTTGAGAATGGACCGTTTGGTCAATGCATGAGTAACTTTTGGTGAAATGGAGCTTTTATGAGCAAAGTGCTATTGTGATCACTGACTGCCCATACGTTCACATTTTCCTTTGAACACGTTCTCCTTAACCCTTTCCCTCATATTGACGCCTCTGCAGCAGACGGCTTTTTGAAAACATAGTGACAAAAGAAGAAATTGCACAAAATGTGCAATTTCTCCTTTTGCCACAATGTTTTCCACTTTTTGTCATAGGTTATCCATTCAATTATGGAGATTTTCTATGTTTGGACAAAATACGTTCAAAGTCGTCTGCTGCAGAATTGTCGTATGAGGGAAAGGGTTAACCAATTGACCAATTTTAAAATAATTTCGCAGGAATGTTCCTTAGGTTATCATCTTTCAAATTTGTTCAAAGATGTGAATTATATGTAGATCTTTGGTTGCTGCGGCATCAGAAAGAGGGAAAAATGTCTTGACTTTAAACATATTCTTGTTCAAAAAAACTGGCTAGATTTTAAATTTTGGCAAAAATGTTATTTTGTACACCCTCTACCAAGATTGTTCAAATCCTTCTTATCCATTGAAAAACAGGGAGCGTGGCTTGTATTCTTTATTATGTATATATAGTGAGAATTAAAAAAAAAATCTTGTCCAAAAGTATAGGCCTGACTTGAAGAGAAATTTGGCACAAATGTTCCTTCGTTGACCCTCTACCAAGTTTGGTAAAATAATTGTAACTTAAATAGGAGTTGCAAAAGTAATTTTCATTAATGGTGACCTTGACCTTACCTCTGTCACCAAGGTCAGCTTTGACTTGTTCAGCAGCCAGCTGTACTTGTTTACTGTTTGTCACATCAAGTTGTAGTATTTGTAGATTGTTGGAGCAGGATTTTTGAAGAGCCGTCTGCCCTGGGCCGTCCGCAAAAAGACAGCCTGCAAACACTTGGTAACCCAGATTGTCCAGTCTCTTGGCAAGCTCGTGGCCGATTCCCCTGTCACAGCCTGGAATATAGAGAGCACAAACCTCATAACCCCCCTTTCCCTCATACATATGATTTCTGATGCCTCTGCAGCAGAAGACTTTTGAAAACATTGAGGCAAAAGAAGAAATTGCTCAAACAAGCAATTTCTCCATTTGCCACATTGTTTTCAACTCTATTAAATAAAACTACTTACATTTATAAAAATCTTCCATACTTTTCCTAGATGTTTTCAAAGTCATCTGCAGCAGACAACTTTGAAAACATGGCGACAAAAACCTGAAAATTTTCCATAAAAGATAGCTTAATTGATAAATAAATTTGAAAACATTGTGGCCAAAGGAGAAATTGCTCAATGTTTTCAAAAGTCGTTTGGTGCTTTTCCGTCAAAATGCGTCTGCAGGTCAGAAAGGGTTTATTTGAGCCACATCCCACAAAAACTGATCTTGAATTACAATCAAGTCACACACTTGCATCAGCTTGTTTATCTTATCTGTGCACCAAGTTCCGATGGTGACCTTATGTGATCACCTTGTGTCAGAAGTGAATTATCAACAAGTACACTGAATGACATTCTCTTCTAATAGCACTGGGCAAATTTCAGCCTAACTTTACAGGAGTTTATCCCTTTCCCACATACAGACGCTTTCTAATGCATCTGCAGCAGACGACTTTTGAACACATTTTGGCAAAGGAAGATATTAGTCATAATGAGCAATTTCTCCTTTTGCTACAATGTTTTCAACTACATGCATATTCCATTAATGTTTTTATAATTTATTAAGAGTATTTTTGACTAAATATTTTCAAAGTCGTCTTCTAACGATTTCTTTTATGTCGGAAAGGGGTATCTGAATCTTTTATCTTATAAATACAATATTTTCTTATCCCACATTCTTTTCAATTATTTATATATAAATCCAAATTATATTCTTAAATGTTAACACTTTTTCAGTAGAAGTATTCAAAACAGAGTGAGTCAACTCTGAAAAATGACCTTTCAGGGAAAGAATTTGACATTAGAAAGGAGCAGAAAATGTGTTTATCCTTTTCCCACATACAATAAATCTGCAGCAGAAAACATAGTGGCAAAACCCGAAAAATCTCCATAAAAGATGGCTTAATTGTTAAATAAAGTTGAAAACATTGTGGCCAAAGGAGAAATTGCTCATCATGAGCAATTTCACCTTTGGCCACAATGTTTTCAAAAGTCGTCTGCTGTTATTGCATCAAAATGTGTCTGCAGGTGGGAAAGGGTTATGTAACAACATGCTCATTACACAAATCCAATTTATCAAATGTTCATGTGTTGAATCCTTTTCCTAACCCTTTCCCTCATAGGACAATTCAGCAGCAGTCGACTTTGAACATATTTTATCAAAAAATAGAAAATATCTTTAATTGAATGGATAACCTATGACTAAAAGTGGAAAACATTGTCGCAAGCGGAGAAATTGTTCGTTTTGAGCAATTTCTTCTTTTGTCACTATGTTTTCATAAAGCTGTCTGCTGCAGAGGCATCAGAAAGCGTCTATATGAGGGAAAGGGCTAATGCAGATCTATTCATTTTGACACACATGCAGGAGACCTATTTTGTGAAGGTTCTACTTAACTACTCAAACTCTTGGTTATTGCAATGAAAGAGACTTTAAAGGGTTTAAGACATTTTTTACTTCTGCAGATGATGACAAAACTTAATCCTTTCCACGATACAAATAGTTTCATACTTTCATACTTTCATTTGGGGAAATTCGAAAAAGGGCAAATTTGCTCAAAATAAGAATTTTTTGCATTGTCAAAATGTATTGGACTGATTGTAAATAAAAAAATAACCTCCACATGTTCAGCTGTTACATTCTATGACTAGCTAGTTTTAAAGCTGACAACTTGGAAATCACATTAAAAGCAGTCTGTCTGGAACAAATTTAAGTATAAACTTTTTAAATTTAACCCTTTATCACATGTGGAAACATTTTTACACATTTGCAACAGGCAGACAACATTTGAAAACATTGTGGCAAAATGGGAAATTGCTCATTATTCATCAAAAACAGCCAGTTGATTTAAAAGTCCTTTATGTGGAGTACTGGTGTGAGAAAGCCAGGAAATTTCTCTTTTTTGACAAGATGATTTCAAAAGTCGTCTGCTGCAGAGGTGTCAGAAAGCGTCTGTATGTGGGAAAGGGTTAAAGCTCACAACTTGGAAATGACATTAAAAGCAGTCTGCCCGGAACTAAATAAAGTATAAACCTTTTTTTTATTTAACCCTTTATCACATGTGGAATTTTTTTTACACATTTGCAACAGACAGACAACATTTGAAAACATTGTGGCAAAATGGGAAATTGCTCTTTATTCATCAAAAGCAGCCAGTTGCTTTAAAAGTCTTTTATGTGGAGTACTGGTGTGAGAAAGCCAGGAAACACATGTGTAGGTGAAGTGGCTGCCCTGATATGACTGAAAATTATTTAACCCTTTCCCTCATACGACAATTCTGCAGCAGACGAATTTGAACATATTTTATCAAAAAAAATTAAATAATTGAATGGATATATCCTATGACTAAAAGTGGAAAACATTGTGGCAAAGGAGAAATTGCTCGTTTGAGCAATTTCTTCTTTTGTCACTATGTTTTCAAAAAGCTTTCTGCTGCAGAGGCGTCGAAAAGCGTCTATATGAGGGAAAGAGTTAAAAACGATGTTTAACTCCAATCAACCAAATTCTTATTAGCCACAATGTTTACAATTCAATTATTGAATTATACTTTGCCAAAATAATTTCAAATATATTCAATTGTTAAACTTAAATTTCTAAAGATTTTCCAGATTAATGTCTAGATGTTTTCAAAGTTGTATTCTATATATTTTCAAAGTTGTATTCTATATATTTGTTGTATGTGGGAAAGTCGTATGTCAGTTCACCGATTCATCTCAAACAATAATTTTACTCAGATGATATGCCGCGATGTGATAATATGGGATATAACATAAAGCAGTAATTATAGTCAGTCGTGATATAAGTGATAACCCAGCCCCGAATAAGATTATTCCAATTGTTGGCGGGTAAAGATTTACTTTTGCACCATTATCCCTTTCCCTCATATAGACTCTTTCTGATGCCTCTGCAGCAGATGGCGATTAATGAAAAAATAGCTCAAAACAAGCAATTTCTCCTTTTGTCATCATGTTTTCAACTCGATTCAATTATTGTTCTTTCATTTAAAGAGATGTTCTACGTTTTTGCAAAGATGTTTAAAAAGTTGTCTGCTGCAGATTTATCCAGGGATTGTTAGTTTGAAACCAAGTTCTGGCCAATTTTCTTTCTGAAGTTTGACAAATTTAAAGTCCATGTGACAAGCGTCATTCCTCTTTCAACAATTATAGGCCAACAGTCAATGAGAAAAGAAGTCAGTTGCTTGGAAAGACTGTTGTTTGGAGTACTAGTGTGATAAAAAAGGAAACACATGAGAAGGTGAACTGGCTGCTGTGATATAAAAAATTTGTTGAAAGTAGCATTAAACCCTTGTCTATCAATGAACTGAAAAGTTAAAAACATTGTGGTAATAATAGAAAAAGTAATTGCTCGCTTTGAGGGATTTCTCTTTTCTAAAAAATGCTTATGAAAGACATTTCTACAAAATTAACTTTTCCCACAGACGGCAAATTTGCAGCAGACGACTAAAATGATGTAGGCAAAAAATACAACAAATCTCAATAAATGTAGGTGTATTTACTGAAAGAGCAATTTCGCCATCTTGTCACAATGTTTTCAAAAGCTGTCTACTGCAGCCCCGGTATGTAGGAAAGGGTCTCTGTAGCAGTGAAAGATGAATTATGTTGAAGCGACTTTAATCCTTTTCCACTGACAACAGCTCGGTAGCAAACAATTTTGAAGACACCTAGGCAAAACTTTGGAAAATCTCTAGGTATAATGATTATTAACCCTTTCCCTCATATAGACGCTTTCTGACGCCTCTGCAGCAGACGTCTTTTTGAAAACATAGTGACAAAAGAAGAAATTGTACAAAACGTGCAATTTCTCCTTTTGCCACAATGTTTTCCACTTTTTGTCATAGGTTATCCATTCAATTATGTAGAGTTTCTATTTTTTGAGAAAACATGTTTAAAGTCATCTGCTGCAGAATTGTCGTATCAGGGAAAGAGTTGGACAATTATGGCAGAAATAAAATGCTCATTTGTGCATTATGAGCATTTTGTTGATATTTTTTTTATTGATTTTTTAGCTCACCTATGCACGAAGTGCAAGGTTAGCTATTGTGATCACATTTTGTCCGTCGTCCGTCCATCGTGCGTCGTCAACATTTGAGCTTGTTAACCCTTTCCCTGATACAACAATTCTACAGCAGACGACTTTGAACATATTTTGTCAAAAAATGGAATATCTCTATAATTAAAAGGATAACCTATGACTAAAAGTGGAAAACTTTGTTGCAAAAGGAGTAATTGCTCGTTCTGAGCAATTTCTTCTTTTGTCACTATGTTTTCAAAAAGCCGTCTGCTGCAAAGGCATCAGAAAGCGTCTATATGAGGGAAAGGGTTAACACTCTACGGGCTACATTTTGCATCCAATCTTCATGAAAGTTTATTAGAACATTCATCTCCATAAAATCCATAAAATCTTGGACAAGTTCGAAACTGGGCCATATGAGGTCAAAAACTCAGTCACTAGGTTGAATTGAAGGGAAATCTTGTTAACACTCGAGGCCACATTTTGAGCATGTTGAAACTTTATCAGAATGTTGGTCTTGATGATATGTAGGTCAAGTTCGAACATGGGTTATGTCGGGTCAAAAAGTAGGTCACTAGGGAAATCTTGTTAGCACTGTAGAAGCCGCATTTTTTGCTTCAACAGCTTGAAATTTGGTCTGAATGTTGAGCTGAATGATATCTAGGCCAAGTTCGAATATGGGTTATGCCGGGTCAAAAACTTGCTTGAAATTTTGTCAGAATGTTTGTCTTAAAGATATCTAGGTTAAGCTCAAATATGGGTCATATTGGGTCAGAAACTAGGTCACTAGGCCAAATTGAAGGAAAGTCTTATTAACACTTTGGATGCCGCATTTTTTGCTTCAGCAGCTTGAAATTTGGTCAGAATGTTTGTCTGAATTATATCTAGGTCAAGTTTGAATATGGGTCAGAAACAATGTCAGAAACAATGTCAATAAAGGAAAATGTTGTTCAAACTCCGGAGGCCGTATTTGTACTTTGAGCAAGTTGAAAATTTGTCAGAATGTTGTCTTGATGATATCTAGTCCATGTTGGAATGTGGGTCATATCAGGTAAAAAAATATAGATCACTAGGCCAAATGAAGGAAAATATTGTTAACACTGTGGAGGTTGCATTCAGAATAATTGTCTTGATGGGTTTTGCATTGCAGTACATTGTATAATTAAGGTGAGCGATCTTGTTTCAATAGTTGTCCATTGCAGATGTGTCAAATATTGTATTGATGTTGGAAAAGGTGTGAGAAAAATGTTGGCATATGTCTGGGTCGAGAAAGCAACTTTTTGAACGATTGACAGCCCACATCTTGCAAGCTTGACTAAGAATTTCAGGACTTACCTGTAATAAGCACTGCTTTACTATCAGCACTTAAAAACGTCTGTCCAACTGAATTCCAGTGAATCCGTATACAAACTATGGTTAAGACTGTTGTTAACAAGAAGTTTAACACAAATTGTACACAGCATGTCAATGTACATAAAAGTATAAAGAGAGCACCATTTTTGAAATTCCAAGAGATGTCATGTTTGATAAGTGAAAGCACTATGTATGTGGCATAGGAAGCTAAACAATATAGATGAAGGTATTCAATGCTGATTGAGTTCATGGAGGTCAGTTTGTCACCAAGTCTGTGTTCCATTGCTTGGGTGAAATATGTGTACATGGTTGATAGATAACACAAGTCAACTTAGAAACTTAGTCTTTTTTTGATCTTCTTTCATTACTTGGAAACGTAGTCTTCCTTTGCTCTTCTTTCATCAAATTAGAAACTTAGTCTTCTTTTAATCTTCTTTTATCAACTTGGAAACTTAGTCTTTCTTTGCTATTCTTTTATCAACTTTGAAACTTAAGTCTTCCTTTGCTCTTCTTTCATCAAATTAAAAACTTAGTCTTCTTTTGATCTTCTTTTATCAACTTGAAAACTTAGTCTTCCTTTGCTCTTCTTTTATCAACTTTGAAACTTAGTCTTCATTTGCTCTTCTTTCATCACATTAGAAACTTAGTCTTCTTTTGATCTTCTTTTATCAACTGAGAAACTTAGTCTTCCTTTGTTCTTCTTTCATCAAATTAGAAACTTAGTCTTCTTTTGCTCTTCTTTTATCAACTTGGAAACTTAGTCTTCCTTTGCTCTTCTTTCATCTAATTCCTAGTTTTAATATCACTTGTACTTTCTTTACATGTTTTGAAGTTTAATTCTTTTCTTATTGTTGTATTCCTTTAACTAGAGCTTGTTATGGCTGTCATATGTCAAAAGTTTTGTTTTGACCATCTGATACTCTGTTATAGCCCTGAAACATGAAAAAAGTTTTCAAATACTGATTTGCTATTTTAACACTTCCCCACATACACCAAATCTGCAGCAGACACCTGTGAAAACATGTAGGCAAAATAATTATAAATTGATAAAAATGAAAATATAATTATAATAACGTCTTGAAGAATGGAGGAAAAAATAATACCAGAATAGAAGACAGTGTGGTAAAAGAAGAATTGTTCATTTTGAGTAATTTCTCTTTTTTGCACGCTTGTCAAACGTTGCGTCAAACATAATAGCGCTTCAAACAAAATAATTTGAAAAAAATAAAGATTAATGGATAACCTTTTCACTCATGCAGGAACATTATAAAGCATCTGCAGCAGACTACTTTTTAAAACACTGTTGGAAAAGGAGAAATTGCTCATGATGAGCAATTACTCACTTTCTTAAAATATTTTCAACTGTTTTATAATATCATACTTTTCTTTTATAGATATTTTCTGTATTTTTTTCTAAAATAACTTTCAAGGTAGTCTTCAGTAAAATTTATTCTTTATTGGTTCTGGTAAAGTTAATTTCACCATAGCTAATTTTGCAATACAATGCATTATAAGATTTATCAGATGGAACAAAAACCATCTATAACAGTCATCAAAAGTCAGTTCTATTTGATGAAAGTGTTCAAAGTTTGCACTAGGTGACCAGTACAGATCAGAATAAGCCTGCAGATAACCTTAGGTAGGGATTAGAATGAACCCTTTCCCACATCCAGACATCTTTTGAAAACAAGGTGGCAAAAGGAGAATTTTTTCCTATTGAACAATGTATTCAACTTTGTTCAATAATAATACTATCATCTATAGAAATGTTCTAAACTTTCGCCTAGATGTTTTCAAAGGAGTCTGCTTTAAACTAATTGTTTGCATGAAATGGTGAAATATGTTAGGTCATTATACTGTTTATGTAATAAAGTCACACTTGATAAGATACTTTTCAATTTCAATGGGCTTATAAACTTCTCTTTATCTCGGGGTAATTGGGTTATACTCTTATAACTGTACCAAAACATACATTAAACCCTTATAATTGCAGTTTAAGGAAAAAACAGCTATTTTTCATCGAAAGAATTGTTTGAAAAGGGACAATTGGGATCTCTTTTTTATGTTCTTTTCGCCGATAACATGACCTAATACTAGGAAAATGATGTCACGTCAATGTTTTGACGTCATACGTTAGTCGCTTTGGCGCCAAAACCCGTAAATTTCATCTAGAAATATTGTAAACGTTAAGTACATTTTTATCGAAATACGCCTCATAAGTCACTTTATGTGATAGATATAATATCTCATGAGTGTTATTTATTATTACTTTTAAAAAATTATGCTGAATATGACCTCGGCATAATTATTTGTGGCATTGTTTACGGTTAACTGTCGAAATTAAAGGTATTTTCCGAAAGTAGTTCCGTGAACTGGTCATGTGAACAATTGCAGTTATTGGAAAATAAACGCAATTCCTTTTAGTCACGTGATCGGTTTTGAACCAATCAAAACGAGCGATTCACCGTGCTTTTGAAGCAACTGCAATTATTTGAGGGTTAACCCCGTTCAATGCCGATTTTTTTTTTAAACCCTTTCCCACATACAGATGATTTCTGACACCTCTGCAGCAGAAGACTTATGAAAACATTGTGGCAAAAGCATACATTTTTTGCCACAATGTTTCAACGTTTATTTAATAGTTATTCTTTAATCTTTAGAATTTTCATATTTTTAACTGAATGTATTCAAAGTCGTCTTCAATAGATTTGTTTTTTGTGGGATCAGGTTAAAATGAACCGGCCCAGCTTTGCATTTTGAAGAATTGACATCCAATTCTAGGAGTATTCTAGCTGTCACAGGATTAAATTGTTTCGTCAGGAAAATTGAACATATTAAAACAAATTTAATTTTAAACACTTTCTCCATTTTTTAGTGCTGTTTGTTGCAGAGAGCTCAACGGTGGTTTGTATCATGGCAGCGTCCGATTTAGGAGGGGGATCGTGCTAAATCTCACACTATTTCGAAAATATTTCCCCCTAAATTTGGAAAGGGGGGGTGGGGTGTTTACAAAGACAAAGAAGGAATCAATTTGTTCATAAAATATATTTTCAGATAAAAATTCTCCCCCTTGTTTTTTAATCCTATATTGGACACTGCCGTGGAGAAGGTTAATAAAAGAGAGCTACTATCTGTTAACTCATTTGATCATTACTGAAACAAGTTGAAAATAGTGTGGCAAAGGGAGAAATTACTCGTTTTGAGCAATTTTCAAAAGACGTCTGCTGTAGAGGCGTCTGAAAGCGTCTATATGTGGGAAAGGGTTAATTAAAAGAATTTTGAAACTAGAAATTATAGGTATAAGTTGAAGTGTTTAAACTTTATTGATGCATATTTTCCAGGAAAAGATTATGTATATTTTCTATGTTTCTTTATTACTTCATTGACAACAAACTATCTACAAGCTTCCAACATACAGATAGATACATTCTGATACATCTGCAGTAGAAGACATTTTTGAAAAAATTTGACCAAAGAATAAAATGATCTAAATTTCGCCCTATTCTACATAGTAACAGCAAATATGCAGCAGACAACCTTTGAAAAAATATTGTCATAAACGTGAACAACCTATCAATGCGAGTTATTGAATAGATTTGAATTAGATTATGAACAATTTCTTCTTTTGCCAGTATTTTCAAAAGTCATCTGCTTCAGATGCATCACAAAGCATCTGTATGTGGAAAAGATTTTAAGTAGTCAATTAGTACTAATTATGTTTGTTTTGAATTACAGGAATATTCCTAAGGCAAAAGTATGAATTTCATCCAATTATCAAAGGAGAGCATTTATTTCAATTTCAAAAAAAGGCATTAAGCAAAGAAAACTTGCAGAATACATTGCACATTTGACATCGAGTCTTATATGCTATTCAATTTGTAACAATAATAATATTCAATACAGATCACAAGATAGTGTGATGAACTTTTACATAAGACATTTCATAACATATTCATAAACAATTAGAAATGATGATGTAAAAATGATACAGGAGACCAAATGGAAACAAATGTTGGAATCCTCACAATGGGGTTATATTTTCCACCCTCTATAAATAATTGAGTTGGCTATATCAAACTTTTAAAAACCATCATTGGGTTTTTGATAATGTATGCCTTTTCGAGACATATGTTCGATCCCTGGTTGGGTCAAACCAAAGACTTTAAAAGTGGTATTAACCCTTTCCCTCATATAGACGCTTTCTGACGCCTCTGCAGCAGACGGCTTTTTGAAAACATAGTGACAAAAGAAGAAATTGCTCAAAACGAGCAATTTCTCCTTTTGCCACAAATTTTTCCACTTATAGTCATAGGTTATCCATTCAATTATAGATATTTTCTATTGTTTGACAAAATATGTCCAAAGTCGTCTGCTGCAGAATTGTTTTATCAGGGAAAGGAGTAATGGCTGCCCTCCTTGACGCTCAGGGTTGCGGGGTTAGCTGACTGGTGTCAGGATAAATGGAACAGTAGTACTTATAACTTAGCATGGAAATGCTGTGATATAACTGAAATATTGCTTAAAGTGGCATAAAACACCTAACTATCAATCAATTAATCAATCACGACAATGTCATATGGGTTGTGAATCAGTTACTGAGAAAACGAAATTGTTCTAACCTCTTTCCCCAGACGGTATGAGACGCATTTGAAACAAATTACGTGGAAAACATGGTGGGAAAAGTCACAACCTTTTTCAAAAGTGAATTGATATTATATGCTTCCAATTTTTCCGATCTGACAACATTTGCTACAAACATTTTCAAATGCAAGCATCTGTTAAAATGTGACATCGAAGAAAAAAATACATTTTGAAATTCACTTGTAAAAAAATTGACACAAAAATATTTTGGGTTATATTTATAGAAAATATTATTGCTTTAAATATGTAAATTTAATTAACCCTTTCTCATATATACAGAAGATCTGCATCAATCGGTCTTCTTTGAAAACATATTGACAATATTATTGAAAATCTCTAGTTTTTTATTTTTTTATTTTTCAATCGAAATGAAATCATTGTGGCAAAAGTCGTCTGCTGCAGTAACATTTAATTGTGACTGCATGTCGGAATTCCATTAAAAATGACTGATGTGTTGACATAAAGCATACCTGGACGTCTTGTTCTAATCCAGTCCCCTTAATCAGTGGATTTAACTAACCTGTTTGACCAAGTTTTGCCATTTTGATTAAATAGCAGGAAAGATAGCAAGGTTACCTGGTTTATTTCTGATAAACTAACCCTTTCTTCTCTAGAACTGACCTTGAATGACCTTTGTAGTAGAAAGAAAGAACCATCTAGATGTTGTTTTCTCGGAAAAAAACCCACTATTATATTAATTGGTCCTTATAAGCTAGAATACTTTGAAAATTGTTTTGTCCCAAAATTACAGTTTCATCTTTGGTTGATTTTACATCTTCTTTTCTGTAAAAAACATTCAAGTAAGTGTTTTATTTAAAAAATATTGGGTATTAGGCCAAGATATGTCAACCCCATTTAGGTTTCTAGTTTTTTATGTCGGCCCTCTTGAAAGGGTGTCGCATAGAGATTACTTCACTGTATGTATGTCAGTTGATCTGGAGTTTATTGGCAGAAATTATTAGAAGTAGAAATTGATCATAATGTCATTCAAAAGTTGTCTGCTGCAGATTGCAATTATTTAACATGTTTGGATAAAGACCTGCCTGTGTAATCATATTAAAAGGATCCACAAACATTCTTTGGACCGCCTGGCTGGTGTAGTGGTATAGCTGGGTCATACCAAAGACTATAAAAATGGTATTAATGTCAGCCCCACTGGCCATCAGGGTGCCAGGTTCGCATTACAACTGACTCACTGGTGTCAGGATAATGGAACAGTAATACTGGTAACTTACCAGGAATTGATTGATTGAGTGGGTCTTAACTCCGTTTTCAACAAATTTTCAGTCATATCACGGCAGCCAGTTCACCTACTCATGTGTTTGTTAGCTTTCTATCACCAGTACTCCACATAACATACTTTTCAAGCAACAACTTCAAACTCACAACCCCTGGATTGACAGCCTGCGTCACCAACTGAGCTACTAGGGTTTGGCACCTTACCCTGGAAATGCTGGGATATAACTGAAAATATTGTTAAAAGTGGCATAAAACACCATAAAAACATACCTTATATGAATAACTTGCAAATAATGCTGCTGGTTAATCTGGATCTATTTTGGTTGCAAAAATGCAATGGTTGATTTATTTAGAGTGCAGCTCACCTTACATTCAAGTATTACGTTTTGTGGTTTATGATCATTTATGTTACAATGAATGTAAGGGCTGTTTTTACGTGACCAATCTTGTACAGAAAACTTAATCTTGAACTCCCTTTCTAAACAAACTATTAATGTCAATGAATTTGAATGGTGAACTACTCTTTTGTCAGGGAGAGCATAAAAGTTATATAGTTATCTACGAGGAGATAAAGCTTTTAACCTCTTCCAACATACAACAATTCTGCAGCAGACGACTTTAATAAACTCTTGGCAATAAATATGGAACATTTCCACATATCAGGATATAATTACAGTCTAACCTGCATATAAAGACCACCCATGGGAAGAGAACAATCTGGTCTTTGTTCACAGGTGGTCTTCAATTACAGGGTCATTTATACAAAATTTGAGTAATTGGAAAATTAAAAGTGTGGTTGCTATAGACAAGGAAATGCTAAACAAAGGTTGTCTTTAGCACAGGGTTGCCTGTATTTGATAGAGTTGAAAACAATGTGGCAAAAAAAGAAATTGCTCATAAAGAACAATTTCTCCTTTTGCCACAATGTTTTTTAAACATCGTCTACTACAGATAGGTGGAAAAGTATCTTTAAGTCGGAAAGAATTAAGTACAGAAATGAAACTGGTTCGACACCTCCTCTGGTCCAGACTGAATTTAATGCCTCTGCAGCATAATTATGGAGATTGATAACATTGTGTGAAAATGAGAAATTGCTCAAAAGAGCGTCCGCCTTTGGTGCGGGAGGTCACACATTCGATCCTCGACCAGGTCATACAAAAGACTTAAAAAATGGAACCAATGGCTTCCCTCCTTGGCGCTAAGGGTTGTGGGGTTAGCATAACAACAGACTAACTGGTGTCACGATAAATTGACCTGTAGTACTGGTAAGTTACCCAGGAAATGCCGTGATATAACTGAACAATTGTTGAAAGCGCGTAAAGCACCAAACAATCAATCAATGAAAAGGCAAATTGCTTAATTATTATTTTAAGAAAAGTCAACTGTTGCTGATGCTTTTGCATGTGGGAAAGAGGGGTTAACCCTTTCCCACATGCAGAAGCTTTCTGACGCCGCTGCAGCAGACACATTTTGATAACATTTGCAACAATGTTATCATCTTGATTCAATGATCATACTTTCCTGTAGTGTGATTTTCATTTTTTGCGAATACATTTTCAGGGTCGTCTGCTGCAAATTTGTTGTATGTGGGAAAGAGGCTCACATAACTTATATCATAATCACTTGCAAAGATCTAGTGAGTTTTAAGCACAAAGTGTCCTATTTGCTTAAAGCCAGATTACCTGCAGGTTGCGGGTGGTAAAAATAATGATTATCTCTTCCAGTATAGTGTTTCAGTGGACTTGGCATATGGCCTCACTATTCCCTGTTTGTTTTGAACTTTTCAAGAGATTATTCCATAAGGAGTTGTTTGTGCTTGGTAATGCACTATTGGAACTTCACTTATATTGTTCATTGGACAACAAGATAGTGAATCCGAGTCTGTGCAGATATCTAGATAAGGGGCCTTTTTATGCCCCCGCGGAATCTCCGATTCGGGGGGCATATAGTTTTTGGCCTGTCTGTCTGTTGGTCTGTCTGTCTGCACAAAAAAAACTTTAACCTTGACCACAACCTTTGAACCATAACAGGTACGGCTACCATATTTCACATGTGTATTCCTTGTGACATGACCTTTCTGTCAGTACCAAAATGTTTGACCTTGCGACCTTGACCTTTGACCTAGATGTAGTTTTTGGCCTGTCTGCACGAAAAAAACTTTAACCTTGACCACTACTTTTGAACCATAACAGGTACGGCTACCATATTTCACATGTGTATTCCTTGTGACATTACCTTTCTGTCAGTACCAAAATGTTTGACCTTGCGACCTTGACCTTTGACCTAGATGTTGCCATTCTCGAAAAAAACTTTAACCTTGGCCATTACTTTTGAACCATAACAGGTACGGCTACCATATTTCACATGTGTATTCCTTGTGACATGACCTTTCTGTCAGTACCAACATTTTTGACCTTGCGACCTTGACCTTTGACCTAGATGTAGTTTTTGGCCTGTCTGCACGAAAACAACTTTAACCTTGACCACTACTTTTGAACCATAACAGGTACGGCTACCATATTTCACATGTGTATTCCTTGTGACATTACCTTTCTATCAGTACCAAAATGTTTGACCTAGATGTTGCCATTCTCGAAAAAAACTTTAACCTTGGCCATTCCTTTTGAACCATAACAGGTACGGCTACCATATTTCACATGTGTATTCCTTGTGACATGACCTTTCTTTCAGTACCAACATTTTTGACCTTGCGACCTTGACCACCTTTGACCTAGATGTTGCCATTCTCGAAAAAAACTTTAACCTTGGCCATTACTTTTGAACCATAACAGGTACGGCTTCCATATTTCACATGTGTATTCCTTGTGACATGACCTTTCTGTCAGTACCAACATTTTTGACCTTGCGACCTTGACCTTTGACCTAGATGTTGCCATTCTCGATTTTTTTTTTAACTTTGGCCATTACTTTTGGACCATAACAGATACGGCTACCATATTTCACATGTGTATTCCTTGTGACATGACCTTTCTGTCAGTACCAACATTTTTGACCTTGACCTTTGACCTAGATGTTGCCATTCTCAATTTTTGTTTAACCTTCCCCACTACTTTTGAACCATAACAGGTAAGGCTACCATATTTCACATGTGTATACCTTGTGACATGACCTTTCTGTCAGTACCAAAATGTTTCACCTTGCGACCTTGACCTTTGACCTAGATGTTGCCATTCTCGAAAAAAACTTTAACCTTGACCACTACTTTTGAACCATAACAGGTACGGCTACCATATTTCACATGTGTATTCCTTGTGACATGACCTTTCTGTCAGTACCAATATTTTTGACCTGGCGACCTTGACCTTTGACCTAGATGTTGCCATTGGGGGGCATCAGTGTTTCACAAACACATCTTGTTCATGTTCTAAAATCCTTATTTGACATTCAAATCCTGTGTTGCAGGTACTCAAAAGATTCTGTTGAGTACCACAACATAGGATTTGGTTGAGTAATAAGAGAAATATTGTCGGGAAAAGACCTGTTCACTCCCTCTGATCTAGTCCTCTGGTCTGTGTTAGTCATGGACATGGTATGAAGGATTTGTGTGCCTTAACCCTTTCCCTCTTAAAGACGCTTTCTGACGCCTCTGCAGCAGACGGCTTTTTGAAAACATAGTGACAAAAGAAGAAATTGCACAAAACGTGCAATTTCTCCTTTTGCCACAATGTTTTCCACTTTTTGTCATAGGTTATCCAATTGATTATAGATGATTATAGAGATTTTCTATGTTTTGACAAAATACGTTCAAAGTCGTCTGCTGCATAATTGTCGTATGAGGGAAAGGGTTATGCAGGAGGCTGCATGACTACAGGAAACACTGTGGGATATGAAGAAATAGCTGAAAACCAGCAAATTTAAGTTTTTATGTTTTTATATGCAAAATAATATTTTTTTATAATCGGACGACACTTTACCCTTTCCCTCATACGACAATTCTGCAGCAGACGACTTTGAACATATTTTGTCAAAAAATAGAATATCCCCTATGACTAAAAGTGGAAAAGATTGTGTCAAAAGGAGAAATTGCTTGTTTTGAGCAATTTCTTCTTTTTGTCACTATGTTTTCAAAAAGCCGTCTGCTGCAGAGGCGTCGGAAAGGGTTAAGAAAGAAAAAACAATATCAGGCCCACAGTTGGAATAACCACTAAGCTACTCCCTATCTTAACCCTTTCCCACATACAACGAATTTGCAGCAGACATTGTTGAAAACTACCGGTTTAAATGCTGAAAGTCTCTTTTAATGAAATTGGAAAGAGTTGAAAACATTGTGGCAAAAGGAGAAGGAGTTGCTCATTATGAGCTATGTCCCCTTTTGCAACAGTTTAAAAAGTCGCCTGCTGCAGAGGTGTTGTGCATCTGTCAACATCTTCTTCTCAGTAACCAGTGGGTCAATTGGGATGCAACTTCACAGAAAGCATCCTCTCTATGACCTCTTCAGAATTCCTCAAATTTTTGGGATCCATGCAGAATTCTGGTTTCCATGACAACCAAACGAAAAAAACGTCAAGATTTTTCTTCTCCCAAACTGGTTGGCCAATTTTCAAATATTTTGGAGAAAATTTCCTTGGGTGGCCCTCTATCAGATTCCTTCAAGCCATGTTGATTGGTCAAAAAAAATGGCAGATAGGGGACGGGGCTTTTTTGCTTTATATATGGCTATAGTGAAAATATTCTCCTCCCAAAGTATTTGGCTGATTTTCAAATGATTTTGTAGAAATGTTTCTTGGATGACCCTCTTTTAGATTCCTTCAAGCCAAACCACTTTGCATAATTCAGGTGAGACAACAACATGGCCCTTTTGTTTAATTAACCCTTTCCCAAATACAAAAATTTTGCAGCATACAACTTTGAAATGATCTGGAGAAAAATATGGAAAATCTCCTTATACAATTTTCAAATAAATGTAGAAAGGTTCCTTGGGGGACCTTCTTTTAAGCCATTTTGATTGGTAACAGTGGAAGACAGTGGTGCAGAGGTAGAGCGTCGGCCTCTCGTACCAAGGGTCCCTGGTTCGAGTCCCGTGACGAGCGGGTTCTGACTTTGGGATTTTTCCACACAAACGGCGCGAGTACTGGTCAAGTCTCCAGATAGCAGACATCAAGCGTGATTTATATAAGCTGAAAGCTTGTTTCGCAATCGATGTAAAATAAATAAGTTTAAATTAACAAAAACAGGGCCGCCAGGGGTAGGGGCTGTTTTGCCATATATGGCTATAGTGAAAACTTTGAAAATATTTGTCTCCAAAAGTCTGTCGGATTTCCAAATAATTTTGTAGAAATGTTCCTTATGTGCCCCTCTATCCTTTTTCTTTAACCCTTTCCCTCATATAGACGCTTTTTGACGCCTCTGCAGCAGATGGCTTTTTGAAAACATAGTGACAAAAGAAGAAATTGCACAAAATGTGCAATTTCTCCTTTTGTCACAATGTTTTCCACTTTTAGTCAAAGGTTATCCATTCAATTATAGAGATTTTCCATTATTTGATAAAATATGTTCAAAGTCGTCTGCTGCAGAATTGTCGTATGAGGGAAAGGGTTATTTTGCCATATATGGCTATAGTGAAAACTTTGAAATATTCTTCTCCAAATCTCTGTACGATTTCCAAATAATTTTGTAGAAAATTTATGTTCTCTGTCTATCCTAATTTTTCAAGCCATGTTGATTGGTTGGAAAACATGGCGGATTTCCAAATTATTTTGTATAAATATTCCTAGAGGTGACCCTCTATCAGATTCCTTCAAGCCCTGTTGATTGGTGGGAAAACATGGCCGCCAGAGGGTGGGGCTATTTTGCCTTATAATAGCTATAGTGAAAACTTTAAAAATATTCTTCTCCAAAAGTCTCAGTCCTATTTACAAATAATTTTCTAGAAATGTTCCTTGTGTGACCCTCTACAAGATTACATGTTGGTTGGTAAAAATCAAAATTATTGTGGTCGGCATCCCAATCACATTGCATAATTCAGGTGATCGATCCAGGGCCAGCATGGCCCTCTTGTTTAAAATTTTGATAAAGACCAACAGTTACTACTCGAAAATTAGATAATTAAAGAGTTTTATTGATATAAAGTGTTTAACCCTTTCTCTCATATAGATGCTTTCTGACGCCTCTGCAGCAAAACGTGCAATTTCTCCTTTTGCCACAATGTTTTCCACTTTTTGTTATAGGTTATCCATTCAATTATGGATATTTCCTATGTTTTGACAAAATATGTTCAAAGTCGTCTGCTGCAGAATTGTCGTATGAGGGAAAGGATTAACCGATTACCTAATATGAAGTTTATTTCTTCTGCTTAAAAAGGTAAAAATGTAACATCTATATTGTTAAAAGTATACTCTACAGAGATGATTTTATTGTGGGAAAAAAGGATAAGTTACTTGTTTTGAACAAAACAAATATAAAGTTTAATAATGTATTCAGTTATACACGGCCTCCAGCCAAAAAATACACTGAATTTACCAAAGAAATTGTCTCCTACATTCAAAAATGTTTTAAAAAGCTGTCTGCTGCAGAGGCATCAATAGTCATCCATATACAGGATAGTGTGAAACTGCTGCCTAATTGTGATGTGCTTCTCTATACTGTCCAAAACTCAAAAGATGCAGCAAAAAAAATTGAAAATATAATTTTGAGACAATGTTTTCATAAGTTGTTTGCTACTACATAATGGTCAATATCATCCATATCAGGTAAAGAGTTGAAAAATACGTTTACTTTCTACATTTGACATATTTTCAGGTAAAAGGTATCAATGCAGTCATTGTAATAGAACATTCCCTTTGGAGAGACTCTTGAGAGACCATATGCGAAACCATGGTAAATAGAGTTCTTTTTTATTTGTTTCAACCTTTTCCCACATATAGACACTTTTTGATGCCTCTGCAGCAGACAACTTTTGAAAACATGGTGACAAAAGGAGAGATTGCTCATAATGAGCAATTTCTCCTCTTGCCACCATGTCTTCACATCTATGCAATGATTATTCGTTAATTTATAGAGATTTTCCATAATTTTGCCTAGATGTTTTGAAAGTCGTCTTCTGCAAATTTGTTGTATACATGTTGAAAAGGGTTTTAAAAAAATAATTATGTTTAATCTTTCCTGAGAGGTCTAGATATGGAAGAGTAGAGAGATCTTGCCTTCATATTAATCTGTAAGCACTTTATCAGAGGTCCAGATAAGGAGGCGAATACAGCTCTTTTCTCCACAATATCTAGCTTATCATCCATCCAAACCCTATGATGTGAGTACTCAAAACAATCATCTCAATGAGACGATTCTTTTGAGTACTCACAGCATAGGGTTATACGGTCAAATAAGGATTTTAGAACATGCAAAAGGCCCCTTATCTAGTGCTCTGTTTTCTTTTAGGCGGACAACATATCAACAATATATAAGAGACCAAAAATATTTTCATTATACCCCCAGATACACAGTATATGGGGTCTATATAGGAGTCACGCTTGTCGGTCCGTTGGTCTGTGGACATTTCTTGTGAACACTATTTCTCAGAATTCAATATAACTTCACAAGAATGATTGATACCAAGCCTAGTTGTGCATATTGTCGGCGTGTTGCACTAGAATTATTATGTCTCCCCCCCATACATGGGGGTGACATATTGTTTTTGCCCGTTCCGTCCGTCCTTCCATCCTTCCGTCTGTCACACTTGTTTCTGCTCAATAACTGAAGAACGCTTGGGCGTAGGAACTTCATACTTGGTATGCAGGTTGGTCATGACCAGTAGCTGACTCCTATTGATTTTGATAACAGAAGGTCAAAGGTCAAGGTCATGGTGACCTTGTGAGGTAAAAAATGTTTTCCGCTCAATAACTGAAGAACGTTTTGGCCGAGGAACTCCATACTTGGTATGCAGGTTGGCCATGCCCAGTAGAAGACCCCTATTGATTTTGTTTGACTTTGAGGTCAAACTCAAGGTCACAGTGACCTTGAGCTGAAAGGTCACAGTGACAATGATCTGAACAATTGTTTTTGCTTAATAACTGTAGAATGCTTTGAATTTCTCATACATATGTATATTGTCAGGCACCAGCTGGGGGTATTCATCACCATCAGTGATATTTCTAGTTATGTCTCCCCCATTACATGGGGGTGACATATTGTTTTTGCCCGTTCCGTCCGTCCGTCCGTCCTTCCGTCCTTCCGTCTGTCACTTGTTTCCGCTCAATAACTGAAGAACGCTTGGGCGTAGGAACTTCATACTTGGTATGCAGGTTGGTCATGACCAGTAGCTGACCCCTATTGTTTTTGATAACAGAAGGTCAAAGGTCAAGGTCATGGTGACCTTGTGAGGTAAAAAATGGTTTCCGCTCAATAACTGAAGAACTCTTTGGCTGAGGAACTCCATACTTGGTATGCAGGTTGGCCATGCCTAGTAGAAGACCCCTATTGATTTTGAGGTCAGTACGTCTAAAGTCAAGGTCACAGTGACCATGAGCTTGAAAGGTCACAGTGACAATGAGCTGATAAATAGTTTTTGCTTGGGCCCAGGAACTTCATACTTGATGTGCAGATTGGTCACCACCAGCAAATGACCCCTATTCATTTTAAGGTCACTAGGTCAAAGGTCAAGGTCACAGTGGTCAAGGTCACATCCGTCAGACTTGTTTCCGCTCAATAACTGAAGAACTCTTGGGCATAGGATCTTCGTACTTGGTATGCAGGTTGGTCATGACCAGTAGATGACTCCTATTGATTTTGATGTCAGTAGGTCAAAGGTCAAGGTCATGGTGACCTTGTGAGGTAAAAAATGGTTTCCGCTCAATAACTGAAGAACGCTTGGGCCGAGGAACTCCATACTTTGTATGCAGGTTGGCCATGCCCAGTAGAAGACCCTATTAATTTTGAGGTCAAGGTCAAGGTTACAGTGACCTTGAGCTGAAAGGTCACAGTGACAATGAGCTGAAACATTGTTTTTGCTTAATAACTGTAGAATGCTTAGGCCATGGAAGTTAATACTTGGTGTGCAGGTTGGTCACCACCAGTAGATGACCCCTATTGATTTTGAGGTCACTAGCTTAAAGGTCAAGGCCATGGTAACCTTCAGCTGAAAAATGGTTTCCTCTCAATAACTAAAGAATGCTTATGTTGAGGAACTTCATACCTGGTGTGCAGGTTGGTCCTAACCAGTAAATGACCTTTATTGAATTTGTTTGATTTTGTGGTCACAAGGTCAAATGTCGAAGGTCACGGTAACCTTCAGCTGAAAAATGTGTGTTACTCAATAACTCAAGAACGCTTATACCCAGGAACTTTATACTTGGTGTGCAGCTTGGTCCTAACCTGTAGATGACCCCTATTGATTTTGATGTCAGTAGGTCAAAGGTCAAGGTCGCGGTGACCTTTGGCTGAAAAATGGTTTCCGCTCAATAACTGAAGATTGCTCGGGCCCAGGACCTTCATACTTGGTGTGCAGGTTGGTCACCAGCAGCAAATGGCCCCTATTGATTTTGAGGTCACTAGGTCAAAGACCAAGGTCATGGTAACCCTCAGCTGAAAAATGGTTTCTGCTCAATAACTGAGGATTGTCACTGTTGCTTCATCTCCAGTCCAAAACTAAAAAATTAATCTCCATCATTTTTTTTTTTTTTCAAATGGGGAGACAAGCGCTTTTTCAAAAAAGCAATCTCTAGTTTAACATGTTTATACCACATAATATGTAAAAGGATACAATTCATGCTTATCTATCTGTCTGTCTGATTCTGCTGCTATATCTAAGGCATTATTTGGTAGATTTGATTAAGACATTATAGATTAAACCTTTCCCACATACAACAATTCTGCAGCAGACGACTGTGAAAAAACATTGAACATTTCTATAAATAAATGTCTAACTACAATTGAAAAGTGTTGAAAACATTGCAGCAAAACGAGAAATGGCTCATTATGAGTAATTTCTTCTTTGGCCCAAATGTTTTCAAAAGTAGTCTGCTGCAGAGGCGAATGAAAGCATCTGTATGTGAGAATGGGTTAAACCAGGCAAGAGGAATTTGCTGTGCCCAAGTGATTAACGTCAAGGAAATGGAACCCTGTATACTAAGTTCTATCCCAAGACGCGGTGATCATGGTTGAGTGCACTTGTGCAAGGCACATTTCCTAGCCTAGTACTGGTTTGTTTACCCAGGGAATCATGAGTGAACTGTTGCTGTGATATAACTGAAATAATGTTTAAAATGGTATAAAACCCCAATTTAAAAAAATATATATATCTTTTCAATGAATCGATTGATATCTTGATATCATTTACCATTATTTACAGTGAACCAGTATAAATGCCCTTACTGTGATATGACTATGCCGTCCCCTGCCTGTCTCAGGAAACATATTCGGTATCGCCATTCTGATGAAAAACCTTACAAATGTGAGGAGTGCACATACAGGTAAATGGTTATGATATTTAGAAATGTTTTCATATCTATATTGTTAATCTTTCTGCTGATATCTTGCCTCCATGTTAATCTGTAAGCACTTTATCATCCAACAAAACCCTATGATGTGAGTACTCAATGAGACGATTCTTTTGAGTACACACAGCATAGGGTTATAAGGTCAAATGCTGATAATATAGAGTTTAGAGTTTATTCAAATTATCACCAGAAGGTCATAGACCCATGTGGTAAGTAAAGCATACAACAGTGAAACATACAAAATAATACAACAAAATAATGGTATATACAAGTCATACCCAAATACATACATAAAAATATGCTTGATTGCATATATGCATGCTAAGCAAGACATGAGATGCAAACCGAATTTAAATATAGTGACGTATATTAACTAATTTTAAAAAATATCAACAGTTCTGATAAGACACTTTATATGTCACAATGCAGTTGTGTGTACCATATTTTAACAACGAATAATGTATTTACTAAATGAATTTCTTCGACTATATATCTGAAATATATTTAACCCATTCTCACATGAAGATGCATTTCGATTATTGACGTATCTGCAGCAGACAACTTTCAAAACCATTGGGGCAAGAGAAGGAATTGCTGATAATGGACATTTTCTCCTTTCACCACAATGTTTTAAACTACTTTCAGTAGTTCACTTTTATTTCTAGAGATTTTCCATATTTTTGCTCAAATGTTTTCAAGACTATATGTTGCAGGTTTGCTGTATGTGGTAATAAGAACATCTGAGGTGAACAGTGTGACATCTGCATAATTGGCAAATTAATTTTGTTTTAGAGTTGAAACTATTTAACTTTCTGTTGTAAAGGCATCAGTAAGATCAAAAGTCGTCTGCATTGAGGTATAGATTAATGAAAATGTAATATAAAAATTGTGCAAAGACTTCTTTTTTTTTGGCAAAAAATAATGAGTCATGAAAATAAACCAACGAAATTGTTTCCAAAGAAGTGTGTTAATTAGTCTTGCTTGCTAATACCTTGTAGGATTTTCACGCTGGAAGTGATAATACCAACTATTAGTACACCTTAACCCTCATATAGACGCTTTCTGACGCCTCTGCAGCAAACAGCTTTTTGAAAACATATTGACAAAAGAAGAAATTGCTCAAAAAGAGCAATTTCTCCTTTTGACATAATGTTTTCCACTTTTAGTCATAGGGTATCCATTCAATTATAGAGATTTTCTATAGTTTGACAAAATATGTTCAAAGTCTTCTGCTGCAGAATTGTTGTATGAGGGAAATGGTTAACTATGTATCAGATACAGACACATTTGTGGAAAAGAATAAAAACTGCCAGTCTGGAAACATGGTGCTTTGTGAAAAATCAAGGACCTAAGTAAAAAAACAGCTTCAAGTTATTTGTGGAAATCTTATCTTTCCATAAATAATGCTTTTTTGGCCAGATTGCTCTAGCAATTCCGGTCTATAGATTGGCGATGTCTGTCCATCTGTCTGTCTGTCTGTCCATCCATCAACATGTTGGTTAAAGTTTCAGGTTGAGGTAAAATCTCAGCACTGGAAAGGGTTACAAACTTGAAACTTTGCCTGAAGGTAACCAGTAACAAGTTCTATTGATTTCTATGGTTACTTTGACCTTGACCTTGGTTTGTCGATTTTCAAGGTCAAATTGCCGACAATCTGGCCTTACTCTCTTCAGCGGTTTCTTGTTTAGAACAATAATTTGATTTGGCACTATTTTTTGTTTTAGTATGTTAACAGAAAATTAAAATAACATAATAAACTGTGGGGAAATAGATTGAATATTACCAAAAGCTTTAAAAATGGTAGTAATGACTTTCCCTCCATGGTGCTCCGGATTGTGGGACTTGCTGGTGTCAGGAAAAAGGGACCAGTAGTACTGGTAACTTACCTAGGAAACATGGTGATAGACAGAAACCTTGTTGATAGCGGTGTAAAACACCATACAAGCAATCAAAAATAGCTTTTGGTGATCCTCATTTTTTTAATAATATTTTACAGATGTAAATCTTTGACTGATTTAAAGAAGCACTTGGAGGTCCACAGTAAAGATGGTGCCTATCAGTGTGAGGAAGACAGTTGTACATATTCTGCTAGAAGTTATGCAAATCTTGCTAGTCATATCAAAAACACTCATCAGGTAGGTGTTGGTTCACTTTTCTGCAGCAGATGATTTTTGAAAACTTTGTGGCAAAAGGAGATATTGCTCATAACAAGCAATTTTTTATCATTTGCAGCAACATTTTCAATTCATTTCAATGATCAGAGTTTCATTTTATAGAGAATTCTCATATTTTACTCAGATACTTTCAAAGAAGTCTTCTGTTGCAGATTTGTTGTAAGTGGAAAAAGGTTAATTATACCAGATGCTGCTTATTTGTATATACAAAAGACTATGCTGTTTCTGACTGCTTATTTTGGAGTTCCTTGTTTTCATTGAAATCAGATAAAAAATTAATTTGCTGTTTGTAAATTGGATCTAACACCAGCACATAAAGGTTTGTCTCAAACTGACCCTACACATTTAAATATTCTGTATAATCTGTGCACTCAGCAGCTAGGGCTTCTCTATTTCGTTTATTTATATGAGTTATCTCCCCTGTTTATACATTAACATTTTGTAGGCGACAATTTGATTGACACCTGAGACGATCTGTTATACACAGTCATCAGTTCTATATGAGCGTTTGCTACTACAAATAAGTTGAGGTCTAATTTTGATGAGATTGTTATTCTTCTTACAGGAGGTGACTGTGACGAAATATCAGTGTCACATGTGCAGCTCCAATTTCACGCGAGGGTATAAACTCACACAGCATTTGAAAAACAAACATAAATTCAGCTGGCCGTCAGGTCATTCCAGGTTTAGGTAGGTATTTTATTTTTTTTCATCTTTTCAAATTGATGACTTTAAAACATTGTGACAGTAGGAGAAACTGCTCACAATAAGCAATTTTCCCTTTGCATGAATGAATGTTTGGTGTTTTACACCGCTTTCAACAATTGTTCAGTCAGATCACAGTGTTTCCTGGGTAAGTTACCAGTACAAGATCCATTTATCCAGACACCAGCCAGTCAGTCGTAATACTAACACCGTAACCCTGAGTGCCTAGGACAGCAGTCACATAACTCGGGCTTTAATAACTATTCAGTTATGCCCCTTTTTGGATTTCATGCAAAAACTTTAACCTTGCCAATAATTCAAAAACCATTCAACATTTTCGAATGAAACTTTGTACACATGTTACTTGAGAAAATATGCATGTTCATACCAATTCACGTTACTGTGGCATTAGTCTTTACTCAGTAATGCCCCTTTTACGACCGAAAACAGACGAGCGTTGGCGTTCGCCCTGTGGAGCTCTTGTTAAAGTCTTTGGTTTGACCTAGTTGAGGATAAAACCCACAACCTCCCACACCTCTACCAGTACACGAACCAGGCGGTCTTTTATTTTTGCTTCATTTTTTTCAACACATATTCAATGATTTTTCCATAATTTTGTATCAATTTTTAAAAGTCTGTCTGCTACAGAATTGTTGTTTGTGGGAATAGGTTTAGAAATATAGAATCATTATCTGATACAGAGGATCCAAAAGTCAGAAGTCTTTCCTTTGTTTGTATACCAGACCATATGTTGTGAGTCCTCTATTGAATTGCCTTGGAAAGAGATTCCAATGTGTATCCACATTAGTAATAGCCTAGTGTAGAAGTAAAGCATTTTTAAACACTTGAAAAACCTGCCCTAATGGCATTTAAATTGTATGTCTTTACAGGTATAAATTACATTCCGATGGCCTGTGGAGATTGCAAACAGTGAGATATGAGACTGTAGAACTCTCTGTCCATCCTGATGTATTAGAACCTGAAGCTCAGGAGACATCGAATACTAGTACCAGTACCAGTACCAGTATATATCCTGATGAAACTCACCAACATGACCAGGAGACCAACTTAGAAATTATTACAAATATCGAGAACAGCTTTAATGACACAAATGTTGTAATTAATGTTCATCATACAGACCCAAATGCAGAAGAAATTAAATATTGTTCCAGAAATAAGAAAAGAAGAAGATCACCTAAAACAGACGAGGAAGAGAGTTATACACATACAGAAGAAAGTGCACCAGAGAGTATTGATAATAATAATGAAATCGTAGACAATTCAATGAATATGATAGAACTGAGTATTACAAAGACAAACGATGGTAAATTTCTTCTGAAGACTGCCGGGTGTAACATGGAAGAGCCCATGACAATCATGATGTCGGACTACGGAGAAGAGCTACAGGAGAACATGTATAATCTACAGATGTTGGGAGATGTGGCACTGCAGAACCAAAATATTCAATAACCCTTTTGTTTTATTGTAGACGAGACTCGACGTCAGTCACAGGCGTCATACTAGCTTGGGTGAATGAAACTTTTTTGTCTTTCAGACAGAAGAACAGACAGACACAGTGAAATCAGTAAAAAAGAAAATCTATTTGATTTACAGAGAGTAAAAAATTCAAGATTTTGCAATAAAAACTTAATGCTCTGGGATTCTGTCTCTTAACTCTTTCCAGCATGTGACAAATCTGCAGCAGACGACTTTGAAAACTTCAAGTCAAAATTATTGAAAATCTCTATAAAGGAAAGTGTAAATATTGAAAAATGTTTAAATCATTGAGGCAAAATGCAAAATTGCTCATCATGAGGTATTTCTCCTTTGACCACAGTATTTTTTCAAAAGTCGTCTGCTGCAAGGGTGTCAGAAAGCGTCTGTATGTGGGACAGGGTTATCTGATAGGGAACATCTGTGTTACTTGAAGATCATTGTTGACTCATTATACCCTTGAAGAGGGGGTGGGGAATTGCTGGCTTCATGTCTGTAGGTTGGATCATCTGAGAAATTTCCTTTAGATGAAGGTACAATAATTGAATAATTGAGTTGAAAACATGGTGACAAAAGGAGAAATTGCATGCTTTGAGCAATTTCTTCTTTTGTCGCCATGTTTTCAAAAAGCTGTCTGCTGCAGAGGCATCATCGGAAAGCGACTATATGAGGGAAAGGGTTAAAACAAATATGTAAAATTCCCCCATTGTTTTAAAAAAGAAAGAATATATAGATATTTAACCCCTTCCCATATTTTGACGCTTTAAAACTCCTCTGCAGCAGACGTTTTTTGAAAACAGTGTCACTAAAGGAGAAATTGCACAAAACAAGCAATTTCTCCCTTCACAATGTTTTCAACTGTATTCAATTGTTACATATTCATTTATAGAGATTTTCCATAACTTTGTCTAAATGTTTTCAAAGTCGTTTGCTGCAGATTTGTTCTATGTGTATTTTTATCAATTCATAAGCAGATCAAATTTCATTGCTAGAAAACCTTATGAGTCTCAATTCAGACTTATCATTGACACAAATGGAATTCCGTGTGTCCAGATATTTCTGCTGTAGTCCACTGGGATTTTTAAGAGTCACTTTTATTATGCCCTTCAAAGAAGATAGGGTATATTGCTTTGCACTTGTCTGTAGATAACTACAGAATGCTTTGAACTACAGTACTCAAACTTGACAGGTCAGTTGGGCATGACTATTAGATGACCCTTATTGATTTTAATGTCGACAAAAGGAGCAATTGCTCAAAAAAAACAATTTCTCCTTTTCCAGAATGGTTACAATTTGTTCCAGTATTTATACCTACAGTAATGCTTATAGAGATTTTCTGTGTTTTTGCCTAGATAACTTTTAAAGTGGTCTGCTGCAAATTTGTTGTATGTTAGAACGGGTTAACAATCAATAGAAGACAGATGCTGTCAGACATATATTTCTCTGCAAGTGGGCAGGCTCAGTAGAAATAGTATGTTGAATGATCTTTCCTTATATTGTTCTACAACTTTCATGCATTCCCAATTATGTCCGGGTTTCTATGCATCCATTTGTTGTGTCACCTGCGTAGCATGGTAGGCACTTAGGGATTACTTTTTTTTTTGTCCGGCGTCTGTCTGTCTGTTGTCACATTTTTTCGTCACGTTTTCAAATAACTTTTTTTCTACTCAAAGGATTACATTGAAACTTCTGACAAATGTTTATATCAATGTGTGTGATTGGTTCACCAAAGGGGGATAATCCAAATATTTTTATATCAGAGTTATTGCCCCTTTTCTGTCAAAATTTAAATTTTAAAATTACTTTTTCAAATTACTTTTTTTCTACTCAAAGGATTGGATTGAAACTTCTGACAAATGTTTATATCAATCTTTGTGATGGGTTGAGAAAAAGGGGGATAATCCAAAAAAAATATATTTGATTTATTGCCCCTTTTCTGTCAAACATTAACATTTTCTGACAAGGCCCCAGCAGGTGACACACGTGCTCCGGGGAGCACTCCATTCTAGTTTCTTTTTATATTTGTGCAATTTGTTTAGTGATGTAGAGGATCAAGCTTCTTCCCTATTACTATAAGATTTTCGTGCATCCATATGGATCTACAGTCAAACTCAATATTGTCTCGGCTCTATTCTTCAGTATTGTCCCACAAGAATTGCATTATTTACTACTTATCTCATGGGCGAATTCTAGATTTGCTCTCATAATCTGCCCTGAATGTTTTTGGTATTCCTGTTTTCTTCGTCGGCGAGATCCAATTACGCACCAAAAGAAGGATGTAGGCACATTGTTATTGGTCATCAACCAGTCAGAGACTGGTTTGGGGACTACAGGTTTGCTTGTGTCTGTCCGATATTTCTTGTCCGGGCTGTATCTTCACTTACATTTTGATTTTACTTCACAAAATTATTCTCCATAACAAGACACCTACACCCAGGTCACAGTTTGGGCTCAAACATTGTCTGCCCTCAATTTTGTGTCCGGGCTGTATCTTCGACATGCTTTAGTGGATTTTGATATTACTTCACACAATTATTCTCAATAACAAGACAATATGTCATGCACATCACCCAGCCACCTACTCCCAAGGTCACAGTTTTTTTCTCTGTCAGTCCATCCGAAATTTTGTGTCCGGGCTGTATCTTTCACAAGCTTGAATTGATTTTGATATTACTTCACATAATTATTCTCCAAAACAAGATGATGTGTCGTGCACATCACCAAGTCACCTACTCTGAAGGTCAAGGTCACAGTATGGGCTCAAACATTGTCAGTCCATAATTTCGTGTCCGGGCTGTATCTTCCACATGCTTGAAAGGATTTTAATACTACTTGTACATCACACAATTATTCTCCATAACAAGATTACGTGTCATGCACATCACTCAGCCACCTTCTCACAAGGTCAACGTCACAGTTTGATCTGCAATTTCTTAGTCTCCCCAAGAAGATGATGTGTCCAAAAATGCACATACAATACACAATGGGCTGTCCTCGTTCGGTAGGGGACTTTTGTATTGCTTGCAATACTCCATTAATTTGTTTTCCCTTTAGTTGTCCATCAAACATTAGTTTGTAATATCATGCAAACTTTACCCAGCTGTCTGGCAAGTTTGTTAACTTCACAATGTATAAATAGATTTGTGTATTAAATTACTGTCAATTAAAGCCCACTTCAGACACCGTTTTATATTTTCAGTACTGAGGTGGGTTCCACAATGTGGTAATTACAAACCTGGGCTTGTGTTAGAATGGTTTATCAATGGCTGACTCGCTAAAGAGCAGGAAAGATAAGGCATGAGCATAGTGTGAAGCCAAAGTGATGTCTGAAACTAATTTAACTGATAGATTTCTGCCATGTTTGTGGCATTCATATTGCTTTACCCTTACTCTCTTATAAACACATCTGCAGCAGACAACTTTTGGAAACATTGTGACAAAGGTAGAAATTGCTTAAAACGAGCAATGTCTCATTTTGCCACTATGTTTTCAATTTTTTTTTCAGTAGTTATACCTTCATTTAAAGAGATTTTCTGTGTTTATGTCGTAATGGGTTCAAAGTTGTCTTTTGCAGGTTTGATGTATGTGGGAAAGTGTTAAAATAAAGTTTGTTATCCGGATGATCTTTGTAACTTTTCATTACTTCATTGTTTTGTTTTAAGCCCACCTGAAAGTGCTCAAGTTGAGTTATTCTGATCGCACAAGAGACATATGCTGTACCACTACACCATCAAGGCAGTCTATATGAAAACAAATGCTGGCTGTAATGACCTTTGTCAGTCATTGGAAAGGCGGTTATTCCAAACTCAAAATAAACAATTTACCCATATCGGAAATGTTTTCAATTCTGGAAATCATTGATGTGATACACCACAAAAGCACACAGCTCGAATTACAGGTTAAGACTTTACATCCATACTGGCAAATCGGCTTCATTGTGGAAGATAAGAACATAAGAACAACAACGTTCAACTTGAGATTCTTTTTATTCTGATTATTTAGAAATTAAAATGAGTCACAACAACGGAAATCTATCATCATACTGACCACTAATACATAGAACATTTAACGCTTCTTTAGCAGAAAGCATTGTGGGATATTAAATCTTTACCACATCAGATGCTTTCTGACACCTCTGCAGCAGACAACTTGTTATGAGCACATTTTTCTTTCGCCACAATGTTTTCAACTCTTTTTCAAAGATTAAGATTTCATTTATAGAGGTTTACCATAGTTTAAAACAGTTGTCTGCTGCGATTTGTTGTATGTGGGAAAGGGTTAAAATACATTGACCACCTTTCCAAGAAGTTACTTGCCATGAATGATGAAAAAGTAGATTTTTCCGGTCTACTCTGATCAGGAATGCTGGCTTAACCTTTTTATTTAGTGGTTGATTTATTGGAGTTTAATGCCGTTTTCAATGGCATTTCATTTCATTTCATGGAATTCTAGCCCCTGTACTCTACACAAGATTCTTTCCAGGTACTTGACCACCTTCCTGCATGTTTTGTCAATAGGATTTCGAAGTCGTCTGCTGCAGATTTGTTCTATGTGGGAAAGGGTTAAGCGCATTGCTGGAAGATGAAAGATGGTACAATCATCACAAAGAATAAATGACAGATCTCACTACTCTAGACCCTTTCTCACATACGACAATTCTGCAGCCGACGGATTCATAAACAAAATATTGGCAAGTATGTGAAATATCTCCATGAATGAGTTTGAGCAATTTCTCCTTTTGTCACCATGGTTTAAAAAGTCGTCTGCTGCAAATGCGCCAAAATATGTCTGCAAGTGGGAAAGGGTTAATTAAATACTTTAGTGGTTGAAAAAACTGGAAATCCGACTTCCTTAGGAAAATGACCTTGTTTTAACCTTTTAGCCAATGCAGATGACCGTATGTACACCATTGCAGCTGACAACTTTTGAAAATTAAAAGGTAAAATGAGAAATTTCTCAATGTGAGCATTTTTTCCTTTTCTCTCAATATTTTCATTCAATTTTCCGATTGTATACGCTTTTACTCATATAAATATTCTTTATACAGACGATTCCAAAAATATGATATCAAATTAACCCTTTCCCTCACACAAAAAATACTGCTAACTTAGCAGTGCTAAGGCATCTGTTTGTGGGAAAGGGTATATATCTCTGGAGAGGTCAAGCATTGCAAATATTTAACCCTTTCCCTCATATAGACGCTTTCTGACGCCTCTGTAGCAGACAGCTTTTTGAAAACATAGTGACAAAAGAAGAAATTGCTCAAAACGAGCAAATGTTTTCCACTTTTAATCATAGGTTATCCATTCAATTATAGAGATTTTTTTGCAAAATATGTTCAAAGCCGTCTGCTGCAGAATTGTCGTATGAGGGAAAGGGTTAATGACATTTTCCTAAAAAATAATGTTCCATTCATTAATAACATGAAACAATTTTGAAAGGGTGAACGTTTTCATGAATATGATATCATGAAAATATGTAACAAAATATATATGTAAAAACATTGTGACAAAAGGACAAAATGCTAATTACAACAATAATGCATAAAAATGATGTGATTTCAATTTGAAAAAGCTTAACTTATACATCTACAATGAAATGCACCAAGAAAAAACAATACATAAACAAAAGTTTGAATATTTTCCTGATGGAGATAAATTTTAAAGCTTCTGAAAAATATATAAAATTTATATAAACTTCTGAAAACATGGGAAATAGAGAGATATTGTTCAATGAGCAATTCTTCCTCATCCAACAATATTGTTAACTCTACGACAATAGCAGACTTTCACTTCTTTTCCTGAAATGTGTTTAAAGCAGACAATTCATACTTGATTGATTTATTTGGGTTTAACCCTTTACCTCATATAGACGCTTTCTGATGCCTCTGCAGCAGACGGCTTTTTGAAAACATAGTGTCAAAAGAAGAAATTGCACAAAACGTGAATTTCTCCTTTTGCCACAATGTTTTCCACTTTTTGTCATAGGTTATCCATTCAATTATGGAGATATTCTATGTTTTGACAAAATACGTTCAAAGTCGTCTGCTGCAGAATTGTCGTATGAGGGAAAGGGTTAACCCCGTTTTCAACAATTGTTCAGTCATATCACAGCGGCCTGTTCACCTACTTGTGTGTTTCATGTCTTTCTCACACCAGTACTGCACACAACAGACTTTCCAAGCAACTGGCTGTTAGCACATTGGTGGAAGACAAATGACGCTCTTCACTGTGACTTTTGTCAAATGTCAAATGAATTTTGGCCGAGCTGGGGAAAACAAACTCGAAACTAATTGGAATCTCCCTTTAACCCTTTCCCTCATATAGACGCTTTCTGACGCCTCTGCAGCAGACGGCCTTTTGAAAACATAGTGACAAAAGAAGAAATTGCACAAAACGTGCAATTTCTCCTTTTGCCACAATGTTTTCCACTTTTTGTCATAGGTTATCCATTTAATTATGGAGATTTTCTATGTTTTGACAAAATACGTTCAAAGTCGTCTGCTGCAGAATTGTCGTATGAGGGAAAGGGTTAAATGAAAGTACAATTATTGAATAGAGTTGAAAACATGGAGACAAAAGGAAAAATTGCTTGTTTGAGCAATTTCTTCTTTTGTCGGAATGTTTTCAAAAAAAGCCATCTGCTGAAGAGGCATCAGAAAGCGTCTATATGAGGGAAAGGCTTAAAAGGACTATAATATCTGAGAGACTGATAGCATTAATTTTAATTTCGAAACAAAGAGTTGAACAAATTGTTGAAAAGGAAGATAATGCCAGATTTAAGCAATTTCTCTTTTTACACAATATTTTTAAAAGTCCTCTATTGTGTAAGCGTCAAAGTTTTCAGTATCTTAGGATAAGTTAAATCAGATCATTAATAACGGAGGTCAATCTCCGTTTCATCTCTCAAGTTGTGATTTTTGTATAGCCTCTTCTACAACACTTCTTAGGTAGCTGATAGTCTTTCGAGGATCATCACTTTTCACAACCGCACTGCCTGATACAATCATGTTAGCGCCAGCCTGGGAAAAAAAGAAAAAGATTTCATTTCAGTAACAATAACAAATATCACATTTATTGAAATTGATTTGATTTCCTTCTCTTAAAATAAAAGGAGGAGGTAAAATACCTGTGGATTTATTGGTTCCCTTTGTTGACATACCTAGTGCATCCATTAAAGTTCCATGTTAAAAGAAACCATGTAAATTAATTAACCCTTTCCCTATACGAGGGAAAGGGTTAATTAATTTACACAGTTTCGTTTAACATGACTTTCTGACACCTCTGCAGCAGACAGCTTTTTAAAAACATTGCAACAAATGAAGAAATTGCTCAAAACAAGCAATTTCTCCTTTTGTCACCATGTTTTCAACCCTTTTCGACATACAACAAATCTGCAGCAGACGACTTTGAGGACATTTAGTAAAAGATTTGGAAAATCTCTTTTTGCCAGACTGTTTTCAAGAGGTTGGAAAGGGATAGTTAATTAGTGTGAAGCAATATGAAACGCATCTGGCAATTTTGACTTTCCGTAACAGGATCATATACATGTATATGGTGTAAAACTAATGGGGCTTGTTCTAGCTCTCATTAAAAAAATGGGCCTTGATTGGACTCGGTAACTTATAGACAAAGAGTGAAGTCCAAATCGCTAGACGCAGCTTATACGATGGTTAGACCAGAGCTCTAGATAAGAAGAGTATTTCACATCTCCAATTCCTTATTTGACCCTCAAACCCTACGCTTTGTGTACTCAAAATATTCGTCTCGGTGAGAAGATTCCTTTGAGTACCCACGACAGACGGCTTAGGCGAGTCATAAGAAAGATATTGTAGGGAAAAAACCAGTTTACTCCTCCTTATATAGTCCTCTGGTTAAGCTTACTTCGGCACAATCTTCAATTGTAGCTGGGCCGACACCACCATCTACCTCTATGTCAACATTACCAAACCTCTCACGTATAAAACGAACCTGTAATAAGATAGGATAAGGATACAAGTTTGTATACAGTTGTGACTTTTGTGAACATAACAAAACAGGTAAGTAATTGTGTTCTCGACTCAATGGACCTATCGGCAGAGGTCCAGATATATATATAAGAAGGGGAAAACAGCTCTTTTCCCCACAATATCTCTTTTATTACAACACCAAACCCTATGATGTGGGTACTCATCATAGGGTTATATTGTCTTGAAAAGATTTTAGAACATGCAAAAGCCCCCTTATCTAGATCTCTGCTATCAGTACATGCCAAATAGGAATGGCTTATCTAAATTTCAGTGTATTTGATAAGGCATTGAAACAGAAGCAACAATGCACTGTAGAAACAATTCTATTAACCCTGTCTAACATACAGACGATTTCTTACGACTTTTGAAAACACAGTGACAAAAAGGAGAAATTGCCCAAAACGAGCAATTTCTTCTTTTTGCCATAATGTTTTCAACTTTATTCAATAATTTTTCTTACATTCATAGAGTATTCATATTTTTGACTAAACGCCTTCAAAGTCTTCTGCTGCTGATTTGGTGTAAGTAGGAAAGGTTTAACTCTTTCCCTCATACGACAATTCTGCAACAAACGACTTTGAACATATTTTGTCAAAAAATAGAATATCTCTATAATTGAATGGATAACCTATGACTAAAAGTGGAAAACATTGTGGCAAAAGGAGAAATTGCTCGTTCTGAGCAATTTCTTCTTTTGTCACTATGTTTTCAAAAAGCCGTCTGCTGCAGAGGCGTCAGAAAGCGTCTATATGAGGGAAAGGGTTAAGACCATGAAATCCTGTTAGCCCTTTCCCACATACAGCAAATCTGCAGCAGACAACTTTGAAAGTATCTAGGCAAACACTGAAAAGCTCTATAAATGCAGGTATAATTACTGAAAAGAGGTAAAACTTTGTGGCAAAAGAAGAAATTGTTCGTTTTGCGCCAATTCTACTTCTGTCAAAATGTTTTCAAATGTCGTCAGCTGCAGGTGTCAGAAAGCGTCTATATGTTGGAAAGAGTTAAACAAATGTTGTTTTCTTCAAATTCATTCATCATATCAGATGGACTGTTATTTTGTCATTGTTTGGAAAAGGGTAAATCATTTAGCTCTTCACCCTTTCCCACATCCAACAAATCCGATGTAAAAGACATAAAAAAAACATATGGGCACAAATAGGAGAAATATGTGACATATAAATCGTGATAATTTTTGTTGACCTTTGCAGGACAGCTGACGAAGTGACCATCAAATGTACTGCGTGGAGCATATCGAGACCAGCATCCCGTACAGGCCAACAGCCTACTTAGATTTGTAAAAGTATGGGTCTAATATAATTCCCTGGTCAAATGTGCGTCCCTCCGGGACAGAGATGCGTTTTCTGGGACAATCCTGGATGTCCGGGACGATATCACATGTATAATGTACATGTATATGAAAGTATAACTATAACAAAGATAAGAAAATATTGTGGCAAATGAAGAAATTGCCCCACCTGAGCAACAATATTTTCAGAAGTCATCTAAAAACAAGAGCACCGCATACGGCACAGACGCTCGACTGATAGGGAGAAAACAGGAAAAAAAACAAAACCGGATGACCATGCTGCCGCCGCCGCCGACACAAGGGTCATGACAATAGTTCTCGTTTTTTCAAAAGTCGAGCTAACAATGTCAAAAACAAATCAATCAATCATTTCAATGTTAAATCCATCCCAGTAGTTTGAAGAGTTTATTTTTGTGTTAACTCTTTACCTCATACAGACACTTTCTGACGCCTCTGCAGCAGACAGCTTTTTGAAAACATAGTTACAAAAGAAGAAATTGCTCATCCTTTTGCAACAATGTTTTCCACTTTTAGTCATAGGTTATCCATTCAATTATAGAGATATTCTATTTCTTGTCAAAATATGTTCAGTCGTCTGCTGCAAAATTGTCGTATGAGGGAAAGGGTTAAAAGACACTTTCAATGCAAAGGGTTTATTGACAGCACTTTCCTTAATTTATTTTCTAAAACAATCATTTGGTTTATCCAGAAATTATATGTCGGATATACACTCTGTATGTGGGAAAGTGTTAAACTCAAAGATTACTTTTGGCATCATATCTTTCATGAACTTCTGGCCACCAAAGCCTGGTTCCACCGTCATAATGAGCACCATATCTACCATGTCAACAAAGGGAACCAATACATCCACAGGAGTATTCGGTTTGATTGCAATACCAACCTGAAAGCACAGTAGTTTTTAACAGTCTCTCGGAAATAATTACATTTTAGAAGCTTCTTTTGCAATCATTGATTGGCTGGTGAAAGTAACAATTCATTAGCAATTTCTCCTTTTCCATCCATGTTTTCTTCCCAGTCACAAAAAGAAATCGGATTTTATTTTTATCTCTCTGACAGGTGTCTTCAAAATCAGTAAGTTCTAAAACAGCATAAGTAATGAATTCAATGTCATCATCCCCATTATTACGCAACTTATTACTTAACCCTTTCCCTCAAACGACAATTCTGCAGCAGACGACTTTGAACATAGTTTGTCAAAAAAATAGAAAAATCTCCATAATTAAATGGATAACCTATGAATAAAAGTGGAAAATATTGTGGCAAAAGGAGAAATTTCTCGTTTTGAGCAATTTCTTCTTTTGTCACTATGTTTTCAAAAAGCAGTCTGCTGCAGAGGCGTCTATATGAGGGAAAGGGTGAAGTCCTTTTTGATCATCAAACGGAGACATTCAGTTCCTTGGAAAATGAATGTGTACAGACTAGAATTTGATTTATTCTCGTTGGTGTCATATAGCGTAGGTATAAGAGAAATTAATGAAAAAATATCTGGACTGATTTTTTTACAAGACTAAAGATTGGAATCTGTCTGGCGAGTTAAAAACTGGTCCAGACCGACAAATTAACAATAATTTGGCCCTTTTATATTTGGGAATATCAATCGCTTTTATTTTTTATTTTGGAATAAAAATAAACAAGGTTAACATGACAAAATTGGGAACTCTGCCAAAGATTTTTGCCATTGGGAATGGGTCAGAATATCTGACCCGTGAGATGCCTAGCGAACGACATGGAAGACTGGCTTAACCCACATTTTCTGCATCTATAAATAAAGTCTGTTTTATTATTATTATAAACCACCTTGTGATATTTTTATCTATATATATGTATATATACAAATCACCTTCATTCCCGCTTCTTTGATTTTACGAACACACTGTTCGGGATCATCTGTGGCCTCGTAATGAAATGTGTATTGGTCTGCTCCAGCATCCTTCATGTCTTCTATCCACTGAAAGTAAGTATACATCATAAAGGTAATGAAATATGTACTGGTCTACTCCAGCATCCTTCATGCCTTCTATCCACTGAAAGTAAGTATACATCATTATAAAGGTAGAGTAAAATTACTTATTTCTTTCCCACATACAACACGTATGAAGCAGATGACTTTGAAAATTAAAAAATAGAGTAGAAAACATTGTCTTAGAAGAAAAGAAAAAGTCAATATGAGTAATTTCTTCTTTTGCCAAATGCATTAAAAAGTGTCTTGATTTTGTAAAGGTTAAAGTAACCCTTTATCTGATTTGATAATTTAGATTTATCTGCTTTGAAAATATATGACATGTTAAAGTGATAAAAGAATTTAATAATCATAATTTTTATGAGCTGCAAAACATTGTGAGCAAATTAGTTATTGCTAATTTAAAGCAATTTATCATTTTCCTTCAATACCTTGAAGAGTTATCTTGATCTGCAAAATGCCTTTCGGCATAAAAACATGTTTGAATAGGGAAAAAGTTACCAGTAATTAAATAAAATTAGTTAGACATGTCAATATTTTACTTATGGATACCGTATAGTATTGCAGATATTTATCCAAGTTGAAATGTTCATACTACAAAGAACAACGTAAATTATATCTAGATAAGATTAAAAAGAAATATAAGAATTTTAACTCATTAAATGATGAAAATAAATTTATCTGGCTAATGATATCAGAGGATAAGTTTGTCATTGAGCTCTTACAGCAATTATTAATACACTTATTTAAGAAAAGAAAGGATTTACAGGAAGAAATGAAAAACAGTTAAACTGGTAAAATGTTGTCTAGATCGCGGTGTGCATGATGGGATGCATGAATGCTGGGATGGTCACTATTGTTTGTGTCATTTATATGTTTATTAAAAACAACATGTATTTAAATTCTTATTTTATCTTTTATTCAATTATTATTTTTATTTTGTTGCGTTCATAATCAAAACTAATCATTGACAATCATATTATATTGTGTTATAAAAGTTATCATTATTTTGTATAATTGTAATTGATTACTCTGCGCAGAGAAATGGGCGCCATGATTGGCTAATCAAAATATCTTATCTTATCTTATCTATAGTCGTTTGCTTCGAAACCATCATATGACAAATGACAATTTGGAAAATTGAAAGTGTTTATTCTTCAGGGACAAAATTGTATACATTGAAAAAAGGGGAAGCATACTCATAATTACGCAATTTTTTTCAAAAAGAAAATCTACTGCATGTAGCAAAATGGAATCTGTATCAGGAAAAGGCCCATACTAATAAATACACATCAATAGGTAGTGTTACACGACAAAAAATGTTGCCTTCACATTGGAAATGATCTTAAAATAAGGTAGTCCAAATCATTTAGACTTTTTTTGAAGGACTAAACATAAGGTTACATATATTCCACCAAAAGCAAGTGCCAACGAACCATTCAAATATTAAGAAATACAGTCAAGTTACCCTTAACGGATCAGTAACGAAACAATGTAGTACATAAAAGAAACGGTCAATGTTTCGGAACTTGTTTGTTTATAGTCCACAAGTAAAATCATTTTCCTTTAAATTAACAAACACTTTTTCAGTTTTAGTGCAGAAACAGATGTACAAAACGTTGTTTACCAGTTCGAGTTATTGATGCATTAACGGATCAATTGTAGCAATAGGGGATCACGTGACTTTCTGATATCACGGGGGTCATCTCAAGCAACATTTTAGCTGTCAAAACTTCTGCTATTATTGTACAAGTTATGTTTTATCTAACTGCAGATTTGTATTGATAGATTTCTAATTGAATCACTAGCATCTTCGAGAATTGATAAATTGTCGAATATAAAATTTTGAGAAAACCCCTCAGACTTAGTCATGGAAACAAAGTGGCGATACCTAATGGTAACTCACCTAGCTATTCTATTATCGCTTCAGTGTAAACATGCAAAGACAAATGAGAATGATTGGTTACATTTCAATAGGTGTATATATTTGTCTTTCATAAAATGTCAAAATAAATAACTAACATAATTAAGATCGCTAGCTGTTGCCGCGAAAAACACATGTTCTCTTCAAATAAAGGTAGAAATAACTGGGTCACGTAAACACTTGCATCAGACGTTCAGATGATAAGGATGAATTTGAAGTCCGACAAGCATCATTTTTATTGTGTATTTTAAATAATACCATAAAGTACTTACCTGCCAATTTATACACAATAATTATGTCTAATAAATAAGTTAGCGTGTCTTGAACATTAAAGTGACCCGCTATTGGTTATGATCCGCTACGGGTTACTTGACTGTATTCTCAAAATAGGCCAATAAAAATTCTAAGCTTATATTCTCAACAGAGAACATCGGGTCTCTACTACTATATGAACTAAATGAACTACAAACCTGCTGTGGTTTTGCAACCATCATGTGCATGTCAAAGAACACTTTAGGTAGTTTGGGTCTCAAGCACTTAACAACAGGATGACCGAACGTGAGGTTCGGAACGAACTGTCCGTCCATGACATCCAGATGTAGGTAGTCTGCCCCACTGTCCATCATGCGATGACACTCAGAGGCTAACTCTGAGAGGTCTGAATTCAAAATTGATGGGCCAATTTTGCATGTCCGGCTTCCACATTCCGCCATTTTGTTCAAATATATCACGTGATTTATCTTAAGTCACATGACAGTTAAAATGGCGACGTCCAGTAAAATTTGCAGTGTTTTACGGCCAAATTTGTTTAAAGGAAAAGTTGCCATAGTAACTGGTGGTGGTACAGGAATTGGAAAAGCAATAACACAAGAACTCCTTTATCTAGGTCTGTAGAACCGATTACTTGGTTTAGAATGTACATGTATGACAATAAAAATGGATCATCCTAAATTTTAACCCCTCACGTCAGGGACTACTAATGGGCCCTCGGCACAAGTTCATGATGTGTTATACCTCCAAAGAGTATATACCATATAGTATATACTCTATGGCGGTATAAACACATCATAAACCTGTGGAGCCCGGCGTGATATTTAATAGCACTTTCCATATATAGACGGCTGACGCTTTCTGAAACATTATGATAAAAGAAACAATTGCTCACAAAGAATAATTTCTCCTTTTCCCAAAGTGTTTTCAATAATTACAATTTCCTGTAAGATGTGTTTGGGCTTTAGTAAGGACATTTTTCCCTTTTAGCCCCTCAAACTTTCATTTATAGATCTATAATTTACATGTACTGTATTCCATAATATTTCCCCGGATGTTTTCAAAGTGGTCTGCTGCAGATTTGCCATATGTGGGGAAGGGTTTGATTCGATCTATGAGAAAATTAGAAAGTAGTAGTAGTTCTTAATTGCCTCCAATTACCGGAGAGTATTACATACATACAAATTATACGAAAGACAAAACAATACAAACATAAAACAGATGTGTGACAAAATAGAACATTAGTGCAAACAAACAATACAGTACTTATATGCATATATAGCAGCTAGCCTGTACAATATGAACATGTATATTTACACAGATTATTCATGAATGTGTGTGTGGTAAGGAACTGTGAGATGCTATGAATATGAATGCATGCACACATAGAAATAATCCCACCCACACAAAACATACAATGTGCTTCATATGGAACCTTGTTGATAAACAAGTCACAAGGAATTGCGATGACATTTAGTAACAACCAAAAATATTGTTTATAGCCACAACAGTTTGTAAATCTTATTTCCAGTAAATATTTACCATAAAGTATACTATTATTAATAGGCTTTCGATGGGATACTTATGTGTGTAATGTGACAACATTGACAAACATAAAGATGGAAAAAGATTCATAATCTCAAATATACATATTATTGATTAGCCTATATATATATATATATATATTATAAACAGGCTGTGCATTATCGATGCCTCAAGCCGAAAATGCTTCTTACAAGTACAAAGTTTTATAACGAAAATATCAACACAAGCACAGAGCTTTTACAATAAGTTTTAGCTAGTGTCATGAATATATATTTGAAACCACCGACTCTTGATTCATCACTGAGATGGAAATAGAAACATCCATTCATAAATTAGCTTAAGAATTTGTTCATTTATAGTGTTACTATTTCTACAGCCTTACTATGCAAGATGGCTTTTATAGTGTCTCGTTGGTTTAATGGACCCGAAACATTTTACAAATGGTAGTAGTCTTAATATTTCGGCCTTGCATATTGCATTGTAACGTCTTATGCCAACAGTCAAAATATAGATTCACATTCTGAGTACAGACACCTGGACTACAAATGGTGGCAGCGATGGAATATGGGTTGACATAAGCATCGTCAAGGACCCTGTGGTTCTCAATGATGTTACATAGGCTCGGTTCTTGTACAGCGTTATTTGTAGACTGAGGGTTTTCCCTCAGCTTTAAAACCTAGCGGTCATTTTAACCCCTTTTCATCAAAGTTGGGGGACATTTGAAACGTTTTGGGGGGTCACCTTAGAACTCTATAACCATATGGACGCACAGCAATTTATATCCGGGGACATTTGAGCTGAAAGTGCGTCATGGAAAACCCTGAGAAGGGTAAGCTTTTTCACAAAGTAAAGCAATGTACTTCATGGAAAGTGCCTGGATGGATGACACTCAGTGGCTTAAGTCTGTGAAGGACCCGGCACACGTTATAAAAGTTCAAAATGACATCTGATGGCGTATCAGCCTATCATTCAGTGCATTGTTATTATAGCCACAAATAGCCATAAAATACCAATCAAATTACTGCAAACTGAAGTTTAATTGATGGATTGCCTACTGTAGGTAATCATAAAGTCTTTTTTAATACATTACATAATGCTGATATAACTTAATGAAGCAGGGGGCCCTCACTCACTCAGAGAGCAAAATAAATGATAAATCTGAAGCCCGAACATGTGACCATCAAGTTGCAAACGTGATATACACCACTAAGTCCTGCTGTTCACAAATGATATTTCATCCTTAATATTTTTTTTATTATACTGAAAAATAAAATTCTGGCGCAAGGAAATAATGAAAAGTTTAACCCTTTACCTCATATAGACGCTTTCTGATGCCTCTGCATCAGACTGCTTTTTTAAAACATAGTGACAAAAGAAGAAATTGCACAAAACGTGCAATTTCTCCTTTTGCCACAATGTTTTCCACTTTTAGTCACAGGTTATCCTTTCAATTATAGAGATTTTCCATTTTTTGACAAAATATGTTCAAAGTCGTCTGCTGCAGATTTCTTATATGTGGGAAAGGGTTAAAGAGATTTCTATATTTTTGCCTATAGATATGTTTTAATGGTTGTCTGCTGCAAATTTTTCATATGAGGGAAAGGATTAACTGTAGAATTCTAGCTGAAATATAAATCAATGTTTTGGGTTTCTTTTAGGATGTAAGGTGATGATAGCATCACGTAAAACGGACAGATTGTCGGCATCAGCTGTTGAGATGCAAAAACAGATACCATCATCCAGTGCAGCAGAACTTCATTATATGCAGTGTAACATTCGAAAAGAAGAAGAGGTTAAATATTTTTGTAATAAACCTATTATGCTTTCCCTTATATACATTAGCAGTGATTTTGTTACCTGGGATTTGATTTGGAATTTTGCAAATGAAAGATATATATTTCATAGTCAAAATTAGAAAAATGATATCGAAAATTGAAGAAGCTGATTTTAATGTGCAATAGCTCTTTTTCAAATTTGTATATTTAAAACTTTCTAAAAGTCAGTTTTACTTGGACTGTCTTTGTTGTGATTTAACCCTTTCCAACATACAACAAATCTGCATCAGACGACTTTGAAAGTATCTAGGCAAACACATGGAAAAGTTCTATAAATGTAGGTTTAATTACTGAAAAGATTTTAAAACATTGTGGCAAAAGGAGAAATTACTTGTTTTAAGCAATTTCTTCTTTCGTCATAATGTTTTCAAAAGTCATCTGCTGCAGAGGTGTCAGAAAGCATCTATATGTGGGCAAGGGTTTACTAGATCATCAGCCTGAAGAGTGACAGTGGTTCGCACCCCTCTCTGATCAAACTTACAAGTAGTGGCTTTATTACATCGGCATTCATGGTTGCAGTGATAACCTGATCATGCATACCTCTGTTGACCCTTTCCCACATGCACCAAATCTGCAGCAGACAACTTTAAAACATCTCTATAAATTAATAGGTACAATTACTGAACCAATTGTTTCAAGAGAAAAAGTTGCTTGTTTTTCTCCTTTTGTCACGCCGAGCCCCGGTAGCTCAGTCGGTAACGGCGCGGGCTGTCAATCCAGGGGTTGTGAGTTCGAATCCCGGCTCGGCCAACTTTCTTTCCGAGGATTGACAAAAGTCAATGTGACATGCGTCATTCGTCTTCCACCAATGAGCTAAGTCTATGTGGAAAAGCAGTCAGTTGCATGGGAAGATTGTTGTGTGGAGTACTGGTGTGAGAAAACCAGGAAATGCATGAGTAGGTGAACTGACCGCCGTGATATAACTGAGAAATTGTTAAAAACGGCGTTAAACCCCAATCAATCAATCAATCCTTTTGTCACAATGTTTTCAACAGTCGTCTGCTGCAGATGCGTCAGAAAGCCTCTATATTACAGTTCAACCCTTTCTAACATAACACAAATCTACTGCAGACAACTTTGAAAATATGGAAAATCACTTTAACCCTTTCCCTCATACGATAATTCTGCAGCAGACGACTTTGAACATATTTTGTCAAAAAATAGAAAATCTCTATAATTGAATGGATAACCTGACTAAAAGTGGAAAACATCGTGGCGAAAGGAGAAATTTCTCGTTTTGAGCAATTTCTTCTTTGTCACTTTGTTTTCAAAAACCTGTCTGCTGCAGAGGCCTCAGAAACCGTTTATACGACTTTTTGTCGTAGGTCATCCATTCAATTTTAAAGATATTCCATTTTTTGACAAAATATGTTCAAAGTCTTCTGCTGCAGAATTGTCGTATGAGGGAAAGGGTTAAAGCATAATGTCAACCTGCCTGACTCATGATGTCATCATACATTCTTTGTGGCTTTCAGGTACAGAATCTGGTTTCTAGTACATTGAAAAAATTTGGTAAACTGGACTATCTAGTCAACAATGGAGGCGGTCAATTTCCCAGCCGGGCTGAGGATATACGGTTAAAGGGCTGGAATGCTGTTATAGAAACTAATCTCACAGGCACATTTTTGTGTTGTAAAGAAGGTACAAGTTTGTTAATTATCTTTCACTATTAACCATTTCCTAGATAAAACAAATCTACAGTATCCAAATTAGGATATAAATTGGGAAAATATGTGACAAAAAGAGAAGTTGCTCATGATAACTCCATAATTATGCAGCTTTCAGACATCTGTTTGACACTGGATCTTTCTTTTTTGCATATTTTAAATCCCCTTCTGGGATTCTTGAGGTATATACTAAGTTTACACCTCTTCCTGGTATTTCTAACAAACATGCATTTGAAGAGTGGTATATCATGAACTAAAATGAGCTCGCTGTAACCCTACTTGTTGCTAAGTTTTATAAAGAGATTGTGTTGTTACTTTAACCCTTTCCCTCATATAGAAGCTTTCTGACGCCTCTGCAGCAGACAGCTTTTTGAAAACATTGTGACAAAAGAAGAAATTGCACAAAACGTTCAATTTCTCCTTTTGCCACAATGTTTTCCTCTTTTTGTCATAGGTTATCCATTCAACTATGGAGACGTTTTGACAAAATAAGTTCAAAGTCGTCTGCTGCAGAATTGTTGTATGAGGGAAAGGGTTAAAATACCTTTGACACTCTCTGGTGGAGGTCTATGGCTTTTCAACAGTTATTTTTCTTGTTATTCAAGTATTGTTGACCAGGTTTTCAACATAGTTGAAACCTTGTTATTAGAATGACGATGTGGTTGTTCATTTGGCATGCAGCGTCAAAGTCACCTTTGAAACTGAATATCTTAACTTATTGTAACCAATATTGGTATGTAGAAAGAATGGAGACTTTTCATGGGATTGTGTTTGGGGTTCAAGGTCAAGGTTGCTGTAACTTAAATAGAAATATTGCTGAAACTGAATATTTTTAGTTATGGTCTACATATTGTAACTAAAATTGGCATGTAGGAAGAGTTTAAAGAGACCTTTAATGGGATTGCGTTTGGAGATGTGTTTGGATCACCTAGTGTCAAGGTCAAGGTCGCTGTCACATGAAATAGAAAAACGGTTGAAACTGAATTCTTTAGTAACAGTTCATTTACATTCTTATGCATGCTTCCTGTCCTCTGTGTATATCCTCCAACCAATTCGGCATGTTGTTTTACACACACACACCATTTAACAAATAAGCTTATTTTTATAATTTTCAAAACACAGGCTGAATGTCTTCTGGCAATCATTGAAAACCTGTTTTTGTTGCATTGCAGTGTTTCTTGTTTTATACTATTTGCTAAATGATTCCACAGCTTGCTTTGTTAACACTTAGGGCATTTAAAAAAAAAAAATATGAGAAAAAATGTGTTTACGGTGGATTGAGTGATTGAATAAAATAAAAAAAACCTTTTTGTTTCAGCATACAATCAGTGGTTTAAAGATAATGGTGGAGTCATTGTGAATATCATTGCTGACATGTGGAAAGGTTTTCCCGGAATGAGGTATCTTAATAGTTAAACCTTTTCCCGCATACAAGAAATTTGCACTATGCTACAGCAGACGGCTTTTTGAAAACATAGTGACAAAAGAAGAAATTGCACAAAACGTGCAATTTCTCCTTTTGCCACAATGTTTTCCACTTTTTGTCATAGGTTATCCATTCAGTTAGAGATTTTTTTGTTTTTTTGAAAAAGTCGTCTGCTGCAGAAATGTTGTATGTGGGAAAGGTTTAACCCTTTTCCACATACAACTACTCTGCACCAGAGGCCTTGAAAACATCTAGGAAAAACTGTTGACAACCTCTTTAAAGTAAAGTATGATTATAAAATAAACTTGAAAACATCACGGCAAAAAAAGAAATTGCTTTTTCTATGTTTTGACAAAATACTTTCAAAGTCGTCTGCTGCAGAATTGTCGTATGAGGGAAAGGGTTAACAACATCCAGTTAAAATAAGAAATCTCTATGGAAGAAGGTATAATTACTGAAAAAACATTGAAAGCACTGTGGCAAAAGGAGAAATTGTTAGTTTTGAGCAATTTCTCCTTTTATCAAAATGTTTTCAAAAGGTGCTGCTGCAGAGGCATCTATTTGTGGGAAATGGTTAAAGCTTTCCCTTCTTTTAACTTTTATAAATAATATTTCACAACTCTGCTATGAATTACTTTTTTTAAACTTTTGGAAAAGGGAAAAAAATTCTCCTTTCTCAAAACCAATGTAAGATACATATTATAGAAACCGTATGAGCATTTTTTCCTTTTTCTAGAAAAGTGCTTTATCCCTTTCCCTCATACGACAATTTTGCAGCAGACGACTTTGAACATATTTTGTCAAAAAATGGGAAATCTCTATAATTAAATGGATAACCTATGACTAAATGTGAAAAACATTGTGACAAAAGGAGAAATTGCACGTTTTGTGCAATTTCTTCTTTTGTCACTATGTTTTCAAAAAGCCATCTGCTGCAGAGGCATCAGAAAGCATCTATATGGGGGAAAGGGTTATAGTGCATCAAAGATCACAAAACAACTCTAGTTCGTTCACTACAAGGAACCTGTTGGCATATGCCTAAGCCCTACAGATCCCTTATTTATGAGCAACCAAATCCATCATTGATGATTATTCTTTCCTTGATGCAGGTGACATTTGCAACCTCTACAGTGCAAAAAGTATGAAAAACCATGTGGTAAAAAGAAGAAATTGCTCTGATTTAGCTCTTACTGCCAATTATAAAAAAATGATTCTTTTAATTATTGAGATATTGCAATATTTTCCTTAGATGTTTTCAAAGGCCGCTAGTCCAAAACTGTTATATCAGATAAACAGTAAACCCTTTCCCACATGTTTACAACAAATCTGCAGCAGACAACTTTGAAGATATCTTAAGCAAAAATATTTAAAACCTCTAAAAGAGAGAGTGTAATTACTGAACTGAGTTGAAAACACTGTGGAAAAGGAGAAATTGCTCATTATGCACTATTTCTACTTTTACAACAATGTTTTCAAAAGTTGTCTGCTGTAGAGGCATCAATCTCTGTATTATGGAAAAGGTAAACATTTTTTTACCTTTTTTTTCAGTCATACAGGTGCAGCTAGGGCAGGGGTAGATAACATCACGAAATCATTCGCAATAGAATGGGCAGCCAGCGGGGTTAGAGTCAATGCTGTTGCACCTGTAAGTTCTTTTGCTTGAACCCTTTCCCTCATGAAGACGCTTTCCCTACAGCAGACGGCTTTTTGAAAACATAGTGACAAAAGATGAAATTGCTCAAAACAAGCAATTTCTCCTTTTGCCACAATGTTTTCCACTTTAAGTCATAGGTTATCCATTCAGTTAGAGATTTTTTGTTTTTAGCTCACCTGAGCTTTGCTCAAGGTGAGTTATTGTGATCGCCTTTTGTCCGGCGTCCGTCAACTTCTTCTCCTCAGTAACCAGTGGGTCAATTTGGATGAAACTTCACAGAAAGCATCCTCTCAATGACCTCACCAGAATTCCTTCAAATTTTTGGGATCCATGCAAAATTCTGGTTTCCATGGCAACGAAACCGAAAAAACTTCAAAATTCTTCTTCTCCCAAACTGGTTGGCAGATTTTCAAATAATGTTGTAGAAATGTTCCTTAGATGACCCTCTATCAGATTCCTTCAAGCCATGTTGATTGGACGAAAAACATGGCCACCAGGGGGGGGCGGGGCTATTTTGCCTTATATGGCTGTAGTGAAAACTTAAAAAATCTGTTCCTAGGGTGACCCTCTATCAGATTCCTTCAAGCCAAGTTGATTGGTCGGAAACTATGGCTGCCATGGGGCCGGGGCTTATATAGCTAAAGTGAAAAAAAAAAATCAGGTGAGCGATTCCAGGGCCATCATGGCCCTCTTGTTTTGAAAAAGTCGTCTGCTGCAGAATTGTCGTATGAGGGAAAGGTTTAACCCTTTTCCACATACAACTACTCTGCACCAGAGGCCTTGAAAACATCTAGGAAAAACTGTTGACAACCTCTTTAAAGTAAAGTATGATTATCAAATAAACTTGAAAACATCACGGCAAAAGAAGAAATTGCTTGTCATTTAGCAAAAAATTTGAATTTGTGTAGCCTGCATTTAGCATTGTTTTTTATTGTTTGGTGTTTTACCCAGCTTTTAATAGTTTTTCAGTTATATCATAGCGATTCCTGTGTAAGTTACCAGTTCTACTTGTCCAAACATCCTGACACCAGACAGTCAGCCGTAATACTAACCCTGCAATCCTGAATGCCAAGGAGGGCAGCCATTACTACCATTTTTTAAAGTCTTTGGTATGATTCCGCTGGGGATCAAATCGGCTACCTCCCACACCTGAGGCTGATGCTCTACCACTTCACCACCGAGGTGGTCTGTATGATGGAAAGAAAGGAAAGGGGAGACACTTAGCAACCACTTATCAGACATCTGTCTGTCTGTCATTTGTTTCTATTTAGCAAATTCACTTCACACTTGCAACCATGTGATCAGGAGAATACAACAATACAAGGAACATAAGTTAGAATAAAGACTCCAGCCTGCTGAGTTTTGCAGCTTTATCCTTTTTTTCATTTTTTCAGTTCAGCCATTAGTTTTCTTTCTGCATGATGAGCCATTCTTCATCGTTCAACAATATTTTATAATCCATAATTAACCTTTTCCCACATACAGCAAATCTGCAGCAGAGACTTTGAACATGTCTACTCAAAAATATAGAAAATCTCTATAATTGTGTGTATATCATATAATTACTGAAAAACCATTGTGGCGAAATGAGATATTGCTTGTTGCAGATGCGTCAAAATGAGTCTATAGGTGGGAAAGGGTTAATCCTTACCCACATACAGATTCTTTCTGACGCCTCTGCAGCAGACGACTTTTGAAAATGTAGTATCAAATTTTCAAAAGAAGAAATTGCTTATTATTATGACTTACGCTTACAATTCTATTCAATTATTATACTTTCATTTATACAGAATTTCCATATGTTTTCCCACTTGTCTTCCAAGTTGTCTGCTGCAAATTAATATGTAAGAAAGCTTTAAGTGATTCTCCTAATTTATGAAATGTTGTAATTTTTTTACCACATTGTAATAATTGCTAGATTTTATATAATTTGCTAATTTTCAAAAAGGTTTTCATTATGTCTTCTAATGGAAAAAATATTTTCCAAATCTGCAGCAGACGACTTTAAAACTATCTAGGCAAAAATGTATATTATCTCTTTATAAGAAATGTTGACTATTGGAAAGAGTTGAAAACAGTGGTGCAAAAGGTGAAATTGCTCATGATAAGCAATTTCTTCTTTTGCCACAATGTTTTCAAAAATTGTCTGCTGCAGAGGTGTCAGAAAGCATATGTATGTGCGAAAGGCATAGTATAAACCATCAGATATCATTGTTGACAGGGCGCTGGAAGCTCGAAGATGTACTGGTTTTGACCAATTTCAACTTGCCTGACTGATTTCAATCATAAATATGCGATTTGTTGTTCTGAACTTGTTATGTATTTTTAGCTCGACTATTCGAAGAATATGAGAGCTATACTGCTCACCCTGGCGTCGGCGTCCACATCACACTTTGGTTAAGGTTTTGCATGCAAGTTCTTAAATACTACATGTATTGCATTGAAACTTCCTACAATCCTACCCAACTATCACACCTGTGTAGATTATCAAGTTAGATAACTCTATCCTGCATTTTATGCAAGTTATGGCCCTTTTTTACTTAGAAATTGTGGTTAAAATTTTGCGTGAAACTAAAATAGGAGTCCATATCTCAGTATTTAATTGATGCATTGCATTGAACCTTTATACAACCCTACCCAACTATCACACCTATGTAGATTATCAAGTTAGATAACTCTATCCTGCATTTTATGCAAGTTATGGCACTGTTTTTACTTAGAAATTCTGGTTAAAGTTTTGCGTGCAACTACATAAAGAGACCATCTCTTAGTAACTACTTGATGCATTGCATTGGAACTTTATACAGCCCTTACCAACCATCACACCTATGTTAACAATCAAGCATAATTACTCTATCCAGCATTTTATGCAAGTTATGGACCTTTTTGGACTTAGAAATTCTGGTTAAAGTTTTGCAACTACATTTAGAGTGTAATCTCAGTAACAACTTGAACAATTGTATTGAAACTTTATACAACCTTTCCCAATTTCACAACTATAAACACAACCAATTAAGATAACTCTATCCTGCATATGGTGCAAATTGTTGCCCTTTTTTTACTTAGAAATTATGGTTAAAAGTTTGCGTGAAACTACATTAAGGGTCCATATCTTAGTAACTACTTGATGCATTCCATTGAAACATTATACAACCCTTTCTAACCATCACACCTATGAAAATAATCATGTTAAATAACACTATCCTGCATATAATGCAAATTATCACCCACTAAGAAATTGTGGTTAATGTTTTGCATGCAACTACAAGTCCATTATCTCAGTAACTTAAATAAGCGGTGGAATAGTTGAGCACACTGTCCTCCGACAGCTCTTGTTTATACACAAACTGAGATTTGGCAAATTCAACTTGTATTTATTGCTGCCAACAACCTTTTATTCTACAGGGAAGTTCAATTTATTCAGAAACAGCTGCAGGTAATTATGGAAATGCTGACATATTTAACCGTACAATACATAAAGTTCCGGCTAAAAGACTTGGTACTACTGAAGAGGTGTGTTTCTTACTGTGTTCAACTTTTTATTCTACAGGGGAGTTCAATTTATTCAGAAACAGCTGCAGAAAACTATGGAAGTGCAGACATATTTAACCATAGAATACCTCTAGTTCCAGCTAAAAGACTTGGCACTACTGAAGAGGTGTGTTACTTACTGTGTTCACACATGCAGGCGCATTTTGACTCATCTGCAGTATAAAACTAATTGAAACATTGTGGCAAAAGAAATTGTTGCTTATAATGATCAATTTCTCATTTTCCCACAATTTTTTCAACTTCAATCAATAATGAAAATGTCATGTTAAATGTTTTTATTAAAGTGTTACCTAGACAGTTTCAAACTAGACTGTCGGGAAGGGTACGCAGCAAATCTGCAGAAGATAACTTTCGCCTTTTATAAAATTATAATTATTGAATAGAGTTGAAAACATTGGCTGAAGGAGAAATTTCTAATTATGAGTATTTTCTCCACTTGCTGCAATGTTTTCGAAAGTCTAGCAGAAACTTCAAAATCAGCTTGTATGTATGAAGTTGGGAGTATAACAGATTATTGAAATGTTATAGATCCATTATTTATTGATTTAAATGTTTGTTCTCATGACCCATCAACTTATTTACTTGATATTAAAACCTTACCCACATACAACAAATCTGCAGCAGACAACTTTGAAAACATTAATTTTAGTCTAATATATGGAAAATCTCTGGAAATGAAACATCAATTTATTGAATAAAGTTAAAAAAAATTGTGGCAAAAGGACAAACTGCTCATTATGAGCAATTTATCATTTTGCCAAAATGTTTTCAAATGTTGTCTGCTGTAGAAGCATCAGAAAGTGTCTGTATGCATGAGGAAAAACATAACATTTGGATTATATGTAAACTCGAAAGAAGATTATGGTAAAAAGACAAATTTTATACTATAATAAACCTTTCTGACACATGAAGCAGCAATTTGCTTTTTAAAAACATTGTGGAAAAGGGAGAAATTGCTCATGATAAGCAATTTTCACTTCTACCACAATGTTTTCAACTCTATTCAATAATTACACTTTCATTAGTAAATATTTTCTATATTTTTGCCAAGATGTTTTCAAAGTCGTCTGCCGCAGATTTGTTGTATGTGGGAAAGGTTAAGAAGAGCTGCCCTTTTTATACGCCCATTTTGAAAAAACGGAACGTTTTACCTGCGGCGTATGGGCGGGTGGGCGTTCAGGCAGCGTCCAGTATGTTGTCAGCCAAATAACTTTGGAAGCCTTTGTGCAATCATCACCAAATTTGGTCAGAATGTGTATTGGCATAATATCTTGGACAAGTTCGACAACTAGCCATTTCGCTATAGTCAATCGAGAGATATCAGCCTTTAGTTATAGAAATTACCTCAAATTGTATATTCCGATCAATAACTTAAGAAGCCTTTGTCCAATCATAACCAAATTATATCAAAATGTGTATTGGCATAATATTTCAGACAAGTTCTATAAGCAGCCATATTGCTCAAGTCATTCTAGATTTATCACCCTTTAATGACAGAAATTACCTAAAATTGGTCTTGTCCGCTCAATAACTTCAGAAGCCTTTGTCCAGTCACCACCGAATTTGGTCAGAATGTGTATTGGCAGAATATCTAGGGACAAGTTCGATTAATAGCCATATTGATTCATTCACTGGAGAGTTATTGCCCTTTAATTATAGAAATTACCTCAAATCTGTCTTGTCCGATCAATAACTTTGGAAGCTCTTATCTAATCATCACCAAATTTAGTCAGAATGTGTATGGGCATAATATCTCGGACAAGTGCTATAATCAGCCATATTATTTGAGTCATTTTGTTTGATCATCACCAAATTTAGACAATATGATGGGCAGAATATCTTGGTCAGGTTCGATAACTAACCTCGTTATCTTAGTCACTCCACACTTATGTCCCTCGAAAAATTTATTAACAGTGTCCGCTCTCTAAATTTGCCTGACGTACAACCAATTATCACTATACTTGGTCTCAAAAAACCAGGACGGGCATATTTTGTGACATTTTGAGCTCTTGTTCCACATGTAATGCTTTCAAAAAGTGAAAGATTTTTTTCAAAATCGTCTGCAGCTCAAAATTAGCAATATCTCCATTTGTCACTATCATTAAATTTTACAGATTTTTTCCGTGTTTTTTTCCCAAAATGCTTTCAAAGTCGTCTGATGCAGATTTGTTGTATGTGGGAAAGGGTTAAAGATACTCTACTTATTTTCAATGGTTAAAGGTTTCAGCAGCTGTGTGTTTCCTGTTGTGTCCAGCAGCCAGCTTCATATCTGGAGAGACATTGAAAGTTGATGCAGGCGCAAGTCTTTATCATACTCCATGGGAAATTCCTCGTAAGTAGAAAACATTCTTTGTACTACTTGTATGAACTTGTTTCAAAAATGTGCATTGTGCATGTTAGCGAATCTTATAATTAGCTCTCTGTGACAGTGACAAAGAAAAGCTGTTTAAGCTGTTTTCATTCTAAATTGGGGCTATTAAAGTGTACAATGAAAGGTGATAAGTTTAGCGGCATTGAACAAAATTGCACAGGCATCAAAGTTTATTACACACACTCCAGGATCAATTGATAAGGCGATGACCCGTGGCCAATCAAGTCTGTAATTAAAACTGCGGTACGACACTTGAGATAAACAAGGTCATTCAAGCTTCATGGGCACATGTTTTTATGCTCTCAGACAAGTTTAGATGACGATTTTTTTTTTATCCAGTTGCAAAATAAAATAATCCCCATTTTCCGTCACCAAATTAAGAAAATATTATCTTCTTCATAAAATTAATCGCCATTTGGCGACAAAGACGACCTAAAGGGCAAGCCCTGCTTTTTTGCCACAGAGCTCTAGATAAGAAGAGTATTTCACATCCCCAAATCCTTATACATGTATGACTTTCAAACCCAATGTTGTGGGTACTCAAAAGAATCATCTCATTGAGAGGATTCTTTTGAGTACCCACAACATAAGTTTTAGTTGAGTCATAAGAGAGAAAAGACCAGTTTACCCCTCCTTATCTAGTCCTCTGCTGCCACATGTTTTTTTTCAATGCTTTCTATTGGCGGTAATGTTCATATTTGGTCCCAGTTGGAATTTAAGGCTTTATCTTGTTTTCTGGATGATACATAGTGAAATTACTCAGGAAAATATCATGTTATGTATTATGGGTCGGTGGCCTCAGTACTTTTGAATAAGGATTTGTTATTTTCATTCTAAATTTAAGCAAAGTAACACAATTTCTGATTGATTTAATTAACCATTTTCCACATACAGATGCTTTCTGACGCCTTTGCAGCGGACGAATTTTGAAAACATTGTGGAAAATGAAGAAATTGCTCATGATGAGCAATTCCTCCATTTGCCACAAAGTTTTTAACTCTATTCAATAATTACAGTTTTATTTAACTAGATTTTCCATATTTTCGTGGGTATGTTTTCAAAGCCGTCTGCTGAGATTTGTTGTATGAGGGAAAGGGCTAACGAATCAGAAATAACGTTCCTTTTGAATTTAGATTATTGTTCAAATTAAAAAATATATAGTTTGTGCCATTGCTCATTTGTGTATTGTATACATACTTCCAGATCATAACAAAACTCCAGCCTATTCATGGGAGACAGATGAAGCTGACGGGGATGACAGTGACTCTGGGACTAAATCTAAACTGTGAATACTTTGTATGCCAGCTATACCGATATATGTATATATATATGATAACATTATTTGAGATTTAGATAAAAAAGACGAGTATCTCTACAGCAAATAGTTGTTCTTTATTCAGATCCATGCATTAAGTAAGAAATGTATTCTATCGTAACCCACAATGACATAAAACAAATCTGCAGCAGAAGTCTTTGAAAACATACCCTAAAAAAAATAAAACTCGCTTTAAATGAAAGTAAAATAATTGAATAGAGAAGAAAACATGATTAGTTACCCGGCTTACTATAGTAAATTATTATGACTGGTATGAACCAACAATGTAGTCTTGTTCCCGGCTTACTATAGTAAATTATTATGACTGGTATGAACCAACAATGTAGTCTTGTTCCCGGCTTACTATAGTAAATTATTATGACTGGTATGAACCAACAATGTAGTCTTGTTCCCGGCTTACTATAGTAAATTATTATGACTGGTATGAACCAACAATGTAGTCTTGTTCCCGGCTTACTATAGTAAATTATTATGACTGGTATGAACCAACAATGTAGTCTTGTTCCCGGCTTACTATAGTAAATTATTATGACTGGTATGAACCAACAATGTAGTCTTGTTCCCGGCTTACTATAGTAAATTATTATGACTGGTATGAACCAACAATGTAGTCTTGTTCCCGGCTTACTATAGTAAATTATTATGACTGGTATGAACCAACAATGTAGTCTTGTTCCCGGCTTACTATAGTGAATTAGTATGACTGATATGAACCAACAATGTAGTCTTGTTCCCGGCTTACTATAGTAAATTAGTATGACTGGTATGAACCAACAATGTAGTCTTGTTCCCGGCTTACTATAGTGAATTAGTATGACTGATATGAACCAACAATGTAGTCTTGTTCCCGGCTTACTATAGTAAATTAGTATTACTGGTATGAACCAACAATGGAGGCTGATACCTGGCAGACTCTAGTAAATTAGTATGACTGGCATGAACCAACAATGTAGTCTTGTTCCTGGCATAATATATTAAATTAGTATGACTGGTATGAACCAACAATGTAGTCTTGTTCCCGGCATAATATATTAAATTAGTATGACTGGCATGAACCAACAATGTAGTCTTGTTCCCGGCATAATATATTAAATTGGTATGACTGGTATGAACCAACAATGTAGTCTTGTTCCTGGCATAATATATTAAATTAGTATGACTGGCATGAACCAACAATGTAGTCTTGTTCCCGGCATAATATATTAAATTAGTATGACTGGTATGAACCAACAATGTAGTCTTGTTCCTGGCATAATATATTAAATTTGTATGACTGGTATGAACCAACAATGTAGTCTTGTTCCTGGCATAATATATTAAATTAGTATGACTGGCATGAACCAACAATGTAGAGTTGTTCCCGGCATAATATATTAAATTAGTATGACTGGTATGAACCAACAATGTAGTCTTGTTCCTGGCATACTATAGTGAATTAGTATGACTGGCATGAACCAACAATGTAGTCTTGTTCCTGGCATAATATATTAAATTAGTATGACTGGTATGAACCAACAATGTAGTCTTGTTCCTGGCATAATATATTAAATTAGTATGACTGGTATGAACCAACAATATAGTCTTGTTCCTGGCATAATATATTAAATTAGTATGACTGGTATGAACCAACAATGTAGTCTTGTTCCTGACATAATATATTAAACAAGCAAATTCATGAAATTTATATCCCCCGCTTGCAGGAAATATTGTAGGAAAATGTTGAGGTCAGTAGACTTTTTATTGAACATGTATTACAAGTTAAATTAAACAAACTTGGCCTAGGTTGTTACTAAGTTTGAAAAAAAAAACAGTTCACATTTGTGGCAGTTATTGCACGGAAACAGCAACAAACGACTTTTTTTGTTAATTAAGGGGCCATAACTCCACTGAATAAAGTCCGCCGAAAGTGACGATCAAACTTGGCCTAGCCCTTAAGGCATTTAACCTTGTTACCAAGTTTGAAGAAAAAAAGGTTCACATTTGTGGCAGTTATTTCACGGAAACAGCAAGAAACGACATTTTTTGTTTAAATAAGGGGACATAACTCCACCGAATAAAGTCCGCCGAAAGTGACGATCATACTTGGCCTAGCCCTTAAGGCATTTAACCTTGTTACCAAGTTTGAAAAAAAGGTTCACATCTGTGGCAGTTATTGCACGGAAACAGCAAGAAACGACATTTTTTGTTAATTAAGGGGCCATAACTCCACCAAATAAAGTCCGCCGAAAGTGACGATCAAACTTGGCCTAGCCCTTAAGGCATTTAACCTTGTTACCAAGTTTGAAAAAAAAAGTTCACATTTGTGGCAGTTATTGCACGGAAACGGCAAGAAACAACATTTTTTGTTTAAATAAGGGGCCATAACTCCACCGTATAAAGTCCGCCGAAAGTGACAATCGAACTTGGCCTAGCCCTTAAGGCATTAAACCTTGTTACCAAGTTTGAAAAAAAACTTCATATTTGTGGCAGTTATTGCACGGAAACGAAGTGTGACAGACGGACGGACGGACAGAGACATGCCTACGAATGGACACTTGTTGGGTATTTTCCTTTGATGTTCCCTTGTTGGGTACTTGGGTATTCCGTAATTATCACCCTTTTACGGAATAAATAGCATTAATATGCTAATTAGGTACCCATCAGAAAATAATGAAAAAAAACAACTTATCAAAGTGTCTTATAAGGCTGGTGGGTGGGTTTTAGTATGGACAGTACCCAACAAGTGTCCGTCCGTGCGCTCGGACGGACAAACCGAAATTAATAATCCCCCTTTTTTTCTTCGAAAAAGCGGGGGATAATTAGTATGACTGGTATGAAACAACAATGTAGTCTTGTTCCCGGCTTACTATAGTAAATTAGTATGACTGGTATGAACAAACAATGGAGTCTGGTACCTGGCATACTATAGTGAATTAGTATAACTGTTATGAACCAACAATGAAGACAGTTACCCGGCTTGCTATAGTAAATTATTATGAATGGTATGAACCAACAATGTAGTCTTGTTCCCGGCTTACTAAAGTAAATTAGTAGGACTGGTATGAACCAACAATGTAGTCTTGTTCCCGGCTTACTATAGTAAATTAGTATTACTGGTATGAATCAACAATGGAGTCTGATACCTGGCAGACTCTAGTAAATTAGTATGACTGGTATGAACCAACAATGTAGTCTTGTTCCTGGCATAATATATTAAATTAGTATGACTGATATGAACCAACAATGTAGTCTTGTTCCCGGCTTACTATAGTAAATTAGTATGACTGGTATGAACCAACAATGTAGTCTTGTTCCCGGCTTACTATAGTAAATTAGTATTACTGGTATGAATCAACAATGGAGTCTGATACCTGGCAGACTCTAGTAAATTAGTATGACTGGTATGAACCAACAATGTAGTCTGGTACCTGGCATACTCTAGTAAATTAGTATGACTCAATATTATAGTCTTGTTCCCGGCATAATATATTACATTAGTATGACCCAACAATGTAGTCTTGTTCCCAGCTTACTATAGTAAATTAGTATTACTGGTATGAACAAACAATGGAGTCTGGTACCTGGCATACTATAGTGAATTAGTATTACTGTTATGAACCAACCATGTAGACAGTTACCCGGCTTGCTATAGTAAATTATTATGAATGGTATGAACCAACAATGTAGTCTTGTTCCCGGCTTACTAAAGTAAATTAGTATGACTGGTATGAACCAACAATGTAGTCTTGTTCCCGGCATAATATATTAAATTAGTATGACTGGTATGAACCAACAATGTAGTCTTGTTCCCGGCTTACTATAGTAAATTAGTATTACTGGTATGAACCAACAATGGAGTCTGGTACCTGGCATACTATTGTGAATTAGTATGACTGGTATGAACCAACAATGGAGTCTGGTACCTGGCAGACTCTAGTAAAGTAGTATGACTGGTATGAACCAACAATGGAGTCTGGTACCTGGCATACTCTAGTGAATAAGTATGACTGGTATGAACCAACAATGGAGTCTGGTACCTGGCATACTATAGTGAATGAGTATGACTGGTATGAACCAACAATGGAGTCTGGTACCTGGCAGACTCTAGTGAATTAGTATGACTGGTATGAACCAACAATGGAGTCTGGTACCTGGCAGACTCTAGTAAATTAGTATGACTGGTATGAACCAACAATGAAGTCTTGTTCTCGGCATACTATAGTGAATTAGTATGACTGGTATGAACCAGCAATGGAGTCTGGTACCTGGCATACTATAGTGAATTAGTATGACTGATATGAACCAACAATGTAGCCTTGTTCCCGGCATACTATAGTGAATTAGTATGACTGGTATGAACCAACAATGGAGTCTGGTACCTGGCATACTATAGTGAATTAGTATGACTGGTATGAACCAACAATGTAGTCTTGTTCCCGGCATACTATAGTGAATTAGTATGACTGGTATGAACCAACAATGGAGTCTGATACCTGGCATACTATAGTGAATTAGTATGACTGATATGAACCAACAATGTAGTCTTGTTCCCGGCATACTATAGTGAATTAGTATGACTGGTATGAACCAACAATGGAGTCTGGTACCTGGCATACTATAGTGAATTAGAATGACTGATATGAACCAACAAAATAGTCTTGTTCCCGGCATACTATAGTGAATTAGTATGACTGATATGAACCAAAAATGGAGTCTGGTACCTGGCATACTATAGTGAATTAGTATGACTGATATGAACCAACAAAATAGTCTTGTTCCCGGCATACTATAGTGAATTAGTATGACTGATATGAACCAACAATGGAGTCTGGTACCTGGCATACTATAGTGAATTAGTATGACTGATATGAACCAACAATGGAGTCTGGTACCTGGCATACTATAGTGAATTAGTATGACTGATATGAACCAACAAAATAGTCTTGTTCCCGGCATACTATAGTGAATTAGTATGACTGATATGAACCAACAATGGAGTCTGGTACCTGGCATACTATAGTGAATTAGTATGACTGATATGAACCAACAAAGGCAGATAGATAGCTCTTCTCCCATTATATATTGCTATCGAATGTACAGTAAATTATTAAATGTACAACTGTTTTTTGTTTACTCGACAGGGGACCAGTACAACTTGATGTATGGAATCAATCTATTATTAAAGGAAGCCAACTACTGTTGGAGTTTAAATGGTTAAAACACTTGCATAGGTGTCAGAAAGCGCCGATATGTGGGAAAGGGCTTATAGTTCAAGAATTTTTCAAGCCTTTAAAATAGGGCTGGAATCAAAGACTTGCAGAGGCGTCAGAAAGCGTTGAAATGTGGGAAAGGGCTTATCGTACAAGCCTTTAGAATAATAGGGTTGAGATAAAATACTGATAGATGTATGTTATTGGCATGTTAATATTTATTAACATTACTAACAGCTTGGATGTTATATAATGTTGAATTTTGACATTTACAAAGCAAAAGTAATATATTACAATTTAAAAGTAATAACAAATCCTGCGTTAATACTTTATTAGGGGTTGTTAAAACATTTAATTTGAACAACTTTGAACCTTCTCCTTAGAAAAATTGCAAATCAATATGTTTTAGTCTTGCTATTTAGAAAATAAAGGAAATTAGGCGTATTACTATAATTTTATGATTTTCAAACTTAACCCTTTCCGCAGCAGACGACTTTTGAAAACAAGAGCAACTTCTCCTTTTGCCAAAATGTTTTCAATTTTTTTCAGCAATTATACCTTCAATAATAGAGAATTGCAACGTTTTTGCCTAGAAGTTTACAAAGTCGACTGCTGCAGATTTGTTGTAACTGGGAAAGGGTTAACTACTGTAAATTAATCTGTATAAATTAACACGATATTACATATATATATATGTATTAAATATCATTATCACTCTCTGTTCACTTGCAGTAATTCATTGTATATTTTATTTAAAGTCTGTTGCCTGAATACTAAAAATAAGATGTCTATTCTATTTAACCCTTTTCTACATACAGACACTTTCTGACGCCTCTTCAGCGGACAACTTTTGAAAACATCGTGACAAAAGGTGAAACTGCTCAAAACTAGCAATCTCCTTTTGTCACAATGTTTTCAACTCATTTCAATAAATTAACTATCATTTATAAAGATTTTCCAGATTTTTGCCTAGGTGGTGTTGCAGTTTTGCTGTTTGTGGGAAAAGGTTAACAGTCCCTGCAAGATAATAATCCTTCAGGTTTTTTTTTATCTGCCCATCTTCAGACTGGTTTATCCCTTTCCCACATACAAAAGCTGGAATACCTGTGACAATCAGATAGGCGAGCAGTGTCCATAAAAATGGTCTGCTTTCAAACTGGAGCAATCCGTATCCAGTCATCAACAAACAGGGGTGTGTACCTTGGTGAATATCGAGTTTACACACAGGGGAGGTAGGGGGATCCGGGCATATTCCTTAGGGAAAAGTTTGAAATCGTACATAGCATAATATGCTATGATATATATGATATAATTATGTTGAATGCAAATGGTCTTTTTGGTCATACCAATTAGATAAACCTCATGCAGACATATTTTTAATTTATGGACAAACACGATCCTTACCACTCCCAGCCTTCAGTTGTTAATGCATTTTTTTACCTTTGAATTGAATGCATTAGCATACATGCCTATGCCTGGGTACGCGCCTGCCAAACACTATCCATAATGTGGACAATATTTTACCCCCGAGTTATGTCCACTGGAAAAGTGAAATTTGGCTAAATCACCATTTTTCTTAGTCTTTTTTATATGTTTTACCTGGGACGTAGATATGATCTTATCTACGTCTCTGGTTTTACTATGAATTTGTAAAATTTGCTTGTCTTAGGATATTTACATTTTTCAAAGAAGATAAAGTGTGATGAGCATGTCATTTGAAAATGTACAAGAATTTCACAGTAAACATGATGGCTTGGAAAGACCTGAATTGATAAAACTTAAAAAGTTTTCATTGTTCTTTGTCTATACATATATACTGAAAATAAGCAACACCCCCTGGTGGCCATGTTTATCATCCTATCAAAATAATTTGAAGTCTTAGTACTGAGTAGAGGGGCACCCAAAGAACATTCATGGCAAATGGACAAGAATATTTTTAAAGTGTTGACCTTAACAAGTCTATGTAAAAACAAGTGATCCCCAGGGTGGAGCCATGTTTGACACCAGGGCTATAATAACCAATATAATGACCAGACTTGGTAGAAGTCCACTAGATGAAGTTAGATTTCAAATATTTAACTTTTAGACAAGATTTTTAAAGTTTTTCCCTATACGAGTATATGTAAAACAAGTGACCCAGGTGGGGCTATTTTTGACACCAGGGCTATAATTTGAACAATCTTGGTAGGGGTCCACTAGATGAAGCTACATACCAAATATCAAAGGCCTGGGTCTTCTACTTTTAGACAAGATGATTTTTTAAATTGTTTACCTTTATGAGTCCATGTAAAACAAGTGACCCCCGGGGACGGGTAATTTTTGACCCAAGGGCTATAATTTGAACAATCTTGGTAGAGGTCCACTAGATGACGCTACATACCAAATATCTTTTAGACAAGAAGATTTTTAAAGTTTTTCCCCTAAATGAGTCTACGTAAAACAAGGACCCCTGATGAAATGGGGTAATTTTTGACCCCATGGCTATAATTTGAACAATCTTGGTAGAGGTCCACTAGATGATGCTACATATGAAATATCAAAGGCCAGGGGCCTCTACTTTTAGACAAGAAGATTTTTAAAGTTTTTCCCCTAAATGAGTCTGTAAAACAAGGGACCCCAGGGCTATAATTTGAACAATCTTGGTAGAGGTCCACTAGATGATGCTACATACCAAATATCAAAGGCTTGGGCCCTCTACTTTTAGACAAGAAATTTTTAAAAAAAAATCTGTATGAGTCCATGTTAAACAATATACCCCAGGGCTATAATTTGAACAATCTTGTTAGAGATCCACTAGATGATGCTACATACCAAATATCAAAGGCCTGGGCCCTCTACTCTTATACAAGAAGATTTTTAAAGTTTTTTCCCTATATGGGTCTATGAAAAACAAGTGACCCCCAGGGACGGTACATTTTTGACCCCAGGGCTATAATTTGAACAATCTTGGTAGAGGTTCACTAGATGATGCTACATACCAAATATCGAAGGCATGGGCCTTCTACTTTCAGACAAGAAGATTTATTAAGTTTTGGTTAATTTCCCCTTTTTTGGTTGCAGTGGCAACCAAAGTTCTGCATGGAATAGAATTCTTTGAACAAGTTTGAAAGAGGTCCAACCAAGGAACATTCCTGTAAAATTATTTTGAATTTGGTTAATTGGTTTAGAAGGAGAAGTCGTTTGTAGGAAAATGTGAACGGACGGACGGACGAATATGACAACGTTTTCACCTTTAGTTGAAGATACATAAAAAGAAAGATAGCATTTAGCATTAAAATTGAACACAACAACATTTCTTAATTATGTAAAACTTTATTTTGAAAATGTAACATTAAAACAATATGGTGTTAAAAAGACTAAATCTTTTATAGAACACTTTAATATTCTACTATATCTTCACATTTCAGAAATGAACATGGCAGAGCTCTGCCTTTGTAGCAGAGTATATTTGAAAACTTTGTCAAAAGTAGTAATGGCTCAAAACACCAATAATAAGCAATGTCTCCTTTTCCCACAATGTTGCAAGTTCTTCCTTAGATGTAGTAAAATAGCAATTTCGAGAAAATAAAACCTCACGATATTTTCTTAGAAGATGACCAATAAAATACAATATCAGATAAAATGTTCAAGTATGGTTCAACCTTTTCCCCACCTGCAAACGCAATCTGATGCGTCTACAACAGCTGACTTTTGCCACACTTTCCATATTTTTGTACAGATATGTTCAAAGTCATCTGCTGCTGATTTGTCGTGTAAGTGGGAAAGGTTTAAACATACATTCATTCCTCAGATAGGAAGTTACAAGGATATTTGTCAAGATATGTTAACCCTTTCCTACATACAACATATCAGAAGCAGGCGGCTTTGAAAACATGTATGCAAAATTATGGAAAAATATATTTTCTGAAAGCACACTTCTTTAATAGATTTGAAAACATTGTGGCAAAAGAAAATAATGCTCATTATAAGCAATTTTTCCTTTTGCCACAATGTTTTTTAAACCTTTCTCATATACAACAAATCTGCAGCAGACGCCTGAAAACATAGTGACAGAAACCTGAAAAATCTCCATAAAAGAAAGCTTGATTGTTGAATAAAGTTGAAAACATCGTGGCCAAAGGAGAAATTGCTCATCAGTTTTTCAAAAGTCGTCTGCTGCTTTTGTGTCAAAATGCGTCTGCAGGTGGGAAAGGGTTAAAGTCATCTGCTGCAGTTGCGTCAAAATGTGGCTACAGGTGGGAAAGAGTTCATAACGAATTGCTTTAGTTCTTCACTTAATTATTCCATTGTGCAGTATATGGATGGCACAGTTTCTCATTCACTGATATTTAAGTTGAGCCTCTATCCAGCAAGATTTGAAAATGTTATTAGCCAAAACAAGAGCGCAGTAAGCGAATGCCAATGCTTGTCTCGGTGATTTTTTGTAAGTCGAAAAAGGGGCAATACTGAATAATTATAAAAGCTAGAGTTAAGTGCCTTGGTAAAGACATGCATATTGTACATGTGTACCGAGTTTCATTTGAAATGTTGAATGGTTTTTGAGTTTTGAGGTAACGTTAAAGTTTTGTGACGACAAGTGTATCACAACAACCCATCTTTTTTTCTTTGAAAAACAGACAAGCTAAAAATCACAGAAAATGACCAAACATATCAAATAAATCTTCACCTATTAAAGTATAATTATTATCTAAATGAAAGGGGCTGAACTGAGCTTTACACTTAAACTATGTAGTTCAATTGTACAATTAAATAAGTTAAGAACAATTTATCAAGTCCACACGGTCATAACACAATAGGCTATTATTGCCTTGATTCTCTGTTCCTTAACACGGTGTCACTGAAAATATATTAATATCATATGATAATTAACACTGTGTCAGTGAAAATATAGTCATATTATAATGACAATTAAACACTTAAAAATGAAAACCAATTAACCCTTTCCTGCATCCAGACATTTTTTGACACCTCTGCAGCAGACTCCTTTGAAAACATTGTGACAAAAGGAGAAAATTGCACATGATGAGCAATTTTCTCCTTTCGCCACAATGTTTTCAACTTCATTCAATAATTGTTCTTTCAATTATAGAGAGTTTCAATATTTTTTCAAATATATTTTTCAAAGTCGTCTACTACAGATTTGTTTGATGTGGAAAAGGGTTAAATCATGAATTATACTAATTAATCCTTTCCCACATACAGTCGCTTTCTGACAAACCTGTTTCTTACCACTGTGTCACTGAATACAATATTATCAACAAAGGAATTTAATTTAATTTAAACCCTTTCCCACACATAGACATATTGACATAACTGTAGCAAATCACTTTTGAAAACAATGTGGCAAAAGGAGAAATTTCTCTTTTAGCCATAATGTTTCGACTTGATTCAATAAATTAGACCATACTTTCATTCAAAGAAATTCCCCACTAGATGTTTTCAAAGTTGCCTGCTCCTGTTATTTTTGTATGTGGGAAAGGGTCAAAACATAAAACTAGGAGGAAAATTATATACTATTTTCAACAATGTTTTCACAGCAGTCGGTTTATCTAACCATACATCTTCTGGGCTCATTCTATGTTTTGTGTTTATTATTAGCAAAAACAGAGACGATAATTCTGATTACCAAAAGGGAATTTATCAAGGCATAATTTTCACTGTATCAATGAAATTCTCATGACTAGCTTAATTGATATGAGCCCAGGATTTTAACCCTTTCCCTCATACGACAATTATGCAGCAGACGACTTTGAACGTATTTTGTCAAAACATAGAAAATCTCCATAATTGAATGGATAACCTATGACAAAAAGTGGAAAACATTGTGGCAAAAGGAGAAATTGCACGTTTTGTGCAATTTCTTTTTTTGTCACAATGTTTTCAAAAAGCCATCTGCTACAGAGGCGTTAGAGAGCGTCTATATGAGGGAAAGGGTTAAATCAAGTATATATGTGCTTTCTTTATCCACTTGGTAAACTTCCTTTATATTAATGTAAATAAACTTACATTCCAATATACGGTGGTGGACGGTTTGTGAGTTTTCTGTAAAAAAAATATATCTTTGAATATCCATGTAAATAAACGGGAAATCTCTTAAAAAGAAAGATTACTTAATGAATAATGGTCGTCTGCCAAAATAACAGATGTGATATGTTCCTTTGATGGTCCTCTTTCAAAATTGTTCAAAAAATTACATTCTATGTAGAACATAAAGGGTTAAACCTTTCCCACATGACAAATCTGCAGCAGATGACTGAAAATATCTAGGCAAAAATGCGAATAAAGTTTATAAATGAAAGTACATGTATAAATATTTAAAATAGAAGAAATCATTGTGGCTAAAATAGAAATTGCTCAAAATGAGCAAAATCTCCTTTTGCCACAATGTTTTTAAGTTTCTTCTGCTGCAGAGGGGTCAGAAAGCATCTGTATGTGGCAAAAGGTTAATCAATGATGGTTTTTTATCTAACAAAAGGTAAAAAGGTATTCCAGTTTAGGGATAAGTTCAAACTTATTTATTTTACATCCATTGCGAAACAAGCTTTCAGCTTATATTAATCACACTTGATCTCTGCTTCCTGGAGACTTAACCAGTACTCGCGTAGTTTGTGTGGAGAATCCCAAAATCAGAACCCACTCATCATTGGACTCAAACCTGGGACCTTTAGTAGAAGAGGCCAACACTCTACATCTACACAACTGTTTTCCAGTTTAGGGATTAGGGAAGGTACTCAGATTACAGAGGAGTCTCACATTAGTTAGAGAAGGTACTCAAATAAGTAAGAGATGGAACTTACGCCTGTCTGATCTTGTTCTTGGCATTATCCATAATCATACAGGCTGCTATTACTGCCCCCACCTGAAATACATGTGAATAGTACTAGATCAATGTCTGGAGGAGAGTAGGATCTTGTTACAGATCTGTGACGTTCTCAAACATAGCAAAGGTCTTGATAAGATGGAGTCAACAATATCTATCTTATCCCTTTCCCACATACAACAAATCTGCAGCAGACGACTTTGAAAACATAGTGACAAAAACCTGAAGAATCTCCATAAAAGATAGCTTAATTGTTAAATAAAGTTGAAAACATTGTGGCCAAATGAGAAATTGCTCATCATGAGCAATTTCACCTTTGGCCACAATGTTTTCAAAAGTCGTCTGCTGCTATTGCGTCAAGTATATGAATCATTTAACCCATGCATCTAACTAAATTAGTTTGTTGAACCGTTTCCTTCATACGAACGCTTTCTGACACCTGCATCAGACAACTCCTGAAAGCATTGTGGAGAAATTGCATTGTGCTTCTTCCCCTTTTCGGTTACTTTAGCCCATCCCAAAATACAGATGCAATGTGACACAAATGTAACCTGAAAAATTAAGACCAAAAGAGCAATTGCCTTTGATAGACAATTTCTCCATTTGGCACTATGTCTTCCACTCAATTCAATAATTATACTTTTAACCTTTTCCCACCTGCAGACGCAATAGCAGTAGATGACTTTTGGAAACATTGTGGCCAAAGGAGAAATTGCCCATAATGAGCAATTTCTCCCCTGGCCACAATGTTATCAACTTTATTTAACAATTAAGCTATCTTTATGGAGATTGTTCAGGTTTTTGTCACTATGTTTTCAAAGTCGTCTGCTGCAGATTTGTTGTATTTGGGAAATGGTTAAATAGATTTTCCATATTTTGACCTGTTTTCATTATGGAGTCCTGCAGATTTGTTTTTATAAGAAAAATGGTTAAAATATTGTTTGTTTAAAGGCTAGCAATTCTCAATTTGCCAACTTTTTTTTGCGAGTAGCTTGCTGTAGATGTCTCAAAATGCCTCTGCATATGGTGAAAGAGCTATTTTCTTTTCACTTAAAAGCTATGCATAAACCCGGGTTCGATCCCCAGTCGCGGCACTACGGTCATGGTGGAGTGCCCTTGGGCAAGGCACATTTTCTAGCCTAGTACTGGTTTGTTTACCCAGGGATCATGAATAATTAAAATTAATTGCGCGCTAAATGACCTTAGCTGTCGATGCGCCATAAAACAATATACATTCATTCATGCTATGCATAAGATAAACAGGATCAAATCATGATGGAAGAAATTTACAAACCTGTATGAAGAAGACCAGTCCACAAGCCACAACTATCACAATACTGAACGTTCTCACATTGTCCGACAGTTTGTCATAACATCCCTGAAAGTTTAACAATGTATTGTAAAACTTATACACAGATTCAACATCAAGTATATATACATATTTATCCTTTTTTGTAACATTTTCAGCAGATGACTTTTGAAAAGACTGTGGTAAAAGGAGCAATTGCTCACAAAGTTTTCAAGTCTTCTGAATTTGATATATATCTCTGGTAAGGACTTTCTTACAATCATCAATACAAGTGGGGAATATTTAAACCATTGTAATTGCCTAAGGGAAATATAGCTGACCATTCCCAAATACAGTCAAACCTGTGCTCGAGACCAATGTTGAATAGTAATCTCCTTTCCTATAGCAACCACACTTTTAGTTTCCCAATTACTTGTGTTCTGCATAAATGACCCAGTAAATTAACCCTTTCCCTCATATGACTGAACATATTTTGTCAATAAATAGAAAATTTCTATAATTAAATGGATAACCTATGACTAAAAGTGGAAAACATTGTGTCAAAAGGTGAAATTGCTCGTTTTGAGCAATTTCTTCTTTTGTCACTATGTTTTCAAAAAGCCGTCTGCTGCAGAGGCGTCAGAAAGCGTCTATATGAGGGAAAGGGTTAAGACCACCTATGAACAAAGACCAGATTATTGTCTGCCCATGGGTGGTCTTTCCAAACAGGTACAACTGTATCTCTTCGGACGTGAATTGTCACCACTGCCAATTCCCCCAAACAGAGACCTAGACAAGAAGAAGGTATAATTTTTCAGCAGCTTCAAAGCATCTCTTTATGGGAAAGGGTTAACCTAAATCAATCAATCAAAGAATGTTAGGCGTTTTTATGAGGGGCCTGAGAGGAAGGCAGAGGTAGAGGATAGGCCAAAGGTCCCGGGTTTGAGTCCTGTGATGAGCGATTTCTGACCTTGGGATTTTTCCATACAAACGGCACGAGTACTGGTTAAGTCTCCAGGAAGCAGACATCGAGCATGAATGAAATAAGCTAAAAGCTTGTTTTTCAATCGATAAATTAGTTTAGATTAAATGACATTGCGAAGGAAGACAGCGGTGGACTTTTGTACCAAAAACCTGTGATGAGAGAGTTCTGCCTTTGAACATTTTCCACACAAGTGGTTTTGTCTATAGGAAGCAGACAACTAGCGTGGTTGATATAAGCTTGTTTCGCAATCGATGTAAAATAAATAAGTATAAATATATGACAATAACCTCTGTGTAGAAATTCTTGGGTGTGGAAGTACAGGTGGAGCTCACATAGGTGGAGGCGGTGGTTAGACTGACACCTTGGCAACATGTGGCGGGGACCTTCTCAGCTCTACAGGTATAAATATCAGTAGTCAAATATCACATTTTTATCAAAGTTGTGTCAAGCTTTTCTTAGACAGCCACTAAGGAGTCAAAATTTGACTGCTTACTTCAAGCCAAATAAAGAAAAAAAATGGTGTTTTTGGTCAGTCTTCAAATGGCTGCTTAACCCTTTCCCACATATAGACGCTTTCTGACACTTCAGAAGCAGATGAATTTTGAAAACATTGTGGCTATGTTCGGCTACATAGTTTTCAACTGTTTTCAATAATTATGCTTTCATTTTTAGAGGCTGTTCAAGTTTTTAAGTCTGCTACATAATTATAAACAGATCACAACTGAGCAATTTTCCTTTTGCCACAATGTTTTCAAATGTCATCTACTGCAGGGCTAAAGGTTGTATAATTTGGAGAGACACAATACCCCAAATCACTCAGCTCATATCATATGTGTCAACACTTACGTGGTTGAGGACCATGTTGAGGACACGTCTGTGAAGTCACTGTTTGTTCCACCATCTTTAAACTGGTCACTAACCCCACAACATTTAGACTTGTATGAAAATAAAATGAAAAAAAATAACATCTAACCGTTTCCCTCATATGACAATTCTGCAGCAGACTACTTTGAACGTATTTTGTCAAACAAAGGAAAATTTCTATAATTGAATGGATAACCTATGACTAAAAGTGGAAAACATTGTGGCAAAAGGAGAAATTGCTCGTTTTGAGCAATTTCTTCTTTTGTCACTATGTTTTCAAAAAGCTGTCTGCTGCAGAGGCGTCAGAAAGCATCTATATGAGGGAATGGGTTAAACCTTTCCCACAGACAAAAATGTTCTTGTGCCCCTGCAGCAGACATTTTTTTTTTTAAAACATTTTGACAAAGGAGATATTGCTTAAAACAAGCAATTTCTCCTTTTTCCACAATGTTTTTAACTCTAATAGATAACTTGATAACTGATTGTTGAGGTTTTCAAATTCTTTGCTCAGATGTTTTCCAAATCATCAACAGCAGATTTGTTTATGTGGGAAATGGTCTATAATTAAGAGATCTCCCTGTGGAAGGAGGTGTAAATTGCCCTTTTTCTTACAGTTGCATTTACCTTATAAAACCCTATACATGTATTATGGGTATTTAATAAAAGCATCTCGACGAGACAATTCTATTGAGTACCAACAGAATAGGGTTAAAAACAAAGTTACAAGTAAAACTAGGCCCAATTATTGAATATGTTATGTGTGTATTCATAAATGTGATGTCATAACGTGTATAATGCCTTAATTGTTAAATAGTTCTAATTTCACACACTATTTCTAATTTCACATAGAATTTAGGCCTACTTTCACATACATGTCTTTATCCAGAAAGAGCCGGCACTTGAAACCCTTTCTCACACACAGATGACTTCTGATGCCTTTGAAACAATCGGCACTTGAAAACAATGTGACATAAAGGATAAATTGCTCATAATGAGCAATTTATCCTTTACCCACGTTTTTCTTTTTTCTTTAATAAATTTTCTCTCATTCATAGTGAATTTCCATAGTTGAGATTAATTGTTACCAATGTCATCTGCGACAGATTTACTGTATGTGGGAAAGGGTTAAAAACCCTCCAGCACTTCAATTTGCTAAAATACAGAACTAGCGGTACTGTTTTTAACACACCAAAATAAGGAGGAAAATCTGACTTTTACCCACAATATCTCTTTTACCCTTTTTGGCACCTCTGCAGCAGACAACTTTTGAAATTTGAAAAGCATTGTTGCAAAAGGAGAAATTGTTCATAATGATCAAAGATCAGTTATCTCCTCCTTATCCAGGACTCTGCTGTAGTAATCTGTAACTAACCTCGACAAACATGGTGTTGAATCCTTTCGAAACATCATCTGTGAATGTAGGACCTCTGTACCTCTTCAATAAATCCAGCATCTGACCTCTCAGCCATTGGTCGGACTGTAATGTAAAACAAAAGTTCATAGTGGCCCGTTTCAGTTTCTTCATTTGATGATAAGAGAGATTAAACTCCCAACCCCCCTTTTCACACATGAAGGGGCATTTTGATGAATCTGCAGCAGAAAACTTTTGAAAACAATGTGACGAAATAAAAAATTGCACAAAATAAGCAATTTCATCTTTAGGCACTATGTTTTCAAATTTTCTGCATCAGTTGACTTTGAAAACATGTAGGCAACAATATAAACAAGAGCTCTATGCTCTACTGGCATTGATCTGGCTTGTTTCAAAAGGAACCAATATGTCATCAATATTCAAATACCATCTACGTTTGGTGAAGATCAGATAGTAAATGGAAGCTCTATTGTGTTCACAAGCTGTATTATAGCAATTTTGACAATTTCAAGGGCCATAATCCAGCCATGCATGGGTAGATCTGGCCGATTTTTAGAAATGAACCAAACTCTCATGGATATCTAACTACTGTATAAGTTTGATTGAGATACAATCAAAAATAAGGACTGTATCATGTTAACAAGCCCTATTATAGCAATTTTGACAATTTCAAGGGCCATAATTCAGTCATGCATGGGCGGATCTGGCTGGTTTTGGAAATGGCAGATCTGGCTGGTTTTCGAAAGGAACTGAGCTCTCATGGATATCTAACTACTGTATAAGTTTGGTTGAGATACAATCAAAAGTGAAGACTGTATCGTGTTAACAAGCTCTTTTATAGCAATTTTGACCATTTCAAGGGCCATAATCCAGTCATGCATGGGCGGATCTGTGGCTGGTTTTAGAAAGGAACCCAGCTCTCATGGATATCTAACTACTGTATAAGTTTGGTTGAGATACAATCAAAAGTGAAGACTATCGTGTTAACAAGCTCTTTTATAGTAATTTTGACCATTTCAAGGGCCATAATCCAGTCATGCATGGGCGGATCTGGCTGGTCTTCGAAAGGAACCGAGCTCTCATGGATATCTAACTACTGTATAAGTTTGGTTGAGAATTTGAGATACAATCAAAAGTGAAGACTGTATCGTGTTAACAAGAAATTGTTTACGGACGGACGGAGGCACGCACGCACACATGCACGGACGAATCGCCACGACATAAGCCCTTCTGGCCTTTGGCCAGTATAGCTAAAAATCTCTATAAATGAAAGTATATATTGAATACAGTTGAAAACATTGTGGTAAAAGAAGAAACTGTTCTTATGAGCAGTTTCTTCTTTTGACACAATGTTTGCAAAGGTTGACTGCTGCAGAGGCATCAACATGTGTCTTCGTGTGGGAAAGGGTTAAACTTTATTAAGAATATGTAAAAACAAAATTGTATGTTTCATTGCTAAAATATGGGCTGGGATTGGGTTGATATTGTGGAGTGGATAACTGAAATACTGCTTTAATAAGATGGCATTTAACCTATTAAACCATATCTGAGTACACACCATTCTGCCTATGCAGCACCGGGACATCTTCCCAAACCAGACTTGAATAACCCTTTCCCACCTATAGACCCATTTAGACGCATCTGCAACAGACGACTTTTTGAAAACATTACAACAACAGGAGAAATTGTTCAATAACCATCAATTTCTCCTTTTACCTCAATGTTTTCAGTAATTATACAGGTCTTCATTTCTAGAGATTTCCCATTTTTGCCTAGATATTTTCAAAGTAGTCTGTTTGATGCAAAACGGTTGTACTACACCTTGAACAAGATGAAGTTACAACGGTTTTGCATGAAGCCCTCGTGTTGAAGGTTGGTTCATATTAGTAGTCCCATATTTGTTGTATTTGGGAAAGGGTTAATTGGCCCATTGGAGGAAGACATGGATACATTGCTAAACAAAATATCACAGAAAGTACATATAATAACATAAATTTGTTAACTTCTTTGACAAAAGAAACTACTGTACTAATTTGTCTCATTTGCGAGCCTGACAATTTGTTTTTTTTCATTGTAGTATTACGAATTTCAGCTAGTCCAGGTTTTTGTACTAGGAATGTGATTTTATATTTTGACTGTTTGCATCCTATGCAATGCAATACTGTATGTAACGGCGATAAATTGAGACGAATTTCAATGAATGAGCGAAATGATTTATCAATGTATTAAAGGTGTGCAGGATGTGAATAGAAAATGTACCGTAAGCGTTTTAATGAGAGTGCAAACACTCGTACCACGCATTAGAGCGAATTCAGCAGGCATCTTCAGATGTTACTTTTCACCTTTCTCGAAAAATCATAATAAAACTTATATAACCAATTTCAGGGAGGTAAATCGTACGTAACGAAATGGGGTTTATTCACACAGTTGTCGTTCTTGAGTCGGGCAAAATTTATGTGACATTTTTCCCGCCACGAAAACTACAGAAAGTACATGTATCATATCCAGTTCTGAGCCGATCTAACATTAGATTAGAGTTGTCTCTCTCGGTAGGCCCAGAGCTCATTGTACATAAATAGAACTATTTTAGCATTTTCTTTCGCAAGAAAAGAACGTTGCGTAAACATGTATGGCATATGTAGATACACATACCTGCGCATCAGAACACTCTGGTACAAATGCACAACTTGTCACAATTTGCTTCAGATTGATTACCTCTCCTGATATGATGCTCTCGCATATATAGGTGTGTTCAATGAGGAACCAGTTGAAAGTTTCTCCAGCGGGCGAACTGTGCAGAGCGCATAGTGGCTGTTCTGATTTGATTTTGTTTACCCTCGCCGTTCAGAATGAACTAGGCCTATTTGGCGAGCATAGTGGCTGTTGATCCAGAGACGTATTTATATGTCTCTGGTGATTCAGGATGAGCACGGGTTGCTTTATTAATGTCCTATGTAGCCTATATACGGTGTAGCTTAATAATGTGTCGATGACCAAATGATTTTAACACTTATGTGTCATTGTCATTTCACAATCTCATTTAAATCAGACCAAAATACTTCGCTGTACGTATATTTGATCCGACTTCTCCTCATAAAGAATCGTCTTGAATTGACATAATACACTTGAATTGTTATGAGCACGTGCTCGGTTTTATTGTTCAATGTAATCGCACGATACAACAAACGCACATGCTATACAGTCGGAGCACTCGAAAACTATCGCTTATCTATATCGTTTATTATATGGGTCATCTAACCTGTGTATACCGTAAAGTTTGGTAAGCGACAATTTGATCTGAGACGACATGTATCGATCAGTCATCAGATATATACACTAGCTAGCGAATTAAAGTTCTGGTTTTAATGCGATTGTGTGATTGCCATAAATAAGATAAACATCAACATCACTCGTAGAGTAGATTTACTCACCCTAGACCTCATGTTCAGCCAAAATCCACAAACGACGAACTGACAAAGGACCATAAATACGAGAACCATCACAAACTGAAATGATAGACGTGGGTTACAGACACAATTATGCAGCAGCAGATGACTTTGGACATATTTTGTCATAAAATGGAAATTCTCTATAATTGAATGGATAACCTATGACTTAAAGTGGAAAACCTTGTGGTAAAAGGAGAAATTGCTCGCTGCTGCAGAGGCGTCAGAAAGCGTCTATATGAGGAAAAGGGTTAAAGTTTAAACTTATTTATTTTACATATATTGCAAAACAGGCGTCAGCTTATATTAATCGCGCTCGATGTATGCTTCCTGGAGACCAAACCAGTTCTCGCGTACGTCGGTTCTGTGGAAAACTTTCCCAAAGGCAGAACCCGCCCATCGTGGGAATCGAACCCGGGACCTTTGGTACGAGAGGCCAACGCTTTACCACATCATCACTGTCTTCCACAACAGGCATGGTTGATACTGGTCACAGAAGTAATTATCCGAAATCTGTGAACATCAATGCACAGAAAAAATTGGTTTATAAACATTCGGAGAGCCTTTTGGTATATGGCACATTTCCTATCATAGTCCATGTATTACTCACCAAGGGATCATGGAGATGTGCGCTGTTGGCGTGATATAACCGGAAAAGATGTTGTTAACGACGTACACCCTCAATGAATGTATATTGTTTTATGGCGCATCGACAGCTAAGGTCATTTAGCGCGCAATTAAATTTAATTATTCATGATCCCTGGGTAAACAAACCAGTACTAGGCTAGAAAATGTGCCTTGCCCAAGGGCACTCCACCATGACCGTAGTGCCGCGACTGGGGATCAAACCCGGAACACCCGGTTTCGAAATCCCCAACGCTAACTACTCGACCACAGCGGATTCCTGTACACCCTCCAACAAAACCTTACTCTAAGTTGACGTGTGTGCATTATATAATCATAAACTGTTGAAAGTGGCATACAACCAAAAACAAAAATTGTGATAACCCTTTCCCAAAAACAAAAATTGTGTTAACCCTTTCCCAAAAACAAAAATCGTGTTAACCCTTTCCCACATACAAATATCTGCAGCAGACAACTTTGATAGTACCTACATGTAGGCAAACACACCACACGGAAAAGCTCTATAAATGTATGTATAATAATAACTGAAAAGAGTTGAAGACATTGTGGCAAAAGGAGAAATTGCTCGTTTTGAGCAATTTCTCCTTTTGTCACAATGTTTTCAAAAGTCATCTGCTGAAGAGGCGCCAGAACGCGTCTTTTATGTTGGGAAGGGTTAAATAAGCGAGTTGACGAATTTAGTCAATGAGGTTCGTTTTTGAGACCTACCAGTATGAGACAGCATCGTATCATCTTCCACGCACCGACCATGCCGATTATGGCGATGATGATGAGCATCGCACCCACCGCTATCATGGTGAAGGTAACCGCCCGCCCAAGTGTTCCGAATTGTAGTCCATTGTACTCGATGTGGTTGAAAAGGTCGACCACAGCATCGTCTAGGAAACCACTATCCAATTGGAAAAATAGTCCCAGGGCAAACAGGAGTCCTCCGAGCAACTGTTTCGAAAAGAATAACTAAAGTATAAGCTTATGTATATCACTTTCCCTCATACAGACGCTTCAACAGCACTTGAAAACAGTGTGGCAAAAGGAAAAATTGCTCATAATGAGCTATTTTTTCTTTGGTCGCAAATGTGTTCTACTCTAGACTATTCAATAATTATACTTTCATTTAAACAGGTGTTTGATATTAAAGTTTTCAAATTCGACAGCTGCTGAGTAAAAACCCTAACAAGAAAAACAAAGGCAGGTATTTTAAACACTTTAAATGTATTTTGAAATCTGGCACCGCAATGTTATAAAACTCGCTTGATGTATAGTTCTCTCAGTTTTTAAAAATTTTGGAAATTTAACTTTGCCTTCGTGTCTAGTACAACATTGTATGCAGAAGCTACATGCATACTTGGGAAGGATTTACTGTTTATAAGAGGAATACGCCGCGGCCGAGTGGGTAGCGTCGGTGACTCTTTACCGGGCGTCACGGGTTCGTATTCCAGTCATGACGGTTATTGTGGAGTGCCATTTTGGCGAGGCACATTTCCTAGCTCAGTACTTGTCTGTTTACCAAGGCATCGTGACTATTTAGAACAACATGTGACAGTTTACTAAACGGGTTCAATTTTAACAATGCTCGTGGAAACGTTTGAAAAGTCACTCTGAGTACACACCCACGGTGTTGACTCCGCTAAGCTCCAACATCACCAATTTTCACTGTCTTTTCGCCGTTTTGAAAGATAGAAAATATTGTTTCTGATTGGCGACCTCATCTGAATAATGACTTTACATTGGCGTGTGAAATGGTTAAAAATGATCAAGTTACGTGAGTTCCGGAAAGATATAGCTCGAGCATTGATAAGAGGAAGAAAAGTTTTTATATGAAGACAGGCGTTGTGAAAAGTTTGTGTTACGAGACATTATCTGTTATTTCTACACAATTGGAAAGATCACATGTAAGCGGTCCGGTTAGCTTGGTAGGGTATTCGTCATGAAAACGAAAGGTTCCGGGTTCGAGTCCCGGATAGTCAGCTCCTTTTTGCGACATGACGCCCCATCTTTTCTGATATAAGAGCAGTAAATATGAAACTTCGGTAATATTTAATGTTTAATGACGATGAACGCACATTTACGATCTGTAAGCACACCCATGTAGTTTACTCCCTCTTCTCTTGTCCTTTGTAATGTGCGACGTTTAAATTTACAGGGACTAAACAGTGTCAGTACTTACAAAGACAAATACGTTGAAAATGATCAGAATGTACTTGTACTTTCGGTGTCCGCCTGACGTCATCTATAAACATAAATAAATCATTAAAGGTTAACCATTTCCCATATAAACAAAAAAATAGCAGACGGCAAATTTCAAAAGTATGGAAAATCTCGGAAAATGAAATATTTACTATTGAATTGACATAAACTTTGTGTCAAAAAATAGAAATGGCTCATCGTGAGCATTTTCTCCCTTTTGTCTGATCGTTTCCAAAAGTTGTCTGCTACAGATGTGTCAAAGTGCATATGAAAAGGAGTACATACAAATAACGTCGTTGATCTGATGACATCAGTTAACGTCTTTTTAGCAAACACATTTTAAAAACATTGCGGAAAAGGGAGAAATTGCTAATGATGAGCTATTTCCCCTTTTGTCCAAATGTTTCCGATTCTATTCAACAATTATACTTCCATTAATGGGGATTTTCTATATTTTTGCCGAGATGTATTCAATGACGTCTGCTGCAAATTTGTGTGGGAAAGGGTAAAGATACCTCTGTCCTGAAAAAACAAAAGGCCTGTGGGAAATCGTTAGCATGAGGTGTCAGGAGTCGTCTGCCCCAAGAAAAGGGTCAGTTAACATCGGCTTTGATGAAACAAATCCAGTAACCTTGATGGCTGCTTCATGGAAACACCAGGTCCCGAAATTATAAAACTCTGAAAATATTCTCTGTGTTCAGAAATGAACTCTTTTCAAAATAATAATTCTGTTTGTTCAATTCGAGAGTTTGCTTCTGACCAATCAGATTGCGGAGCACAATGTCTACATTTATGATTTTGTAGCCGGCTGAGCCTACAATACTTGTGTAAAACTAGAAGATTTTTCTTTTTCGAAAAAGCGTTTGTCTCCCCCATTGTACTAGCATAAGGTAATTTGCTTCACATTTGACCCAGTCAGGGGCGTAGCTCCCTTTAGGCACTGTATGCACGTGCCTACACATATTTTTTCTCAAAATGCCCCCAAAATGCAGCTGCGGCGATAGACATCTGCGTAATGTATCGACCAGATCAGCCTGCGCTGTCCGCGCAAACTGAACCGGCCGACACATTCCGTCTTTGGGGGATATATGTATAGAGTAGTTATTCCTGAAACAGAAAATCCACAGGAGGCGAAAAGTGTCTATCCGGGTAGGCCTGTGTGGCATGCTTAGGCTCCCGGGTCGATACTTTACGCACAGTCCACAATGTTGATTTTCTCACGAGAAGGCCTACACATTGATTATTGCCAAGCTACGCCCCTGATTCCAATTGATCGACCGACCCTTCTTGTCGCGGAAAAGCCGATCATTTAAGCTTTGAAACAGACTACCGACACCCTTACAACTAATTCGCAGTAAAGTTCCTTTTATCTGGTTAAGAGTATTCCATATGGACTATGCTCATCTCAAACTGTCACGTGGCTTGTGTGATCAGCTTTGATCCAGATCTAGCTTGATGTTCGCCAATTAATCGAAGAAAGTTTACAAGAATCCATGTTGGTAATTTGAATCAGATTTCACACACACGGAGGAAGTCCACCAAGTACATTGGTCTTAAGTTTCATAAGGTTGTCTTTCTGGAGTCTTTCAGCGCCGAATTCCAAATATTAGACTCTTCCATTTTCAAAATCGGGCGACTTCATTTTTCATGTCATAAGGGTTTTTAGAATGGTCTGATAACTAAAGGGCAAATAATGCTGATTCCATGTGAGACAGTTCGTTATGACTACGACGGGGAAGATACATTTTGTGACTTTATGAGGTTTGAAAATGGCTAGGCTAGAATCGAACTAAAACTGTTTAGATGGAGATACATTGTTGACGACCGCTCTGAATTAGGCACCGAACTATTTTTTACAGACATTTAACCCTTTCCCACTTATAAACGCTTTTTGACGCATATGCAGCAGATGACTTTTTGAAAACAGCGTGACACTGTTTTCAACTCTTTTCACTGGTTTGACTTTTATTTATATATAGAGATTTTTCCTATATTTCAACGTCTTCTGCTGCAGATTTGTTTTATGTGGGAAATTGTGTGGCATATGCAGCAGATGACTTTTGAAAACAGCGTGATAAAAGGATAAATTGCTCATGATGAGCAATCTATCCTTTTGTCACGCTGTTTACAACTCTTTTCACTGGTTTGACTTTTATTTATTTATTTTCCTATATTTCAACGTCTTTTGCTGCAGATTTGTTGTATGTGGGAAATGGTTAGTTCGCAACCATGGCAATTTTGATCAACACTTCAGATGATACATTGGGATTGTAAAGAAACAAATAATGTACAGCAGATGTCGTCTGACCAATGGTATATGATTCACTTGAAGACAAATTACTTAAAATTAGTAAATGTAATTCCAACAGAATTTTACCGTTTGAAGACATAAAATTAACCCCTTTCCACATACAGACGCTTACTGACGCCTATGCAGCAGACGGCTTTTGAAAACATTGTGGGAAAAGGAGGAATTGCTCATGATGAGCAATTTCTCCCTTTGCCGCAATGTTTTCAACTCTATTAAATGAATTTCCATATTTTTGCCTATATGTTTCCAAATACGTCGGAGCAGATTTGTTGTTTATGGTAAAGGGTAAATGTAATGACTTGACAGTTAAAAGTAATGAAATGTTTTAAAAAACAAACCTTTCCAAATAAACAATCTACCAAAATATTCACAGAAGAATGTAATCCGTTTCTGTTTGCCTTGTATCTACCTTCAGTAAATGTAATTAATTTTAGCGAGAGTCGGCTTTGTAATGTACGAATATGGTCCACTGAGTCTTTTAATATTATACGTCAATGCTTTTGTTTTAAATTGGAATACACAATCAGACATGCGTTACCTGTAGGGATATCATGTTTTCTTGTTTAACCCATTCCCTCATAATTTCAAGTATTTTGATTCTGTAGTACAAGCCTTTAGAAAACCGCGTGGGAGTGCAGGACTTGGAAAGGTAAGTGAAAAAATTGTTAACCCTTCCCACAAACATACGCTTTCTGATGACTCTGCAGCAGACGACTTTTGAAAACATTGTGATAAAACATAAATTGCTCAAAATGACCATTATCTCCGTTTGCCACACTATTTTCAACTTTTTCAGTAATTTTATTTATGAAGTCAATGCGGCATGCATCAGTCGTCTTCCACCAATATGTTACAGTCTATATGAAAAAGCAGCCAACTGCTTGGAAAGACTGATGTGTCATGTAAAACAGGAGACACATGTGTAGGTGAACTGACCGCCGTGATATTACTAACAGCACTGTAGAAAACGATGTTAAAAAGGTGAAACGCTAGCATCACCAGGGACACAAAATACAGCAGTTTCTTCCTTGTTCTTAATGTTTTCTTGTAATTCTCGAACCTTGTCTACAATTTTCATTTCTGATTTTCCATGTTTTGAAATTGAAAGTCTAATAAGTGTTTAAATGTATACGTGTTGCCTGTAAATAGTCGATAATTTAAACTATTGAACGCTAAAGCCTGACAGACATATGGACAGACACCTGGCTCATCGTTACCATGGCAACAGAAAAGCATTACATCAAATAATCGGTTAACAATTTATTACGTGTGCTATTTCAAAAGTCTTCTGCTTCAGACGTTCATGTAAGAGGATAGCATGATAAATGGTTATGAGCAATTTCCTTTCCTCACAATGTTCGCAAATGTCGTCACTTGGAAAGCTGAAAACAATTAATTCATTGTTTTTTGTGTTCAAACGGCGATTTTTTTTTTAAATCACTTGTATGAAAGAATTGTCATTATGCTATGTGTTCGTCATTTATATCGCTCATTCCAACCCTTTTCCACTTGCAGAAGCATTTTGACGCATCTGCAGCAGACGACTTTTGAAAACATTATGGCCAAAGGTGAAATTGCTCATCATGAGCAATTTCTCCTTTGGCCACAAATGTTTTGAACTTTATTTAACAATTAAGCTATCTTTTATGGAGATTTTTCAGGTTCTTGTCTTCACGTTTTCAAAGTCGTCTGCTGCAGATGTGTTATATGTGGGAAAGGGTTAAATACGGAAGTTAAAGACACAGTGCGGTTACTTCCGGATCATCATAAGGGAAGTGGTTAAGGAACTGAATGGTTGAAAGGAAATCAACATCGATACAGTTCCTGCCGGTTACGAACATGTACATACAGATGATTGCCGATACAATTATGATGGGAAAAACATTGAAACAAAACAATTTGTGTTAATCAAAATATTTTATGTTTTATTACAAATATGCAAAATAATTACAGGAATGTGTCTAGTATACTTTGCATGGATGCAAACAAAGTTTATACTTTTTAAAATGAGCAGGATGTTCTACGGTAACTGTTAACCTGATACAGAGCTTTAGATAAGCGGCGTTTTGCATGTTCTAAAATCGTTATTTGACCCGTAAACCCTATGTTGTGGGCACTCAAAAAGAGTCGTCTCAGTGAGACGATTCTTTTGAGTACCCACATAATAGGGATTAGTTGGACAATAAGAGAGATATTGTGGGGAAAGGGCCGAATCTCTTTATCTGGACCTCTGCTGGTATGATCCTTTTAAATAGTTATCTGCTCTGAAATCATCTAAATAAGAAAGAGGTAACAAAGTGTATTTGCATATGGTATATGGTGTTGCTACCAGCCACTTCATATAGCAGATTACAATTTGCATTTCCAATCCTTTATTTCAGATATGTTAATCTACTTAAATCAGATACAATTGGTAACCTTCATAAATTCAGAGAAATCACTTGCAACTAAATATTGTTACAATATGTAGTTACAAATGTTTTGCGTCTTGCCTTCAATTCGTTTAATTTTCATTTGTTTCCTAAAAGTTCTAAACAGGGTTCGATTGCACATACAAACACTGTTATTTACGAATTCGAATTAAAGTCATTTTGTCCTGGCTTTGAGTTCATAAAGTAACATTTGTGTTTGTTTTAAAATAGTCACGGAAGTGTCATATACTTATAAGAAAATGATTTCATAAGAGGAAATTTGTGATATAAAAAATATATTGCATATCTATTAAATTATCTACATGATTACACATCATATTTACAATTATTGTATTTACAGAAGCTATAACTTTACTTCCTTACAAATGTATAGACTGCTTCCTTGGAATCAATATTAACCCTTTCCTACTTGCAGGCACATGTTGAAACATCTACAACAGTTTACCTTTGAAAGAACTAGAGAAAATGGTGAAAATGGTGAAATTGCTCCATTTGTCACAACATTTTCTACTCTATTCAAAATATATATTTTCATCAACAGAGGGTTTGATTTTATTAAAAGTTTTCAAAGTATGCTGCATAGTTGTATTATGTGGGAAGGGTTAAACAAAGTAAGTCCAGTAAAAGAGATAAAGTAAACTTAAAAATAAACTTTTGACCATCAACAAAGCTGTATTTCAAGCATTTTAGCTGCAGAGACCCTTTCCCACATAAAGACACTTTTTGACGCTTCTGTTGCAGACAACTTTAGAAATCATTGTGACAAAAGGCGAAATTGAGCAATTTCACATTTTTGCATAGAGTTTTTTTACTCAATAATTTATTTTATTCAATAATTGTTCATGCATTTTTAGAGTGTTTCCATATGTTTTTCGAAATGTCTTCTAAGTCATCTGCTACAGATTTGCTGTATGTGGGAAAGGGTTAAATAAGAGGTAAAAGGGATGATCAACAAAATCTCTTTGATATCAGTCTGTATTTTACAAATGAATCTGTTAAACAAGTAAATGAAACCTGTCAAATCTTATGATTTGACGCTACATGGCAGTTATATTCTTCATCATCTTCATTTAAATAATTACAAATTAAGTTTTTAGCATGGCCGTTTCTTCCATGGGATAAGTTCAGTTTTCCGATTCGATAGCTAGTACAACACTTATTAAATATAAACTTAATGTGCTGTAGAGTAAATTTAACTTGTCGCAATTGATAATTAGTCAAATCCTTTTGAGCATAGACCATAGAGATATTATTTGAAGAGGAAATCGAAGATCAAAAGTGATAAACATAAAAATATGTACAAAAAATGTAATTTACAGGATAATGATTTCGAAAACCGATTATTCTCATATAGATGATTGACCGTATTGAGATGTGCAGAGTAGACTTGTTTAGCTAAATATCTCATTTTCAAAATATGTTTTCAAAGTGTGTTTGTTAAATGTCACAAGGACAGAATCTCTTGTGACAGAAGGTATCTTGCAAATAAATTAACTATGATTCGACAACATAGAACTTTTATTGCCATTAGGTAAAGTATTTACATGACTCAGTTTGTTTTGCTGTAATGTATCATACATGGAAGGTAATTAGCAATGGCTTTAATGGCCTTAAACCTTTCCCACATACAAAAAGAAAATCTGTGACTATTTGGCGAAAAAGGCGTAGCTGCATCAAACTTGGCTAATGCATCCACATACACACAACCTGCAATTAACAGCAATCTTTTACTAATCGTCTTCTCAATTTTATATCAGTTAGTGTTTGAATCGCTTTTGCAAAAGATGTGCAGTTTCTGATATGTATCAGGTTTACGATGAAGTGGAGTCAACTTTAATTGAATACTCTTCTGATATGATCATGAAACTATTTGTGTTTAACAAAAAATGTTTAACCTTTAGACGCATCTTGAAACATGCAGACGACTCTTGAAAACATTGTGACAAAATGAGAAATTGCTCAAAACAAGCAATTACTCCTTTTGCCACAATGTTTTCATATTTTTTCAGTAATTATACATGTACCTACAATTATAGAGATTTTCTACATTTTTGAGGAAATCCTTTTCAAAGTCGTCCGCTTCAGATTTGTTGTTTGTGGGAAAGGGTTCAACACTTTCATTACATGTTCAAAACATAATCAAATCTTTATTTCTGATGTTCCATGTTTACAATGAAGTCGAGTCAACTATAAGGATACTCTTCTGATATTATCATGAAATCATTTGAGTTAAACAAAAAATTGTTTAATGGATGAGAAATGTGGGTTTAACACAAATGTAGGAGTGAGACGACAACGAGCATGATGAGTGTGGTCAGACTCAGTGATACGATAGTGGCTCCAGCTGTGTCGAATCGGTCGGTTACATACGAGGCTGATCCTGGAATAGAAAAATAAATAGACGTGTTTGTCATTGCGTAACTTTACGACACATGTCAGACTGAAAGTGGTCTCATTTCATTATGTGAACAGCAAAGGCTCTCAGGGTTTGCACTTAACCCTTTCCCTCATACAACAATTCTGCAGCAGACGACTTTGAACTTATTTTGTCAAAACATAGAAAATCTCCATAGTTGAATGGATAACCTATGACAAAAAAATGGAAAACATTGTGGCAAAAGGAGAAATTGCACGTTTTGTGCAATTTCTTCTTTTGTCACTATGTTTTCAAAAAGCCGTCTGCTGCAGAGGCGTCAGAAAGCGTCTATATGAGGGAAAGGGTTAAGCAATCCCAGGCTCACCACAGACTTCTCTGTCCATCTTAATCTCCTTTTCCCACATACGACAAATCTGCAGAAGACGACTTTGAAATCATCAACAAAATAGGATGGGTTAATTATTGAATAGATTTTAAAACATTGTGGCAATAAGAAGAAATTGCTCCCAATTGAAAACATTGTGGTCATAAGGAGAAATTACTCATTTTGAACGATTTCTCCATTTGCCGCAATGTTTATCAAAAGTTGTCTGCTGCATGGAAGTCAGAAAGCATCTATATTAATAGGAAAGGGTTAATTCAGATTTAATAGCCATAGGTGAATCTCTTAGCAAAACACTATAACTCCAGTCACAATGGTTTTTCAAACCTATGTATGTCAAACATTGGGGTTCAAACTAACAACCCCTGGATTGACAGCCAATATCAATACCTACTGTGCTACCGGGGCATGGTTCAAAAAGTGTCTGTTTAACAGTTAAAAATAACATTTTTGCTTTAGTCTCGTACTTTATAAATAATGAGGCTATATAAGCAAAACACTACAACTCAAGTCACAATGGTTTTGCAAACCTATGTATGTCAATCATTGGGGTTCAAACTAACAACCCCTTGATTGACAGCCAATATCAATACCTACTTTGCTTAGTCTCGTACTTTATAAATAATGAGGCTATATAAGTTACAGTCCAGTGTTAAATGACTTTTGAAGGTATAAAACAGAAACACTTTGCACGATCATCATATCTTTACTGTTCACGTACATATATAAATTTTGCACAGCCATTTTCATATACTTTTTATTTTATTCTAATCAAAGAAAACTGAATGAACAAATTAATAATTTCAGGTCAACTTACTAGATAGTCGAATAAAGTTTTGACCATTTCCCTCGGAGTTTTCTGCGTAACATCTGTACAAGCCAAAGTCACCATCTCCAATATCATGGACAGTCAGTTTCATAAGAACGTAGTTTGATCCAAAGTAATTCTCAAACAAATACCTTAAAGATAGAAATCAGAGGACTAGTAAGGAGCAGTTAACTGGTCTTTAACCCTTTCCCTCATATATACCTTTTTTGATGCCTCTTCGGCAATCGGCTTTTTGAAAACATAGTGACAAAAGAAGAAATTGCTCAAAAAGATAATTTTCTCCTTTTGCCACAATGTTTTCCACTTTCAGTCATATATTATCCATTCAATTATAGAGATTTTCTATATTTTTGACAAAAATATGTTCAAAGTCATTTGCTGCAGAATTGTTGTATGAGGGAAAGGGTTAACCACCTGTATTTCTCTAATGACTTACCCAAACCCTATGGTAGGGTACTCGAAAGAATTGTCTAAAGGAGACGATTCTCATGAGTACCCACAATATAGGTGTTAAGTGTCAAATAAGAGCTTTTGAAATTTTAAGTAAGTACTCACCTTATCTAGAACTCTGGAAATAATTATTTGTTTACACAATATCATAAAATGTTTTTGACCTTTTCTGCTTGCAGGGCTAATCTTGATGCATTTGCAGCAAATGATTTAGTTCATTGTTGCAAAAGTTTGTTTTCATTTTGCTACAAAAGTTTTCTACCCATTGCATCTTTGACCTTCAACCCAACAGAAATTTTGATCATGTACAAAAACCCCTTATTGCTCTATATATGCATATTGACCCTTTGCCGCATACAACACAACTGCAGATGTCGATTTTAAAAAACATATTGGTTTTAAGCCTTGAAATTCTCAATAAATGAAAGTTTTATTATTCAATAGATTTTTTTATGAGCAATTTTTCCTTTTGTCATAATGTTATGTATAACACCAGTATAACAACCTAATAGCCCTCGCCGAACTTTCAAATGTACTGTAATCTTAAAATCCTTCCCACATACAGACATTCAGACACCTCTGCAGCAGACGTCTTTTTAATACAATTTGAGAAATTGCTCATAACGAGCGTGATTTCAAATGCATCTGCTGCAGACTTGCTGTATGAGGGAAAGGGTTACGAATTTTCCAATAATCCAGGTTTCATTTAAATTTGCCTGGTGTTCTCCTTCAGGAAAATAGAAATTTAGGCCGTTCCACATAATTCCAAAGCTACTCTATTTGAACATACAAGGTATCAAAGTACCCATTTCCACATAAAGCAAATCTGCAACAGAGAACTTTTAAAATGTCTTATCAAACACTTAAAAAGAATAGCCTGCTGCAGATGCGTCAAAATGAGCCTGCCATGTCAGATGAAGATCAGTTTTCCTTTTATTCAAAAGGACATTTAGCAAGCTACTTAAGAAAATACACACAAAAATGTAACCCAGCTGAAAGAGTCCGACCAACCAGGTCTCGAACTCAGGACCTCTCAGGACCTATTGTCCCGTAGGCGAACACTCTACTACGTCGCTATAAAAGCTAGCTCTATAACAAGGCAGTATAAGTATCCCTTACACAATGTCATAGCTACAGAATTATTGTCTATCTATGGGACAGACCACTCTACTACCCCTCCATGTGAATATTCATCCTCAAATCATTCAATTTTCTACAACTAGTACTATATCTCACATCACTGCAGATTATTTATATTGGGCGCCAATGTAACCCAGCTGAAAGAGTCCGATCCGAACAGGGCTCGAACTCGGAACCTCTTGTTCTGTAGGCAAACACTCTACTACGTCGCTATAAAAGCTAGCTCTATAGCAAGGCAGTATAAGTATCCCCTTATACAAAGACATAGCTACAGAATTATTGTCTATCTATGGGACAGACCACTCTACTACCCCTCCATGTGAATATTCATCCTCAAATCATTCAATTTTCTACTATACCATACTATACTATACTATATAATAGATAGACAGTTCTAGAAGTATAAAGAAATTTTCAGCAAATGATATTCAATACTATACTTGTAAAATGACACTTAAATCAAATTATATTCACACATACTTGTTTTGATTATCTAACGGTACACCATCTTTGAACCAAAGAATCTGTTCTGTTGTTGGTACTGGATTTCCTGAGGCTTCACAGTATAACTGCTTACTGAAACCAACAGCTTGAAATACCTCTTGACTCTCGGGTACTAATGTGGGCTGGACTGTAATATAAACAGGAAGATCAATTTAACCTCTTTCAGTATACAATCTAGGAGGAACGGGGTGAATAGTGCTAATTCTCATACTGTTCTAATTGATTGTTTGGGGTTTAACGCCGTTTATAACAATTTCTCAGTTATATCACGGCGGCCAGTTCACCTACTCATGCATTTCCTGGTTTTCTCACACTAGTACTCCACACAACAATCTTCCCAAGCAACCGGCTGCTTTTCCACATAGACCTAGCCCATTGGTGGAAGAGGAATGACGCATGTCGCATTGACTTTTGTCAATCGTCGGAAAGAAAGTTGGCCAAGCCGGTATTCGAATTCACAACCCCTGGATTGACAGCCCGCGGAGCTACCGACTGAGCTACCGGGGCTCGGCCCATACTGTTCTAAATATCCCTAAATTTGTATGGAAGGGGGGATATTTTTACATAGACAAACAAGCAAAATGCCTGAATTTGTTGATAAAATAAATATTTGGATAACATTTCCTCTTCATCCCTTTCCCACATGCAGACACATTTTGATGCATCTGAACCAGACATTCCATGAAAACATTGTAGCAAAAGGAAAAATTTATCTTGATGAGCAATTTCTCCTTTAACTACAATGTTTTTAACCCTATTTAATATAATTCTACTTTCATTAATAGAGATTTTCCATATTTTTGACTAGATGGTTTCGAAGCTGTCTGCTACAGCCTTGTTGTATGATAAAAAGCATAAGTGATTAACCATCCAATATGATATCTGTATCCTATGAAAACATTTCAGTGCAACACGCCGACAATATGCACAACTAGGCTTGGTATCAATCATTCTTGTATATTGAATATTGAATTCTGACCAAGGGATGCTGAGAAATAGTGTTCACAAGAAATGTACACAGACCAACGGACCGACAAACCGACCGACCGACAAGCGTGACTCCTATATAGCCCCCATATACTATTTTATCTGGGGGTATAATAAAGCATGCTTGGAAATTGTGTGTCTGAAAAATGTAATGTATAATTTAACACAGGCATTTTAAGCCTCTGGAAAAAAGAGCACCAGTCTATCACTGAGCCATAGAACCAGTCTATCACTGGGCCATAGCACCAGTCTATCACTGGTCCATAGCACCAGTCTTTCACTGAGCCATAGCACCAGTCTATCACTGAGCCATAGCACCAGTCTTTTATTGGGCCATAGCACCAGTCTGTCACTGAGCCATAGCATCAGTCTATCACTGGGCCATAGCTGCGGAAGTGTTCGAGACAAAATGACTTGGATCCAACTGGGATGAGAAATTATGCCTAAAAGATTGTTACCAAGTTTGGAAAAGATTAGAAATGGATTGCTCAAGTTTGGAAGCGGACAAAGCTGATTTGTCAAAACTTCAAAGAATCAGCGGATATAAATGTAATAGGTAACATTTTTGATGGGAGTATAAAATAGATTAACCCTTTTCCACATACAGCATATCAGCAGCAGACGACTTTGAAAACAGTTACAAAAATTTGAAAAATCTGCATAAAAAATAGCTTAATTGTAAAATAAAGTTGAAATCATTGTGGCCAAAGGAGAAATTGCTCATCATGAGCAATTTCACCTTTGGCAACAATGTTTTCAATAGGTCGTCTGCTGCTATTGCATCAAAATGCGTCTGCAGGTGGAAAAGGGATAATTATATATAATTATATTACAATTGATTGATTGATTGGGGTTTAACGCCGTTTTTAACAATTTCTAAGTTATATCACGGCGGCCAGTTCACCTACTCACGCATTTCCTGGTTTTCTCACACCAGTACTCCACACAACAATCTTCCCAAGCAACTGGCTGCTTTTCCACATAGACTTAGCATATTGGTGGAAGCGAAACGACGCATGTCTCATTGACTTTTTTCAATCGTCGGAAAGAAAGTTGGCCGAGCAGGGATTCAAACTCACAACCCCTGGATTGACAATTATATTACAAAGCATACAAAATTAGTTTGTGTAAAAAACACACCAAACAACACATGTGTTGCCTGCCAATAATTGTGACAGACAAACAAAAAGACATCCAGCGGAAAAGTGACATCTAAGTGTCATCCTTACATAGCCAGGCAACTCACAAATAACATAACTTACATTTAACATTCAAGTAGATTCGACGCACATCCTTCCCAGCAGTATTTGCTGCTATACATTTGTAGAAACCTTTATGTGTCCGGCTAGCACTTTCTATCAGAATACTGGGGGCCTGTGGATAACAAATATCAAAAGTGTGAGCCTTACAGTTACTCGAGGAAACCAACCTTCGGACATAGCATATAGATAAGGGACATTTTGCATGTTCGAAAATTCTTACATATGTTGTGTGTACTCAAAAATATCATATCATTGAAAGGATCTTTTTGTGTACCCACATCATACGGTTTGCATGTTCTGAGCAATTTTGAGCAATTTCTTCTTTTGTCACATTGTTTTCAAAATTCGTCTGCAGCAGAGGCTTCAGAAAGTGTCTATAAATTGGAAAGGGTTAAATATTCAGATTTAAAAGAGAATGATTATGGTAAAATTTCCCACATGCCCCTACACAGTTGATTTCCAAAAAAATCAGAAGCAAAATGCCGATGGAAAAAATTGTGTTAAGAGAAGAAATAATTTTATAGGTAATAGGATTATCATTTATATGATATGCCATGTTCAGTCATTTGCTTTAAAACATAGCTACTTTTTGAAGGTCTAAGTGACTGATATGAGACTATTTTGAGCAATTTACCACTTTTCGACATTTTTTTAAATATTGTCTTTGTCATCACAAGTTGTCCAGAAATGTTTAAAATTTCTAGAATGTTAAGATTTAAGATTTTTTACCTTCTGTACATTAAATCTTCAGCAAATGATTTTCAGATAAAGTAGTCAAACATAAATGAAAACTCGCCATAAAATAGAATTAACATTATTGAATAGGGTTGAAAACATTGTGGTAAAAGATGAAATTCACATGAGCAATTTCTCCTTTTGCCACATTGTCTGCTGCAGCTGCATTAAATTGCCTCTGCTTGATGGAGAGAGATGAAAGCAGTTTTACCCTCCCTTTCTCACATACAGCAAATCTGCAGCAGACAACTTTGAAAACATTTAGTCAAAAATCGAATAAAACTAGAGATTGCTTTTTTGAAAAAGCGCTTGTCTCCCCATTTGTGTGGTCGTAGGGAAAGAAATGATGGAGATGAATTTTTTAGTTTTGGACTGGAGATGAAGCAACAGTGACAATCCTCAGTTATTGAGCGGAAACCATTTTTCAGCTGAGGGTTACCATGACCTTGGTCTTTGACCTAGTGACCTCAAAATAAATAGGGGTCATTTGCTGCTGGTGACCAACCTGCACACCAAGTATGAAGTTCCTGGGCCCAAGCAATCTTCAGTTATTGAGCGGAAACCATTTTTCAGCCAAAGGTCATCGCGACCTTGACCTTTGACCTACTGACATCAAAATCAATAGGGGTCATTTACAGATTAGGACCAAGCTGCACACCAAGTATGAAGTTCCTGGGTATAAGCGTTCTTGAGTTATTGAGTAAAACACATTTTTCAGCTGAAGGTAACCATGACCTTGACCTTTAAGCTAGTGACCTCAAAATCAATAGGGGTCATCTACTGGTGGTGATCAACCTGCACACCAAGTATTAACTTCCATGGCCAAAGTATTATACAGTTATTAAGCAAAAACAATGTTTCAGCTCATTGTCACTGTGACCTTTCAGCTCAAGGTCACTGTGACCTTGACTTTGACCTCAAAAGTAATAGGGTCTTCTACTGGGATTGGCCAACCTGCATACCATGTATGGAGTTCCTCAGCCCAAGCATTCTTCAGTTATTGAGCGGAAACCATTTTTTACCTCACAAGGTCACCATGACCTTGACCTTTGACCGTCTGACATCAAAATCAATAGGAGTCATCTACTGGTCATGACTAACCTGCATACCAAGTATGAAGATCCTATGCCCAAGCGTTCTTCAGTTATTGAGCGGAAACAAGTGTGACGGATGTGACCTTGACCTTTGACCTAGTGACCTTAAAATTAATAGGGGTCATTTGCTGGTGGTGACCAACCTGCACATCAAGTATGAAGTTTCTTGGCCCAAGCAAAAACTATTTAACAGCTCATTGTCACTGTGACCTTTCAAGCTCATGGTCACTGTGACCTTGACTTTAGACGTACTGACCTCAAAATCAATAGGGATCTTCTACTAGGCATGGCCAACCTGCATACCAAGTATGGAGTTTCTCAGCCAAAGCGTTCTTCAGTTATTGACCGGAAACCATTTTTTACCTCACAAGGTCACGATGACCTTGACCTTTCACCTTCTGTTATCAAAATCAATAGGGGTCAGCTACTGGTCATGACCAACCTGCATACTAAGTATGAAGTTCCTACGCCCAAGCGTTCTTCAGTTATTGAGTGGAAACAAGTGTGACAGACGGAAGGACGGATGGAACGGGCAAAAATAATATGTCACCCCCATGTAATGGGGGAGACATAATTAAAAACATTGTGGCAGAAAGGAGAAATTGGTCAATATGAGCAATTTCTACTTTTGCCACAAAGTTTTAGAAAGTTGTCCACTGCAGAAGCATCAACAAGTGGGAAAGGGTTTTAAGTATTTGACCAGTACTCACTGTGTACTCTCTACCTCCAGTGGGAAGAATACCACCTCCGGCCAGTGTCCAGGTAACAAGGGGTGTGGGTATACCACTAGCCGCGCACTTCAACTCTACCCTGTCTCCTTCTTCAACGGTGGTGTCAGAACTCGTCATTATATCAATTACCTGGGGCTTCTCTGAAAATATACATTTTACATAGTTCTAGATATGGGGAGTTTTGCATGTTCTAAAATTCTAAATTGACCTCAAAAACCTATGTTGTGGTTACTCAAAAGAATCCTCTCACTTAGATGATTCGTTTGAGTACCCACAACATAGGTTTTAATAACTGCTTACAGATATATCGTGGAAGATAAACCTGTTTATTCTTCAATATCTAGTCGTTAGATTTTCCTTTTGTTGCGTTTACCATAGGAAATTTACAATATCAATATAGCCTTTACCATTTACCTAAAGTGCTACTTTGCAAAATATCTGCTTTTGACACAACTGGGGACAAAATTGTAGCATCTGGCAAAAAATACATGATGTTAAGGGTTAGAAAAATAGCAGTAAAAGGAGAAATTGCTCTTTTTGAGCCATTTCTACATACTGTACCTCACAATGCATTGAATTATTTGCAACAGAGGCGTCAAATGTGTAGTTTACACCGTTTCCAACAGTATTTCAGTCATAACAGGGTGACATCACTTATCCATGATACTAGGCTAGGAAATGCCCATTGACAAAGGGCACTCTGCGATGAGAAATCACGAGCAGTGACTGAAGCTGAGATGCCCAGTTGCAATTAGCTATTATCTAACACTCAGTCACAGAAAAGGGTAAATTAAAAGAATATGCAAAGAATGGGATCCGAGAATGTAAGAACACTACATGACCTGTTTATAGTCCCTTGGAATAGTGTGGTAGGAAGCATACTCTGCTATGAAACCCTTTCCCACATATAGACACTTTCTGACGCCTCTGCAGCAGAGGACTTTTGAAAACATTATGACAAAAGTAGATATTGCTCAAATGGATTTTTTTTAAATCGGGATTTTACGCGGATTTCAACATTATTTCAGTTATATAATGGCGACAGTTCACTTATTCATGATCCCTGGGTAAACAAACCAGTACTAGGCTAGAAAATGTGCCTAGCCCAAGGGCACTCCACCATGACCTTAGTGCCGTGACTTCGGATCGAACCTGGAACACTAACCACAGCGGATTCCTGCTCAAATCAAACGTTTACTCCTTTTGCCACAATGTTTTCTTTTCAGTAATACATTTATAAAACTTTACTGTGTGTTTGCCTAGATTCTTTCAAAGTAGTCTGCTGAGATTTGTTGTAGGTGGGTAAGGGTCAAAATTGTACATGATTTATCAACAAAACACATTATGAAGATTCCTGGAGGTTATATCTTTTTATGTGAAACTGGCAACTTGTGAAATCTCTAGTCTAAAGATAACCCCTTTCCCACATGCAGATGACATTCGAAACCATAATAGCAAAAGGAAATCTTGCTCAAAATATTCCAGATAATATGTAACTTCTACAGTAAGTAAGTACATGTATACCAGAGCTCTTAGTTTGGGGTGTTGTGCAACTTCTAAAATCCTTTTTGGCTCTCTAACTAATGTTGTGGGTACTTAAAAGTATTGTAAAAAATGAGACGATTATTTTGAGTACCCATATCATAGGGTTTGATTGGACAATGAGAGAGGTATTACAGGGAAAAGAGCCCCACTATATCTAGAGCTCTGAGTCAGTATATATCCTTACCAATAACACTAATCACACGGCTGTCTATAGCGTTCTGCTGACCACCAAGTTGAACACGACAGATATACAGAGCCTGGTCAGACGGCTGTACATTCTGGATCTTCAGTCGCCAGAAATTGGCAGCCGGTTTATCAATCTGGTACTTGAAGGTGTTCTGTGTATCTGTGTCTGTCGAAATTGGAATGTTTGTTTTTGTCTCTGCATTCTGTACCAACCATTGCACCTAATTTTGGTAAAGAATAAAAAAATAAAAACATACAAGTCTCTTTTAGGAAACACATTTGTCACCTGCTAATATGTCATTAAGTGAAAGTATGAAAGACTGATGGACATAATATTATGCAGAGGACCAGATAAGAAGGAGTTAAGTAGTCTTTTACCATCTATATTGTTCTTATGACTCAACCAAACCATATGTTGTGGTTCCTCCTCAAAAGAATCGTCTCACTGAGACGATTCTTTTGAGTACCCACAACATAGGGTTTGAGTATCAAATAAGGCTTTAAGAATTTGAAATACTCGCTTTATCTAGAGCTCTGCAATGATGTAAAAATGATCAATATGTATCTCCCCGACAAAGCAGTTAACAAAGAAAAGAATTACACACCAGAGTCAAGATCTATATAATAATAAGGTGCGTATTACACATTTTGAAATAATTATCTGACACTCAGATAGTTATTGTTGTGTTGTGGGTACACAAAAAAATTGCCGTGGTAGTAAAAAACGCTTTAAGTTTTATCTAGAGTATTCTGATGTTCGTTCTATGAGATATGGTTCCAAGGATTAACTTAACCATAGCTGTATTCAGTGCAATTCAAAAAGTCATTTCATTACTTTGCAAGACTCTTTGTTACTTAACCCTTTCCCAACACACAACAAATCTACAGCAGACAACTTTGAAAACATCTAAATGAAGGTATAATTATTGGAAAAAAATAATTGTAAACATTATGGCAAAAGGAGATATTGCTCGCTTTGAGCAATTTCTTCTTTTGTCACTTTGTTTTCAAAAGTTGTCTGCTGCAAAGGCATCAAAAAGTGTTTACAGGTGGGAAGGGGTAAATAATAAAACTGTTATTGATTAACAATCACTTTCAAAGACTGCTACATAAATCTAAAACTAAACTGGAGTCATTTTTCAAAAACTATGAAACTTTAGTCTGTACTCGGAATTCGTGCTCACCTATTGATCTGATTCTTCAGAAACAAATTCATTCAAGATTGTAATTGACCAATCAAAAATCTTATTTGGAGCATGGAATTATATCTGAGCACAGAGAATGTTTTAACCCGTCTTTTCCTCATACGACAGTTCATGAATGGATAACCTATGACAAAAAGTGGAAAACATTGTGGCAAAAGGAGAAATTGCACGTTTTGTGCAATTTCCTCTTTTGTCACTATGTTTTCAAAAAGCCGTCTGCTGCAGAGGCGTCAGAAAGCGTCTATATGAGGGAAAGGGTTATAGTTTCGGGGCCAAGATGTATGAAAGAATCTATATATTGAGATATTATATATATAGAAAGTGGTAGTGGAGGAAAGTGTGTATTAACCTTTCTATTCAATTATGTACCATTTCCAGCATCAAAATTAACTAAAGAAAAAAATAATGGACAATAATTAAGTAAACTATTCTTTTGTAAGCTAGTGAAAACAATGTGGTCATTTGTGTAAAATTCCCTCATTTCTTGTCACTGCTTAATTCAGAGGTGCCAAAACTTGTCTGAATTTACCCTTGCCCACATACAGAACATCTGCAGCAGATGACTTTGAAAACATCTTAGCGAAAACACAGAAAATATCTGCTTATGAAGGTGTAATTATTTTTATCAACTTGAAAAAGATGTTGTAGTAAAATGAGCAATTATCCTTTTGTCACATAGTTTTCATAATTGTTGTCTGCAGCAGAGGCATCTAGATATGTCTGTATGTGGGAAAGGGTTTAAGGGAGGGTTTCAAAGCAATATATAACTTCTGTAAACAATGATTGATTCCTACAAATTTATCTGTTGCAGATGTATCAGAGAAAGTTAAGTATTAGGGAAGAGGTACTGACCCTTTTTGCTATTATATAGCTCTAGATAAAGGGCACATTTTATGGTCTGAACCTTTCCAACAGGTTACTTTTGAAATGAAACAACATGACAAAAGGAGAAATTGCTCATAATGAACAAATTCAACCCTATCATTGTTATTGTATGTTGGCAAGTGGGGTTAAATAATATCTTTTTTTAACTCAACATGACAAAAGGAGAAATTGCTCATAATGACCAAATTCAACACTATCATTGTTATTGTATGTTGTCAAAGAGGTTTAAATACATATCTTTTTTGAACTCAAAACCCTGTGTTGTGGTTCTCAAAACAATCTTCTCAATGAGGACCATAACAATTAAAGGGTTGAGATAAGAAGAGAGGTACCATGTTTACACTTCCTATTATAAATCTATAGGTGTGTTTGAAAATACTTACCTTTTTATCTGCGGGTTTGTTGTCTACCACACAGCCAAGGAAACAGTCTCCATCTTTTTCAATAACAACAGTCTTGTATCCAAGCACAGTGGTTGTGTAAGGGAAAGTCTGTCTGATGACCACTTTCGGATCAGCTCCAAAGGCTAAAACAAATACATGAAAACATAAATTACCAGAGCTCTAGATATATACCAGTATTTTGTATTACCAAATCCTTATATGACCCCAAAACCCTATGTTGTTGGTACTCAAAAGAATCAGCATAGTGAGAAGATTCTTTTGAGTACCCATTACATAGGGTTTATTTGAGTGATAAGAGATATTTGTTGGGAAAAGACCAGCTTACATCTCTTTATCTAGTCCTGTGGTAAATTACTATATTATTTTAATATGTGAAGTGTGTGACATGGACATGGTACCTTACCTATGGTTCAGATTTGACTGATTCCTGCAAACTATGCAATAACGGCTATAATTTCTCCTTTTGTCACAATGTTTTCAAAAACCCATCTGCTGCAGAGGCGTCAGAAAGCGTCTGTATAGGAAAGGGTTAAAATCTTTGGTATGACCTACCGTGGGATAAACTTGCAACTGATGCAAATGCTCTACCACTACATCATTGAGGAGATTTTTAGTTTATAGCAGGAATTTTTACTCTATATTCCTGTTTATAGAGATTAACCATAATTTTCCTTCTAGAGATGTTTTGAGTCGGCTGCTTCAGATTTGTTGAATGTTTGAGAATGGGACAATACGCTATTGAGCTTAAACATTTACTTAGATTTACTTCTCTATAAAGAAAGAACGGTTAAACCAGTGTGATAAATGACATGTTATATTTACAAATCAGGAAATGACTCCATTTCAAATCTACAGGTAAACAGGTGAGATTTCGTCTTCACATACAGTATACGGAAAGTGTTTTCATTAAATAAAGACGATCCAATAATGATATAGATACTTACCCGAGTCAAATATCACCGCTAACAATAGCGTCCACAAGAGTTTCATGTCTGTTATATTCATACGACCATTTATCTCCAAATTACATTTGTATTTCCAAAATAAGGCCAAAATATACCACCGCGCATGCGCATATTGACTCACCTGGGTGAGATAAATTACAGGTATTTGTAGAATTTATATTTAACGAAATATATTCAAATTATGATTTCTGTAAAACAAAAAGGAGGTTTTGTTTTTATCTGATGAAGAAACATCATTAAATATAAATATGTTATTAAATTATAGATCTTACCCGTTAACTATCTTACTAAATCGCTAGTACATAATGGTACCGGCAGGTCCCGGTGTCTGCGGCAGATTCTCGTCATTTCCGTTTATCACATGAAAACAAGGAAATGATGTTTTTGCTGGATTTCACCTAGATCTATTGCTTTGATTTATTGTCATTTTTAAGTATGTGTGATTTCATAATAATTTTATAATGGTATTTGTTTGCTCTCTTACTTTGCAATCAGCCGTAAACGATTTTACGACTTGTAAATATGTGTGCAAAGTTCAATACAATGTTTGTTTACATCCTGATTTTGTATGACATTTTGAACTTAGTTTGTAGAGTACGTACTTGACTGCATCGCTTGAACTATAAGTAGAATAACAAGGTCTAGTGTTAAATGAAAACATTAATACCAGCCTTATTACAAGGCCACACAAATAACTCAATCCACATCTAGATCTATACGAAAAATGAGTTTATTTTATCCTGAAATTCCATAAGTTTATTTCATTCATTTTACACTTTCAAACTCTGTTTCCTGGAGACATCTCCAGTACTTGCGGCGTTTATGTGTACAAATCTCAAAGGCAGAACCCTCTCATCACAAGATTGAACCCGGGACCAACTAATTTATTATTTAAAGTATGATTTCTCTGATTAGCTGCCCTTAAGACTTTAATCTATCTTCGACTGCTCAGAAAGACAGACTGACAGTGATCGACCTTTAAGACATAAATATATATTATATTGCAGTTAAATGTATCAAATTCAGTAAAAAAAAATCCGGTACTTCTGCAGCAGATGTACGTCAAAATTCGTCACTATGAAGCAAATGACTAAGTACACTGACTCAATTATATCTTTTATTTATATAATAAATGATTGTTGTTCATGCAGTTTGTACCTATTGTAATGGTTTTTTTTGTTATTTTGATAGAACTTTAGCGGAATGGGTACAGTGAAAGATGCAGAATTCAAAGTCATTCTTGATTTAACAGAACTACTCAACCAAAATGGTATGTATTATTTGTTATATAAGGGAGTGGATTTCATAAATTTTCCTATCAGAATAAGGAAGTAAACCCTTACTACCTTCCCATATAGACTATGGAACCCACTGCTTAACACTTTCCCTCATACGACAATTCTGCAGCAGACGACTTTGAACATAATTTGTCAAAAAATAGAAAATCTCTATAATTGAATGGATAACCTATGACAAAAAGTGTAAAACATTGTGTCAAAAGGAGAAATTGCACGTTTTGTGCAATTTCTTCTTTTGTCACTATGTTTTCAAAAAGCCGTCTGCTGCAGAGGCGTCAGAAAGCGACTATATGAGGGAAAGGGTTAATGGGTTAGGATTCCAAACTACAGCCCCGCCATTAATTTTTTCAGGAGGTTGTCAAAATTGATTGTGACAAACATCATTGTCTTTCACCAATAGGCCAAAAACCTAATAATGTATAATATTGTCAAATTGAGAAATTGCTCATAATACTTTCTTCTTTTGAGTCAATGTTTGAAACTTTATTAAATGCTTACAGTGTCTTTCCACCTACTATATTAGAGGCCGATCTTCGGCTACTTCACAATTTGAAAATGCGATATATTTTTTCAAAATGTTGCGAACAAAATTCACAAATGAGAGGCTAAATTCACATAACAAATGAATGAAATGTACGCTTGCATGTACTTTCAGTTTTGGTAACTTGAATAATGTTAACTTTTCTCACACTGGTTCGTCCAGTTTCATTTGGTTGGTTCAGTTTTAGTCGGTATGCGTGATATGGGTCATTTACTCTCATAAAAAGCTCGATTCATTTGATTTACAGCCAATGATTAGCTGCTTTATCAACAAATCTGAAGCAGACGACTCAAAACATCTCTAGAAGCATGTCAGACAACTTAAAAAACATATGGTTAAAATAAAAAGATGGTAAACCTCCATAAATGAAGGATTTAACACTGAATAAAGATGAAAACATTGTGACAAAAGCAAAAATTGCTCATTATTAATGTTTTTAAAAGTTGTCTTCTGAGGTGGCATCATAAAGCATCTATATGTGGGAAAGGGTTAATAACCCTTTTCATTTCAGGCAAATTTGAACGCATCTGCACTAGACAACTTAAAACATTGTGGCAACAGGTAAAATTGCTCCCCCTTAAATGAAAGTGCAATAATTGAATAGAGTTGGAAACATGGTGACAAAGGAAGAAATTTCTTGTTTCAAGCAATTTCTTCTTTTTTCAATATGTTTTCAAAAAGCTGTCTGCTTCAGAGGCGTCAGAAAGCGTCTATATGAGGAAAAGGGTTAAATCTATTCAATACATTTTTGGAGGTTTTCTATTTTTTGCCTTGATTTCGAACAAGTCTGCTGCAGAATTTTTGTATATGGGAACTATTTTGTAAAAGGTGAACAACTCTTTTCTTAGAGCTTTGATTTGATTTTTTTTTACAGCTGATAAAGTTAAGTCGGGAGAGACCAAGGTCTGTCTTACAACAAGCTCCCTCAGCATTTTGGGCGCGAGTTTTCGCCGGTACAGCGATGGCGGTGAAAGACATGAAGAAGGAGAGGCAGGGCTGTCAAACTGGATCGCACGGTTGAGGCAAAAGAAAGTGGTTATTGACCATGAGAAATGGAGGGAATATGTCAGAACGTTATATGACTTCATCATTAAGATAAAAAGTTTGAAGGTAAAAACTTAATACTTAGGTACCATTAAATATAAGTGACATTGTTGAAAAGGTTTCCCACTGTGTTGCCAAACTTTGCATCAAAAGATACATCCAGTTACCAGTCGTTTTTTCCCCTCAATTGTTTGCAATGAAGATAATACTACTTTTGAGTCAGATTGGGAAAAGAAGCAATTACCTATGATCAGCTGATTTGTCTATTAAAAAAGGCTTGGCAATGATGAATCTCTCTCATACAGTAACAGACTACTTGTAAACCCCTTCACCTGGCCCCTCTTGAAAACATGGTTGGTACATGAGAATTTAATAAAAATGAGCAATTTCTCCTTTTTTCGCAATGATTTCTGCGCTGAGTGACATGGTATTGACATAGTATTGTACCAGTTTAACAAATGTAAATGTTATCCAAGTAGAAAAGTTCACAACATGTTGATAGTTGCTTGTTTATTCTCATGATTATTACTGTAGCAATAAAAAGACAAGACAAAAAACTACATAAATCTTAATTTCAATTAACCATGAGGATTAAGTATTTTTGACAGGGTTTTCCTTACGGTCACTTCCCCGTCATTTGTCTCAGAACTATGATCCCTCACATACAGACTTTCTGATGCCTCTGCAGCAGACAACATTTGAAAACATTATTTAATAATTTACAGTGAGTTTCCATATAAATGCCTAGATCTTTTCAAAGTTGTCTGCTGCAACTTTGTTGTGTGTGGAAAAGGGCTATGCTTTGACTTTGGTTATAATCACTGGTCATTTGGAAGCAACCAATGAGGTCCCCAAAACACTGTTATGAACACTTTCACATGTGGAGAGGCAATTCTGCCTATCTACAACAGAAGACTTGAAAACATTGTATCAAAAAGGGAAATTGCCCAACTCTATTCAAAGCTGGTCATTAACTCTTTCCCTCATATAGACGCTTTCTGACACCTCTGCAGCAGACGGATTTTTGAAAACATAGTGACAAAAGAAGAAATTGCTCAAAACAAGCAATTTCTCCTTTTTGCCACAATGTTTTCAACTTTTAATCATAGTTTATCCAACCAATTATAGAGATTTTCTATTTTTTGACAAAATATGTTCAAAGTCATCTGCTGCAGAATTGTCGATGAGGAAAAGGGTTTAAGCTTTCATTTACAGAAATAAATGCTTCAAAGTCATCTGAATTCTGATGTCAAAGATATGATATCATAGACATAAATATATTCAAACTAAATTTCAGATAATTCTTGGATCAAACACTTTGAAAGCACCTGTTCAGATTGCAAGATTCACGCTCTTCAAGTATTGGAGGTGAAAAAAGTCCTATCCATATGGTAGAAGGTCTGTCAAAACTGCGCGGCCAGCTGAAGGATATAACCATTAATAGATGTGCACAAAGTTTGCAGGTAAATTTTACCATTTCCACATACAACAAATCTGCAGCAGACGACTTTCAAAACTGTTTGACAAAAGCATGAAAATTTGCAATAAATGAGAGTTAAACTATAAATAGAATGAAGAAATTGTGGCAAAAAGAGTAATTGTCCGTTTGAGCATTTTCTTCTTTTGCCACAATGCATTCAAATGTCATCTGCTGCAGAGGTGTGAGAAAGCGTCTGCAGGTGAGAAAGGGTTACCCTTAACCTGATATAGAATTGTATGAGATTATTAGGTTAGAAATAGGAAAAATGAAATGTTGGAAAATTGGAAGTATTAGCTTGAAAACAACCTAGAAAAAAAGATAAATTGCTAACATAAATGTTTTTAACCATTTCCCTCATATGACAATTCTGAAGCAGACGACTTTGAACATATTTTGTGAAAAAATAGAAAATCTCTATAATTGAATGGATAACCTATGACAAAAAGTTTTGTGCAATTTCTTCTTTTGTCACTATGTTTTCAAAAAGCTGTCTGCTGTAGAGGCATCAGAAAGCGTCTATATGAGGAAAGGGTTAAGGCATTACTGAACATGCATAAATAATAATGAGTGCATAAAACCAAATTTCTTAGAGAAAAAAACAAATACTCTTGTGCCTTACCAAGAAAGTTTATATGGAACAATCTGTATTATGCCTATCCTGATGAGTCAAATAATCCCCGATATGAATGCATAAAGATTATTAACCCTTTCCCCCCTTTAGACGCTTTCTGACGCCTCCGCAGCAGACGGCTTTTTGAAAACATGGCGACAAATAAAGAAGAGGCTCAAAACAAGCAATTTCTCCTTTTGCCACAATGTTTTCAACTTTTTTCAGTAAATATACCCTCATTTAAAAGGATTTTCTATAGTTTTGTCCACATGTTTCCAAAGTCGTCTGCTGCAGACTCTTTGTTTGTGGGAAAGGGTTAAAGCAACAAGATAAGTACAGTAGATATGCCAAGATATGTATTTTACTTATCCAGTTTCTGTACCTATTGATTTGAATGTTTATCTTTAACGCTTTTCCTCATGTTGACACATTCTGACGCATCTACAGCAGATGACTTTTGAAAATATTGTGCCAAAAGGAGAAATTACTACCTAATTATGAATGATTTCACCTTCTGCCAAAATATTTTCAACTTCTTTCAATAATTAAATCTTTCCCACATACAACAAATCTGCAGCAGACGACTTTGAAAACATATCCGAAACAATTTCGAAACTCTCTTTAAATGAAAGTATAATAATTGAATTGAGTTGAAAACATGGTGACAAAAGGAGAAATTGCTCGTTTTTAGCAATTTCTTCTTTTGTTGCCATGTTTTCAATAAGCTGTCTGCTTCAGAGGCGTCAGAAAGCGTCTATATGAGGGAAAGGGTTAAGCATTCCTGGTAGAGATTTACCGCCTTAGAAGTTATTCATTGCACATTTGTTGTATGTCATTGTGGGAATGTGTTCATGGGCCTTTAATTTAACCTGATACATTTGACTTCTGATGCTTTAATCAGCTGTCAGCTTTTAACAAACATTGTGGAAATTTCCTCAAAGTTCAACTAATGGATTCTTCCTTTTGTCTACAATGTAGATGTTAAAATTATTTGCTTGAATATTTTCAAATCAGACACCTTAACCCTTTCCCTCATACAACAATTCTGCAGCAGACGACTTTCAACATATTTTGTTAAAAAATAGAAAATCTCTATAATTGAATGGATAACCTATGACTAAAAGTGGCAAACATTGTGTCAAAAGGAGAAATTGCTCGTTTTGAGCAATTTCTTCTTTTGTCACTATGCTTTCAAAAAGCTGTCTGCTGCAGAGGCGTCAGAAAGCGTCTATATGAGGTAAAAGGTTAAAGGCCTTGCATGTTGCCAAGGGTTACGGTCTCTATGAAGCAGTATAAGGAAAGCTACACTTTTATCACGAATATTGTGTTATTCCTTTCCCAAATGCTTACTGACGCCACTGCAGTGGAAGACTTTTGAAAAACATTGCGGCAAAAGAATAAATTGCTCATCATGGGCAATTTTTCCTGTTGCCACAATGGTTTCACCTGTTTTCAATAACTATACTTTCATATTTTGAGATGTTCTTTATTTTTTATCTAGATGATTTCAATGTCGTCTACTGCATTATTGTATGTGAGAAAGGTTTAACCCTTTCCCTCATAAAGATGCTTTCTGACGCCTCTGCAGCAGACAGCTTTTTGAAAACATAGTGACAAAAGAAGAAATTGCTCAAGATTGCTCCAATAGGTCATAGGTTATCCATTCAATTAATGAAATTTTCCATTTTTTGACAAAATATGTTCAAAGCCATCTGCTGCAGAATTGTTGTATGAGGGAAAGGGTTAAATTGTATGGTAAGTCTTCTTATACTCTACATTTCAGGATATTTTGGAGACATGTGGTGGAGATCGCAGCTCTGGCTTTGTGTGGACTAATTTAAAAACTGTCTTTGTGAGCTTTAATGGATTCAAACAGCTAGATAACTCTTTGGTGAGTAATTGTTTTAGGATGCAGTCGTATTGAGGCTATTCTTTTGAATACCCACAACATAGGGTTAGAGGGTCAAATTAAGATTTTAGAACATGCAAAATGCCCCTTATGGAGATTTTATATAGTTTTACTAGGTGATGTCTGTCGTAATATAGTTTACACTCACTGTTATTATTATAATTGACATTTTAATTACAATATGGAAAGCCTTAAATTTGGTTGCTTGTATGGGCATTAGTCAATGAAGTGTCTGCGGTTGCCATTTCACTGTTCCACCGGATAAACACACATATCCACATAATAACAAAGCACAGAGTCGCTCATGTGGTTGGTAGGTTTCCCAGTACATATAGGGCTAGAGACATACCAATTATGAGACCGAATGCAATGGTTGTATGTCTTTTATTATTATACAATATAATTGTAATTTTTCCAGAGATTCATTCCGTTTGTCGAGGTTCTAGATCTGAGTCATAATAACATTCGCGCTACAGAGGATTTTCTACAGGTAGGAAACACTGTTTATTATTAGCACAATAACCCTTTCCCACATACAACACATCTGCAGCAGACAACTTTGAACACATCTTGGCAAAATTGTGAAAAATCACTATGTATAACTGTGCTAAAAGACCAACTTGGAAAAGCGATTTCCTGTCTAAAGCAACCAAAGTTTAAGTTTCCCAATTACTCGTTTTGTGCCTAATGACCCTGCAATTAAAGACCATTTTGAACAAAGACCAGAATTTTGTCTTCCTATGGCGGTCTTTATACACAGGTTCCAAAGTATATGAAATATGAAAACATTATTGAATAGGGTTGAAAACATTGTTGCAAAAGGTGAAATGGCAAAATTGTGAAAAATCACTTAGTCAAACTGTGCTCAAAGACCAACTTGGAAAAGCGATTTCCTGTCTAAAGCAACCAAAGTTTCCCAATTACTTGTTTTGTACCTTATGACCCTGCAATTAAAGACCATTTTGAACAAAGACCAGAATTTTGTCTTCCTATGGTGGTCTTTATACACAGGTTCCAAAGTATATGAAATATGAAAAAATTATTGAATAGGGTTGAAAACATTGTTGCAAAAGGTGAAATTGCTCATTATGAGCAATTTTTCCTTTTGCCATAATATTTTCAAAAGTCATCTGATGCAGAAACATCAAAAAGTGTCCTAAGGTCATTTCTTTGGCATGGCAAGTCCTGCTCTTCGCAGTGATGGTGGAGAGTCTTTGGAGATTGAATGTTTCCTAGCCTAGCAATGGTTTGATACCAAGGGATCAAGGCTGTGGGTACTGTTGCCATGATCAAATGGAAATACTGTTAAAAAGGCCTTAACACTTTCCCTCATATAGATGCTTTCTGACGCCTCTGCAGCAGACAGCTTTTTGAAAACATAGTGACAAAAGAAGAAATTCCCAAAACGAGCAATTTCTCCTTTTGACACAATGTTTTCCACTTGACAAAAAACGTTCAAAGTCGTCTGCTGCAGAATTGCCGTATGAGGAAAAGGGTTAAAAAGGCCTTAAAACTTTCAATAAAACATCACATGGCGTGCCCTACTCATCATGGTGATTGTGGAGAGTCTTTGGATAATGAATGTTTCCTAGACTAACAATGGTTTTATACCCAGGGTTTGAGTGTACTGTTGCAATGATATAACTGAAATACATGTACTGTTAAAAATGGCTTAAAACTCTCAATAAAACAAATCACATAGCTTGGCTTGCTCAAATCTTCTGTCCCAAATTAAATGCTTTTTGGTAATTTGGAAATGGCATGTGTGCCTAAGTTTGTGTGTTTGTCTTTTTGCGATTCCTTTTAACTTCCATAAGTACTTTAATCTGTGATCCATATTCATATTACTTGGCATAAATGTTTAATTATGATAGTACTAAATACATCACCAATGCCTGTTGTTTGAAGATAAAACAATGGACTAATTTTGATATATCGAGATTGAACTTCAGACAATACTGGATGTATTATCAAATCTTTTGGCACAAATATTATACTTGGATAGAAAATGTGCTGCATGCAGAACCAGAGTCATATTTTTTAACTCAGACCAGGAACTGAAGGATCAAGGTAGCATCTTACGGTCACATACAGGCACTCTCTGAAGCATCTGCAGCAGATGACATCAAAAAACGTGGTGGCGAAAAAAGAAATTGCTCATAATGAGCAATTCTTCATTTTGCCACCATGTTTTGAACTCTATTTCATAGTTGAACTCTCATTTATTGAAATCTATCATTGTTTTCATTGTTTTTGTATTTGCATTATAATTTATTCACTTATACAGCCACCATGTCTTTGATATTGTTTGAAAAACACACATTCTAAATGGTAAAACTAAAACTTTGGGGAGGGGGGTTCTTTCAAATAATTTGTCATTCTTTTTTCTATTGCTGTATATATTAAAATGACCTAAAGTGATGATGGTTTTATATTTTCAGCATCTGACAGATATCAGTAAGATTAACTTTGGATTCAACATGCTCACCAGTATCCCTCAGTTTTCATACTCTAACAAGGGGAAATTAAAAACTCTGGTGTTGCGCAATAATAACTTGGATAACTTGGAAGGTATGTATAATTTATTTATTTTACAATCTGTGACCATATTCAATTTTAACCCTTTCCCACTTGCAGACGCATTCTGATGCCTCTGCAGCAGACGACTTTTGACAGGGAATTGTTATACAAAGGTGGTCTTTAACACATGTTTGACTGTACATGTTAATAGACAGGCCATTTGGGAACACGTTTCAGCAGGTGGCATAGTGCATCTTTTAACTTTGTCTGCTTTTTAACTGGAAAGTCTGTATACAATTTTCCCAGGATATCTAGGTCTGTGGGTTAGATTTGGTAACCAGTTTGATCACCTGGAGGTTTAGCCACTTATTTTGTGAATATGGCAAGATTACCTTTGAATGTTTTTTAACCTAAGCAGAGGAATCTGACGTGGTCAAGTGTTTCGAATCCTTGGTTCGATCCCCAGTCGCCGCATGACATTCATGGTGGAGTGCCCTTGGGCAAGGCACATTTCCTAGCCTAGTACTGGGTTATTTACCCAGGGATCATGAATAAGTGAACTGTTGCCGTGATATAACTGAAATAATGTTGAAAACGGCGTAAAAGCCCAATTAAACTAATTAACCTGAACAGTTCTTATTCCGGTTTCTACCAAAAACTCCTTTGTCTAGTCAATATTTGATTGAGAAAGAATATCTAAAGCGCAAGATATTAACTTGGCTTTTATAAAATGTTTTAACTCATGTTATTGTGAATAAAATCTTGAAGGTATAAAAAGGATTAGTGAACTTATCTCCAATCTTGCTCCGTTTTTTTGCAGGTATTGAAGAGTTGAAGCAACTTGAAGAGCTAGATGTAACAGAGAACTGTTTGATTGAACACAGTGTTTTACTTGTGCTGTCTCTTCTAGATAGATTAACTGTTGTAAGTATAACGGTCTCATTGAACAGTTTACCTTCCACTGACTTAGGTCAAAGGTCAAGCTCACATTTTATAACATGTCTAGATAAGGGGGCGTTTTGCATGTTCTTAAACCTTTATTTGACCTCCAAAACATATGTTGTGGGTACTTAAAAAGAATCGTCGCAGTGAGACGATTCTTTTGAGTACCCACAACATAAGTTTTAACCCTTTCCCTCATATAGACGCTTTCTGACGCCTCTGCAGCAGACAACTTTTTGAAAACATAATGACAAAAGAAGAAATAGCTCAAATGAGCAATTTCTCCTTTTGCCACAATGTTTTCCACTTTTAGTCATAGGTTATCCATTCAATTATAGAGATTTTCTATTATTTGACAAGTCGTCTGCTGCAGAATTATCGTATGAGGGAAAGGGTTAATGAGTGCTTACAGATATATCGTAGAAGCAAGACCTGTTTATTCTTGCTTGTCTAGTCTTCTGTGGTTACTACAAATAGTCCACCATGTAAATAGCCTAACCTTACATTTGGAACTTTTCCACTTAGAGATTGAAATAACTTGAAAAATTGTTCAGAGCAATTTCTCTTTTTTCAAAAATAATTTCATAGGTTGTGTGTATCAGATGAAAAAAAATGCACCTGCATATGTGAATTGGTGCTGAAAATGAGTTATATAATGTCCCTGTTTTGTATAGACAGTAAGCCTGAAATTGATGTTTAACTCATCTGAGAACAAAGTGCTAAAAATGAGCTTTTGTGCTCACCTTGGGTTCTTTATCTAACTTCCAATTGTTTGTGTGTAATTCACGATTACCTTGAAACTTCATCAGACCAGAACATGGCCTGTAAACTTTGTTTTAACCATTTAAACTTGACCAAGTTCTGATAGATAAAAATCATCTGAAAATATTTCATAAAATTTGGATGTCAAATGTGTGATCACAAGGTTTTGTTGTTAATTCTTGTTTTACCAGTAATTCACTGATAAATATAATTTTGTTTATCTGTGTCCTTGAATTACCTTAATATTTATTGAACAGCTGTATTTAAATGACCGGGCAATTTGACTGAAATTGATTTTGAATTCTTGTTCATCTAGATCAATGATAAAAAGAGTTCTCAATCTGCAGTTCTTAAGATACCAGAGGTCCAGATAAGGAGGGCTATACAGCTCCTTTCCCCACAGTATCTCTCTTAATATTCAAACAAAGCCCTATGATGTAGGTACTCAAAATAGTCATTTCATTGAGACGAATAATTTGAGGACCCAATGTAAGGATTTTAGAACATGCCTCTTTTCTAGAACTCTGAAATATTACTAAATATGTATTTTTACAGCTCTGTTTAATGGGAAACCCCCTATATTACACATCAAACCACAGATTAAAGACAGTTGAACACATATCAGCGAATGTTAGAATTGGAGAATTTATGTTGGATGGGCATAATCTATCAGCTGATGAAGTCTTTGTAAGTATGAAGAGCTTAGTGAAAAAAGATGCATGACACATCTAACGATTTACTTCCTTTAACTATTGCCTAACTTAACCCTTTCCCTCATACAGACATTACTCTGACCCCTCTGCAACAGACAATTTTAAGAAAACATTGTGACAAATGGAGTAATTGCTTGTAAGGACACAATGTTTTCATCTCTATTCCATTATAATACTTTCATTTGACAGATTTTTTTCCATATTCTTTCAAAGATGTTTTCAAATGCGTCTGCGGCAGATTTGTTGTATGTGGGAAAGACTTAAGACTAGACATAGATGTACCTTCTGATGAAAACCTAGAATTGTAGCCCTGCAGGTTTCAATGCAATACCCCTTAATGTGATCCCATTATGGAGATGCGACAAGACCCTTAATTGCTAAGCGCATCATTTATATTTCAACCCTTACCCACTTATAATGTTTGACTTATCTTAGCCCTTTCCCTCATATAGACGCCGACGCCTCTGCAGAAGACGGCTTTTTGAAAACATAGTGACAAAAGAAGAAATTGCAGAAAAGCAATTTCTCCTTTTGCCACAATGTTTTTCACTTTTAGTCATAGGTTATCCATTCAATTAAAGAGATTTTCCGTTTTCTGACAAAATATGTCAGAGTCGTCTGCGGCAGAATTGTTGTATGAGGGAAAGGGTTAAGCAGACAACTTTTGAATACATTGTGGCAAAGGAAGAAATTGCTCATTATAAGCAATTTCTGCTTTTGCAACAAGTTTTCAACTTTATTTAACAATCATACTTTTATTTGTTGAGAAAATGATGATTTTGTCAAACATCTTTTCAAAGATGTCTGCTGCAAATTTGCTTTATGGGATAACATACATCATGTTTAACTTTTCAGATTTGTTTTTAGTAAAATGAAGATTCTTTTACGTGTGATATTACCATATCACTACTAGAAATATTTTATTATTACTTTCAAGACTGTAAAGCTTGAATGAAAATTAATTGATTTTAACTTTTAACTCTGGGCAGTGAAGATTAAAGATGATAACAATTTTAAAGCAAAAACTAATTCATGGCAAACAGAAAATACTTATCTGTACTTGAGAATACTATGTTTTATGTCAGCCACTTTCAATTTCAGTTTGAAACATTATAAGATGTGGAAAAAATAGAAAGTACTGGGATCAAGTTGAAATCATTGATGGAGAGAAATTGGCTGTTATGAGCAATTTTATCCTTTAACCACAATTTTATGAAATATGCAGCAATGATGTCCAAATTTTGTTTCTATTTGAAGAAAATTAAATGCAACAGTTCAATCATAATTTTGTTTTCCAAAATTCAGACATATTTTGATATCATTGTGGAAAAAGAGAAATAATGAGTAGTTTATCCTTTTTGTCATAATTGTTTTCAATAAATGATTTTACATCTTTTGAGATTTTGCACTGGATGCTTCCAAAGACGTCTGCTGCAGATTTGTTGAATGTGATCAGAGTTAAGAATGATTATTATAAACCAGAGGACTAAATAAGTTGGAGTAAACAGGTCTTTACCAATATATATTTCTCTTATGACTCAACCAACACCTATGTTGTGGGTAATCAAAAGAATGGTCTCACTGAGGTTGTTCTTTTGGTTACCCACAACATAGAGTTTGAGTTTCAAATAAAGATTTTCAATTTAAAAATCCTATTTAGAGCTCTATTTCTTATCTAGATTCATAAAAAAAAAAAATACAATGGCACAGACTCCGATAGGTCAATCACAATCGTCACAGATCCACCATCAAGTGATGACCCACTCATAGTCATCAGAACTCCGACAAAGAACAGCACATCAACATCCCAGTTAACCCCTGGAACACCTCACAGTGAGAGAAAGAAGCGGGGACACAAACGGGTGAAAAGCAAAGAGAGGATTCCTAAAATAGCTGACATGACGGATTCATTAATGGAGAGTTACAGTTGCTCTAGTATGTATTAGATCATCTTTTGAGTTTGGTAATAAGATTAACCTTTTCCCGCATACAGACGCTGTCTGACACCTCGGCAGCAGAAGACATTTGAAAACATTGTAGCTAAAAGTGAAATTGCTAACAATGAGCTATTCTTGCTTTCATTTGAAAATGATACTTTCTTTTTTAACCCTTTCCCTCATATAGACGCTTTCTGACCCCTCTGCAGCAGACAGCTTTTTGAAAACATGTTGACAAAAAAAGAAATTGCTCAAAATGAGCAATTTCTCTTTTTGCCACAATGTTTTCTACTTTTAGTTATCCATTAAATTATAGAGATTTTCTATTTTTTGACAAAATATGTTCAAAGTCGTCTGCTTCAGAATTGTCATATGAGGGAAAGGGTTAAAGAGAATTTTCATATTTTGCCCATATTCTTTTCAATGTTGTCTGCAACATAATTGATGTTTGTGAGAAAGGGTGAAGTTGAATCAGATTGGAATTGATGTTTGTCATCAGATTGGAAGAGTCCATGTATAGGTTATCAGTTAATGGTTTTGACTTGATGATCATGAATAGGTTGACATTGTTTGACTTTGAGAATGTCTAAAGAAAACATACATTCAAGCCTTTGCATCAAGCATAGATATAGATCAGCCTGCACATCCATGCAAGCAGGTTTAGGTTTTCATTGTTTGCATCCTGGTAGCCAATTGTGAAATAATTTGGCAAAAAAAGACTTCAAATATATGCAATTTATTATATTCTGGAAAAGTCCTGGGGAAACATGTTGTAATATTGTTTTGTTTGTTTTCTGTAAGTTGGGCTAATAGTCTATGTGGAAAAACGGCCAGTTGCTTAGAAAGTATATTTTGTGGTATACTGGTGTGAGAAAGCTAGGAAACACATGAGTAGGTCAACCTGCCACCGTGATATGACTGAATCTTTTTTAAAACGCCGTAAATCCCAATCATAGGATGATATTATGTGACATGGCTTATAAAATTATTTCACTCTACAGTCGAAACACCATATGGTTCATCTAAGGAGGAAGAAGACATTGTAGCCCAAGTTGAAATTGACAAGAAGAAGATTGAAATCATGAGGAAGCACTATAAAGATGACTGGTTGAAGGCGCTTTCTGCAGACCAGGGAAAAGCTGCTAAATCTGACACTAGGACAGGGAACACAGACAAAGATAGCAGTTTGGAAATAAGCGTAGATAATGTTGGAAATGGCAATGCAGAAGGCATAGAGAACAAAACTGGGTCAGACATATCTAAACAAGGTTCTGGTTAGTGCTTTGACCCTTTCATGCATAAAACAAAGGTGCAAGCAGACGACTGAACACATCTAGGCTAAAATATATGAAAGTTTATTTATTGAATAGAGCGGAAAATTTTGCGACAAAACTTTAAGAAGAAACTGCTTATCTTATTAAATAAAGTATACTGATTAAATATAGTTGAAAACATTGTGGCAAAAGGAAAAATTGCTCATCAAGAACAATTTTCTTTTGCTACAATGTTTTCAAAAGTCATCTGCTGCAGAGTCGTCAGAAAGTGTCTGTATGTGGGAAAGGGATAAATGAATAAGAATTATTATTGAAAGAGGAATTAATTAATATGATCACACTCTACTTTTGCCACAATGAATTTAAAAGGCTTCTTCAGATTCACAAAATTGGCAAAGGGGGAAGTAGCTTGTACAAGAGAAAAAGAGAAAAAGTTGAGGCTGTTGTTGTTGTCAATGTCATTGTCCTAGCCGATATATTTAGGCTCATCTGCTATAAAAAACATCTGAATATTGCCCTGTAATGACTGGATTAGTAGAATAACAATGTTGACAGTTTTGAAAACTTTGTGGGAAAAAGGAGACATTGCATATTTTGAGCAATTATCGTTTCTCTAATATGTTAGCTGAGCCCCGGTAGCTCAGTCGGTAGTGACACGGGCTGTCAATCCAGGGGTTGTGAGTTCGAATCCCGGCTCGGCTAACTTTCTTTCCGACGATTGACAAAAGTTAATGCGACATGCGTCATTCGTCAACCACCAATGGGCTAAGTCTATGTGGAAAAGCAGCCAGTTGCTTGGGAAGATAGTTGTGTGGAGTACTGGTGTGAGAAAACCAGGAAATGCATGAGTAGGTGAACTGGCCGCCGTGATATAACTGAGAAATTGTTAAAAACGGCGTTAAACCCCAATCAATCAATCAATCAATCTAATATGTTATGAAAAGATGTTTGCTACAAATTCAACAAAAAGCACTATTTACCGGGGAAAGTGTTAAAGGCGCAAATTCCTTCAGAAGAATAGTCTAAGAATAAACAGGAATGAAGTTTTTATATGTTTGTTTTCAGAACATGGAAAAGTGGTAACAGAAGAAAGTAAAGACAAAACAGAACAGGAGGACGAGACTGACTCAAAAGTCACACCAAAATCAACTGATGAAGCCGTGCCTTCTGTGATAAAAATAGAACATACAACTGATATTTACGCATTTTCTAGAATGGAGTCCAAAGACGTGTATCAAGAAATACAAACTGAGCAATATTTTGAAGACAGCCTTGAACAATATGGTAAGGTCATTCAAATTTCAAAGATACGTAAGCTGGTTATTGTGCTACAATATCTCTCTTATAACTGTTGTAAACTCCCCCTCTTTCCGACATTCAACAAATATGCAGCAGACAGTTTGAAAAATTATCTTGACAAAAATATGGAAATCCTAAAAATGGAAATGAAATATTTCTCATAAGAGTTGAAAACATTGGTTAAAGGAGAAATTGCTCATCATAAGCAATTTCTTCTTTTTGTCACAATGTTTTCAAAAGTCGTCATCTGCTGAGGCATGAAAAATTGTCCAATGTTGTTTCCTGGTACTCAAATTATTTAGATTGTGTGCTCTGAAAATATCTTTAATAGGGATAAAAGTGTTCCATATAGGAAACAGGATTAGTAGTAGTATTTTTGATAAGAATGTTTTCAAAAGTTATCAGCATAAAGGGGAATGGTTAATGAAAAAGAAGTTGTAACTACATAGTGTAATTTGATGATATTTATCTCCTTGGATAGAACTTTAACCTTACCTCACAAATAAAAAATCATTCAACATTTTCAAATGAAATTTTGTACACATATGAACAGTATGCGTGTCTATACGATGACAATGACATTTATTACATTCTGAAAAATGTCCCTAAAACTAAATCTCTTTCAACAGCATGTATAAGTAGTGTGCTCATATTCTTAAAAGCAATTGGTTATTAGTTTGTAGTAACCTGTAGAAACTAGTAATGCTAGTACAAGATTTATACCAGGTGAAAAGGTATGATTTCGTTGAACTTTTCAAAATACATGATATTCACACTCGGTAATGTTATGGTTACATTTTTGAAAAGAGTACAAACATATTCTATTTTCCTGAGTAATTTTGCTATGGCGACCAGTCTCAATTGAAGACAATTCTGAACTTATGATTAGAGAAATGAAATTTTGATAAATCAATTTTATGGTTAAACGACATGTCTATAAGTAGTTATTTTTCTGTATTCTGTTTATAGTGAATACATCAACCAGATTCGTTGATATGTCCATGCTAATCTTGTTTGAAACAATCTTTAAGACGTTGTTTAAATTATTGAATTAAATGATTCAAGCCATATAAGAAATGTAAGTTTTCACATAAGTTGCCCAGGTTCTACGTCCTATGTCATCTAAAGATTTCAACATTAAATAACAGTTGCGTGGATATCTACTATTTGACATTTCAAAATAGTCTACACCAATACTTAATACAATACATATAATAATCTATAAAGAGGGGATATCTGCCATATTCGCCTAAAGCTACCATATTATTTGTTGTACTATTTTATTTCAAATAATTCTTACAAAAATTAAAGTGTACAGATTCTAGAATATCTGAATAAGTATGACCCCAAATTTTATCTTTGTAACACAAGATCTGTTTTATCATTGAATCAAAAATTGAAAAATATCTTTGCAAGGAAAATAAACAAAATATCTCTGTTATCTGTATAGAAAAAGTAGCTTTCTTTGCTTGAGATGCTAATACCAAGTCACATAACTCCGGCGTTAATAATTATTCAGTAATACCCCTTTTCCAACTTAGAAAAAAGCAGACGAGCGTTGGTGTTCCCTTTCGGCGCTCTTGTTTTTTTTTTATACAACCGTTTCTTAAAATCCGTCCGTTCGGGTTTTCCGCACTTTTTTCTTACATACTTTGAGCTATTGAGCTGAAATTTTGTATAAGGCTTTGTAGTGATGTGTCACAGATCAAGTTCATATTTCCTGGGATTTCGTCAAAATTTTTGAATGAGTTATGCCCCTTTTTGGACTTAGAATATTCGTCAATTTCTGCATGAGTTACAAAGAAGTTCCTGACGGGCGTATTATGTACCGTTTGCGGTACTCTTGTCTATTCAGTCTGTGATTCTTTGTTTGAGCCCCTGTGGCTAGGGAACACTCAATTAGAATGGCTATTCTTGCTTGAACCGTAACAACTGGCGAAATCGGTTTGACCAATTGGAGTCAATGCAATCTAGAGCTCCAACAGGTGGGGTGCTATTGGTTTTGTACCTTATATATTTTTATGCCCCCCCGGAATCTCCGATTCGGGGGGCATATAGTTTTTGGCCTGTCTGTCTGTCTGCACGTTGGTTGGTCTGTCTGTCTGTCTGTCTGCACAAAAAAAACTTTTGACCTTGCGACCTTGACCTTTGACCTAGATGTAGTTTTTGGCCTGTCTGCACGAAAAAACTTTAACCTTGACCACTACTTTTGAACCATAACAGGTACGGCTACCATATTTCACATGTGTATTCCTTGTGACATTACCTTTCTGTCAGTACCAAAATGTTTGACCTTGCGACCTTGACCTTTGACCTAGATGTTGCCATTCTCGAAAAAAACTTTAACCTTGGCCATTACTTTTGAACCATAACAGGTACGGCTACCATATTTCACATGTGTATTCCTTGTGACATGACCTTTCTGTCAGTACCAACATTTTTGACCTTGCGACCTTGACCTTTGACCTAGATGTTGCCATTCTCGAAAAAAACTTTAACCTTGGCCATTACTTTTGAACCATAACAGGTACGGCTACCATATTTCAGATGTGTATTCCTTGTGACATGACCTTTCTGTTAGTACCAACATTTTTGACCTTGCGACCTTGACCTTTGAACTAGATGTTGCCATTCTCGAAAAAAAAATTAACCTTGGCCATTTCTTTTGAACCATAACAGATACGGCTACCATATTTCACATGTGTATTCCTTGTGACATGACCTTTCTGTCAGTACCAACATTTTTGACCTTGCGACCTTGACCTTTGACCTAGATGTTGCCATTCTCAATTTTTGTTTTAACCTTCCCCACTACTTTTGAACCATAACAGGTAAGGCTACCATATTTCACATGTGTATTCCTTGTGACATGACCTTTCTGTCAGTACCAAAATTTTTCACCTTGCGACCTTGACCTTTGACCTAGATGTTGCCATTCTCGAAAAAAACTTTAACCTTGACCACTACTTTTGAACCATAACAGGTACGGCTACCATATTTCACATGTGTATTCCTTGTGACATGACCTTTCTGTCAGTACCAACATTTTTGACCTGGCGACCTTGACCTTTGACCTAGATGTTGCCATTGGGGGGCATCAGTGTTTCACAAACACATCTTGTTTATCTTGATGTTGATATAAGATGTGGGACCAATACCATATTTTCTGTGCATAACCCAATATGACCTTAGCTGTTGAAAGCAAAACAAAACCTTTTTTTTTTTATTTGAGCCCCATCTAGCAAAATGGAAGCGTGTTGCTATTGTGAACTGTGAAGCCACATCTTAGCCTTTGCATACAGACACTTCGTCTCACCTGAGACTTCATTGTCAATCTATTACAGTTATGTTATGTAGACCTATATAAAATGCATATATATATATATATATGCATTTTCTGACACAAAAAATGGAAATGTAGCCCTGTTATTTTTATGCCAAATGTAAGTTTGAATGATGCCAAACAGAACAGGCAATAAGTCTCAAAATTATCATATCAGAAGCCTCATGCAAAACAGTTGTAACTACAATTTGTTTGCATAAAGCAGAGTACTAGATAATGAAGAATAAATAGGTCTTTCTTCCACGATATCTCTGTAAGCACTCATTAAAACCTATGTTGTGGGTGCTCAAAAGAATCCTCTCACTAAGACCTTTCTTTTGAGTACCCACAACATAAGTTTTGGAGGTCAAATAAGGATTTAACAATATGAAAAAAGATCCCCTATCTAGAGCTCTTGATAAAGCCAGCAACATATGCCTCATTTGTTTGTAACAGGGGAGGAGAGTGATCCATTCATTGTGATGTTACCAGACAACGATATGAATCATCTCATTATCACTGTCAATAACAGATACCTCATCGAGAAAAACCTCAATGGGGAGAGGCGGGAGGATCTAGATCTTAAATTCCTAAAGGTAGGTAACTTCTTTGTACGGTACCTGCGATATTAGTCTGGAGTAACCTGACCCTACCATTTCATTATAGGGTTAGGAATACGTCAATAATGGCTCGCCCTTTAAAAATGGTGTAGCATTCAAAAAGATAAAGACAACTCTATCTTAAGATAAGTCAAATCTCTCAATTTCTGAAAGTAGTTTGCTTTATTATTTATGTATTGATTCCAAACATCAAGTTTTAACCCTTTCCCCCAAGCAGACCCATTTTAACACATCAGCAGCAGACTACTTTTGAAAACATTGTGGCAAAATGTTTTCAACTCTATTTAATAGTTAACCCTTTCCCTCATATGACAATTCTTCTTTTGTCACTATGTTTTCAAAAAGCTGTCTGCTGCAGAGGCATCAGAAAGCGTCTATATGAGGGAAAGGGTTAAACTCTCATTTATTGAGATTTTTCATGTTTTTTGTCAATATGTTTTCGAAGTCATCTGCTGCAAGTTTGTTTTATGTGGGAAAGGGTTAATAGTCTACTGTAGAGATAACTACTAAATATGACAGCAATTTATAATGGGAGGAGTGCAATCTAGACACCATTGTTGGTTTATGCTAGATATTGCTATTTACTGTAGTCTTAACCCTTTCACTTATACCACAAATCTGCAGAAGACGACTTTAAAAACATTAGGGACAAAAAACCTGAAAAATCTCCATAAAGGATATCTTAATTGTTAAATAAAGTTGAAAACATTGTGACCATAGAAGAAATTGCTCATCATGAGCAATTTCTCCTTTGGCCACAATGTTTTCAAAAGTGCGTCTACAGCTGGGAAAGGGTTAAGGACCAAGTATATTTATGAGTCATAACATCAATTGGAAAACAAACCTTTGGATGTTTCAACCCTTCCCCACATACAACAAATCTGTAACAGACTACTTTGAAAACATCTGTAGAAAACATGGAAAATCTCTATAAATGAAGGTATTTTTACTGGAAAAGGGTTTGAGCAATTTCTCCTTTTGACACAATGTTTTCAAAAGTTGTCTGCTACAGAGTTGTCCGACAGTCCTCTGATGCAGCTTTTGTTGTATGATGGAAAGGGCTAATTGTCATGTAAATTTTCTATTGTTTTTCTGTGTCAGGATTTCCTTAGGAGCAAGGAGGAGTTATCCGGGCGTGATATTAGTGATGGAATAGCATTCACGGTGGTAACCCTGACATTTGACTACGCCAGAAAAGACATGAGAGAACGAAGATATGCAATGGAGGATGAGTCGTATGCTGATGTAAGCTCATGGCTATTATTCGTATTCTACAAATGAATTGAGGAATCCACAGTGGTTTAGTGGGTAGTGTCAGGGATATTGAACGGTGAATCATGTTGGAGTGACCTTTGGCAAGGCATATTTCCTAGCCTTGTACTGGTGTGTTTACCCAGGGATCATAAATAAGTGAGCTGTAGCCATGATATAACTGAAATAATTATAAAAACAGTGTAAATCCCCAATTAAACAAAATAAACTGTTTTGATGAGTAATATTTAAATTACATGCTAAATGCAAGAGGAAAAACATCTGTAGGTTGGTTAATCCTTATTGATTTAGCCATTGATTAACCTTTTCCCACATACAACAAATTTGCAGCTAAGGACTTCAAAAAGATCGTGGCCAAAATATGAAAACTCTATATGCAAATCCAAGTATAATTTTATAATCACATTTTAAAGTATCTGAAGCCGACGTCTTTTGAAATCATTTTCTATGACAATGTTTCCAAGTCAATTAATTAATTATGCCTAATTTTTAGAGATTTTTCATATTTTTGCAAGTATGAGTCCAAAGTGGGCAAGGGTTAATTCAATTTCAGCAATTAGGTATTAAACCTTATTTGAATATTAAAAAACACCTGATTTCTTTTAAATGTTCATAGAAAAGTGGGAGCTATTTTTGTTTTCCATTGATTTTAATACTTGCGCCTGCATCTGCTTTCTTCGACAATATCAACTTTATTCAACTAAAATGTCATATTTGTATAACAATTGATGAGACAAATTGCAGTGTTAAATTTTAAATCCAGGTTTATAAATTTTGAATTATAGCTATGAAAATATTGTGCCACAATGATTTTTGTTAAACCAGCTCAACATAGCTGTCACAAATGGCGGTTCGATGTATATCCGTGAGTCTGTCCATCGGAACCATGTCTTGGCTGCACCTTAACCATGCATCATATGATCTTCAAGAACCTTGACACAAACGTTCACCATCATGGGGCGGTGTGTCGTGCTCAAGACCCAGGCCTGTACCTCAAATGTCAAGGTCACACTTACAGGTCAAAGGTCAAAATGAGAACTGTTTGATAGAACTACCTTGTCCAGCCTGCATCTCAACCATGTATCATAGGATTCCCAAGTTACAGGGCACACATATTCACCATGATGAGGTGATATGTGGCGCACAAGACCAAGGCCTGTACCTCAAAGGTCAAGGTCACATTTAAAGGTTTAACGTCAAAATGAGAAATGTTTGATAGAACTGTACCTTGTCCGACTCACAGGTGTCAGTGTGTACAATCATTCCTATGTTAAATATGTCTGAACCTTTCATACACAAAACATACTAAAAATTATGTATGTTAAACTTCAGAATAATATGGTATCTCAAAAGTAAAAACAAATTGTTTGGTATTTGTACTTTTGACATTTTACAGCCACTTCAGTATCGCAGAAGGCCCTTTATTAACTAGGCCCTTAAGAAATTGCTATCAGTTCAACTCTTTGTCAGTCTGTGTTGCAATTGCATGGAAGAGCACTATTTCTTGGAAAAAAACTTTGGAGCTGGCTTGACATGTTGCCCATGCGCATCTTGTTTTAAATTTTCTGTTCCTGATGCATCGTCAAAGTGTGTCTGCATAATGGAAGGGGTGAATGCAGAAAGATTTTAACATTTCATTTCATGTTTTATTTCAGAAGCTTGAATCACTTCTGTCTCGCCATTTGAGGAAAGAAGCAGAAGATATGGTAGAGGTATGCTGACCTTTTTTTATTAGATCACCTGAGCCGAAAGCTCAAGGTGAGCTATTCTGATCACTTTTTGTCCGTCGTCCGTCGTCCGTCCGGCGTTAACTTTTAGCTTTAAACATCATCTCCTCCCAAACTCAAAGGACAATTTCCGTGAAACATCACAGGACTGTTCCTCTGGTTGGCCTCTTTCAAAGTTGTTCAAAGATTTAAATTCCATTGAGAACTTTGGTTGCTGCGGCATCAGAAAGGGGGCAAAAGGTCCAAACTTTAAAAAATTTCTCCTCCGAATCTGCCTTTCAGATTCAAATATAATTTGGTAGAAATGTTCATTGGGTGACCCTCTATAAAAATTGTTCAAGCCATACTGATTGGTCGAAAAACATGGCAGTCAGGCGGCATCAAAAAAGGGGCAAAATGACAAAATTTGAAAATTCCATTTTTATGCAAATGCTTGTCTGATTTTAAGAAAATATAATACGAATCTTACAGTAATGATCCTCTATTTAATTTGTTTAAGCCGTTTTGATTGGTTACACAATCATAGCAACCAGGCGTCATCACAAAAGGGGTAAATTGAACTTTTAGCTACAAATGACAACCATCTCCTACCATTCCAATAGACCAATTACCACAAAACATCACAGGAATGTTCCTTTGGTGATCCTCTTTCAAAATTGTTCAAAGATTAAAATTCCAATGAGAACTTTGGTTGCTGCGGCATCAGAAAGGGGACAAAATGTCCAAACTTTAAAAATCTTCTCCTCCGAATCTGCCTGTCAGATTCAAATATAATTTGGTAGAAATGTTCATTGGGTGACCGACCCTCTATAAAAATTGTTCAAGTCATACTGATTGGTCGAAAAACATGGCAGTCAGGCGGCATCAGAAAAGGGGCAAAATGACAAAATTTGAAAATTCCATTTTTATGAAAGTGTTTGTCTGATTTTAAGAAAATATAATACGAATCTTACTGTAATGATCCTCTATTTAATTTGTTTAAGCCGTTTTGATTGGTTACACAATCATATCAAACAGGCGCCATCACAAAAAGGGTAAATTGAACTTTTAGCTACAAATGACAACCAACTCCTACCATTCCAATAGACCAATTTCCACAAAACATCACAAGAATGTTCCTTTGGTGGTCCTCTTTCAAAATTGTTCAAAGATTTAATTCCATTGAGAACTTTGGTTCCTGCGGCATCAGAAAGTGAGAAAAATACCCAAATTTTAAAATCCTTTTCCTACATAATCTACTTGTGCGATTGCAAGATAATTTGGTAGAAATGTTTCTTAAGTGACCCTCTAAATAAACTGTTGAAGCCATATTGATTTCGTTGAAAAACAGGGCAGCAAGGCGGCATCAGGAAAGGTGCAAAATGACAAAAACTTTTGTTTCCATTCTTATTAAAGTTCTTGTTAGATTTCAAGATATAAATGGCCTTTACTGATAAGCTGTTTCTTGAGAGGTGTCCACTCCTTCAGTATCATTTGCACTCCCTGATAAAATTTTCCAGATATTTGCAGTTAAATATTTGCTACTAATTTACTTTCAATAAGGTGATCGATTTAGGGCCATCTTGGCCCTCTTGTTTTATAAAACATTAAGATATTTGAGACACACAGATTTTCCATATTTTTACTTCTGTATTTAAAGTTGTCTGCTGCAGATTTTCTGTATGTGGGAAAAGGTTAAAGAGTGTTTTGCAACTATATGTACATATTAAATAATACTGTTACTGCCTTAACTGCTACTTTATCAAGGCCTGATAACACATGGTGGGGTTTAGGGGCGAGACAGGTTTTTGTGTTAAAAACAACCCTTTTGTAACCCCCAATGTTTGTTTACCTAGAATATATTACTCAAATATTCTGATTCTTATCCTTATAGTGTTTAAAGTGCCAGTACCAGTTTCCAAAGAGTCTGTCTGTCCCTTCAGCCATGCCAACATGTCCAAAGTGCAACAGTAAAATGTTGATTAAAGTAGAAACGTCTACCATAGACTTGCACCAGGATATAAGCATCAATACTACAGACTCGCATGGATCTGCCAAGGAGATTCCGCATTCTAAAGCTAATGCCAGGTAAGCAAAGATCTAGATAAGATGCATTTTTTTAAGTTTTGAAGTCCTTAGTTTTTGCAGTAGACAGCATTTAAAAGCATATTAAAGTAGAAAGTATTAGAAATGTGTATTCATAGATGTCTTTAAAGTCATTTGCTAAAGATTTGTAGTATGTGGGAAAAGATTAACCCTTGTAATGTTTCCCCTGATTGCGCTTGTTTATATAACATGGCCACCATGTACTGGTTGTTTATATAACATGGCCACCATGTACTTGCACCTATTTATACAACATGGCTACCATGTACTTGCGCTTGTTTATATAACATGGCCTTCATTTACTCGCACATGGCTGCCATGTACTTGCGCTTGTTTATATGTTTATATTACATGGCTGCCATGTACTTGCGCTTGTTTAATAACATGGCCACCATGTACTTGCCCTTGTTTATATGTTTATATAGCATGACCTTCATGTACTTGCGCTTGTTTATATAACACAACCTTCATGTACTTGCGCTTGTTTATATAACATGACCTTCATGTACTTGCGCTTGTTTATATAATATGACCTTCATGTACTTGCGCTCGTTTGTATAAGATGACCTTCATGTACTTGCGCTTGTTTATATAACATGACCTTCATGTACTTGTGCTTGTTTATATAACATGACCTTCATGTACTTGTGCTTGTTTACATAACATGACCACCACTGTACTGGTTGTTTATATAACATGGTCATAATGTACTGGGTTGTTTATATAACAATGCACATGTTTATATAACATTGCACTTGATTATATGTTTATATAACATTCCACTTGTTTATATAACATGAATGGCCTTCATGTACTTGCACTTGTTTAATAACATGGCCACCATGTATTTGCGCTTGTTATATAACATGGATGGTCTTCATGTACTCACGCTTGTTTATATAACATGGCTGTCATGTATGTGTCAGGGTTCAACATTAACTTTTTTAGTTACTGGACCAGTGGTCCAGTAAGTTTTGGAATGCACTAGACCTGACCTTATCTCAACTGGACCAACCAATGAATGTTATCAATGATGTAATATACCAAAAAAGGATTAATTTTGTAAATCTTCAGTTTGTAGTGTATACTTGGATTTGATATTTCAAATTAACAGTAAAACACAAATGATACAGTATTTTTTCTGATTCTTATAATTTTTCTGAAGTTAGAACATCATATAATAATAAATATTAACCCTTTCCCACATACAGACATTTTCTGACACCAGCGACCTCTGCAGGACTGCAGCAGACGACTTTTGAAAACATTGTGGCAAAAGAAGAAATTGCTCATCATGAGCAATTTCTCATTTTGCCACAATGGCAATGTTTTCAATTCTTTTTCAATAATTATGCTTTCATTTATGGAGAGTTTCTCTGCTTCAGATTTGTTGTATGTGGGAAAGGATGCCACTGTGTGCCACAAATAACAAACATGCACATGTCTTGAACACAGTCTGTGTAGAGTTAATTGTCAAAGTCTGGCCGTCTGGCTCTCTGTCCCCAATGCCAAATGCCACCTGAGTTCCAGGGCTCGCTGGGCATTGTAATCCCCATTACAGCTTCTTGGACTCTTCCTTTCCTTTATTGTTATTACCGCTGTCATCATTTTTATCGGAAGAAAATCCGAATTGAAACAGTTTATTTGACATTATGATGATTTTATGATCGGCTGCTACGGTAAACAATGTAAACATACCGGAAATTGGTCTAAACTATTGTCGTAAAATTTTAGATGCCAAATCAACCGGATAAATATAAAGCTAGCATTCGTGTTTATACTCGAATCAAACACTTTAATTTACTGTAAATAAGACTAATGTTGCGTAAACATGCAGAGAAAATACAAGATTACTAATTGAAATTGGTTTTTACAACTAATTTTTAAAAGAGAAATCGCAACATTTCAGACATTTCAATATCGGCTGATAACGATTAAATTGGGATCCCAAAAATTACGACAATAGTTTAGAACAATTTCCGGTATGTTTACATTGTTTTCTTTAGCAGCCGATATTGTAATGTCCGAGAAGAGAATCGGCAGTCAATATTTTCGACCGTAAATCTATCGGATCCTTTGATTTGTTTGACAACAAATTTGGGCAGATAATGATGGAATAAGAACACGACCAGTCGGTCTTGCCAGAAGCTAATATAGCTAGACCGGACCAATGAACTACTAGTGAATGTCGTTCAGTCGTGCCTTAATGTCGAACCCTGTGTGTGCTTGTTTATATGTTTATATAACATGGTCTTGTGTGGTTTATATGTTTATATAACATGATCACCATGTACATGCACTTGCTTAAATGTTTATATAACATGGCCATACATCACATACTTGTGTTTGTTTATATGTTTATATAACACGACTACCCTGTACTTGTGCTGGTTTATATAACATGGCCTCACATACTTACACTTGTTTATATGTTGATATAACATGGCCAACATGTACTTGCACTTGTTTATATGTTTATATAACATGGCCACCAGATAGCAGAGCTCATTTTGCATATGTGTATGAAGCTTTGAAAACTGTTGAAGTTCTTTTAAATCAGGTTAGCAATAAAGGACCGTCATTATCCTCTTATTTAGTTCTCTGTTGAAGACAAACATGGTACATGTATACAATAACAAAAATGAAATCAAGTAATAAAAGTTTATTTTATTATCTTTTATATCCAGATTGCAAAGACAAGCAGCATACAAGTCACAATATAAAAAAGCTGCTTCATCAAAAAAAGAGGGCGCCCAGAAAACACAAATGATAGGTATGAACTGTTTCTCTGCCCATTAAAACTTATTACTTTTTTTTTTTTTACGTCTGCTTTGAAAACATGTCCGAGGTTAAAAAAAAATGAAATTTGGTATTAAATCAATTTCATGCACCCATTGAAAACTGCATCAAAAGGAGAAACGGTTCATAATAATCCTTTCAAGGGGATATAGAGATCAGGATGTACATATGTTCATATCCCAACTACATTATTGTTCCAGCAGTTTCATTTCTGATTGCTATCAAACTTATGACATATGTATGAGTTCCCTATTTATCAACCTAGGTCAAAGTTCTAGGTCATTGTGACTATAATTCGTCTGTACGAAAGACGTCATCGATCTAGCACTTTAATTTGCTGCAGATTTGTTTTCTGTGGGAAAATGTTTAGGCTCATTATTAAACAAAAAATGTAATTTCTTTACTCTCTTCAATGATTAAAAAAGCTTTTGAATAATAAAAAAAAATCTCATTACCTGATATGTTGTTTTCAGAATAGGAATAACAGGAAAATTGGTCAATGCTGAGGAACAAAAGAAAAATGACTTGACAGCTTAACCCTTTCCCTCATACGACAATTCTGCAGCAGACGACTTTGAACGTATTTTGTCAGATGGATAACCTATGACTAAAAGTGGAAAACATTGTGACAAAAGGAGAAATTGCACGTTCTGTGCAATTTCTTCTTTTGTCACTATGTTTTCAAAACGCCGTCTGCTTTAACCCTTATCCTCATACGACAATTCTGCAGCAGACGACTTTGAACGTATTTTGTCAGATGGATAACCTATGACTAAAAGTGGAAAACATTGTGACAAAAGGAGAAATTGCATGTTCTGTGCAATTTCTTCTTTTGTCCCTATGTTTACAAAACGCCGTCTGCTTTAACCCTTTCCCTCATACGACAATTCTGCAGCAATTGACTTTGAACGTATTTTGTCAAAACATAGAAAATCTCTTTAATTGAATTGATAACCTATGACTAAAAGTGGAAAACATTGTGTCAAAAGGAGAAATTGCTCGTTTTGAGCAATTTCTTCTTTTTTCACTATGTTTTCAAAAAGCAGTCTGCTGCAGAGGCGTCAGAAAGCGTCTATATGAGGGAAAGGGTTAACACATATGGATCCCTTCTCTGTCACATGTCTATCTATCTGTCTTTCTATCATCATACAGAGCTCTAGACAAGGGGCATTTTTCATGCTCTAAAATCCTTATTCGACATTCAAACCCTATGTTGTGGGTACTCAAAAGTGAGATGATTCTTTTGAGTACTTGAGTACCTGCAATATAGGATTTGGTTGATTAATAAGAGAAATTTTGTGGGTAAAAGACCTGTTCTTATCTAGTCCTCTGGATTCATACTTTCTTTCAATGGTGTATTGGAAGGCGACACATGTGTTCCTTTGAACACTGTTGTTTAACCATTTCCCACATGTAGACGATTTCTGACGCCCATGCAGCAGACATCTTTTGAAAACATTGTGGCAAAAGGCTAAATTTCTCAAAATGAGCAATTTTACCTTTTACCACAATGTTTTCAACTCTATTCACTTTATTATAATTGCATGTATGGAAATATTCCATATTTTGATATTGCTGTTTTCAAAGTCGTCTGCTACAGATTTGTGGTATGAGATAAAGGGTTAACCCTTTCCCTCATATAGACGCTTTCTGATGCCTCTGCAGCAGACAGCTTTTTAAAAACATAGTAAATAAAAAAGAAATTTCTCAAAACGAGCAATTTCTCCTTTTAACACAATGTTTTCCACTTTTAGTCATAGGTTATCCATTCAATTAAAGAAATTTTCTATTTTTTGACAAAATATGTTCAAAGTCGTCTGCTGCAGATTTGTGGTATGAGATAAAGGGTTAACTGAACATATTTTATTTTAGGTGTAGTAGAAGGGCATGGAGTTACAGACTATCCATCGTCTGACGATATGAAATCCAATAACTCCTGGTCCGATATTCGCACAATGGGACCTTCTACCAGGGGCAGTGTCTCATCCGTGGAAAGTGATATCACTATTCTCGGTACTAACAAAAGTGGTGCTAGCATGTCACAGTCTAGTCATGAGTCTGTGCTGGAAACTGATTCCGAACTTCTAGTCAGTGCAACCGTACATAATCTGAACAGTTCTCCAATAAATACTGGTCTCGCAAAACATAACAGCAGTGCCAGCATCGAAATTCAGAACAGTAGCGTAAAAGAGACTTCGGAGAACTTTGGATGGATTAAAGATAAAAACGAACAGTTAACTCCAGTTGGTTCCCCTCTCTCAAACAGTGTGTGCTCAAGTATGGTTTCCAGTGTTTATGAGAACACTATATCAGGAACTGGAAAACAGACAGATATTGGTTCAGGAGAAAATACTCAGAACTCGAGTTTTACAAGCTCAAGTACAGATTCTGTGTCAATTCGACATTCTAGTGCAGCAGGTCAGAAGACAAGAACTAGAAACCGAAATGCAACATTGTATGGTGCCGATGAAGCAGACGGAATAGTTGGAGATGGGATAAATAAATCGGAATCTTCCATAAGCGCTGTACCTTCAGTCAGTATATCCGATGTGGATAAAGATAAAAGCTCTCACTCGATTTATGACACTGATTCTGTGGACAGTTCTCTGGATTGTTCTAATATAAGCACAGATGTGTCTCAAAATATCTCAAACAACTGCCATTCTTCGCCTTTAAAACGACATGGCAGTGCAAGAAAGTCACCCACGCGCTCAAATACAACTGACAGTAGTGTAGATATTTACCTTAATTCCGAAAGTTTATCCAATTTTCCTGCTGATGTCTCGCCAATAAAGCGTCGTTCCGGCGCTAATAGGTCTAGTAGAACAGGTAATAGAAGTGCAGTAATACTTGGCGACGAATCCTGGCCTTCAGAAAAATCAATTTTCAGCGATACATCACAAGCGCCGGTAGAAACATCTGACGACATTGATAAGGAAGAGTCTAAGGACTCGCTTTCAAATGCTGAACCGTTGCCATGGGAACAAGGAACAGCAGTTACTGATATGCCACATGGAGGAGTCAATTTAGATGAATTCAGGAATGTTGATCACAGGTAATGTATAGATGAATCTAAAGGCTGGGATATACCCTTTCCCACAAACAACAATTCTGTTGTAGAGAAAATATGGAAAATCACAACAAACGAAAGTAAAATTATAGAATAGAGTCGAAAACATTGTGGCTTTCAGCGCCAAATTGTTTAAAGTAGACTCTTCCGTGTTCAAAATCGGGTGTGTGCATTTCTCAATTTATGAAAGTTTTGGACTATTTTGGTAACTATAAGGCAAACAATGCTGATTTCAGGTGAGACAGCTCGTTACGAGCTGACTCACTTGAATCTGCATTGTTTGCAAAAACCTCAATATTGCCTGTGGCGCTGAAAGAGTTAAGGAGAAACAATCTTTTAAAAAGTCAGAAAGGGTTAAAACATCATAAGGCCTTCACCTGATTCAGGCAAATGTATTATTATTTTTGCCGAGATATTTTCAAATTCGTATAATGCTAATTTGTTGTATGTGGGAAAAGGGTGTGTCAATAAAAATCTACACGAGGACAACATTTTAAAACAAAGTCTTCTACTTCAGATTTGGTGAAAGTGGGAAAAGGTTAAGATTTTTTTGTGTGCAAAATCCCGCAAAGAAACCCAAGCAATTTATATTTATTCTACATGTTTATAAAGCAGCATAGTGCTTTCTATTTGAAGATGTTACATTCTTCTCCTAGGATGTTTTTAATTAAACCTTTTCCCACATAGAGACCCTTTCTAACACCTTTGCAGCAGTTGACTTTTGAAAACATTATGACCAATATCTTCTTGTGCAACAATGTTTTCAATTTCTTTCAGCAATTATACCTTCGTTTATAGAGATTTTCTATGTTTTGCCGAGATATTTTCAAAGTCCTCTGCTACAGATTTGTTGTATTTAGTAATGGATTGCCAACAAACTTGAAATATAACGACAGGTAAATGGGTCAATCTTTCTGCAGAAGAAATCATGGAAATAATTGTTTAGAAAAGGAGATTCCATGCATGATGGGCAATTGCAGAGCTCTAGATAAGGAGCGTTTTGCATGTTCTAGACTCCTTATTTTACCCTGTAACCCTATGTTGTGGGTCTCAGTGAGACGATTCTTTTGAGTTCTCACAATATAGGGTTTGCTTTAATAATAAAAGAGAAATTGTGGGGGAAATAGCTGAATACCCCTCCTTATCGGGACCTCTGCAATTGATCTATATCACTCACAATTGTACCATGTCTTGGACTCATTCATTAGACTATTCATTCTTTTCCTCTGATATTCCTGATTTTGGCAAGTCGGATTATATGATATAAACAAACATACATAGTTTTTTTCCCCATAAATAACACACAGGAAAAAAGCAACAAAAAAACCCAGCATTCATTACCTACAAAACATTCTGAAATTATACGGAAAAAAACCATAAATGGTTTTTTTCGCTTAACCCTATGCCTCATACGACAATTCTGAAGCAGACGACTTTGAATATATTTTGTCAAAACATAGAAAATCTCTATAATTGAATGGATAACCTATGACAAAAAGTGGAAAACATCGTGGCAAAAGGAGAAATTGCACGTTTTGTGCAATTTCTTCTTTTGTCACTATGTTTTGAAAAAGCTGTTTGCTGCAGAGGCGTCAGAAAGCGTCTATATGAGGGAAAGGGTTAAAAGGTAACAGGCGTGAGATTTTTTTTTTTTTTTTTTTTTTTTTTCAATAACCCATGAAGCTTTTTGAAATGAAACTGGAAAAAATCCATGGGGGCCGCCATTTTTGATATGTATAAAAAGCAGACGTAAAACACAGATTGAAAATTATTGTCGGGTTTTTTTTTTTTTTTTTTTTTAAATCGGCATTTTGGGTATGTATAAAATGAGCAGAAAAACACGGATTGAAAATTATTGTCGTCTTTTTAATCATTTTTTTTTAAATGAACATTTAAGTGCTGTGTTATGTGGGAATTAACATTTGTACGAAAAGTTAAAAATAAATGGAAATCTGTAAGAAATATGTTTCCCCGTTCGTCAACTGTATCGTAGCCAAAGAAGGACGTGATGTCGTTTCCCGCAAAAAAGTGGTATCAACATGAAAGACCCCAAATTCCTATACATGAGCTATTGACTCACTCATTAAAAGTATAATTATTTATCAAACATTGTGGCAAAAGGATAACTTTCTCATAAGAAGTAATTGTTCTTGTGGCGACAATCTTATCCTAAATCGTCTGTTGCATAGGCCTCAGAAACCGTCTCTAATAGGGAAAGGGTTTAGCAAAAATGTGGCAGGTGGCATCAGAAAAGGGCTGATCTATTTGCTTCTTTGCCATAATGCAGGTGATCGATTAAGGATCATCTTGGCCCTAATGTTTTAACCTCGTTCATTATAAATGTATTCCTTGATTTTCTGAAAGTCTTTACTTTATTATTTTCTGTTGAAATAATAGACAACAGCAATGCGAATTCCAAATATGTTTTGATAATGCAAGAAACATGACATTAACATTATTATTGTCTAGTCAATTACTTAAATCCTTTTTTATGGCCAAAGTATGCTCTTTAATTTTTGTTTATAATTATCTTGCGTTTTTTTCGTAAATAGGTAGCACCTATAGATATATTAGCTTTTTTGATATGTATTAAATTATAAATAGCAGTCATGCAAAAAACATGGATTAAACATTTTTTAAAATCAACATTTATGGATATAGAAGTGAAGTTTTACTTTCATTCACTGAAATATGTATGAAATAATTAAAAATAAATGACACTAAGGGTATAAAATATTTTATGTATATTATTATTATTTTCCGTACGCTATATCTACAGAATCATTCTTTAAAGTCAATATTTATGGCCAATGTTTGTATAATTTTTGTTTACAAGCATTTTATGATGTTGTTTTCGTAAATAGGTAGCACCTATATATTAGGTTGATATTATATTTACAGGATACAACTATATCTAGAGCTTAAGGTGTTTCAGGCAGAGGAAGTTATTCAATGTGCAATTCAGGTAGAGTAACAATTTATTTTTACTGACAAAATTTAGTTTTAAAAATCAAAGGGATTGTTTATTTTAGATACTCCTGTATCTTTAGCAGCTTTATTGGAAATATATTCATCACACAAATGAGCCGTTCCACGAGAAAACCAACATTATGGACTCTGCGTAATGTATCGACCCAGATCAGCCTGCACAGTACGGGCAGACACATTCCGTCTCAGGGGGATAGAGGTATAGAGTAATGATTCCTTGAACAGAAATCCACAGGAGGTATATAGTGTCTGTCCGGGTTAGCCTGCGTGACATGCTTAGGCTGATCCATGTTGATACATTACGCAGAGTCCGCAATATTGTTTTTTTCGCGGGATGGCTCAAATGTTCCCTTAAATGTTCAAATAGTTCCGCTCGTTATCTTTAAAAATCATTTTTTAATAGATTTTAAGAAAGTTTAGATTCTTCATGTTTGAAAGAAACTGAGGAAATCTTCAAATTATCTGGGCCTATGTAAGAGAACAATATTATGTCTAAGTGTACGCCTTGTAAACAACAAAATTGCAGCAGACCACTTTGAAAACATCTGAGCAAAACTATAAAACCTCTACAAATGAAGACATAATTATTGAATAGAGTTTAACATTTTTTTGGCAAAAGGTGAAATTGCTCATCACAAATTGCAATGTTTTGAAAAGCAGTCTGCTTCAAAGGCATCAGAAAGCATTTGTATGTGGGATGTGGGATGTGGGATAGAGTTATCATGAGTTAAACTTGGCTGAGGCAGCCATCCAGGGGAGAGGCAAAATAAAACAAGTCAAAATAAAAAATTAAATGTTGTTTCGGCTAATCTTCAAGTGGCTGCTTAACAGAGGTGACTTTTAATACAAGTTTGACTGTACCTGTCCTTAACCATTTCCCTCATACAACAATTTTGCAGCAGACGACTTTGAACATATTTTGTCAAAAAATAGAAAAATCTCTGTAATTGAATGGATAACCTATGACTAAAAGTGGAAAACATTGTGGCAAAAGGAGAAATTGCTCGTTCTGAGCAATTTCTTCACTTGTCACTATGTTTTCAAAAAGCTGTCTGCTGCAGAGGCTTCAAGAAGCGTCTATATGAGGGAAAGGTTTAAACAGGGTATTTTCATCTTCCAAGGTTGTCTGGTTTTAAACTTGGAAATACAAAACTTGGCCTCAAAGCTTTGTCAAAAAACTGGGTCACAGAGCTGATAGGCATGATATCTAGAACTTACGAAGAACCCTTTCCCCCATCCAGATGATTTTGAAGAAATCGTCTGTATGTGTAAAAGAGTTAACTTAAGACCCTTCTTCGCCCACCCATATGTAAAAGTGCTCTAGATGGATCTATGACAACAATCTGTTAGGACAAAATATGCCAGGGTCTATTTAAGCCGTCCCTTGAGAAAACCAACAGTATGGCCTCTGTGTAATGTATCCACCCAGATCAGCCTGCGCAGTCATTACTTACTATAGAGTCATAATCCCTGAAACAGAAAATCCACAAGAGGCGAAAAGTGTCTGTCCTAGTTAACTTGCGCATACTGATCTGAGTAGATACTTCCATGTTTTTTCACCAAACTATTCTCACTGACAAAGTTTTGTAAAGATCTGTGACTATGCATGGCCAAGTTTGGTTGATGGTTACAGATAATTGGTATTTACTTGCAGAGAGAAGAACACCTTATATAAATCAATGTGTGGATGTTTTGTTAACAAAGGCAATATTCATTGAATAAGTATTGTTTGTTTTGTACCTATATACATGTAACAAATATGTAGCAGACGACTTCAAGAACATCTAGACCAAAATATAGAAAATTAATATAAGTATAAGTATTGAATAGAGTTGAAAACATTGTAGCAAAAGGTGAAATTGCTCATCATGAAGAATTTTTCCTTTGGCTACAATGTTTTCAAAAACTGTATTTGGCAGAGGTGTCCAAAAGTGTCTGTATGTGGCAAAGAGTTAAAACTTGCATGAACAATCATTTGAGATTTATTAAAGAAAAACTGAAATGTTCTTACTATATGTTAATCATGTATGTTTTCAGTGTGATATTGTTCAGTATATGAAAGTCGAGCCCGTTAAAAGCCTGTTGGCCATCTCATCACATCGTTTGCTGATCTTTCAAGTGGAGGGAAAACAAGAAGGGTTAGTTTTTCTTTAAGTATGATATTTGATTGCTGTAAGTCAAAACAAAATGTAATTTTATTTTATAGGAAACATGGGTAGTTAGTTGTACTGGCTGTCGTGATATTACTGAAAAACTTCAAAGTGGCAGTAAATTTTGGTCAATATTTTTTATCAAATACAAGCACTAACGTACGCTTATTAGGAGGTTCTTTTACTTTGTGTAGATTATGATGAGACTGATCAGATGGACAAGATCATCTTAACCTACACTGTTCAGAAATGCATAACTTGTACCTTCTCTCGTACACTGGCTAAATTCAAATATTTATACCAATATTGTGGACTCTGCATAAAGTATCAATCCGGATCTAACTAAGCATGCCGCGCAGGCTAACCCTGACAGACACTTTTCGCCTCCTGTGGATTTTCTGTTTCACGAATCATTATTCTATACCTCTATCCCCCTGAGATGGAATGTGTCTGCCCGGACTAGCCTTCACGGACTGCGCATGCTGATCTGGGTCGATACATTACGCAGAGCCATAATGTAGGTTTTCACGTGTGACGGCTCATATTTGGATGTATCATTTCATGTGATGATACTTTAACCCTTTCCCTCATACGGCAATTCTGCAGCAGACGACTTTGAACGTATTTTGTCAAAAAATAGAAAATCTCCATAGGTGAATGGATAACCTTATGACAAAAAGTGGAAAACATTGTGGCAAAAGGAGAAATGGCACGTTTTGTGCAATTTCTTCTTTTGTCACTATGTTTTTAAAAAGCTGTCTGCTGCAGAGGCGTCAGAAAGCGTCCATATGAGCGAATGGGTTAATACCTTGTTTTTGTTTTAACATTTCAGTAATGTTTCCCCTGATTGGCTAAAATGTTATGAGGATCAACCAATTGCAGAGCTTCGTTACATCGACATAGGTCTGGGCTATCAATCTTTGAGGATTGAATTCAACACAACATGTTCAAGTTACAGCTTACTGATCGCTGATGAAAGCAGATGTAAAAATTTCCTGGCTCTTCTTACAGGTATATCTTTTACCCATTTCCTGCGTTCAACAAATCTGCAGCCGACGACTTTGAAAAGATCTAGGAAAAAATTTATTAATGAAAGTATGACTATTGAAAAGTGTTAAAAACGTTGTGTAAAAAGGAGAAATTGCTCATGAGCATTTTTTCCTTGTGCCTTTTTTCCAATCTACATATGGGAAATGGTTTTATTTAAAAAAAAAATTGAGCGGTAATTATGTCGGGTTCTTTTTTCCATTATAGACAATTTTTGAAGTAACTGCAGCTAAAAATATCAACCCTTTCCCACCTGCAGTAGCAATGTTTTCATCATTATTTAACAATTAAGCTATCTTTTATGGAGATTTTGTTTTCAAAGTCGTCTGCTGCAGATTTATGTAGAAAACGATCAGCAATTTTTACGGAAACAACTAATCAAATTTTAATTATTGTTTGGGCACTCCAAGAAAATTTTAATTAAAAAAAAATTAAAAAAAACTACTGGGTGGAATTCGATAAATTTACATGAAGCTTCTATACCAAGAGGAGATGTGCATATCCTAAAGGGGTTACAATTGCATGATATTTTACAGAGTTATGGCCCTTTTACTAATTAAGTTATGGTGTAGGTCAAGGTGCTGTTTAGGGGATTTTATGATCTTCAGTGATAGTTCTAGTTTTGCCTAGACGTGTTCAAAGTCGTCTGTGGGAAAGGTTATGCCATGTGTATGAGTTAAGATTGTTAAGTTTGTGTTATTTTGTAGACATAGTGCACAGCCTGGATCACAGTAGCCTGGAGGGTATATCCAAATCTAATCCTGTCACCCTTAAAAATGTTGACACCGACATTTTACAGAAGGAGGAGAGGAGTGAAGTCATGCTGGAAGAGGAGGAGGAGGGGGAGCAGATTCTTATTAGATATCTGATTGTTAAATACACGGATGAAGACATAGATCCAGGTTTGCTATCTTAAATAGTTTAACTTAATTAAGTTAGGTTTCACTTTTGTTATATACACAGATGAGTACAAAGACTCAGGTTTGTTTTCTAAAATAGGTTGACTTGACAAGAGTAGGTGCATCAATGCGCTTAATGACCTAAGTTGTTAATGCGCCATAAAACACTATCAACTCATTCTTTACATCTACATGTAAAATAATTCTTTATGCAGCTTCTGACAAAAAACTAGAAATATAGAACCATAAGTTGTATGCCAAAGGAAAGTTAAACCCCTTCTCACTTGCAGATACATTTTGACAATTTTGCAACAGACAACTTTTGAAAACATTTTGAAAAAAGGAAAATTGCTCATAATGAGCAATTTCTCCCTTTGTCACAATATTTTCTACTTTATTCAATTGCTTTACTTTCATTGATAGAGATTTTTCATATTTTGGCCAAGATATTTTCGAAGTCAAAGTTTGTTGTATGTCAAAAAGGGTTAATGATGATAAACTGGAAAGTCAATAAGACCCAATATTACCGTATGTGGGTCATCTCTGTATTCACTCTTTACTTGCAGAATCTGGTACACTTTTAAGTTTAGCAGTCACAAACACTGATCTGGTGTTGATTGACGAGAATTTCCAATGGCCCTTACCAAGACTGCAGGCACCTTTATCAGACTCTCTGAAAACTAAACAGTTTACTGTGGTAAGGAGAGAGAAAATCAACAATATTGAATCTCTGGTACGTAAATTCCATTGGGAATATTATTTTACATTAGCGATACATGGCTTTGTATTGTACTACGGGGCGTTTTGAAATAATGATATCTCGCGAGACCAAAGGCAGAAAGAGATGTCAATTTTTCCATGCTCTGAGTAGACAAAACGAAGCCAGGTCTCATTACTGCAATATAATTTTCTTTTTATAATATACCTAGTTAAGCTTTTAAGACAGAATAAAGAAAAAATATACAAATTTCTATATTTTCAATAACACAAAAAATTACGCATTAAATCAAATTTATGAATGGCGTGTGAATCATGCCCAACACCGCATTTTGAATGATGTGTAATTATATAAATGGTGTACCATTACCATATTTGGTACCATTTTTGACCTAATCAAATGATTGGGGGGTAAGGCCGTTTTCAACAATTGTTCTGTCACTTCATGGCTCCCAGTTCACCTACCTAGCTTTCTCATGCCAGTACCCAACACAACACATTTTCCAAGCAACTGGCTGCTTTTCCACAAAGAGTGTTAGCTCAGAGGTGTAAAACGAATAAGGCTTGTCACAGTGACTGTTATCAAACGTAGGAAAGAATGTTGGCAGAGCTGGAATTCGAACTCACAACCCCTGGATTGACAGTGCGCCTCTCTACCGACTGAGCTACAGGTGCTCGGCCTAATCAAATAGGGACTTTGTTGTTTATGCGCTTGTCAATCTGCATGTATATGTGCTGGAAAATGTGCAGGTATATAATAAATGTCTGAACATTTTTCCAAACTGAATTTGCTCATCATGAGCAATTTCTTCTTTAGCCACAATGTTTTCAAAATCCGTCTACTTCAGAGGTGTCAGACAGTGTATGTTTGTTGGAGAGGGTTAACCCTCTCCCACATACAACAATTTGCAGCAGACGACTTTCAAAACATCAAGGCAAAAATATGGAAAAACTTCTATAAATGAAAGTTTAACCATTGCATAGAGGTGAAAACATGGTGTCAAAAGGAGAAATTGCTCATTATGAGCAATTTCTCCTTTTGTCACCATGTTTTAAAAAGTCATCTGCGTCAGAGGCATCAGAAAGGGTCTATATGTGGGAAAGGGTTAAAGTCCTCTGCTGTAGATTTATTGTATGGGGGAGAGATAATACTTCTGATTCAACACTTATGCAGGTTAATACAATTTAATCCTTTCCCACATTAAACAAATGTGTAGCGGATGACTTTAACATCATGGCTAAAATGTGAAAAATCTCCATAAATTACAGTTTAATCATCATATTTACTTTTCTTTACGAGCAATGTCTCCTTTTGCTTCAAAGTTTTCAAATGTCTTCTGCTGTAGAGGTGTCAGAAAGCTTCTTAAAGTGAAAAAGGGTTAAACGGTCTACCTGATATGATAGTGAAAGTGATGTCTGCTATTTAAAAATCTGAGGAAAAAGTTAATTAAAAGAATTATTTTGATACAAATGTGATAAAAATGTTTTCACAAATTGTCTGTGACAGAGATATCAAATGGTTTTTTATACCAGAAAAAGAGGTAAAGTATCGCATCAATGTACATTTGAGTGAAATAATAAACCCTTTCCCACCTCCAGACAAATTGTGATGCAATAGCAGTAGACTACTTTTGAAAACGTAGCGGCCAAAGGGGAAATTGCTCATGATGAGCAATTTCCCCTTTGGCCACAATGTTTTCAACTTTATTTAAAAATTAAGCTATCTTTTATGGAGATTTTTCACATTTTTGTCACTAAGTTTTCAAAGTCGTCTGCTGCAGATTTATTGTATGTGGGAAAGGGTTAATATCTTCTCTTCTAGTTATTTGTTGGAAGGAGAACATTGGGATATACTTCATGTAAAGAGACAGCAAAGTCTATGGAGTGCATGTGCAAAAAGGCCTCGGGGTCATCATTAAGTTTTATCAGCAGATTTCAATTTTATTTTCTTCAGATGTTTAACGAGTACAATCCCAAAGAACTGCGGCTAAGCTTTTTTGAAACCTCTGATGTCAATTCCAAGCCTGTCTGGATGATCTCCATGGCAACGACTGGTGGCGTGAAATTGTTTGTGGATGCAATCCGTGATCCGTGGGAGGAGGAATTCGGTGTCTCCCTGGATGTGACGTCCACATCCTTCACCGATGAATCTGCTAGTAGTAAACATTAACCCTTTCCCACAAACAACATATCTGTAGCAGACGAATTTGAAAACATTTGGTTAAAAACATGGAAAATCTCTTTAAATGAAGTTATAAAAACATTATGGCAAAGTGAGAAATTGCTTGTTTTGAGCAATTTCTTTTTTTGTCACAATGTTTTCAAAAGTCGTCTGCTGCAGAGGCATCAGAATGCGTCTACAAGTGGGAAAGGGTTAATTAAGTCTGGAGCTCTAGATCAGAGCACTATTTCGTGTCATGAAAACCTTATTTGACCTTAACCCTTTCCCTCATACGACAATTATGCAGCAGACGACTTTGAACATATTTTGTCAAAAAAATAGAAAATCTCTATAATTGAATGGATAACCTATGACAAAAAGTGGAAAACATTGTGGCAAAAGGAGAAATTGCACGTTTTGTGCAATTTCTTCTTTTGGCACTATGTTTTCAAAAAGCCGTCTGCTGCAGAGGAGTCTGAAAGCATCTATATGAGGGAAAGGGTTAAAATGGGTGGAGGTTTGTGTTCAATGCTTGCCATTATAAACTAGACAGCCAATATGAATGTTATATACTAGACTTAACCCTTTCCTACATGTAAATGCGTCTGCACCAGATGACTCATTTAAACATTGTGACAAAAGAAGAAGTTGTTCATAATGAGCAATTCTCTTCTTTTGCCATCATACCTTCAAATCGAATCAATAGTTATACTTTATATTAATAGAGGTTTTCCGTATTATTACCTTGATTATTTTTAAAGTCATCTGTTGTAGATTTGTTGTTTCTTGGAAGGTGTTAATTCTCTGTAATTGATTTAATGATTACCAAAGATATTATGTCTTTTAATACATAAATTATGTTACCATTGTATGGAAATTTTTGGTGTTCATCAGAGTAAATGCTGGAATATACCCCAATCCCAAACATATGGTTTGGTGTAGAAGCATTTGGTGATTATTGTTTCCACTATTAGCTTGTCTGTTTTCCAAAGAAAAAAAGTTGGGGTATTGTGATACCCTTGGCGTTGTCTGCATCATCACAAAACCTTAACTTTAACTCGTACCTTAAAAACACATCTTCCTAGGAACAATTTGCATGTCTATACCAAGCCACATAACTCTGGCTTTAATAATTAGTCAGTAATGCCCAATTTTTCAATAAACAGACAAGCGTTTGCATTCGCTTGCGGTGCGCTGGTTTTTCTTTTTATGACAGCTCTGGTTTAATATCTTACTAAAAAAGATCCATGTGACAAGAAAAATGAGCTTATAAATGTGGATTTGAAATCAATTTTGGGTCTTAACCATTTCCCATCTGCATACACGTTTTGACGAATTTACAGACTTTTAACAACATTGTGGCAATGTTTTCAACTCTTTTCAGTAATAACCCTCATTTACAGAGTTAAGATGTTTTTAGAATTTTGAGTATATCCTCATTTTGCTTTGCATCGTCTGTATCACGGAATTGTAAAGTGAATAAACTCATTATGTTATGGTAAAGCTTCTGATGTCTAGAAGTATAGGTTTTACTGAATTCATCATATAATTATATGAGTTGCATTATATGACTTATTTATTACTGGTGTCTTTTTAGCACTCTTCCGCATAAAGGAAATATGTAGCAGACGACTAAATGAACATCTTAGCAAAATATGAACAATCTCCATTAATGACAGTTTAATTATTAAATAGAGTTGAAAATATTGTGGCAAAAGGAGAAATTTTTCATGATGAGCAATTTCTCCTTTTTGCTACGATGTTTTCAGAAGTCTTCGGCTGCAGAGGCGTAAGAAATCATCTGTATTTGGGAAAGGGTTAGCACTCAGAGACTGTGCCCCAGAAGAGATTATATTGTCACCCTGTTGATGGCGGCGTCAGCAAAATATTTAGTTTTTAGCTCAACTATTCGGAGAATATGAGAGCTATTCAAATCACCCAGGTTAAGGTTTTGCATGCAAGTACATATATTACACCATATCTGGGTTACTACATGATGCATTGCATTGAAACTTTCTATAACTCTTTCCAACCATCACACCTATGTAAACAATCAAGTTATATAACTATCCTGCATATAATGCAAATAATGGCCCTTTCTTTACTTTGACATTCTGGTTAAAGTTTTGCGTGCAAATACATTTCTACTTGATCCATTCCATTGAAACTTTATACAACCCTTCCAAACCATCACACCTATGTAAATAATCAAGTAAGATAACTTTATCCTGCATATTATGCAAATTATGGCCCTTTTTTTAACATAGAAATTATGGTCATAAGTTTTCGTGGAACTACATTAAGAGTCCATATCTCAGTAACTACTTGAAGCAGCAAATTAAAACTTTATACAGCCATTTCCGACTTTCACACATATGTTAATAATCAAGTTAGATAACGCGTGCAACTACATTAGAGTCCATATCTCAGTAACTAATAAGCTGTGGAATAGTCGAGCATGCTGTCTTATGGCAGCTCTTGTTGGTTTACAACACAAGCCCCCTTCCAGAGAGATATTCTGTCTTGTGTCCACACATTATTCATCATCCGGTGTCCGTGGGTTGTCCACAATTTCTTTTAAACCCTATCTCCGACGAAACCACAGGTGATGAAGAACTTTGGCTGCTGCTGCATCAGGAAGATCGCAACATGAAGTTAAAACTCTTATAGTCCAAAAGAAATTAAAAATTATTTGGCAGAAATGTTCATTTCGGGACCTTTTACGAAGACTTTTCAAATTATTTAGATGAAGACATGGTTACTAGAGGGTGGGGCTCGTTTTCTTTATATGTATAGAATAAGAAATTAAAAGTTACTAAAATTATAATAATTTAAGTGAGCGATATAGACCATTATTGTCCACTTATCATTTGTGTATTGATTGTCTTAGTGAATCTTTGAGATCACTTACTCATCAACCTTCCCTCTGTCTGTGTGTCTGCATGTCTGTATGTAGACACGTTTTGACTTAAATCGTTTTATGAAGTGATCATTGGATGTTGACAGTTCTTGATAATACCTTTTATACTTGATATAGTTAACTATTTCTGTTGAGAGCTGGGTGTCGTTGAAAAGGGGTCTTAGTTCAACAAACAAAACTGTGTTGATGCAGATAAGCTACTGTGTGTTGAAAAAACCATCTGACAGCTGCTTTTTTTACAGGACCGCCACTAGTGGTAGAGCGTCCGCCTCCGGTGCGGGGGGTCGCTGGTTCCACCCCCGACTGGGTCATACCGAACTTAAAAAATGATAGTAATGGCTGCCCTCCTTGGCGCTCAGAGTTGTGGGGTTATCATTACAACTGACTGGCTGGTGTCGGGATAAATGTACCAGTAGTACTGGTAACATACCAAGGAAACGCCTTGATATAACTTAATTTTATTTTAAGCTTGTAAAACACGACCCAATCAATCAATTTGTTTTTTACTGTCGCTATAATCTGCTGTATAAAGTAGTGTCAGCCTTTCAACAGTGTACTCTCTTACACGGTCCGAGGACTGGTTCAATACTGTGTGTATGTCATTAATTCTATCCCTGGTGTCAAAAGACATATTCGTGCAGCGGATTAAAAACTGTTATTGAGAGAGGAGAAATTCTCTCATGACAAAGTTCATCTTTCCTTTAACCCTTTCCCTCATATAGACGCTTTCTGACGCCTCTACAGCAGACAGCTTTTTGAAAACCAGGGACGTAGATAAGAGGGATAGGTAACTAAATTATATACTAAAATATCACCCGTGCCGACATTTGTAGCAAGTAAAACTCAAAAACTATTCAAGATATGAAAATAAAAAAAATAAAAATTCTGGAAGTTTAAACATTCTTCTATTGCAGAAGATAAAAATATTTTAATATATTACAGGTTTTGATAATTAGTTATCCGTATGAAAAATGTCAGTCTATTAATTTTTGGAAAAATCTTATCTATGTTCCTGTGAAAACATAGTGACAAAAGAAGAAATTGCACAAAACGTGCAATTTCTCCTTTTGCCACAATGTTTTCCACTTTTAGTCATAGGTTATCCATTTAATTATAGAGATTTTCCATTTTTTTACAAAATACGTTCAAAGTCGTCTGCTGCAGAATTGTTGTATGAGGGAAAGGGTTAAGATAGCACTGTCAATGTCGAGTCATACCCATTGTTTTTCTGTGTCATTTAATGTAAATGATACATCAAATGTTTGTTAGTTGAGTTTAAATAACGTAATAATTGTTAAAATACTCTTAATTTATTTTTCTATTAAAATAAATAGTTTTCTTATTGCTGTTTGTATTTATACATCATCACAACAGTGAAACAATTGGAGTGCGGACCGATTCGTTTGCCGTAACGGCCGTTTTGAGTTTGCCATGGTATTCCTTTGTATGCGTTTCAAACTTCGTCCTGCGCAATACCGGCATCACGGTTCGGGTAGTATCCTAATTCCCTACCCCATTTGATGCTTTCACAACTTTCTCCACAATATTGTTAACTCTATTAAATAATAATACTTTTATTGATAGAGATTTTCCATATTTTTGCCAATTGTAACATTTGCATACTTGACGTACAAGATAAAGAGTTAAACTTTCTAGCAACATCAGGATTATTGATAGGTTGCCTAAAGAATAAGCATATAGTGGCAACAATTATTTACGCGACTCGGTCTTCTTTGAGGTCAGTCGGGACGAATTAGCATGTATCTGTCTTTATAAAGGTCTGTGAATGTTACATATGCAACGTGCTTATTGAAATTGTTGCGAGAAATCATCCACAAGATGGCAAAACAAATCGATCAAAATTACGAAAAGCGTTTACTATCGGATTCTTTTTTCAGTGCCCTGGACACTTAGTCCGTCGTCTGTGCTTTCACATTTATAGCTCGACTTTTCGAAGAAAAGTTCGAAGAAAAGGCTAGCTATACTACTCGCCTCGGCGTTGGTGTCACACCTTGGTTAAGGTTTTTGTACCAATTCACTCTTCTGTCAAAACCATTACAGATATTGCTTTGAAACTTGCAACACTGATTCACTATCATTACCTCCATCAACAGACAAGAGTACATAAGTCTATCATGGTTTTTGTAAGAATTATTGCCCTTTTTTTACTTAGAAATTTGGTTAAGTTTTTTGTACCATTTTTTTTTAATTTTCAAAACCATTACAGGTATCGCTTCGAAGCTTACAACACTTATTCACCATCATTACCTCCATTAACAGTTTATAGCTTAAACACTTAGTCTTACACTATCTTTTTACCATCATTCCCTCCACCAACAGCCATGAGTGCATAATTTAGTGAAGTTTTTTGTTAGATTTATGGCCATTTAGTGATTTTTAAAGTACTTTGCTTATAAAAAATATAATAAAGTAATTGGTTATGTTTTCTGTACCACCCAAAAAAGTTTTGTTTTATTGGCAAGCACGAAAAAGTCGAGCACGCTGTCCTCTGACAGCTCTTGTTAAACAACTTATTGTAGTCCTAGAGCTATAAGTAGATGCTCTTTCAATGATATCTTCTCTGAAACCACTGACCTATTTAAAAAGTGTATTCACACAAATATTCCAGTGCCCCACTACCAAAACTGTTTAATTTGCATCGCTCGCTGTACAAGGTGGCCACTAAATATAAAAACATATTTAAATGATATTTCCTACTAAAGCACTTTCTCAATTTCAAAATCTTCCTTTCGTGGCCCTTCATCAAAATTGTAGTTATAGTTAGTTTTTCTGAAAATGTTCATTTTGTCTAAAACAGTTTGAAATGACACCAAACGTTATATATAACGTTAAATTCGATGTGTGCAGTACGTCCATTCAAACCAGGGAGAGATAAGCATCTACCAGTGTTCATATTATTTATGTTCAACGAGGAACCAACCAGTTTACTACTTTATCTATTACCATTGTTCAAACGTCTCTGCTCTGCTGAACAAGATAGGTGCTAGAGCTAACAATAGAAAACTTCAAACAACATTAGTTCATAGCTTCTCAATAAATCACCCGTGAGCTATACAGTACCAACATGATTATCTTGGAACATACACGTACGTATTGCACAATAAGATGAATAACAATTAACATGGTCCTCTCAGAACATAGCAGTAATTATTGCACAATTATATGAATAATGATAAAACAATTACATCATTCAAAACGCAATGAAATTTAACGGCCGTACGCACTCAAGCAACATAGGAGTGCCATTAACGTTTGCGATGTTTACATAATAAATTTAACGGCTGTACGCACTCGAGCAACATAGAAGTGCCATTAATGTTTGCGACGTTTACATAATAAAATTAACGGCCGTACGCACTCAAGCAACATAAAAGTGCCATTAATGTTTGCGATGTTTACATAATAAATTTAACGGCTGTACGCACTCGAGCAACATAGAAGTGCCATTAACGTTTGCGACGTTTACATAATAAATTTGACATTACGAACAAAGTGAACAGTAACGTCAATCAAGTTGAGCGCGTCAGGCGAAATGGGATATCATGACATATCGAGGGCTTGGCGTGAAAACGGTTGTAACTAAAAACCTATTTTGAAAACCCTGGTTTAGGGGCAATTTCGACCCCTTTTTAAACAACGCAAATTTAGGTGCCATTGCTCAGAACGAGCTATGGCACCTAAATTTCCATTGTTTACCAAGAAAAATGTTTTAACGCTAATAAAGACTTTATGGCGATGTGATTAACCTTGGTAACAAAATACCAATTTTAGTTACAACCGTTTCACGTCAAGCCCTCGATATGTGAACTGTTACGGCTGTGATGAATCTGTATATCCGCACACTCTCACAAGTTTGTTTTCTTTACCGTCCGTCTACATACGAAAAGGGTCATACCAAATACTGTAAACATGGTAGTAATGGCTTCCATCCTTGGCGCTCAGGGTTGTGAGAATAGCATTACGGCTGACTGGCTGGTGTCAGGAGAAATGGACCAGTAGTACTGGTAACGTACCCAGGAAACGCCGTGATATTAATGAAAAATTGTTGAAAGCGGTGTTAATTATTTGAAAAAATCTATCATCATGTAAAATAGTCCTTGATGTTATACAAATGTGAGCCGTTCCACGAGAAAAACCAACATTATGGACTCTGCGTAATGTTTCGACCCAGATCAGCCTGGCTAATCCGGGCCGACACATTCCGTCTCAGTTGGATAGAGACATTGAATAATAATTCCTGAAACAGAAAATCCACAGGAGGTGAAAACTGTCTGCCCGGATTAGCTTGCGCGGCATGCTAAGGCTGTTCCGGGTCGATACTTTACGCAGAGTCCAGTATGTTGGTTTTCTCGTGGGACGGCTCATATGTAAGTAAAAACCTTGTAGTACTGTTAGGAAGACTGGTGCAGTGGTAGATCGTCGGCCTCTCATAACTAAATCCGTGGTTCTAATCCCGTGATTGGCGGATTATAATATATACCTTTGGAATTTGCTATGCAAACGGTGCGAGTACTGGTTACGGTCTCGTAGAAGAAGACACGACCGTGATTAACCCTTTCCCTCATATAGACGCTTTCTGACGCCTCTGCAGCAGAGGGCTTTTTGAAAACATAGTGACAAAAGTAGAAATTGCTCAAAACGAGCAATTTCTCCTTTTGCCACAATGTTTTCCACTTTTAGTCATAGGTTATCCATTCAATTACAGATATTTTCCATTTTTTGACAAAATATGTTCAAAGTCGTCTGCTTGTTTCGCAATCAATTTGAAATACATTAGTTGAACTAAACTAGTAGTGCGCGCATGCACCATTAAGGGATATTGTAATCGAGACACCGCAAGACCCCTTCTCGCTTGGCGTTGCTCATTTACATCATTCTATCATTTATATCATACAGTAAACAACAAGTATTAGGACGCCCCTTTGAAGCTGTCAACACCATTAAAACATTCTGTTGACGGCTTTCTAACTCGAAATAAACAAAGGTCAAGGGAAAGACAATTAATTGTACTGCTTGTTTTAAACCCTACTTCAATTAACCGACTTACTGTATTCTGATTAAAACATCCTCCGCTAAAGCAGAGAACCGAGGTTCGATCCAAAGGTTGGGTCCTACCAAGCCGCCTCGATGGTGTTGTGGTAGAGTTTCCGCCTCGGGTGCGAGGGGTCGCGGGCTTGGCAGGGTCATACCAACTACTTTAAAACTGGTAAAAATGGCTGCCCTCCTTGGAGCTCAGGGTTGTGGGGTAAGCATTACGACTGAATGGCTGGTGTCAGGATAAATGGACCAGTAGTACTGGTAACTTACACAGGAAGCGCCGTGATATAACTGGAAAATTGTTGAAAGCGGCCTAAAGCACCAACAAACTCAATCAAAATACCAAACAGTTTAAAAGTGTTTCACTCCGAGGCGATCTTGCTTACAATGATGGATAGCGTTAACCCTTTCAGCGCCACAGGCAATAGTGAGGTTTTTTGCAAAACAATGCTGATTTCAGGTGAGTCAGCTCGTAACGTGCTGTCTCACCTGAAATCAGCATTGTTTGCCTTTTAGTTACCTAAATAGTCCAAAACTTTTATAAATTGAGAAATGGACACTCCCGATTTTGAACATGGAAGATTCTACTTTAAACAATTCGGCGCTGAACGAGTTAATACAGATGACAGCTGACAGATAAAAACTTAGCTGGTATTAATTTAGAGGAAGCTTCGTGATATCTCTGAAATTCTTTTTGTTTTGTATTAATGTCGTAAAATATACACCATTTAAACAAACACGCAGTTACACACCAGCGCCTGTTTGAAATGAACCTTCCTTCTGACGCAGGCTAATCCGGGCCGATACCTTCCGTCACAGGGGGAATGAGGTATAGAGTAATGATTCCTGAAACAGAAAATTCACAGGAGGCCAAAAAGTGTATGTCCGGGTTAGCCTGCGCGGCATGCTTAGGCTGACCCGGGTCGATTCTTTACGCAGAGTCAACCCCTAATGGTTTGCTCGTGGAACGGCTCGTATTTATATTTGTTCACGACAGTAACGTAGCTCAAAGGCGAATATCTGACAGAAGGACCTTCAACCATGTATTGGATATTATTTGTGTTTCTGGTTGGTTATGCATATGGTAATATTTTTTCTTAAACTAGACTTTATTACATTCAATGATTTTCAACAATGTATCGGGTTTCGAATTTGATTAACTCTTTCAGCGCCAAAGGCAATATTGAGCTTTTTGCAAACAATACAAATTCAGGTGAGTCAGCTCGTAACGAGCTGTCTCACCTGAAATCTGCATTGTTTGGCTATGAGTTATAACAATATTCCAAAAATCCTAAAACATGAAAATAGAATCGTCCGAGTTTGAACATGGAAGAGTCTACTTTAAACAATTCGGCGCTGAAAGGGTTAATGACGTCTCGCAATACTTGAGTATTTCCACAAATAAATATAGTATACTTAACCCTTTCCCTCATACGGCAATTCTGCAGCAGACGACTTTAAACGTATTTTGCCAAAAAAAAAATCTCCATAATTGAATGGATAACCTATGACAAAAAGTGGAAAACATGTGGCAAAAGGAGAAATTGCAAGTTTTGTGCAATTTCTTCTTTTGTCACTATGTTTTCAAAAAGCCGTCTGCTACAGAGGCGTCAGAAAGCGTCTATATGAGGGAAAGGGTTAATTAAACAAGAACTATAACACAAACTATCCACGTTTAAAACTAAACTTAATTAGAGCCACTGAAGATTTCGAGAATCTTCTGACATTTGTGGGGGTATTTGAATTAAAAAAAAGAATGGTTACAGCAGGGTTTAATAATCGTTGGTTAATTGATTAATCCTTTTCCACATACAACAAATCTACAGTAGACTACTTTCAAAGCGTCTTGGCAAAAATATGGACAACCTCTATAAATGAAAGAGTACTTATTGAAAATACATTTAAACACCGTGTCAAAAGGATGAGCAATTTCTCCTTTTGCCACATTTCTTTCAAAAGTCGTCAGCGGCAGATGCGTCAAAAGACCTCTGCAGGATTAACATACTCAGGTTGCAGAGGAAGAGCGTTCTTATGCACCTGTCACAAATACGCTTAGTTTGGTTTTGCCTCATCTTCGCAAGCCAAGGGTAATTTGTCCATTACATTATCATAATTACTTATGCGATTGCTAGTGTACGAAGATGATTTTTGCCTGGACTCAGTCGTGTCGTCTAAACCCTTTCCCTCATATAGACGCTTTCTGACGCCTCTGCAGCAGACGGCTATTTGAAAACATAGTGACAAAAGAAGAAATTGCACACAATGTTTTCCACTTTTAGTCATAGGTTATCCATTCAATTATAGAGATTTTCCATCATTTGACAAAACATGTTCAAAGTCGTCTGCTGCAGAATTGTCGTATGAGGGAAAGGGTTAACAATCCATTCAGGCCAATAGTTGTGTAGGGGACATCATATGCCTCAAAACATTCGGAATCCGCCGTGGCCGAATGGTAAACGTCGGGTTTCAGGGCTTCCCGGGTTCGATCCCCATTCACGGCGGTCATGGTGGTGTGCCCTTGGACAAAGCACATTTCCAATCCGTCTAGTACTGGTTTGTTCACGCAGGGATCATGAATAAGTGAACTGTCGCCGTCATATAACTGAAGTAATATTGAAAACAGCAAAAACTCCCAATAATAAGGTAAAAACAACAACATTCACACAGCGTGAGAAACCACGGTAAACCATGGTAAACAGCTAAATACCATCCACTAACTATTGTTACTAACACTGACCAATGGCGATCATGCAATATGCATGTCGTGTATGAGCGGGGTAGCCTATGTGTTTGCCGTAGTATAAGAGGGTGTGACTTCTTCTTAATCAGGGTTATATGCAGGGCTCACTTTGGAGCTTCATCACATAGACTTATCAGGCGCTGGTATGATATAACAGAGTGATTGGCAGTAGATATAAAATATCCGTTTCAACTCAACTCGTCTTTATTAGCAATCGGCATAGAAACATGCATTTTGGCCATTTTCAAACAACTTTAAATGAAATATACAACATGTATGATGTCTTTATGCTGTCAAAAACAGGTGACTCACGCTGTTTGTCGAAATCGGGCACCTGCCAAGAAGATAACCTTCCCTGTGCCGGAGTGTATCAGAGTGGATTGTGTTCTGGGCATGCGTCAAGAAGATGCTGCTTACCGTCAGGTAAAATACCACTTATTTTTCTTAAATCAAACTTCATTCAAAATCGGGTAATATCAAAAGTCACAAAATTTAAGAAACATTCGCAATTCTCGTGTGTATGTAAATAGAATGCTTTAACAAATTAAGATGTAAGTTTGTGTCACACGTCATTTGCTTATATTTAGACAAGTAGAGTCTGCGATATATTCGAAGAGCTAAAACTGTCTTTGTTTTCTGTGCAGTTCAATCAAAATCTGAACACATCATTAACAAGTATTGAGTACTACTTTCACGCGTATGAAATTCATGGACTTTTACATAAGACGAACGGCTTCAGAATTGCAGCTACTAAATTTGTTTGTTCCAAACAAATAAAAACGAAAACCGAAGAAGAGTAACGACTGCAAGAATTGTATAGCTGTGCAGTATGATCTGAATCGATATTTAAACTGACCCACGAAGCCCGGATACATAGCTCTAGATAATAAGAGTATTTCACCATCAAACCCTATGTTACACGTACTCAAAAGAGTCAGTACCCACAACATTGGGATTAGTTTAGTCATAAGAGAGATATTGTTGGGCAAAGACCAGTTAAAAGTCTCCTCCTTCTTTAGTCCTCGGTCAAATGTATTTTTAATTGTTAAGTTCCTACAAATGGTATAAGCTATATTAACTGTTTTACCTGTTGAGTTCCTGCAAAGGTATCAGCTATATTAACTGTCTTCCTGTTGAGTTCCTGCAAATGGTATCAGCTATATTAACTGTTTTACCTGTTGAGTTCCAACAAAGGTATCAGCTATATTAACTGTTTTCCTGTTGAGTTCCTCCAAATGGTATCAGCTATATTAACTGTTTTCCTGTTGAGTTCCCGCAAATTGTATAAGCTATATTAACTGTTTTCCTGTTGAGTTCCTCCAAATGGTATCAGCTATATTTACTATTTTCCCGTTGAGATCCTGCAAATGGTATAAGCTATATTAACTGTTTTCCTGTTAAGTTCAAATGGTATCAGCTATATTAACTGTTTTCCCGTTGAGTTCCTGCAAATGGTGTCAGCTATATTTACTGTTTTCCCGTTGAGTTCCTGCAAATGGTATCAGCTATATTAACTGTTTTCCTGTTGAGTTCCTGCAAATGGTATCAGCTATATTAACTGTTTACCCGTTGAGTTCCTGCAAATGGTATCAGCTGTATTAACTGTTTTCCTGCTGAGTACCTGCAAATGGTATCAGCTATATTTACTGTTTTCCTGTTTGAGTTCCTGCAAATGGTATTAGCTATACAAACTGTTTCCCTGTTGAGTTCCTGCAAATGGTATCATCTATATTAACTGTTTTTCTGTTGAGTTCCCGCAAATGGTATAAAGTATATGAACTGTTTTCCTGTTGAGTTCCTGCAAATGGTATCAGCTATATTTACTATTTTCCCGTTGAGTTCCTGCAAATGGTATTAGCTATACAAACTGTTTCCCTGTTGAGTTCCTGCAAATAGAATCTATATTAACTGTTTTTCTGTTGAGTTCCCGCAAATTGTATAAAGTATATTAACTGTTTTCCTGTTGAGTTCCTGCAAATGGTATCAGCTATATTTACTATTTTCCCGTTGAGTTCCTGCAAATGGTATAAGCTATATTAACTATTATCCTGTTGAGTTCCTGCAAATGGTATAAGCTATATTAACTGTTTTCCCGTTAAGTTTCTGCAAATGGTATCAGCTGTATTAACTGTTTTCCTGTTTAGGTCCTACAAATGGTATCAGCTATATTAACTGTTTTCCTGTTGAGTTCCTGCAAAGGTATCAGCTATATTAACTGTTTTCCTGTTGAGTTACTGCAAATTGTATCAGCTATATTAACTGTTTTCCTGTTGAGTTCCTGCAAATGGTATCAGCTTTATTAACTGTTTTTCCCGTTGAGTTCCTGCAAATGGTATCAGCTATATTAACTGTTTTTCTGTTGAGTTCCTGCAAATGGTATCAGCTATATTAACTGTTTTCCTGTTGAGTTCCCGCAAATTGTGTAAGCTATATTAACTGTTTAACCCGTTGAGTTCCTTCAAATGTTATCAGCTTTATTTACTGTTTTCCCGTTGAGTTCCCGCAAATGGTATCAGCTATATTTACTGTTTTCCCGTTGAGTTCCCGTAAATGGTATCAGCTATATTAACTGTTTACAATTTTAGGACATTTAGGGACTATTCTTTAGTTATAATTGATAATTGATTTTATTTAGTAAACAATATAGTCCGAAATTAGATTGCACCAATGTGCAGTCTGATATTGGTATTTACTGATATCTTAACAGGAGGATCATGTTCAAGCGTCAACATTATCTCACGCAGCAAGTGGGGGGCTAAAACCCCAACATCATCCACCAAAATTCGTACACCCGTCAGTAAATTCTTCATCCACCATACGGCGGGAAAGTCTTGTAATAGTATCACGACATGCTCCCCAATTCTACGGAGTATACAAAAATACCATATGGGCAAAGGTAAGTAATCTTCAATTTGAGTTACATCAGAAGAAAATCGACGGTCAGATATCATTAAATATCTTGTAAAAGAACGGACGAAGGCTGGTCTTTCAACTGGTCGGTTTCCGTGTGACTTTGTGCAAACTTTGTTGTATGATCAACTGATTCATGCTCATTACATTTGACTGACTACAATCGTCTTCCAAACCGAATTGCTGTGTTAAAGGTTGTTAAGAAAGGAAGATATAGCTTTAGCAAGATACGATCATATTGCACCTTCTGTTTTAACAATATTTCAGTTATATCACGGCGACAATTCACTTATTCGTGTTCCCTGGGTAAACAAACCAGTACTAGGCTAGAAAAAAATATGCCTTGTCCAAGGGCACTCCACCATGACCGTAATGCTGCGACTGAGGATCAAACCCGGGATGCCCGGTTTCATATCACCGACGCTAACCACTCAACCAGGGCGGATTCCTTGAAATGAAAAACACAAAAGACATTTTTATTTTTAATTCAATGTCAAAATATTAAAGTATGTATCAACCCCACACAAAGTGAAACATGCGTCTCTCTAGATATACCCCCCAATAAAAGACCACATGTCTTAACCCTTTCCCTCATACGGCAATTCTGCAGCAGACGACTTTGAACGTATTTTGTCAAAACATAGAAAATCTCCATAATTGAATGGATAACCTATGACTAAAAGTGGAAAACATTGTGGCAAAAGGAGAAATTGCACGTTTTGTGCAATTTCTTCTTTTGTCACTATGTTTTCAAAAAGCCGTCTGCTGCAGAGGCGTCCGAATGCGTTTATATGAGGGAAAGGGTTAAGAGACGATTAAACGACTTTTCAAAGATCGTCTGCTTTACAATCATCAGACGAACAATTTCAACAATCTAGAAAACTGAAAGATTTATATTGATACAGAGTTGATAATATTGAAATAAAATATTATCAATTCACCTTTTATTGCATTTTTTTTTCAAAAGTCGTCTGCAAAACAATGCGTCAAATGTCATCAGTATGAATTAATGGGTTAATCATAGCCCTTGGACGGTTTCTTATAACAAGGCTCGACTGTATTGTCTAACCGCCGGATATTCTAGGGATGTTTTAGATTGGAGAGACGTTTGTTACAGTGTACATGTATTTATTGTCGACGGATGTTCTAGGTTGGAGTGACATTGGTTACAGTTTCCTTGTGGGCGAAGACGGTAACGTGTATGAGGGTCGGGGTTGGACCAACGTTGGGGCCCACACAAAGGGTCACAACAGTGCGTCCTTCGCTGCCTCCTTTATGGGTAATTACATGAAACATACACCAGGAGCAAAAGCTTTGAAAGGTAAGAACTGCTCGGACGGGCCGCCGTCAGTAAGCTACGGTTGCCGTTTACATTTTTGCCGTTGGTTTAAATTCGAATAATCAATATCAATTAACTGTTAACATTGTGTGACAGTATCAAGAGGGCATAATTAAATAATTAATTATTTAAGACACTTGAAAACATTGTGGCAAAAAGAGAAATTGATCATCATGAGCAATTTTTGCGTTTGCCACAGTGGTTTCAAAAGTTGTCTGCAGAAAATGAACACAACAATATGAAAAAGAAAGATCGAATACTGATCGTTTAAACGAAATACTTATTCGACACTTTTATTTAGTATGCAAATAAGACGTTTAGAGACGAAATTATCATATTCTAGACCTAAACGGAAATAATGTACCGACTATCACGGTCCTTGTCCAGAAACAGTGTGATCGATAGATTGGTTGATTGATTGATTGATTGATTGATTGACTGATTGATTGATTGGTTAGGCTGTCACCCATTTTCAACAATGTTTCAGTCGTATCACGGCTACCAGTTCACCTATCCACGTGTTCCATGCTAACATCACAGCGACCAGTTCACCTATCCACGTGTTCCATGCTAACATCACAGCGACCAGTTCACCTATCCACGTGTTCCATGCTTACATCACAGCGACCAGTTCACCTAGCCACGTGTTCCATGCTTACATCACAGCGACCAGTTCACCTAGCCACGTGTTCCATGCTTACATCACAGCGACCAGTTCACCTAGCCACGTGTTCCATGCTTACATCACAGCGACCAGTTCACCTAGCCACGTGTTCCATGCTTACATCACAGCGACCAGTTCACCTAGCCACGTGTTCCATGCTTACATCACAGCGACCAGTTCACCTATCCACGTGTTCCATGCTTACATCACAGCGACCAGTTCACCTATCCACGTGTTCCATGCTTACATCACAGCGACCAGTTCACCTATCCACGTGTTCCATGCTTACATCACAGCGACCAGTTCACCTATCCACGTGTTCCATGCTTACATCACAGCGACCAGTTCACCTATCCACGTGTTCCATGCTTACATCACAGCGACCAGTTCACCTATCCACGTGTTCCATGCTTACATCACAGCGACCAGTTCACCTATCCACGTGTTCCATGCTTACATCACAGCGACCAGTTCACCTATCCACGTGTTCCATGCTTACATCACAGCGACCAGTTCACCTAGCCACGTGTTCCATGCTTACATCACAGCGACCAGTTCACCTATCCACGTGTTCCATGCTTACATCACAGCGACCAGTTCACCTATCCACGTGTTCCATGCTTACATCACAGCGACCAGTTCACCTATCCACGTGTTCCATGCTTACATCACAGCGACCAGTTCACCTATCCACGTGTTCCATGCTTACATCACAGCGACCAGTTCACCTATCCACGTGTTCCATGCTTACATCACAGCGACCAGTTCACCTATCCACGTGTTCCATGCTTACATCACAGCGACCAGTTCACCTATCCACGTGTTCCATGCTTACATCACAGCGACCAGTTCACCTATCCACGTGTTCCATGCTTACATCACAGCGACCAGTTCACCTATCCACGTGTTCCATGCTTACATCACAGCGACCAGTTCACCTATCCACGTGTTCCATGCTTACATCACAGCGACCAGTTCACCTATCCACGTGTTCCATGCTTACATCACAGCGACCAGTTCACCTATCCACGTGTTCCATGCTTACATCACAGCGACCAGTTCACCTATCCACGTGTTCCATGCTTACATCACAGCGACCAGTTCACCTATCCACGTGTTCCATGCTTACATCACAGCGACCAGTTCACCTATCCACGTGTTCCATGCTTACATCACGGCAGTACTCCACAGTCGTTCCAACCAATTGACTGCTTTTCCACATTCACTTATCGCAATGACTTTTGTCAAACGTCGGAAAGAATATTGGTCGGGCTGGGATCGAAGTCACAGCCTGTGAACTCCGGTAGCTCAGTCGGTAGCGATTCGGGCTGTCAATCCGGGGGTTGAGAGTTCGAACCCCAGCTCAGCCAACATTCTTTCCGACGTTTGACAAAAGTCACTGTGACCAGCGTCATTCGTCTTCCACCAATGGGCTAACAGTCTATGTGGAAATGCAGCCAGTTGCTTGGAAAGTATGGTGTGTGGATTACTGGTATGAGAAAGCCTGGAAACACATGAGTACATGTAGGTGAACAGGTCGCCGTGATATAACAGAAACATTGTTGAAAACGGCAATAAATCAATAAATCAATTACAGCCCATGTTGCTACCGACTGACTCCAGTAACGGAGGGTAAACAGTTTTTGTCCTACAATGGTCAGAATTTAAATCAGTTTCGAATGAGGCGATACACTACTGGTTTTTCGTAAATCTTAAAAAAGAGTATTGAACTATGATTTCGTATATACGAAATAAACGGCTAATTTGCATATTAAAACAAAGTGTCGATTACTCATCTCGTTTTGACGAAATAAAACGGCGTGTTTGCATACCAAAATGTATGTTGAATGTCACTGTAGGTGCTCCCTATCCATAACTCGTTTGTAGTTTTTTTGTATTCACTTGTCTATGAGGCGCCGTTTTACTATTTATTCCTTATTTTTTGATATCAGGAATTCGATTTTTTGATATCAGAAAATGGATTTCTTGATATCAAGAAATAAAGAGTATTTTCTGATATCAAAAATTCATTGTTTGATATCAGAAAATCTATTTTTTGATATCAGGAATTCGAATTTTTGATATCAGAAAATATTCATTATTTTCTGATATCAAGAAATTGATTTCCTGATATCAACAAATGATTTTCTGATATAAAAAAAATCGAATTCCTGATATCAAAAAATATCAAGAAATATGCTTTATTTTTCCTTATCAGATGATTTTTTTTCTGATATCAAGAATTCGAATTCCTGATATCAGAAAATGAATATTTGATATCAGAAAATGTATTTCTTGATATCAGAAAATCGTCAGTATTTTTTGATATCAGAAAATAGATTATTTGATATCAGAAAATGGATTCTTGACATCAAAAAATGATCTTCTGATATCAATAAATGGAATTTCTGATATCAAAAAATAAGGAATAAATAGTAAAACGGCGCCTCATACTTGTCCGTCTTTGCCATATTTCACTTGTAAATGGCTTTAGGCAATGTTTTTACCGAAGCTTATAAAATACGTATCTATTATCTTTCTATTTCAGCTGCGAAGGACCTGATAGCATGTGGTATACACCTTGGCAAGATACGATCTAGTTACAAGTTGTATGGTCATCGTGACGCCGGTAGCACGAGTTGCCCAGGCGATTCGTTGTATGCCGAGATTAAAACATGGCCGAACTACAGCACCACTCCTCCCTGATGTAGTTTACAATAATGAACATCGTTGACTTTTTCTAGGAGATGATAATGATGATGGTGTCCTTTTGTAGACTCTTTGTATCTTCAGATTTGATAACACACTTTTTTCGTTTGAAATACTAGTAATTGAAAGTTCAAATCTAATAAAATTGCTCTACGAAAACCAACCTGTTGAGATTTGTTAATACAAACCGTTATACTATTTATTCGTTAAAGAGACACAAGGCTTACTAAGAGAGTTATCTCAATAACTTTGAGAGATATCTTTATCACTTAGACAGATATCTTTAGTAAGAGATTTTTATAACTTAATGGGATATCACTCGCACTTTGAGAGATATTGTTATCACTAAGTGATGTATCTCTTTAACTGTGTGAGGATTTTTATAACTTACGGGGATATCACTCGCACTATGAGAGATATTGTTATCACTAAGTGATGTATCTCTTTAACTGTGTGAGGATTTTTATAACTTACGGGGATATCACTCGCACTATGAGAGATATTGTTATCACTAAGTGATGTATCTCTTTAACTGTGTGAGGATTGTTATAACTTACGGGGATATCACTCGCACTATGAGAGATATTATAATCACTTAGTGATGTATCTCTTTAACTGTGTGAGGATTTTTATAACTTACGGGGATATCACTCGCACTATGAGAGATATTGTTATCACTAAGTGATGTATCTCTTTAACTGTGTGAGGATTGTTATAACTTACGGGGATATCACTCGCACTATGGGAGATATTATAATCACTTAGTGATGTATCTCTTTAACTGTGTGAGGATTTTTATAACTTACGGGGATATCACTCGCACTATGAGAGATATTGTTATCACTTAGTGAGGTATATCTAAAACTGTGTGAGGATTGTTATAACTTAAGAGTTATCACTCTAACGTTGAGACATAACTTCATAAATCACAGAAAGATATCTCTAACTTAGAGATATCTTATTTTGAAATCATCCTTAAGCATGGATGTTCAAGCAGTCCTTTATATACATTCATAATACATTCACCAAGGTTTGTTTCGCTGATAAATGAATTTCAACTGAAATACCATTGAAAACGATGCAAATCTCTAATCAATTACAAGCCGTTACGTTTTACCAAAATACGTAGATTCTGTCCGGTTCTTAATCAAGGCAGAAGAAAACCTTCTGGCTGAAATGTGCCACCATGAAAGACTCCGATCAGTCTGCACCACCTCGCAATCATACAAACGTTTTCAAGTTGGGGATAAAGTGTTATGTTGTGAAAATCAACATACAGGGTGTCCAAAAAGAAAGGTAACACTTTGAAATATTCACAACTTTGCGTCATTTAAAGTTCCAGTAAATATATAAAAATGCGGGAAAATTAATAATTTCAAGATGGCGCGACTGACGTCTGATCAGCGTATTTTCATTGTGAAAAAATACTATGAAACAAAATGTGTCACAGACGTGCGAAGGAAGTATAAAAATCCTTTTAAGAATATGAACGTGAGCAAGAAGCATATTTACAAGATTGTGAAAAATTTTGAAAGATTTGGATCGGTAGATGATGCTAAGAAATCAGGTCGGCCAAAGTCGAGTAGAAGCGAAGAAAATGTTAGTTCACTACGGGAACTTCTTCACAACACTCCGGAAAAGTCATTGAGACGAACTTCATCAGAGACAGGTATTCCTAAATCTTCTGTTCATGCTATAGTGAAGAAGGATCTTAAACCGTTTCCTTACAAAATTCAGATAATGCAGAAATTAACCATCGCTGACCAGGTTCAAAGACTTGATTTTTGCCGCTGGGCATCTGACGTAGCCGAAAATTACGCTGACGCATTTCGCGATGTATGGTTTAGCGACGAGTCACACTTTCTATTGTCTGGTCATGTATGTAAGCAGAATAATAGGTTCTAGGCCAATGAACATTGTATTGCACAGAGGCCATTACACAGTGAAAAAGTAACAGTTGTGTGTGCAATGTCACATGGAGTGATTGGTCCGTACGTGTTTAACGATACTGTGAATTCTCAACGGTATCTGGCCCTTCCTAGAAACAAATTTCTTCCTGCACTTCGAAAACAAACGCAAAATATACAAAATGCCTGGTTCATGCAAGATGATGCTACCGCACACACATCAAATGTGCCATTAGATTTTCTGCACGAAACATTCGGCGACAGAGTGATATCCAGACGATACCTGGACGTCAAACAGTGTGGAACTTCGTGGCCCGCACACAGTCCTGATATAAACCCATGCGACTTCTTTCTCTGGGGCTACCTGAAGTCGGTTGTTTACAGACCAAATCCCGTGGACACAAATATGCTGTTAAAAAACATTAAACGGGAAGTGAAGAAAATCAGTCAGGAAGTGTGCAGTAAGGTTATTGACAACTGCATAGTGCGAGTAAGACCAGGAAAGGTGATGAAAGGCCGTCACTTAGACAAATCAATTATTAAAATGACGTTAGAGACTGATTCAGGTATTTTGTTAGAAAACCTTTGAAAATATTTTATTTATCATTTGACCTCAAATTTGTTCCCTTAAAACTTTCATCTTGTTTCTACAACTGTATGAATTTTAATATTTGTATCTAAAAGCAAAAAAAAAGTTATTGATGTATGACAGTGTTACCTTTCTTTTCGGACACCCTGTATAAGCCTGAATTCTGCCCGGATGGTCATAGGACTATTCAAACCCTTTTAAACCTTTCCCACATTAAACAATGTTAAAGCAGAAGATTTTGGAAAAAACAAACACCGCAGGAACAATGTAAAACTTCTCTAAACTTCTCTAAAAAAAGTATTATTGGATACATTTTAAATCATTGCGGAATATCAGTTTTCGTATCGTGTGATCCATTTATATAAAATTACTTATTTATTTATCGTCGTTGTCATTAACCCTTTCTCACGTGGATACATTTTCTGAAACATCTGCAGCAGACGAAGTTTGAAAATATTTTGGCAAAAGGAGAAATTGCTCATAACGAGCAATTTCCCCCTTTTGCCATTTGTTTTATGTCTATTCCATAACTTTAATTTATAGAGATTTTTTATATGTTTTCATAGATGTTTTCTGCTATAAATTATTTCGTCGTATAATAGAACGCGTAAAGTGTAAAATGTAGTCTAATGGAAGAACATTTCGCACATACACAAATACAGACACCAGGGGCGTAGCTCCCTTTAGGCACTGTAGGCACGTGCCTACACATTTTTTTCTAAAAATGCCCCAACATGCAGCTGCGGCGATACACATCTGCGTAATGTATCGATCAGATCAGCCTACGCTGTCCGCGCAGACTGATCCGGCCGACACATTCCGTCTAAGGGAGGATAAATAGAGTAACAGAAACAGAAAATCCACAGGAGGCGAGAAGTGTCTATCCGGGTAGGCCTGTGTGGCATGCTTAGGCTGATCCGGGTCGATACTTTACGCAGAGTCCACAATGTTGATTTTCTCACGAGACGGCCTACACATTGATTATTGCAAAGCTCGCCCCTGGACACGAGCCATGTAACAGACAAATGTAAAAAAAAAGGAAAAATGTAGATAAAGATGATTGATTGGGGCTCAACGCCGTTTTCAACAATTTTTCGATCATATCACGGCGGCCAGTCCACCTTCTTATGTGTTTCCTAGCTTTCTCACACCAGTACTTCACACACCATAATTTCCAACCCATGGCTGCTTATCCACATAGACTGTTAGCCCATTGGTGGAAAACGAATGACGCTTGTAACAGTGACTTTTGTCAAACGTCGGAGAAAACGTCGGCCGAACTGGGATTCGAACTCACAACCCCTTGATTGACAGCCAACGCGACCGACTGAGCTACCGGGGCTCGGCTGAAGATAAACCTACAAGCGTAAGTGGTTCAGGGTCCGATTCCGCCAACCTTACTTAGCGCTAAGTAAAACTTAAATACTTTAAGGCATATTTCATCATTTTTGTTCCCCAAATAAAAAAATCCCTAAATATTTCATTTGTATTGTTTATCAGCAAGGTAACTATTTATGTCAATTTAGTCAATTACTTAAATTTATATTACTTAATATTAGGGAAACACAAATCGAGGGCGTGGCGTGAAACGGTTGTAACTAAAAACCTATTTTGAAAACCCTGGTTTAAGGGTAATTTTGACCCCTTTGTAAACAATGCAAATTTAGGTGCCATTGCTCAGAACGAGCAATGGCGCCTAAATTTCCATTGTTTACCAAGTAAAATGGTTTGACACTTATAAAGACTTTATGGCGAGGAGGTGATTAACCTTGGTAAAAAAAAATACCAATTTAAGTTACAACCAGTGTTCACTTAGGAAAACCTGTACCTTTTTCCATGGAAATCACAATGTTCACTTAGGAAAACCTGTACCTTTTCCCATGGAAATCACAATGTTCACTTAGGAAAACCTGTACCTTTTCCCATGGAAATCACAATGTTCACTTAGGGACCGAACCCCCCATCTCCCATACCCGAAGCGGGCGTTCTACCACTACAATACCGAGGCGGTATCAATGTTTATTTCGGTTATGTAACGCGAAGCTTGCCAATAAGATGAAAACGAATAGCTATAATGTCACGTACATAACATTGCTATCATTTTCCTAAAGTTGTCTCTCTTAGACCATTGCCGACTAAGACGGTCGTTTTTGTATTTTGATAATATTATGGTCTAAGGGAAATAACTCGTGCTTCAGAAATATCGCATTTTTTATAGTTGTTTCACTTAGACCATAAAATTAATATCATTTTTCAAAAGATGGTCTGTATGGTCGGTCTATGGGAAATAAGTTCTGATATATTTCTTTTTTCTAGAGTTGTTTCCCCTAGAGCTTAAAATTAATTTACATTTTTCAAAAGTTGTCTCCCTTAAACTATTGCAGACTAAAACGGTCGTTTTTGCATTTTAATGATTGTATGGTCTAGGGGAAATAACTCGTGCTTTTGATATATATTTTTTTCTAGAGTTGTTTCCCCTAGACCATAAAATTAATTACATTTTTCTCAAAAGTTGTCTCTTTTTAAGGCTCTTATAGTTTATGGTCTAGGGGAAATAACTCGTGCTTCAGTTTCTTCAGTTGTTTCCCTTAGACCAAAAAAATTGATATAAATTCCTCAAAAGTTGTCTCCCTTTGGACGATTGACTAATACGGTCGGTTCTGTATTTTAATGATGTTAAGGTCTAGGGGAAATAGCTCGTGCTTCACAGATATTTCACTTTCTATGGATGTTACATTGATATTATTTTTCAAAGGATGTCTCTTTTAGACCAATGCAGAATAACTTACCTAAGACGGTCGTTCTTGTTTGTTAATGATTATATGGTCTAGGGGAGATAAGTCGTGCTTGTGATATATTTCATTTTCTAGAGTAGATTTCCCTAGATCATTAAATTAATTACATTTTTCAAACGTTGTCTGCCTTAGACCATTGCAGGATAGTTAAGCTAAGCCGCTTGTTTTGTGTCTTTGTATTTTATGGAAAGCTTAAATGATCCGACTTCAGAAATGTAATGGTCTGGGGGAAATAACTGGTGCTTGTCATAAATTTTATTTTCTAAAGTTGTTTCCATTAGACCATTAAATCAATTACAATTTTCAAAAGTTGTCTCCTTTAAACCATTGCAGGATAGCTAAGGTAAGACGCTTGTTTTTGCTCTTTGTATTTTAATTAAGGCTCTTATTTTTTATAGACTAGGGGGAATAAATCGTGTTTCTTATATGTATTTCATATTCTTAAGTTGTTTCCCTAAGACAATAAATCAATTAATATTTGTCAAAAGTTGTCTCCTTAAGACCATTGTAGGGCAGCTGAGCTAAGACTGCGCATGATCCGATTTCAGAAATTGAATGGTCTAGGGGGAATAACTCGTTCTTCAGATATATTTCATTTTCAAAAATTCTCTACCTTAGACCATTGCAGACCAAGACGGTCGTTTTTGTATTTTAATGATGTTATGGTCTAGGGGAAATAACTCGTGCTGATATATCTTATTTTCTAGAGTTGTTTCCCCTAGACCGTAAAATTGATATCATTTTTCAAAAGTTGTCTCTTTTAGACCATTGCAGACTAAGACGGTCACTTTTGTATTTTAATGATTTTATGGTCCTGGAGAAATTACTCGTGCTTACATTTTTCAAGAGTTGTCTCTTTGTAAGACTCTTATAGTTTATGGTCTAGGGGAAATAACTCGTATTTTTATATATATTTCATTTTCTAAAGTTCTTTCCCTTAGACCATAAAACAAATAACATTTGTTAAAAGTTGTATCCCTCAGACAGACCATTGTAGAACAGCTGAGCTAAGACGTTCGCTTAAATTCAGAACTTGAATGGTCCAGAGGAAATAACTCGTGCTTCAGATTTATTTCAGTTGTTTCCCTTAGACCGAAAAAATTGATACACATTTTTCAAAGTTGTCTTCCTTTGGAACATTGACAAGTGTTTAACCCTTCCCACATATAAACGCATTTTTAAGCCTCTGCAACATTCCACTTTTGAAAACAATGCGACTAAATGAGTAGTTGCATATAATGAGAAATTTCTCCTTTTGCCACAATGTTTGCAATAATTTCAGTTCCAATTATAGAACATTTTCATATTTTTAGTCTAGATGTTCTCAAGGTCGTCTGCTGCAGAATAATTGTATATGGGAAAGGGTTAACAGCGCCAAAGGCAATATTTTGCAAACAATACAGATTCAGGTGAGGCTGTCTCACCTGAAATCAGCAGTTATCACAATATTCCAAAACTGTTATTACATGAGAAATGGAGACGCCCAATTGTTAACATGGAATAGTCTACTTTAAACAATTCGGCGCTGAAAGAGTCAGAGCATATGTACTTGAAATAGGTCTTCCTGCTTATCTTGAGAAATGGAATACCGATGTAACTCTTAACCCTTATCCCGCTGAATTCCTGCAACCAGGATCTTCTGCCTTAATTAACCCTTTCCCTCATATAGACGCTTTCTGACGCCTCTGCAGCAGACGCTTTTGGAGAACATAGTGACAAAAGAAGAAATTGCACAGAACGTGCAATTTCTCCTTTTGCCACAATGTTTTTCACTTTTTGTCATAGGTTATCCATTCAATTATGGAGATTTTCTATGTTTTGACAAACTACGTTCAAAGTCGTCTGCTGCAGAATTGTCGTATGAGGGAAAGGGTTAAACCTTAACGAGCTCTAACAGATGAGCCGTCCCACGAGAAAACCAACAGTGTGGACACTTTTCGCCTCCTGTGGATTTTCTGTTTGATGAATCATAACTCTATACCTCTATCCCATTGATACGGACTGTGTCGGCCCGGATTAGCCTGCGCGGAATGCGCAGGCTGATCTGGGTCGATGCATTATGCAGAGTCCATAATGTTAATTTTCTCATGGAATGGCTCAAACGTATGAACAAGTCTTTACTTAGCTACATTGCCTTGGTTTACCATCGTGTAGAAATAAACTTAAGGCTACTGCCTCCTGAATACGTCTCTAAAAGGTTGAAGTTCTCCGCTTTCGGTCCATCATTTCGCGCAAATGTTATTGGAATATGTTTAAACACACATTTGATTTGTATTTAAAACTATTAATACTACTAGCTGTGATAACATCCTCTGGCATGTTCCTTATATATCACCTTACTATGTCTTACTCATAGAGTTTCCATATTGTCGCATAGATGTTTTCAAAGTCGTCTGCTGCTGAGTTATGTAGGAAAGGGTTTAAGTCACGTACATCGCTAAATTTAACCCATATCTAAGCACTCAATCGTGATGTTTCCATATGCCTTTCAACATGGGTCCAGTACACATCATTGTTGTGGCCATTCTGTTTGCTTTTGCATACGGTAAGATTTCATGACATTTTTTGTAGCTCTTTGACAGCCTGTTTTTCTCCATAAAGACGACTATCGAAACTTTTTTGAAAAAAAGGATATGCACTTTGATCGTTCACCACACTCAACACATTTGCAGCAGTCAACTTTGGAAAAAAGATATCGAGAACCTCTATAAATGACCTTTTCGTAGCTCTTTGACAGCCTTTGCTCCATAAAGACGACTATCGAAACTTGTTTGAAAAAAGGAAAATTACTTTACACTTTAACCGTTGACCGCATTAAATAAATTTGTAGCAGATGTATTTGGAAAAATTAAGGCAAATATATTGTAAATTGCTGCAAACCCCCCCCCCCCCCCCCCCCCCCCCCCCCCCCCCCACACACACACACACACGCACACCTTGGCGCTCAGAGTCGCGGGCGGGGTTAGCATTGCGACTAACTAGTACTGTTAATTTTCAAAATACTCATTTACTGCATTAAAAAAACGTGTAATAAAAGACCCTATGTGAACAAAGACCAGATTGTTCTCTACGCATGGACGGTTTTTAAACACAGGTTGGACTGCATATACGCTTATCACAAATACGCTTATCACAAATACGCTAAGGTTGGATCTCTTGGAGCACCGTTCTTGGTGATG
>JASEVX010000003.1:97263292-97298989 GCA_031761405.1 Serripes groenlandicus
GATATCAGAGTGGATTGTGTTCTGGGCATGCGTCAAAAAGATGCTGTTTACCGTCTTATATTATTTTATAGGTAGTGACACGGGATGTCTTTCCTTGTCGGGAACCTGTCAAGAAGAAAACCTGTCCTGTTCGGGAGGATATCAGAGTGGACTGTGTTCTGGGCATGCGTCAAGAAGATGCTGTTTACCGTCTGGTAAAATATTACTTAGATCTCAAATATAGTTAAATGCACCATTGGGTGTTTACAATCGTCATAAAAATTATGAACATTATCGTTTCATGTTTTCTTGTATGTAATACTATCGTAAAATTGAAGAAGGGTTGAACCCTTTCCCTCCTCATACATCAGTTCTGCAGCAGACGACTTTGAAAACATTTATAAGGAAACTCTCTATAATGAAAGGTCAACAATTGAATAGAGTTTAAAACATGGTTTTCAAAAAGACGTCTGCTGCAGAGGCGTCAGTAAGCGTATATATGAGGAAACGGTTTAAATAAAGATTGCTCGATATAAGTTGAGTGACCTGTACTAAAAGGTGTCTCCTTGCAGTTCAACAAAGTGCTCTTTAAACCTTCCATGTTGAAAATTGGACCTCTCCATTTTTCGTCCAACAGGAAGTTTTGTGAAATTTAATGTCTAAGTGGCAAACAATGCATATTTCAGGAGAGATAGCTCGTTATTGTTTGTAAAAGTATTTAATTGTCGTTAATTGCCTTTGGCAGCGAAAGGTTTTAACGGAATACGAAGAAGTGTTCCGCATACAAGAACTGTGTAGCGCGGTAGTATGATCTGAATCGACACAGACTCTCACCAATCAGCCCAGATATGAACCTTCCCGCGAGAAAACCAACAGTATGGCTTTTGCGTAATATATTGACCCATATCAGCCTGCGCAATCCGCGCAGACTGGTCCGGGCCGACATATTCCGTCCCATGGGGATATAGGTATAGAGTAATGATTCCTGAAACATAAAAATCCACAGGAGGCGAAGACTGTCTGTCCGGGTAAGCCTGCGCGGCATGATAAGGCTGATCCGGGTCGATACTTTACGATGTTAGTTTTCTCGCGAGACGGCTCGAATTTTACGCTTACTCTGCTTTTGTTTGTAAACGGTTTCTCATATATCTTTGTTGTTCACAAAGTCTTGGATATATTGAGCACTTTTACTTATAACTCATAACTTAAATTAGCGAACAAAGTAGATTGAAATAAGATTGCACCAATGTAAATGTTGATGTTAATCAACAGTATTCGAAAATGTTGCTTTAGCCTTTCCCACATACAGTCGCTTCCTAACGCCTCTGTAGCGGACGACTGTTGAAATACTTGTGGAAAAAGAAGAAGGAGATTGCTCATAATAAACCAATTCTGATTTGGTCATTTTTTTTTTACATTTACAATCATTTAACTATTCCTTCTAGAGATTTTCCACAGTTTGTCCTATGTACTTTCAAAGTCGTCCACTGCTGATGTTGTTGTATGTGGGAAAAGGTAAATGTTGTTGAAGTATGGTGGGTAAATGTTGCTGAAGCATGGTGGGTAAATGGTGCTGAAGCATGGTGGGTAAATGATGCTGAAGCATGGTGGGTAAATGTTACTGAAGCATGGTGGGTAAATGTTGCTGAAGCATGGTGGGTAAATGTTACTGAAGCATGGTGGGTAAATGTTGCTGAAGCATGGTGGGTAAATGGTGCTGAAGCATGGTGGGTAAATGTTACTGAAGCATGGTGGGTAAATGTTGTTGAAGCATGGTGGGTAAATGTTGCTAAAGCATGGTGGGTAAATGGTGCTGAAGCATGGTGGGTAAATGTTACTGAAGCATGGTGGGTAAATGTTGTTGAAGCATGGTGGGTAAATGTTACTGAAGCATGGTGGGTAAATGTTGTTGAAGCATGGTGGGTAAATGTTACTGAAGCATGGTGGGTAAATGTTGTTGAAGCATGGTGGGTAAATGTTACTGAAGCATGGTGGATAAATGTTACTGAAGCATGGTGGGTAAATGTTACTGAAGCATGGTGGGTAAATGTTACTGAAGCATGGTGGGTAAATGTTGCTGAAGCATGGTGGGTAAATGTTACTGAAGCATGGTGGGTAAATGTTGCTGAAGCATGGTGGGTAAATGGTGCTGAAGCATGGTGGGTAAATGTTACTGAAGCATGGTGGGTAAATGTTACTGAAGCATGGTGGGTAAATGGTGCTGAAGCATGGTGGGTAAATGTTGCTGAAGTATAGTGGGTAAATATTACTGAAGCATGGTGGGTAAATGTTGCTGAAGCATGGTGGGTAAATGTTACTGAAGCATGGTGGGTAAATGTTGCTGAAGCATGGTGGGTAAATGATGCTGAAGCATGGTGGGTAAATGTTACTGAAGCATGGTGGGTAAATGTTACTGAAGTATGGTGGGTTAATGTTACTAAAGCATGGTGGGTAAATGTTGCTGAAGTATGGTGGGAAAATGTTGTTGAAGCATGGTGGGTAAATGGTGCTGAAGTATGGTGGGTAAATGTTGTTGAAGCATGGTGGGTAAATGGTGCTGAAGTATGGTGGACAAATGTTTAAAGTCACGTTAAGCAGAAAAAGAGATAGCATGCATTAAATGGCCCCCTCACTCTTAATTGCTTGCATTGACTAAGACTATTTCTATATTAACAGGAGGATCTTGTTCAAACGTCAACATCATACCACGTAGTCAGTGGAAAGCTCGATCCCCGAAATCCTTCTCAACAATTCATCCACCGGTCGGCAAATTCTTTATACACCATACAGAGGGAAGTTCTTGTTATGATATCCCGACATGTTCCTCGATTTTACGGGGTATACAGAACTACCACATGGACACCAGAGGTAGGTTTTCATCTTAAGGATATTGAACCTTTCCCACAATCAACAGACCGCCTCGATGGTGTTATGGTAGAGCGTGAGCCTCGGTGCGGGAGGTCGATGGTTCGATCCCCGGTCAACTCATACCAAATACTTTAAAATTGGTAGTAACGGCTGCCCTCCTTGGCGCTTAGGGTTGCGGTTTTAGCATGGCTGGTGTCAGGTTAAATGGATAAGTAGTACTGGACTACTGGTAGCTTACACAGGACACGCCATTATATAACTGTTAATTGTTAAACACCAAACAAACAATCAACAAATCAACAGCAAACGACTTTGAAAATATCTCCTCAAACGAAAGTAAAACTATTGAATACAGTTTAAAACCATGAGTCAACAGGGATAATTGTTCATTATGAGCAAGTTTTCCTTTTGCTACAGTGTTTTCAAAAGTCGTCTGCTGCAGAGGCGTCAGAATGCGTCTGTACGTGAAAAGGGTTAACACCATTAAATTCCGCGTGCGGGATAAGACCGTAAATAAAACCTGTTTTGACTTGAAACATTTTTATGAGTCTCTATCTGACTTCATTGAGTATTGTGAATTGAGTTTACAAGCTATGCATATGTGAGCCTTGTCTGACGAATTGGGCTCTTCGTGACTGATCATATCAATGTAAATTGGCGTACGCAAATGGAACCCCATTTCTAGTTGTTTGTCAAAAGATGCATATGGGACTAAATAACATGTAAGGGGAAGGTGAATATACTGGTGAGACTTTGCGGATTCACATGCTTGTCCGAGTCTCCACTGCACACAGATGCATTAACACCATAAATCGATAGGCTCGGCTCATGCATATGCAATAAAGTTAACCTTTTCCCACATACAACAAATTTGCAGTAGACGACTTTGAAACTGTACCGTAACAATATAGAAAAATCTCTTGAAATGAAAGTACAATAAAAGAAAAGAGGTGAAAACATGGTGACAAAGGGAGCAATTGCTCGTTTTGAGCAATTTCTTCTTTTGTCACCATGTTTTCAAAAAGCCATCTGCTGTAGATGCGTCAGAAAGCGTCTATATGAGTATTTGAAATGAAAGTATTGTTCTATACACTCGGAACACTCGACAAAAACCGCTTCTCTTTATTGTTTATTTATATGGGTTAGCTCCCCTGTTTTATACCTGACGATTTTGTAGGCGACAATTTGATTGGCTGTCTCAAAGGTCAACCTCAGACGACTTGTATGAAACACTCATCAGACGTATATATGAGCGAGTTCAGAGTTCTGGTTTTAACGCGATTACGACAGTATACTTTTTATGCCACACTTTGTTTAGTCGCAAAATGAAATTGAAATTCTTGGCAACAGTTTGTCGAAACGGTTGGTTATTGAACTTTTACTGACTGTGGAAACATTTTGAGTGGCCAAATTTGAATATTTGAGCAGTGTATATGTTGTGTTAGCGCCTGCACTCTAGATTGGAGTGACGTTTGTTACAGTGTACATGTATTTATTGTCTTATCGACGGATGTTCTAGGTTGGAATGACATTGGTTATAGTTTCCTTGTGGGCGAAGACGGTAACGTGTATGAGGGTCGGGGTTGGACCCACGTTGGGTCCCATACACAGGGCTATAATAGCGTGTCCTTCGCTGCCTCCTTCATGGGGAGTTACATGACGCATACACCAGGGACAATCGCTTTGCAAGGTGAGAATTTCATTAATCCGACGGGCCGCCGACGGGCCGCCGTCAGTTACCTACGGTTGTCGTTGATAATACGTTTTGGTGTTAACCCTTTCCCAAATACAAAAGTTTTTAAACGACAGCAGAAAAACATTGTGGTAATAGGAGAAATTGTTCATGATTTATCTGTTAGCTACTATGTGTTCATCTCTTTACACAATTTAGTTTACGTTTATACAGAGTTGCCACATTTTAACTGAAATGCGCCTAAAGTCGTCTGCTTTTCCGCTGTGGTCGAGTGGTTAGCGTCGGGGATTTCGAAACCGGGTGTCCCGGGTTCGATCCCCAGTCGCGGTACTACGGTCATGGTGGAGTGCTCTTGGGAAAGGCACATTTTCTACCCTAGTACTGGTTTGTTTACCCAGGGATCATGAATAAGTGAACTGTCGCCGTGATATAACTGAAATATTGTTGAAAGCGGCGTAAAACCCCAATAAATAAATAAATAAATAATTTAGATATATTGTATGCGGGAAGGTGTGGAATGAGACTGTCTCGATAGTATTGGTCTTAAACAAAGCATGAACTGCCACTGGCGATATAGGGTCTTATTGCACAAACACTTCTCAATGTTAGTTCTGATCGGAGCGATCCGCTCTCAGAACTCACGGTTGACGTTTTTACCGTTGGGTTAAAGGGACTGAATCCCATATGAGAAAAAAGTGAAAAAAAAAAAGAAAGTTGTTAAAAATTGCTATTACCTTGATGTTTTTGCATGTAAGGCATTGAGATCTGCTGATTGATGTACTACAATATGTGCACACTAATAATATTGTGGAGATTTTTCGTCATTTTGCATCGTAAAATCTACTGGGTTAGTAACCCAGTAAATCTAAAAATATCGCTGTATATTTATCACGTGATCACTACCACCGAATTGATAATCTCCTTCGCAGAGTTGTCGTTCCTTACACTCACGCATACATGAATGTAATGAGTCGATAGTGTTAGAGAATACCGAATTGAATCCACAAATTCAAATGAGCAAGAGAAAATTCCACGGTATTTTTAAACGGGAAAACACGGAGCGGACGTTTTTTTAACTGCTTATTTCCTATGAAATAATGAAAAACAAGACGTGTACGACCATCTACAACATTCCGTTACATATATATCGACGTATTTGGATTAATTAGAATAAGTATAAAATATAACGATTTTGGACCATTATGGTGTTCAGTCCCTTTAACAATGAATGATTGATTATCTTAAAACATTGTTGGATGGTATCTACATACTCAATATTTACTTCGAAAATATTTAGTTAAAAAAAAAAAAAGAACAAAAAAGGGAAACTTTTTTATAAATGCGTAATCATTGAATAGAGTTGATAACATTGGGATAGAATGAGAAATTTCTCATTCTACTTTTGCCACAATGTTTTCAAAAGTCTTCTTCTGCAGGAGCGTCCGAAATCGTTTGTATGTGTAAAAGGGTTAACCAAACTAGTTTATTATCTGAATATTTCAGCTGCGAAGAACCTGATAGCGTGTGGTGTACAGACTGGCAGGATAGTGTCTAATTACAAGCTGTACGGTCACCGTGACGCCGGTAACACGGACTGTCCCGGGGATGCTCTGTATGCCTTGATTCAGACATGGCCGAAATACAGCCACACTCATCCTTGACATGTTTAAAACGCTTATAAAGTTCGTTGACATAAAAAGAAGATGACAACAATTTAACTATTTTACCTGGTGCTTCGTTGTATCTTTTCCCCGACCGTGTCATACCAAAGACCTTACAAATGGTAGTAATGGCTGCCCTCACAAGGGCCTCCCCTGGACGAAAAAAAATCTTTCGCCAACACATTCACCAAATTTTAAAAAAAAAAGGAGCCAAAATAAAAAGGTTGGAGCCAAAGTAGCCAAAGTTGGCCTTCAGGGTTGCGGAGTTAGCATTACGACTGACTGGCTGGTGTCAGGATAAATGGACCAGTAGTACTGGTAGCTTATCCGGGAAATGCCGTGATTTAACTGAAAAATGGTTCAAAGCGGCGAAAAACATCAAATAATCTATCAATTATCTCGTTTTCGTTCGACAGAATTGTTCCGATGACCGATAGCTCAGTCGGAAGCGACGCGGGCTGTCAATCCAGGGTTTGTGAGTGCGAACCCCAGCTCGTCCAACATTCTTTCCGACGATTGACAAAATTAACTGTGACAAACTTCATTCGTCTTCCTCAATGGACTAACAGTCTTTGTGGAAAAGCAGTCAAGTGCTTTGAAATTATGTTGTGTTGAGTACTGGTGTGAGAAAGCCAGGAAAGAAACGATTAGGTGATCTTCCCGTCGTGATATGACTGAACAATTAAACCCACATAAATCAATCAAAAGAATTACATCATGTGAAAATGGGTCTAGTTTCATCAACGGGCATTGGTGAACATCAAATTATTCGCATACAAATATGAGCCGTCCCGCGAAAAAACCAACATTGTGGACTCTGCGTAAAGTATCGACCAGGATCTGTCTAAGCATGCCGCGCAGGCTTACCCGGATAGACACCTTTCGCCTCCTGTGGATTTTCTGTTTCAGGAATCATTACTCTATACCTCTATCCCCCTGAGACGGAATGTGTCGGCCCGGATCAGTCTGCGCGGATTGCGCAGGCTGATCTGGATCGATACATTACGCAGATGCCATAAAGTTCTAGCGAGACGGCTCATATTATTCTCAAGAAAAGGAAAGATGGTTATTTTAATAAGTACGATTTATTGCAATAACAATAATATACAATCAATAGGTGAAAAACTCAACAAGTCATCATCATGCATAATATATGACAAGAGAAAACAGTTTGACTCAGTGGTGAAGTGGTAGAGCGTCCGGCTCGGGTGCGGGAGGTCGCGATTTAGATCCCAGACCGGGTCATACAAAATCCTTTACAATTGGTAGTAAAGGATTTACCTCTTTGGCGACTGACTCGCTGGTATTTGTTTTAATGGACCAGGAGTACTGGTAACACCATCTTTACATGTGTATACACAACTACAGACACGAGCCGGGCTCCAGGAAATCCAACCTAATAAGTGACAAGTGTAGATAAAGAACTATGAAATCTGATTCTCATACACAATATTTTGTTGAATATTTCTTGAAGCTTTCTGAGACAGTTCGAAGCCAGATCAAATGTATGCAGATTGACAGGTGGATTTGGATCAACGTAAGTCGTAAATGTCTTAAGGTCGGTTTTCAAAGGACACGGCGAACCAATTACTTAGACCTCAGATATCTATATTATCTATTAGTCTAACATTAAACTCCATTTGACACAATAGAAGAGAACGCGTTCTGAAAACATAATTCGAAAAGAAGAAATTGGCGATATTTAGTAATTTCGGTATTTATATTTTTTTTACGCGGTCTCAAATTGAACTTGATCTGTCAATATTGTGTTAGTCTTTTCTTTAGACGTTTTATAAACAGTATATGAGGTGTAAAAGTCAGTCATGAATATCACTCGAGGTTATCCTTCTACCGTGACGTTTGAGTATGCCGAGTGAGTTCGTGCACGTGATGCAGGTGTGATAGATGGAACTTGGAACGTGGCAGGAGATTCCATCCTTGTGACGTCACGAACTGTCCTGTTTGACTTCATCTGTGTCACCATTTTTTTATTGACTTCAACAAGGGCCTGTGTCATGGCGTCTTGAACTTTTTTGTCGTCTGAAAAAGAAAACCTCACAGAGTTTAGAAGTTTAGATATCGATTGTTATAGTTTATGCAAAACATATTCATGATATGGTACAAAATGATACAGTATGCCACCAGACCAAACTAAGCTGGTTTCAAGTTCTGCAAGCCAGTATACCTATATCGATATAGGATGCTTGCTAGCCCATGTATCCAATTGTGAAATTCAAAGAAAATGTTATTCTGAAACTAGAAAACACCTGTAAGACACGTATGCCCCACCACAAATAGTTCATGAAGTTATAGGTTAATGTTGACTAAGTGGCCTTCAACTTGAAGGTCGGTGAAACGAGAACTCGCCCAAACCCTCTTGACATTTCATCTCTGTATGAAGTATGGGGGAATTCCGCTTACTATTTCATGTGCTTTGAACTCATTGTGTACACACAATAAGGTTACTATACCAATTGTGGCATTGACCTTTGACCCAATTCAGTGAAACGCTAACTCGTCCAAGCTCCATTGACACTGAATCTCTGTATGAAGTATGAAGGAATTCCAACCATACACGAACGTGCTAGAGCGATGGCTACGCTTGTACGAACATATTATAACCACTGTGGCCTTGACCTTTGACCTTTGTCATACTATGGATTAGCGGTGTGTGAAGTTTCAGCATAAATACAGACTTACTTATTAACTTGGCGATCTCAAGCGCATTTTCAAAGTGTTGATAGGCGTCTTTGTACTTCAAAAGGTTAACTGAAAATAAATTTCGAAATGTTGCAATCTTTTGGCACACATGCTTCATCGAAGGAAATATTCAAAATTCTTGATTGTATATCAACCAGATCGTTACTCATAATTCAGCCGTCCCGCGAGAAAACCAATATTGTGGACCCGGATCAGCCTAAGCATGCCACGCAGGCTTGCCCGGATATACACTTTTCGCCTCCTGTGGATTTTCTGTTTCAGGAATCATTACTTCATACCTCTATACCCCTGAGACGGAATGTGTCGGCCCTGATCAGTCTGCGCGGACTGCGCAGGCTGATCTGGGTCGATACATTACGGAGAGGCCATAATGTTGGTTTTCTCGCGGGACGGCTCAATATACTGTACGTTAAGGTATATTTGTACAGTCTTCTGACTGTCCGATTTGTGATTGTTTTCTGGCAGCTGGCTAATAATTCAAGAACGTATTAATGTGAGGTAAATTACCTCTACAGAAATGTCTTTGTGTATTCCAGTGTATTTGTTTTAAGCTAGACAATGCGTGTTTTACCAAAAAAGTAGACAATCTTAACACACAGAAAACAACAACAACATTTATCATATTAGTTAAGGACTTTCAACTTGAACCCCGTTTCACAAATTTACAGTGAAGTTATTACCTTCCGACACGGCGACCAGCACGTTTGTCTGTAACTGTAAGCGTCTGTCCGTGGATTGGGACGCGGCCTTCAATGCCTTCGTACCTGATTCTAAGGCATACTCGAATATCTTCATCATTAAGAAGCAATTACCAATCTCGTGAAACAACCAAGCTGTTTCTTTCTGTGTTTTACATAAGGGAGCCTTTCGGTTGTAGCTGTAATTCCAAACAATAGTATAAACTGAGACGTATTCCAGGATAGCAATATTTGGTGTATTTGTGTCGATGCTTACTGTGAATAGGAAGATTCTAGTGCTTCGCGGAGGAGCAGGCAATGCTCGTTCGTATTAACACTTTGCCACATACAACACATTTTCAGCATCAGGCGACTTTGAAAACATCTGGGCAAAAAAATGGAAAATCTTTATAAATGAAAGTATAATTATCGATTAAAGTCGAAAACATTGTGGTAAAAGGCGAAATTGCTCATAATGAGCAATTTCTCCTTTTGCCGCTGTGTTAAAAAAAGTCGTCTGCTGGAAAGTCGTCAGAAAGCGTCTACATTTGGGAAAAGGGTAAATACACGCATTGGCTATATGTTATACATAGAAAAACGGACCATGTCACATGCAATCAGACCTTTAGAAGTTTTGAAAATAATTGTAATTGTCTAAAAACTACTTTTAATGTGGAGAAACGCTTTTTGAGCTATACTCGTTACTAATACAAAGACTCCTTCAGCACGTTTGAACGTCTAGATGGGGAAATTGGAAGATAAAACCGCGTTGAGGAACAGGCCTAGCTGAACCATAGTTGATCTTAGACTCTCTTTGGTCGATTAAGGTGTGACGTAGTCCAGTTTTAAACCCTTTCCTCATACAACAAAAAACATGCAAAATCTCCACAAATGAAAGTTTAATTATGAAATAGAGTTAAAATCATTTTTGCATCATTATGAACATTTTCTCCTTCTGCCACAATGTTTGCTGCAGAGGCGTCAGAAATGACTCTTTTTGGGGTATTTTTTTTTTATTAAGGCGTATATACTTACAGGTCCAAAGCTCTGTTATATTTCCCCATAAACACATACACACGTCCAAGGTTACCAAGGGCCCGCGATTGGATTTCTGGGATCGAACTATAAATATAGAGCGCTGTATAACAAAACTGTTGATCACAAGGCAATCTAGTCAGTTGTTCAAATGACCATGGGTTCCTCGTGTCGTTATTTTAACAGAACGTCCCTAATGGGCTTGGATCATTTCCGTCAGAAGTCGTTTGATTTATATATTGTTCGGGCATTTGCCGGTCAATTCCACCGACATATGCCGATCACTTACGAGCACGGGTGGAAATAGCTGATAAAAAAAACCACGTTATGGACTCTGCGTAATGTATCGAGCCAGATCAGCCTGCGCTTTCCAAGCAGGCTTATCCGGACCGACACATTCCGTCTTAGGGAGAAATAGGTAAAATAGGAGTAATACATCAATAATACAGCAATACATCTAGGCCGTAATGTTGGTTTCTTTGAAAATGGAAATAGCGACTCTCTTCCTCGGCGTCCGATGTTTCGGGAGTCTCATAAGGACTTGTGAATCGATGGCAGAAAAAAAAATGATACCGGAAGTACTGGTATTTAACCCAGGTCATGCCGTGACATAACAGAAATATTGTTAACCCTTTCCCTCATATATGACGCCTCTGCAGCAGACGACTTTTTGAAAACATAGTGACAAAAGAAGAAATTGCACAAAACGTGCAATTTCTCTTTCTGCCACAATGTTTTCCACTTTTTGTCATAGGTTATCCATTCAATTATGGAGATTTTTAAATTGTTGACAAAATACGTTCAATGTCGTCTGCTGCAGAATTGTCGTATCCGGGAAAGGGTTAAATGCGCCTTAAGAAAAATCAATAGAATTAATCCTTATCCCGATGTAGGAAATATCTTTAAAAACAGATGTCTATCAAGATGTGTGTGACACGAATCACTCTGGACCAAGATCAGCCTGCATATCATGCATTGTTCGACCTAGTGAAAAATATACTCCGTAAATATATAAGAGCTTATACGACAAATACATGGTGTTTATGCCACCAGTTGAAGACTTTCAGCGGTAAAGGGGTAGATTGATTGATTGATGGTGTTTTACGCAGCTTTCAACAATTATATCACGAAGTTTCCTTGGTAAGTTCCCAGTACTACATTAATTGTTCCGTTTACCCTGACAGCAGAGCGTCAAGGAGGCCAGCCATTACTACAATTTCAACCCACAGCTGAACCTGATGCGGAATCCCTACCACTACAAGGATTGGGCATATAACCTTACCACTGTTCTCCTATCAGTAGATCATGTCCATGGTTCTCCAAGGCGCCCACATAGTTCTTGGTATGCAAATCACAGTTCCCCATACAGCAGTAGAGAGTTGACAAAGAAATGTTCTTCGTGGGTATTTCTTCCTCCGTATATCGACCTAGGATGTCTATGCACGCATCCGCTCGCTTTTTACACTCCGCCAACTGGCGTTTATTGTACACTGGAAATATATAGAAACACACCTATGGAGTTCGTTACATATTCCCTGTTTCTTAACTGGTACTTATTCAAATGGGAAAATGGTTTCTTTTCACTTATCCATTACTCATTCAAATGTTCAGTCATTTTGAAGGGACTCCTGATGTATGTCTACCTGATTACTTGCTTTACAAATCAATTCTTACTTGAACATGCCATACAATTCGTCTTACGACGCAAATAAAATGTTTTCTATTCGTTATTAGATTCAAATGCGTTGTACGACGCATAGAGGATATTTATAAGCTTTGTTTCCCCCATAAAACCGATCCTACGGTGGATGGTGAGGGCCACAACAACGATGTTGGTGTTGATGCAGCTGCTCACTCCGACCTCTTTTGATTTGTTCAAGCAACTTAAACTTTTTATGGGGGTCCAATAAAAGATGTTTATCATTAAACCATCTTAATGACCAATGATGATGACGACAACACCGATGGTGATGTTGTTGTCGATAGTGAGTTCTATCTCTTGTTACTTGTTATTTAATTAGCTGTTACGTATACGTTATTTTTAACATAAACAACGTATTTATTATAAGAAAAAGGATGGTGTATGGAGTGTTGCTTCCTGTGAAAGACAATCAGGTAAGGAACATATGAAATGGTGAACTGATCATTATGGTTAAACTGAAATAATGTTAAAAAAACCCGATGTTTAAATTCAATCAGTCAATAAACAGAGCTTTGTTAAAACATTGTCATACTAACATTTATCTATCGTTTCTGTTTCATTTTCTAAGAATGCCATTAATTCCTCTCCTCTTTTATGCGCATTCACTTTTCTCGTTTCCATCTCTTTTTCTTCCTTTTCGTTGGCATCTTCTTCGGGTATTTCCGTCATCGCTCGGACATCTTCGTCACGTTGGAATGTCTTAAAATTAAACTTGACCTTTTCTGGGTTAGGCGGTTTGGATTTTTCTACTCTCTTTTTACCATAAGTGTACCGTGATTTGTATGTAGCACCTGGCTTGCTTTTCTGTGACATGTTTGACCCGAAACTCCGGAAAGTTGAATCTGATTTAGAAAAGAGGCTACATGTCACCGTATGAATTCCAATATCATTAAAATTAGACCAAAATGCTTCGCTGTAAGTATATTAAATCTGACGACACCGCATAACAGGTTATCTCGAATTGACCATATATACTTAAATGTGTATGAGCACGTGCTCGATTTGAATTGTCCAGTAAAATTGCACGATACAACAACCAAAGTTCGGTCGGACCATTCGCCAATCATCGTTTTTCTATTTCGTTAATTTATAATTTATTATACCGAACGAAATTGTAAGCGACAATTTGATTGGCTGACAAATATGTCAATCTGAGCCGACCTGTATAGGGCATTCGTCAGATTTATATACGAGCGAGCGAAGTTTAGGTCCAGTTTTAATGAAATTGCATGAATCCCAAACTCAAATTAATTACTGCTTTAGAACATTTTTTGAGAACTATACATCAGTTTTAATTCGTTAATTATAAGGTCAATACGTTTCAAGTTATTTAATAAATTAATATCTACGAAATAAAAAGATAACATAAATAAGTGAGTTGAGGTTGAAACAAAAACATGATAATCATAATCATCATCACAAGTATCATCACCATCATGATTGTGATATATCATCATTAGTATTATCATCATTATTATAAATATTATTTTAGCAGTAGTAGTAATAGTATATATATACCGAACGGTATATTAACTAACGTTCTTTCTGCCCTTTCGAACATACAATAAATATGCAGCAGACGACTTTGAAAACATTTTGTATAAACTGTGGACACTCTCTATGAATTTATTACTGAATTATGTCGAAAACATTAATTGTGGCAAAAGGTGAAATTCCTTATTAAGAATAATTTAATGTTTTCAAACGTCGTCTGCTGCAGAGGCTGCATCATTAATTTGGAAAGAGTTAATTGTCCAAGTGTTATGAAATTTCTCACTAGATTGGTACGTTCCAACTGTATCTATGGAGTCGGTACTCGTGTACTGTGAAAGTCGACTTCGACTGGCCTGACTCTTGGCTAACCGACTCGGGTGGGGTGGCGGTAAGGGACCAAGGCTGTCCCAGAACTGGGTTCGTTCTTTTAGAAATCGTATTCCATCCTCAGCAGCCTCTCCTACTTTTCCTTTGCCAAGTGGCGTCTTCTTGTTTTTATATACTGATGAAAATTTGAGATGGAATATTACTGTTTTTTACAAAAGATTGATTGATTTGGGTTTAACACCGTTTTCAACAATTTTTCAGATATATCACGGCGTCAAGTTCACCTTCTCATGTACTCCTAGGTTTCTAACACCAGTAATTTACACAACATACTTTCCATGCAACTGGCTTCTGTTCAACATAGACTGTTAGCTCATTGGTGGAAGACGAATGACGCTGGTCACAATGACTATTGTCAAACGTCGGAAATAATGTTTGCCGAGCTGGTGTTCGAATTCACAAACCCCTGGATTGTCAGCCCGCCTTGCAACAGACTGAACTACCGAGGCTCGTCCAAAGAAGTGAGTGTAAGTTAAAAAGCTATCCACTCGTTTGGTAAACATAAAACATAAGTAGCTGCAACATTTTGAAAACGTGGCATAGATGCATTAACAATTTTAAAATACAAATCTATAGGCTGTGCACCATGAAAAACAACCTGAGCACATTGACAAATACTTGTCCTTTTACAAGTGGTGTTTCCTTGTTTTATATGCTGTAGAAAATTTGAGAAATGACATTATTACCAGAATATCAAAGAAGTGAAAATAAGCCTATACAGAAACAGTTATTAATACGTTTGGTATACATCTTACATAGGTCCCTGAAGCTTTTTGCAAATGTGACGAAGATCTCTATTTAAATGAAAAATATATTGCTTGTGCAACATGAAAACTAACCTTAGCACATTGTAGTTAAAGATATGTCTCCACATGTTGATTCATGATAATAAATTTGAGCCGTCCCACGAGAAAACCAACATAATGGACTCTGCGTAATGTATCGACCCAGATCAGCACGCGCAGTCCGCGCAGGCTAATCCGTACCGACACATTCCGTCTCCGCCCCCTGGGCTTGACGGAACATTTCATCAAAATAATTTGGAAATCCGCCAAATACTTTCGGAGGAGAAGATTTTCACTTAAGCCAATTTAAGGCTAACAGCCCTGCCCCCTGACGGCAATGTTTTTCAACTTATCAACATGGCTTGCAGGAATCTGATAGATGGTCACCCAAGGAACATTTTAACAAAATTATTTGAATATCGGCCCGACATTTTCGGAGAAGATTTTCTAAGTTTTCACTATAGCCATACAAGGCAAAATAAACCCACCCCCTTGCGGCCATAGTTTTCCAGCAATCAACACGGCTTGGTAGAATCTGATAAAGGGTCACCCTATGAACATTTCTACAAATTTATTTGAAAATCGTTTAGACACTTTCGGAGGAGAAGACTTTTTAAGTTTTCACTTTTTGCCATATACAGTAATGCAAAATATCCCCGCACTATAAAGGCCATATTTTTCGACCAATCAACATTGCATAAAGGAATCTGATAGAGGGTCACCCAAGGAACATTTCTACACAATTATTCTCTACTAACAAAAGGTAGCGAATCTACTAACAAAAGGTAACGAATCTACTAATAAAAGGTAGCGAATCTACTAATAAAAGGTAACACATCTACTAATAAAAGGTAGCGAATCTATTAATAAAAGGTAGCGAATATATTAACAAAAGGTAGCGAATCTACTACTAAAAGGTAGCGAATCTATTAACAAAGGGTAGCGAATCTACAAATAAAAGGAAGCGACTCTACTAACAAAAGGTAGTGAATCTACTAATAAAAGGTAGCGAATCTATTAATAAAAGGTAGCGAATCTATTAACAAAAGGTAGCGAATCTACTAATAAAAGGTAGCGAATCTATTAACAAAGGGTAGCGAATCTACTAATAAAAGGTAGCGAATCTATAAACAAAAGGTAGCGACTCTACTAATAAAAGGTAGCGAATCTATTAACAAAGGGTAGCGAAGCTACTAACAAAAGGAAGCGAATCTACTAACAAAAGGAAGCGACTCTACTAATAAAAAGTAGCGAATCTACTAATAAAAGGTAGCGAATCTATTAACAAAGGGTAGCGAAGCTACTAACAAAAGGAAGCGAATCTACTAACAAAAGGAAGCGAATCTACTAATAAAAGGTAGCGAATCTACTAAGAAAAGGAAGCGAATCTACTTACACAATGTAGCGACTCTACTAACAAAAGGTAGCGAATCTACTAACAAAAGGTAACGAATCTACTAATAAAAGGTAGCGAATCTACTAACAAAATGTAGCGAATCTACTTACAAAAGGTAGCGACTCTACTAATAAAAGGTAACAAATCTACTAATAAAAGGTAGCGAATCTACTAACAAAAGGTAGCGAATCTACTAACAAAATGTAGCGAATTTACTAATAAAAGGCAGCGACTCTACTAATAAAAGGTAACGAATCTACTAATAAAAGGTAGCGAATCTACTAACAAAAGGAAGCGAATCTACTTACAAAATGTAGCGAATCTACTAATAAAAGGTAGCGAATCTATTAATAAAAGGTAGCGAATCTATTAACAAAAGGTAGCGAATCTACTAATAAAAGGTAGCGAATCTATTAACAAAGGGTAGCGAATCTACTAATAAAAGGAAGCGACTCTACTAACAAAAGGTAGCGAATCTACTAATAAAAGGTAGCGAATTTATTAATAAAAGGTAGCGAATCTATTAACAAAAGGTAGCGAATCTACTAATAAAAGGTAGCGAATCTATTAACAAAGGGTAGCGAATCTACTAATAAAAGGTAGCGAATCTATTAACAAAAGGTAGCGAATCTACTAATAAAAGGTAGCGAATCTATTAACAAAGGGTAGCAAAGCTACTAACAAAAGGAAGCGAATCTACTAACAAAAGGAAGCGACTCTACTTACAAAAAGTAGCGAATCTACTAATAAAAGTATATATGAGCCGTCCCGCGAGAAAACCAACGTTGTGGCCTCTGCGTAAGGTATCGACCCGGAACAGCCTAAGCATGTCGCGCAGGCTAACCCGGAAATACACTTTTCGCCTCCAGTGGATTTTGTGCTTCAGGAATCATTACTCTATACCTCTATCCCCCTGAGACGGAATGTGTCAGCCCGGATTAGTGCAGGCTGATCTGGCTCGATGCCTTTCGCAGATTCCATAATGTTGGTTTTCTCGCGGGACGGCTCATATTCTTTGCAGAAGCTGTTATATGATTAGTGGATTCGCTACCATTGGCTAGAACAAATGTAAACGGAATACATTGTATGACACATTGAAGCCATTAACACTTTCCATATACAACACATCTGCAGCAGACGCTTGAAAATCATTGTACGTCATTAATATGGAAACTCTCTCAGCAGCAATGTTTTCAAAAGTAGTCTGCTGCAGAGGCGCCAGAAAGCGTTTGCATGTAGGAAAGGGTTTAAGACTTCACTCCTTACCTTCAAATCCCAGAAGAAATTCCAGATATTCTTTGTCATCGTACATTTTCCCGAGGATATCCTTCTCAGTCGTCTCCTCTACCAGACGGTCCTCATATACCAGTGAATTCAGGGAACTAGCCAATAGACTGTTGATGGAGGAAGCACGTGACTCAGACAGACTGACTGCCGGATTTCGGTGAAACTTTGCGAGAGGGTGAACCAGTCTGGTCCGGAAAGTGGCGCTCGGAACGGGACCAGGTTTATCTTTTGGCTTCTTTTGCCATTTATAGTCTGGTGAATGTTTCTGAAAAGAAAATTAATATGAAGAGTCGAATTTGTAGTTAACATATACTTAGTTCTCATAAAATGTGTTTATTGGATGTAGATGATAAGTCAGAATATGTGAATATCTACACGAACCCTTTCCCACAAACAAAACGTCAGCAGAAGGCGACATAAAAAATATCTAGCCAAATATATGGAAAATCTCTATAAAGTATAATTACAAGAGAAAGTTGATGCAACGCATAATTGATAAGATATAATTGAAGCCTTTCATTATTTATGATCAATCTCCATTCTAAGGTAGGTTGACCATACACACAGCCAACTCATTATTGATCATAAACAGTAATGGAAATGAGTAATCTTGCCAAGCATTAGTCTTAGTATGTATACAGTGCTTTCATTAAGGAATAATTATAAGATTTGTGAATTCCACATACACTTTTCAAGATGTTTGTCAGAATATTTGAATGTTATTATTCATCAATAAAACCACAAAACAGACAATTTAGGATTTGCATGCAATAGCACGTCATCATTTTTCCTTTCCCCTATTAAAGTCAAACAGTGGACACCTTTGCAGCAATCTACTTTTAAAACAATGAGAAAAGGGTTAAATCGCTGAAGAAATGAGTTTTCTTTTTTTCTCAAAATGATATTAGCTTGGCATCCAAATGATATCATACTTTGACATATAGTAAAATGTAGTCCAATATTCATAAATAAGACCACCCTTGAAATATAATATCAGCTAAACAGTTAAATTTCATTGAAAATGTTGTATAATTTTAAACTTAATTTCGAACATAAACTGAATCCTACAACATGTTAATTTATTGTAATTATTTCCTTCCTTTTTTATAATGAAACAAACCACTCATGTTTCAAAATTATATAATGATGAGCGCCTTTGTGTCAATGATGCATAACAATATGCAGATCGCAAGCAAAACGCCTGTAGGGAATCTAATGAAACATTTAAATTGTCATGGACGAAATAAATTTGTACGAAAGACCCGATTCGTGAACATTCTTCTTCGAAGAGTTGTCATTCTGTACACTCTCTTTATATGCATTTTAAATCACCTATACGTGAGTGTAAAGAACGGCTCTCTGCAAAGGAGATTTATATACGCCGTCGGTATTCGTGATAAACAGTTTTAGCATAGAAACAGTTCATATTTTAGATATACATGGATAAACATTATTAAATGCATTCTTTACAAATCAAGACATCTCTTTGAACATGAAAATAACATTCAGTAAGTTAAGATTGCTATTTAAGGGAGAATTCGACGTGATTTTTATCTCGATATTGACACATAACAGTCTGCTGCAAGTCTAATAGGGACTGCTTTGTCTTTGTAAATAAAACAAAAAAAACATAGATGCGAGTCAAAATAAAGAAACTGCAAATAAAATACTTAAAACATCGTTTATTTATTTCATTAAAGCTTTGTCATAACTTAGTTGTTTTAAACAAACGCAATTGTAATATGTTCAAGACATTTAAATTTGTTTTTTTCTAATAATAACTCGTCCTCCTATGTCATTTCCGATTGATTGATTGATTTGGGTTTAACGCCGTTTTTAACAATTTCTCAGTTATATCACGGCGGCCAGTTCACCTACTCATGCATTTCCTGGTTTTCTCACACCAGTACTCCACACAACCGTCTTCCCAAGCAACTGGCTGTTTTTCCACATAGACTTAGCCCTGTGGTGGAAGACGAATGACGCAAGTCGCATTGACTTTTGTCAATCGTCGGAAAGAAAGTTGGCCGAGAAGAAGGAGAAAGAGGAAATGGAGGCAATGGTGAAGAAGAGTAAGAAGAAGAAGAAGAAGAAGAAGAAGAAGAAGAAGAAGAAGAAGAAGAAGAAGAAGAAGAAGAAGAAGAAGAAGAAGAAGAAGAAGAAGAAGAAGAAGAAGAAGAAGAAGAAGAAGAAGAAGAAGAAGAAGGAGAATAAGAAGGTGATTTGTCCATGATACCTGTCTGTGAGCTCGTGTAAAATATGTGATATCCCCTGTGTCTGTTAGCTTCATTCTTCGACCTACAACATGATCATAGACGCATATTAGTGTTATCTATTGCCAGTACTCGATATCAGTCATGTTTTATTAGAACTGCGTCAGGCGAAAAGATACCTTGATGCATTAATTAGTCTTTATTTTACTTATAGATAAACTAAATGGGCGGTGCTATGTGAAAACTATTCAGGCTTTTGCGACGATCTGCCTGTGCAGTCTAATCTGCACTGTTCGACAACAAGTCACAAAATATTCGGAAAAATTAGTCTCAACTTGAATCCTGATAGCATGGATCCGCAGACAGATATTTCTTTTCAAGTGTCATAAATATGCTAAGATTGGCTTTCCGAGAGCGTCATACAAATATTCCATTCAGACAAATGTGTTAGTCTTGTATCGCCATTACTTATCAAGTGCTTATGCTATAGTTCAACATCGTGTTTTGTCTTTATAAAGCATAAAAAAAACACATCAATAACTGCACAAGGATGAATGAACTATTACCGTACCGTTTTTCGTTGAACGTTTCTTCGACCTTTCGAGAGCATCTTTAAACTCCTGTGCTTTTGGGTAACGTTTAAGACCTCTGTGTAAGTATACCATAGCCATCTCCGAGTTCCCGGACTCTTCACATACATTCGCTTTCTGCAGCAACGCCTACAATTAAAACGGTTAACACTTATCCTACTGAATTTCTGCAAGTGTTATCATATCCAGGGGCGTAGCTTTGCAATAATCGATGTGTAGGCCGTCTCGTGAGAGACTCTGCGTAAAGTATCGACCCGGATCAGCCTAAGCATGCCACACAGGCCTACCCGGATAGACAATTTTCGCCTCCTGTGGATTTTCTGTTTCAGGAATAACTACTCTATACATCTATCCCCCTAAGATGGAATGTGTCGGCCGGATCAGTCTGCGCGGACAGCGCAGGCTGATCTGGTCGATACATTACGCAGATGTCTATCGCCGCAGCTGCATTTTGGGGCATTTTGAGAAAAAATGTGTAGGAACGTGCCTACTCTGCCTAAAGGGAGCTACGCCCCTGATAACAATAGCAATTTGGAAAAGCTCCTTAACTCTTTAAGTGCCAATGGCAAAATTGATTTTATTTCGCAAATAATACTGAATCAGGTGAGACAACTTTTAATAAGCTGTCTCACCTGAAATCAGCATGGTTGCCACATAGTTATCAAAATATTCCAAAAATGTATTACATTATGATTAAAGAAATGGAGCCGCGCCCAATTTTAACATGGAAGAGTGCATTCTTGAACTTCATTTGAAATTGAAACAATCAATTTCCTTAAATAAGCAAACCTATGAAATACAAATTCATAAATATTATGGATTAACTTTGACAACGAATCTTTTGGAACAACAAAAACACATGCAAATAAAATCTCAAACGATGCAAACCCAGATAAGACAGCATTGATTTGTCCACGGTACTTACACACAAGTGTATCATTTAAGTACTGGTACATATGTGCCGTCCCATGAGAAAACCAACATTATATACCCAATTCAGCCTGTGCAGTCCGCGCAGGCTGATCCAGATCGACACATTCCGGCTCAGGTGGATAAAGGTATAGAGCCAATGATTCATGAAACGGAAGAATCCACAGGAGGCGTAAAGTGTTTGCCCAGATTAGCCTGCGCGGCATGCTTACGCTAATTCGGGTCGATACTTTACGCAGACTCCATAATGTTGGTTTTCTCATGTAGTTACCTCTCTGTCCTGCGGGTCAAGATTTAAGGCTATGTCAACTTCGTCGATGGCTTTTCTTATCTTCCGTAGTTTAGAATAACATTTCGACCGCCATACTATGCTCTTTGTATCGTTGGGGACGTGTTTTAATGCCTGTATGGGAAAACAAAGGTTAATCACAATTTTGAAGAACTCGTTCACTCTTCCATCGCTAAAGGCAATATTGAGATTTATTCAAACAATACAGATTCAGGCGAGTCAGCTCGTAACGAGCTGCCTCACCTGAAATCAGCCTTGTTTGCCTTTCAGTTATCAACATAGTTCAAAACGTTTATTACATGAGAAATAGAGACGCCCGATTTTGAACAAAGAACAGTCTACTTTAAACAACTCGGGTCTGAAAGAGTTAAATTGACATTTGAGCCAGTGCATGTGGAAAAAGGTACAATTTAGCATTTCTGAAAAGTGTTAGTTCATATCAGGCTGTACATTTGGACGCTCTACTATTACGACCACATTGGCGGTCTCTTATTATCTAACCAAACCCTATCATACGGGTACTCAAAAGAATCGTCTCATTGAGTACCAACAACCTAGGGTTGAAGGGTCTTCTAGGGACTTGTGTAATCGGTTTATTTGTAGTATAACCGTACTAATGAGGCTCCAAAGTACTTGTTAAATTGAGCTAGTGCTTGAGAAAAAAGTACAATTTAACATTTCTGAACAGTGTAGGTTCAGATCAGCATATATATATATCTGCTCTGTCTTATCAAAACCTTCACAAGTTGACAGAAGCTTCCAACAAGCTTTTGTAAGTAATATATGAACAGTGTTGTAGATCTGTAGGCTGACCTGGATCTACATTATTCATGTTCATACAAGCCAACTGGTACCTTTTCCTGTGCACTGGCTCATTGATTTAAATAAAATGGATTACATCCAAACTTGTCTAGTATCCGGCTTTCTCTAGTAAGTAGGCCATTTCCTTACTATAGAACGCCGGATACTAGACAAGTTTGGATGTCATCCATTTTATTTGTGGCTAGAACCTTTTGCCTATTTATTCTATTACTTTTGTACTACTGTTTGTTTGTAATTTGTACATTTATATTGGAAATAAAATATGTTTAAAAGTAAGAAGTTCTAAAGTAAATAAGTACATTTGGCATCAACCAAAAATGGTGACTAGATTGATCACCTCTTCGTATATATCGCTATATTAACAAAAAAGTTGTCTCGTTAGCATTTTGCTCGCGACGCCATGCCGTCTATAGGGCGCCGTTATTATTGGTGTAGTCTTATACTGTAATGGTAGGGTGAGACAACTCTACAACTACATCCAAACGAGCAAGAATTATTAAATAACGATGAAGGATTGAGATAATTGAGGTACGACCAACCTACTTTCCAGATTGTCTGACAAGCCAATATAGTCAAAGTTCTGATCGATCAAGTTATCATTCAAGTTTCATGGATGCTTTTTTGTACTAAAAAGCAACATCAACAACAGCAATTGAATTAAACAATCTTCTTGCCGGTGGTTATCACAAAAACCAACTTCGTATTAATTAGCCATTTGATTGCAATGGCCGTGAAATCAAAAACCACTGAGAAAATCGGATTCCGTATGACGTGACGTATGACGAGTCAAATACCAAGTCCCCGCGTCGGTGGTGACGTGTTAAAATCGCCCGTCTATAGAATGATAGATCAATGTTCGATACCCAGTCGCGTCACACCAACATACTCATAAACGGGTAGTAATGTATTCCCTCTTGGGCGATGAGGGATCTGGGGGTAGCATTTTGTGTGATGCGCTATAGTAACGACAACCTTACAAGTAGAACTGGCTCGAATTCCGCCAACCATACTTATCGCTAATACTTAACCCTTTCCCTCATACGACAATTCTACAGCATACGACTTTGAATATATTTTGTCAAAACATAGAAAATCTCCATAATTGAATGGATAACCTATGACAAAAAGTGGAAAACATTGTGGCAAAAGGAGAAATTGCACGTTTTGTGCAATTTCTTCTTTTGTCACTATGTTTTCAAAAAGCCGTCTGCTGCAGAGGCGTCGGAAAGCGTGTATATGAGGGAAAGGGTTAATACTTACAATCTAAACATTCAAGCATTCTTATTTTTACATCTAAGCCCAATTTTATTCGCACTAAGGTGACTTAAATGGTTACTGAACAATAATACTCGTAAAGAAATGAAATATTTAGGTATTCTTATTGGGAAAACAAAAATAACGAATGAAGTATTTAAATATTACTTATCGGTAAGTTTCGCTGTTGGCATTGGGGCCTGCTCATGTGTCTAAGCAACGCTATTATGTAAGTGAAATACTATTGAAAGCGTTGTAAAGCAATATTTTAACAAATATCAGCCGTTCCGCAAAAAAAAAAGAAACATTGTGGACTTTGCGTAAAGTATCGACCCGGATTTGTCTAAACATGCCGCGTAGGCTAAGCCAGACAGATACTTTTCGCCTCCTGTAGATTTTCTGTTTCAGGAATCATTACTCTAAACCTCTATCCCCTGAGACGCAAAGTGTCGACCCGGATTAGCCTGTGCGACCTGCACATGCTGATCTGGATCGATACATAACGCAGAGTCCATAGTGTTGGTTTTCTCGTGGAACGGCTCATATCAAGTTAGCTCGGCCTACCTGGGTAAAGGAGTAGAGAGCCTTCGGATACTTTTGTTTGTCAAATTGCTCTATACCCTCTTTCCGACTGATTTCACACAGAAAAACCTCCATCTTGTTGTACTGTAAATCGGACAACATCATGTCGATATCTGAAGAAAGTAAAAACACCAAAAGGAAATGCTTCGAATCAGGGTGAAAATGAGTCTTAATACACATGCATGAAAACAAAACGGGCAAGCATAACGTACGCAAAGTCTGACCCGAGTATTCAATGTCAAACTGTTTTTGGCCTGGGGCTTTAGCCCCTGGTCATAGTAGTAATACCATTGTTATCGGAGTTCGCAGCCTGCCAATTGCTGTTAGCACCAAACAACGCACGGGAAACTGCGCGAGAAAAATAGTTCATCATGGATTCAACAAAACTGCATTTAAAAGGTTAGGATCTCCCCCATAAATATCATTTTAATGTTGTTGGAACATCAGTGAAAAACTTAAGGCGTGAGTACTCCAATATAAGTTTAAGAAATGCTTTAGTAGAAATTAATGCGCCGAGAGGTCAAATATGGACGCTTGTTAACATTATTAACATTCGCGAAGAGGAACGGAAAAAAAGAAAGAGGTCACGTGAAATATACAGTGGCGGATTAACCGGGGGGGGGGGGGGGGGTCGTAGGGCCCGTGCGTCGAAAAAATAATGGTAAACAAAGAAAAGCGTGACAATTGTAGTGGCGGATTTAGCGGGGCCCATAAGGACCGTGCCCGACTCCCCCCACCCCACGAAAGAGATCACGTGAAATATATAGTGGCGGATTAACCGGGGGCCTTAGGGTCCGTGCGTCGAAAAATCTAACCTTCCAGGCCGTCAGCACTGCAGTGCTTTTATTGGTAGTACCATTGATGTACCTTCCTGTTGGATTATAGAATTGTATTCCAACTAGTCTCTGTCACATACAGTTTATTGTAGCATTGCGGCATCCATGGACCCAAACACCACATTTCACCCAGTATACGGAAAATTATTACATAACACAGAAGTGAATTGAAAACTGACATTTCATACATTTGTGTATATCACTTAAGAATGGGGGATGCTTCTTTTTGCCTGATAGTAGCGACTCATTAAGAAGGATAACATAGGTGGATATACATTCAAACTTGTGTTACGACTCTGAAAACATCCATGCAAAACCCCAGAAAATCACTTAAAATGTAGGTATTATTACTGACAAAAGGTGAACAAATGGTGACAACAGAACTTTTGTCATAATGTTTTCAAAAGACGTCTGCTGCAGATGCGTTAGAATGTGTCTACAAGTGGGAAAGGGTTACGGTTCATGTTGCATCACTGTAAATTAAATCAGATGATCCAGGGCCACCCACCACTGTTCACATACACGGGATATAAGATTAAATCGGCGTAAAACGCTAATACAACAGGCGTCTTCGTGAATTCAAATTAACCCTTTCCCCCATACGACAATTCTGCAGCAGACAACTTTAAACTTATTTTGTCAAAACATAGAAAATCTCCATAGTTGAATGGATAACCTATGACAAAAAGTGGAAAACATTGTGGCAAAAGGGGAAATTGCACGTTTTGTGCAATTTCTTCTTTTGTCACTATGTTTTCAAAAAGTCGTCTGCTGCAGAGGCGTCAGAAAGCGTCTATATGAGGGAAAGGGTTAAGGAAAGTAAGAATCAACCAACACAATGTTAACGATCAACAACACTCACTATGCTTGACTCTCCGCTATGTTTTCGAGCATATGTACGGAATCCTGTTTTGTTCATATCCTACCATCCTACCATCGCATATTAACGAGAACGCGATGGTAGGATAATAGGATGATAGGATGGTAGGATGGTAGGATAGTAGGATGCTATGATGGTAGGACAGTAGGATGGCGATGGTAGGACAGTAGGACAGTAGGATGGCGATAGTAGGACAGTAGGATGGCAATATGTCCATCCTACTATCCTACTATCGCCATCCTACTGTCCTACTATCGCCATCCTACTGTCCTACTATCGCCATCCTACTGTCCTACTATCCTACCATCGCACTTGTGAAATAAGGGTCACAATTTGTTGTAATTTCAACACATTGAGAAGTGACATGTGAGGTAACATTATATAAATAACACATTGACCAATATAGCTTATAGCACTGTATTTCCACCATTTACTGTAGAAAATATACATAAACATGGATATTTAATATATATACTCTTATAATATAAATTACTTTGAAGAAATAGCAATATGAATATTTTTTATATATTTAGTACGAAACCGATTTGTACGAAAATAACAGATGCGTAAATGTAAAATTGATTACTGCATCAGATACGAAAAAGACACAACCACATTGTATGACGTAGAGCACACGTTTATACCGCGGGAATCAAATCACAAGTGCGATGGTAGGATACTAGGATGGTAGGACAGTAGGATGATATGATAGTAGGATGGTACTGTCCTACTGTCCTACCATCGCCATCCTACTGTCCTACCATCCTAGCATCCTACTATCCTACCATCTTACCATCCTATCATCCTACTATCCTACCATCGCGTTCTCGTTAATATGCGATGGTAGGATGGTAGGATATGCACAAAACAGTATTAATATTGAGTGATGTTGATCGTAAACATTGTGTTGGTTGACTCTTAGTTTCGTTAATCTGAATTCACTTGACTCTCCGCTATGTTTTCGGCCGAGCCCCAATAGTTCAGTCGGTAGCGACGCGGGCTGTCAATCGAGGGGTTGTGAGTTCGAACCCCAGCTCGGCCAACGTTCTTTCCGACGTTTAACATAAGTCACTGTGACAAGCGTCATTTGTCTTTCACCAAAGGGCTAACGTTATATGTGAGAGAAAGCCAGGAAACATATGAGTAGGGGAACTGGCCGCCGTGATATGACTGAAAAATTGTTGAAAATGGCGTTAAACCCAAATCAATCAAACCGCTATGTTTTCGGAAAAACTAACAGTTATAAATAAAGCTAGATTCAAAATCGTCATTTCTTTTCCTTCAAATTTGACGATAAACATTGATAGACACCTATTGATTGATTGGGGTCTTACGCCGTTTTCAACAATTATGCAGTCATATCACGGCGGTCAGTTCACCCTCTCATGTGTTTCCTGGCTTCCATACACCAGTTATCTACACAACAAACTGCCTAAGTAACTGGCTGCTTTTCCACATAGACTGTTTGCCCATTGGTGGAAGACGAATGACGCTTGTGGCATTAACTGTTATCAAATGTCAAAAAAGAATGTTGGCCGAGGAGGGATTCGAACTCACAACCCTTGGATTGCTACAGAGGCTCGGCGTATACACACCTATGGGCATTTGCTCAAATATAAACCCCGGTCGTGTCATACCAAAGACTGACTATAAAAACGGTAGTAATATCTTTCCCTCATTGGCGTTCAGAATTGCAGGGTTAGCATTAGGACGGACTGGTTGGTATCAGTATAAATGGACCAGTAGTACTGGTAACTCATCCAGGAAACGCCGTGATATAAGTAAGTAAGTAAGTAAGTAAATATTTTATTATAGTGACATGTGTATATACAACAACAAAACAATGGTACGAAATGTAATAAATAACACCCGGCCTATAAGTCACTTTCAAAAGAAAAATAATTAAGAAAACCAAAAAAAAAAAAAAAAAAAAAAAAAAAAAAAAAAAAAAAAAAAAAAAAAAAAAAGCAAAAAATGGAAAAAATGGAAAACGTGTTGTGTTGGTATCGTTCTACTTCATAACGACAATATCAAATAGACAGATATGGGCAGTACCATTCGAAAACATCCATTCCAGAAACTTCATCTCCAAAAGAAAAATAAGGTAGATATAAAAAGTCAATATAAGTACGTATAATTATGATTGAGATCACTTCTGGGGAAAAACAAAAAACTGAAAACATTGTTGAAGGCGGCGTAAAACATCAAAACATCAATCAATAAATCACCTATTATAAAACATTTCCATAGTGTAACTTAACACAAACGGTGATATAAATACTTACTGTTTTTATCTTCAGGCCACCTCATTTGTAAGTCTAGAATTATATATCCATCCACAAATATATAATATATCGTTTCAAAACGATTCTAAGAAAATGAATGTACACTATAAACGTAATTAAACAATGATCACATACAAAGAAAAACTTCCATTGACCTTCTAGAATTTGTATTCCTTTTAACGCTTGTATTTTAAGAAGAATGCTAAAAACACAATATCATTTGAGCTGTTCGCAGTGTTTATAACTGACCTTTTTTATTAAAATATTATTTATAAATTTCTGTTCGCGTAGAAAAACAATAAACCATCACACATTCAGTATTACTGACTAATCGTTACAAGCTGATCCGTCTGATTTAAGGATTGGGTTTTAAATTCGAGGATTAGCTTTAATCTAAGTCTTTATAAGAACCATTTGTTGATGGCTTCACACCATCCGCCTGTAACTCCGTCTTGTAATACGATACAGTTGCAACACTTTTGCAGAAGACCATTATTTGCTTGGGTGTATATAGCCAAATACCTTTATTATTTTATTATCTTAAATGGAATTTTTCTGACGACAATTAATGCTTTTGATTTTGTATTTTTTAAAAATACAGCTATAATTCTAATTAGTTAATGCTTTTGAAAGTCATTTCAAAAGTCGACTATATATTGGTACATATTACCATATATTATACTATTATTTAACAAAGTAAGATTTTGGCAAATCATTGTAATTGTGATTGTTTACCATTTATATAAATAAATATAATATATTTGATATTTACAGTACACACATTGTATACCACGTGAACACGTATTAGGAAATAATGGAACATCTGGGAAGAAGACGATTAATTGTTATATGAATTACTTTTTATTGGGCGAAAATGAGAAATCGCTCATGTAAACCAATTTGTCATTTTCCAAAACTGTCTTGTCCAAAGATCCGTATGCTATATTTTCGTCACTCATTTACTTGTCTTAGTAAGCGACCATATATTTCTTCTTTTAGTAAAAAAAAATCCAAACATTCACATAACGGCACCTCTGAGGAGCAAACCATCTCGGTTGTATTTTCAGCATTGACTGAATTGATTTAACCCTTTCCCTCATATAGACGCTTTCTGACGCCTCTGCAGCAGACGGCTTTTTGAAAACATAGTGACAAAAGAAGAAATTGCACAGAACGTGCAATTTCTCCTTTTGCCACAATGTTTTCCACTTTTTGTCATAGGTTATCCATTCAATTATGGAGATTTTCTATGTTTTGACAAAATATGTTCAAAGTCGTCTGCTGCAGAATTGTCGTATGAGGGAAAGGGTTAAAGGCTGTTTAAGCAAATGGTTTAGTTGTACCACGGAGACCAGTTACCGAAACGTGTTTTCTGGCTTTATCGCACCATTTACTCCGTACACCATTCTTCCCAGGCAAATGGTTAACTTTCTACATAAAATGTTAAGCCCATTGGTGGGTGGAAGACCATTGACACTTGTCACTATGAGTTGTGTCAATCAACAGAAAAGAAATGAATGACCCAGACGTGGTTCGAACCCACGACCTTTGCACTAAATAGCTATCGACGTTACCGACGGAGCTATCGCGTATCAACTGTGTGGTGATAAGAGCATCTGCTTCGTGGTGATAAGAATTCCAGCGTTCGTTGCCGGTTTTGTCATATCCAACAATAATGGCAAACTGTCACAAAATACGCCTGTCAGGATTAATTGATTGGGGTTTAATGCCGTTGTTAACAATTTCTCAGTTATATCACGGCGGCCAGTTCACCTACTCATGCATTTCCTGGTTTTCTAACACCAGTACTCCACAAAACAATCTTCCCAAGCAACTGGCTACTTTTCCAAATAGACTTAGCCCAGTGGTGGAAGACGAATGACGCATGTCGCATTGACTTTTATCAATACGCCCGTCAGGAAGGCGCAACTCTTGAATGACTAAAGTGATTTGGCAATCTTTTCCTTTTGCCGTAGTGTTTTCAACTCTTTTCAGTAATTACACTTTCATTTTTTTTTTATAGGTTTTCCATATTTTTACCTAGATCATATCAAAGTCGACTGATGCATATTTGCTGCATGTGGGAAAGGGATAATTTCTACACCGGCGAAAGGCAGCTTATCATTATTTAACATTTCGGATCAAACCTTTCCCACATGCAACAACTCTGCAGCAGATAACTTTGAAAAAACGTAAACAAATATGTGGAATATCTCTATGAATAAGGGTTGAATTATTGAATAGAGTAAACAAAAAAAAAGTGTGATAAATAAAGCAATTGCTCATAATAAGCGATTTCTCCCCTTGCCACAGGCAATGCTTTCAAAAGTTGTCAAGATGTGTCTGTATGAGGGGAAGGGAAATAATCGGTCCTTTTTACAGTTGGTGTACATTTAAAAGATATCTTCATTACCGTTGTGTAGCGTTCCCATTACTTGACATACTGCTGGGCTGATCACCCATACATGTAGATTAGTTGGTGGATTAAGTGATTAAATATAATTAAATACGTTATAGATTATGTGAAAATAAAGTGTATCGGTGTCATTATGATTTGTTAACCCTTGTCCTGCAATATGCGACATAAAAACATATTTGTCAACACTGCAAAACAAGTTAACCCTTTCCCTCATATAGACGCTTTCTGACGCCTCTGCAGCGGACGGCTTTTAGAAAACATAGTGATAAAAGAAGAAATTGCTCAAAACGAGCAATTTCTCCTTTTACCACAATGTTTTTCACTTTTAGTCATAGGTTATCCATTCAATTATAGAGATTTTCTATTTTTCGACAAAATGTATGTTCAAAGTCGTCTGCTGCAGAATTGTCATATGAGGGAAAGGGTTAATATGTTTACACAAATACAACCTAATAATGCTTTGGTCTAGCTTTCAGCGCCAATGGCAATATTGAGGATTTGCAAACAATACAGACTGAGGCGAGACAGCTCGTCGAATCAACCGCCTCGGTGCTGTGGTGGTAAAGCGTCCACCTCGGTGCGGGGTGTCGAGGGTTCGATCCCCAGCTGGGTCATACCAACGAATTTAAAAATGGTAGTAATGACTGCCCTTCTTGGCTCTCAGGGTTGCGGGGTTAGCAGTTCAACTGACTGGCTGGTGTCAGGATGAATGAACCAGCAGTACTGGTAACTTACCCAGGAAACGCCGTGATATAACTAAAACATGTTGAAAGCGGCGTTAAACAAGAGCTGTCGGAGGACAGCGCGCTCAACTAGTGTGTGTTTGCCAATAAAAAAAAACTTTTTTGGGTGGTACAGAAAACATAACCAAGTACTTTATCATATTATTTATAAGTTAAGTACTTTATAAGTCGAAATTTAATAAAAAAAAAAGGGTCAAAATTCTTACAAAAACCTTTATTGAAATATGCACTCTTGGCTGTTGGTGGAGGTAAAGATGGTAAAAAGAGTTTTGTAAGTGTTTAAGCTATATCGCTAATAGTTTGAAAAAAAATTGATATGGTATTATTAACTTAACCAGAATTCTAAATAAAAAATGGCAATAATTCTTATAGAAAACTTGACAGTGTTATTATGTACTCTTGTCTGTTGATGGAGGTAATTAACGTTAATAAGTATTGCAAGTGTATAAGCTCTAATGGTTTTGGGGAAAAAGTGGGGTGGTACGAAAAATTTTACCAAAATTCTAAGTCGAAAAAGAGCCATGACTTACAAAAAGTTTCTTACAAAAACATGGACAGAGTTATGTACTGTTGATAGATGTAATGATGGTGACTAAGTAATCAATATCTGTAATGATCTTGAAACAAGAACTATCGGAGGACAGCGCGCTCAACTTGTTTGTGCTTGCCAATAAAATAAAGCTTCTTTGGGCGATAGAGAAAACATAACCAAGTACTTTATCATATTATTTATAAGCAAAGTACTTTATAAGTCGAAAAAAAGTCATAATTCTTACACACACCTTTACTGGATTATGCACTCTTGGCTGTTGTTGGAGGTAATGATGGTAAACAGAAAGATTGTTGTAAGTGTTTAAGCTATATCTCTAATTGTTTTGAAAAAAAAATGATTTGGTATGAATAAATTAACCAAAATTATAAATCGAAAAAGGGCCATAATTCTTAAACAAAAATTGACAGAGTTATGTACCCTTGTCGGTTTATAGAGGTAATGATGATAAATAAGTACTGTTAGTGCATAAGCTAAATCACTAATGGTTTTGAAAAAATTGGGGTGGTACGAAACACTTAACCAAAATTCTAAGACGATAAATGGCAATAATTCTTACAAAAACCTTGACAGAGTTATGTACTCTTGTCTGTTGCTAGAGGAAAAAAGTAAATTGGTACAAAAATCTTAACCGAAATTCTAAGTCGAAAAAAGGCCATCATTCTTACAAAAATGTTGACAGAGTTATGTACTCTTGTCTGTTGATGGAGGTAATGATGGTGAATAAGTGTTGCAAGTTTCAAAGTAATATCTGTAGTGGTTTTGACAAAAAAGTGAATTGGTACAAAAAACTTAACCAATGTGTGACACCAACGCCGAGGCGAGTAGCATATCTTCGAAAAGCCGAGCTAAAAAACAATCAACCAATCTTCACGTAATCAGCATCGTTTGCCATTTAGTTATAAAACTCTTATTACATTTAAGATGCTGGCCGATTTTGAAATTGAAAGATTTTTTTGCTAAAATGGATAATCTAGTAAAAAGTCCACATCGTAATGAGGTTACCGTAACCAATAACTGAAAAGTGACAAACACAAATTCATAATTATGAGGGTTAAAAAGATTAATACAAATATTAATGAGCCGCCTTGTTTATTCTTGTTTATGTGAGGTCGTATTTCATCTCCGTAACTGGACTTTAATCAAAGCGCTGAAAGCGCTGATGGTATAGGGGGCATATGTAAGTTGAAAACATATGGCATAGATCATATGGACAAACATTGTTGAAACAATGAAACAATGACCTTTAAACAAACCAAACCAAAAATGTTTGAAGCAACACATTTTGCCTGCCAATAACATATACCTCATTTGTCAAAGTTTTACCCTTTTCTTGTATAAACAAAATATCGAAGGACAAAAGATTGACAAAAAAAACCCGAGCAGCTACCCTTAATTAAAATATTTCTAGTTCAGAAATCACTAAAGATCCACAATGTATATTGTAATCATGCTGATAAATGAAAGACGATCGAAAGCATGATAGAGTTATGTTTCTTTTGCACTGCACAATTGCAGCTCTGAGTTTCCTATACACCAAGTCTTAAATTGATATATTGGACATATATTGAGACAATAACCGAAGAAATGAAAAAATTGAGTTTACACCTAAAAAACAGATTAGATTTGACGAAGTACAAAGCTTGGGGAAGCACTCATTAACGAAAAAGGGAATTTCACGGAACGCATGTGTTGCATATAATAAGTGAGAACATTGAAAGACAAAAATATACACACTCCAAACGCAGCATGCTAAATTTATGGTTATGGTGCACTGCAAATCTGTAGGTCATAAGTTACCTACAAACCAAGTTTGAAATTGATACAATGAAAGTTAATTGAGACAATCGCTGAACTAAATAAGGAAAAATGGAGATAACTGAAAAAACAGACCAGAGTTATGTACCTAGTACTTTGCCGTTCTCCTGATCACACGGGTATAATTGTGACCACTTTGAAATAAATCTGCCATACAGAAACAACGTGTTAACCAATACATGCAATCCATGACGGACGGACGAATGCACATTCAGGCAGACAGCCGGCCGGACGCCGGATTATACCTCCAAGCTTTACAGACGGAGACAACTCATAAAGTATTGATTACAGAAGACTGGTCCGATGCGTCAAAACACGTCAGCTTAGATTATGGTATTTGTAAAGTATTTGCAATTTAATTGTATCTCCGAAACGGGACCGGACCGTCAAGGTTAATTTTCAAAAACCTATTTAGACTACATTTCTAGTTTATTTGTCAACAGATACATCTAGGACTATATTACACGTTGATGAACGTTGAGTCTTAAATTAACGCAAATGCATATACATTATCATTTTAGTCCCAAAATCGCTAGAAGCTTCTCAATTATAAAATAAATAATGACCTTGCGGTTATAACTCGGATGTGTTGACAAATTCAGCCAAATTTCTTTCCGACGTTTGACAAAAGTCAATGCGACATGCGTCATTCGTCTTTCACCAATGGGCTAAGTCTATGTGGAAACGCAGCCAGTTGCTTGGGAAGATTGTTGTGAGGAGTACTGGTTTGAGAAAACCAGGAAATACATTTGTAGGTGAACTGGCCGCCGTGATATGACTGAAGAAATGTTAAAAACGGCGTTAAACCCCAATCAATCAATGTTGTAATTAACTTATCTATAATTTGTAGATTTAATTTCTATTTCCTAGTAGGGTCTACATACAGCGACACATGAGAATATTCAACACAAAACGCGACCTGTTTTACCAACAATTCCCCAGTAGCGGTGAGACCGTTTGTAACATTATTTCATGGCATGTATACACAGTAGGACCTCTCTCTTTGGACGAATTATGTTGTAACAAGTTTGTTTACAGTATTCCTTAACCATGACCACATAGACTAAATATACAGCAAACAACATTGAACTAAGGCATAACTATTGACCTGAATTAATAAAAGTATGATTTTGAATAGTGATGAAAACATTGTGGAAAAAGACAAACTTGTTGATTATCATTCATCTGTTAAGGTTAGTCAAATGTGTCTAAAAGGGGCAAAGGTTAAAATAATAACTGTAGACAAATGTTTTCGTTATCTAGGTTATAGAAACAAATTGATTCATGTTTCAAAACATTGTTTGAAAAGGAGGAATTGCTCATTGTCAGCAATTGCTCCGTTTGTAAATATACTTTCAACATTTGTTTGTAACTAAGTAGTTATAACGGGAACGGTTCAACCCTTTCCCGCTTACAGTCGCTTTTTGACGCATGTGCAGCAGACGGCTGCAGAATTGTTTATCATGACCCATTTCCTCTTTTTCCACAAAGGTTTCAACTATATATTTTTCCCCTTGATGTAAGGCAAAATTGCTCGTAATCATTCATCTCTAGCATGTTATTCAAAATGTGTCCGGAAGGGAGAAAGAGGGAAAGAACGTATATAGTAAAACGTTTAAATATGAAAAGAATTAATTTGAAACGTGTTTGAAAGAATTGTGTGAAAAGGAGGAATTGCTCATTGTCAGCAATAGCTCCATTTTCAACAATATTTTTTAAATATTCGAACTGTTATAGTATCACGGAAAGGGTTCCGCTTCCATGGGAAGGATGTAACCATTTTCCGCCTACAGACGCTTAC
>JASEVX010000003.1:97299189-97500407 GCA_031761405.1 Serripes groenlandicus
CCGCTTCCATGGGAAGGATGTAACCATTTTCCGCCTACAGACGCTTACAGACGCATGTGCAGCAGACGACAATCGAAAACATTGTGACAAAAGGGGAAATTGCTTTTCGTAGGCAATTTCTACTTTTGCCACAATGGTTTCAACTCCTTTTAATAATTGTATTTACAGTGCTTTGCACATTTCTCTATAAGTCGACTGTTGTAAACTAATGGGGTCACAGAACGGTCGACGTTACCTCACACTACTGACATTGAGGTCAACCATAGTTCAGAGTGTGTTTCATTCATAGAAACTATTTTGTCTCATAAATTTATGCAAGCGGAGGGTTTCGTGATTCGGTCGAACCAATGAAATCGTTGAAAAGGCAGATTATAACCAATCAAAACTCGATTTTGGTGTAGGTATACACATGTGGACTGCGGTTGCAGCTTTAATCCGACTTTTCGAAAGCAGCTTCGCTATGGGATAGTGGCGAAACGCCCCTATCCCAAAAACAATTGTGGCGAAAGAGAGAAATTGCTTATAATGAGCAAATTTCTCCTTTTGCCACAATGCTTTCAACTCTATGTAATACTTAAACTGTCAGTTATGATGTAATTTTTCACATATTTGCCAATATGTTCTCAAAGTCGGCTGCTGCAGATTTTTGTATGTGAGAAAGAGTTATGCCAGTATTTTAAGTATTGTAAAAAATTATATTCTAGTTATATGCTACTACCGCCTCGGTGGTGTAGTGGCAAAGCGTCCGCCTCGGTGGTGTAGTGGCAAAGCGTCCGCCTCGGTGTTGTAGTGGCAAAGCGTCCGCCTCGGTGGTGTAGTGGCAAAGCGTCCGCCTCGGTGGTGTAGTGGCAAAGCGTCCGCCTCGGGTGCGGAAGGTCTCGGGTTCGTTCGGCCGGGTCATACCAAAGACTTTATAACAATGGTAATGATGGCTGCCCTCCTTGTCGCTCAGTGTCGCGGGGATAGTATTACGGCCGACCGGCTGATGTCAGGATAAATGGACCGGTAGTGGTAACTTGTGTTTTATTTGTTTGTTTGATTGGGGTTTTACACCGCTTTCAACATTATTAGTAGTGGTAACTTACACAGAAACACTGTTGAAGCCGGCGTTATATACCAACCAATCAATCAATCAACTATCAAGCGAACATTGAAGGCCGTGCGTATGTTTTTAAAGTACAGTTGCTAAAAGATCAAGCGTTAGTCGACATAGGGTCTCGTTTCATCTAAAGCTTAACATTCTGTCTACGCAATATGATCTGAATCTGCATTTGTCCAAAATGACCCCAATGTTACGTTCATAAAAAACAGCTCTGTCTGCTATAAAAAAACAAAAAAACCACTATAGGTAAAATGTTAAATGCGAAGAGAATACATCGGAATCGCGACCCCTCGAAGACGTAAGAGACCCATACATAATTGGCGTGCTCCTCGATTTATGCTATATATTTTAATGTCTTTTCAGCTTCATTTATACTAAAACGAATATTATGAAAAGCAAGCCAGTGATGAAACCATAGCGCAGCAGCAGTTCCGAGTTCGATCACCCAAGCAATCAAATTGCTACGCCGTTAGCAAAAGACGGATCCGTTCTAGGAATCGTTTCGAATAAAACGATATATTCGAGTAAACGACATTAATTAATTAATTATAAGTTAACCAGGAAGCATGGGTACGAGTCGTGTTGTCGCGATGTTTTAGTGTTGATATTTTTGTTTATATAATGTTAACGCCGCTTTTAACAATTTTCAGTTATATCGTTTCTAGGTTAAGTCTGGTCTGTTTATCCTGACACGAGCGAGTTAGTAGCAACACAAAGCGTTCTCGACTATTCCTTTTTTTAACCAGATAATAAAGGGCCATAATTTGCATTATTGCTCGGGTGCATATATTGGTTGTGAAAAAACTGACACTGGTGCAATGGGCTTGCGCATGCGCCGTGTTAATCGTCTTGATCGAGCATGCGCCGTATTTTACCGTCAGCTCTCGGATATTTCCGTAGCAGTTCGTCACTAGACTGGTTCTCGTTCGAGTTTGTATGCGAGTAGTTTTTTTATAATTAAAATGCAAATTAAAACCATAGTTTACCTGTACCGGCGTTAAGCCATCGCAGGTCACCCATCCAGGCACTAACCGCGATGAACGTTGCTCAACTTTACGAAAAGGTCAACCACTCTACCAAACGTCGCTATAAAAGCCGGCTTCCAAAGCAAGGCTGTAGAAGTGATATCTATACCCGTTCCCGTTTCATTTATCTCTTGACTTCGACCCGAAGTCACACAACTGAACACAAGCAGTATACACGAGCGGAGTCTATGTAACTTTGGAACCACCGGGGCCTTCATAACAGGAAAATGGGAAAATTTTCATAAATGAAGAGTTATTGTGCTCAATTTTGCGATTTTAAGAATATATTAAGGGAACAAACGGACGAGCATGCGCAGACAAATGTTTACAATAATTTTGGGAGATCGAGGTCAACATGTTGGGAAAAGGTATTTTTGTTTTCGTATTATTATCATATATTTATATCATATAGTTAAAAGCGGGTTTCGGGTTTTTCGAATCAAACAGTATTTTTTTAGCCATAAAATGCTGATTCCCGCGCTAACTCTTGCGCTAACTCTTGTAAGAAATATCTCATTCTACTGAATATCCACATAGTTGTGATGGTTTGGAAGGGTTGTATAAAGTTTCAAAGCATTCGTCAAGAAAATACTGAGATATATTAATGTAGTTGTACTCAGAACATGTATGTATTCATCACTGAAGCATCAGTTATAATGCTATGCAAGCAAGCATAAATGCCAAGGAGGGAAAGCATGACTATCATATTTAACTCTGTTACCCCATATAGACGCTTTCTGACATCTCTGCAGCATACGACATTCTGATAATATTGTGACAAAAGGAGAAGTTTCTCATTTAGCAACAATGCTTTCAACTCAATTTAATAAAAAGAAATTTCTTTTATGGAAATTGTTCATATTTTTTGTATAGATTATTGCAGTCGTAATGCTGCAGATGTGTTGTATGTGGGAAAGGGTTAGGTCATTTGTATGAACTGATGGTAGAACCTGGGTATTTTGCTTTAATTACTTAACCATTTAATTGGTTCTCAATATTCTCTCGTTTCAAAAATTTAGTCTTTGAGGACAAACGCAAACACATACCATATGTTTTCTGATATAAACCTGTTCATTAACCCCTTTTCTGACATCTAACATATAACTTGAACTATCACTGAAGATGATAAATACCCCAAAACAGCACCTTGACCTACACCATAACCTAATAAGTAAAAGGACCATAACTCTGTAAAATAACATGCAATTGTAAGACCTTTAGGATATGCACATTTCCTCTTGATATAGAAGCTTCATGTAACATTTTATTGAATTCCACCCAGTAGTTTGTAAGAAATAGGCCGGAAAAAATATGGCTTCCGATTTACAGACAGACAGCCAGCCCACCACAGTGATTCCTATATACCCCCTCTTCTTCGAAGGGCGTATAATAATCTGCAGTAGACAATTTGAAATATCTTTGTATACAAAAATAATAGTGTAGAATACATTGTGGCAAAAGGAGAATTGCTCATTATGAGCAATCCCTCCTTCTGCAACAACGTTTTCAAGAATTGTCATCTGCAGGAATCAGTATGAGGGAAAGTGTTTACCAATTGAGAGAAATCATGGGTACAAGGCAGGCAAAATAAAAACATAATAACAAAAACAATTAACCTTATTTGTGTATTTAGGTACATGAACTCAATAAAAGCATTTTATAAATTATGAAACAAGAGGACCAAAGATGGCCCTTGATCGATCACCTGAGTGATAGTAAAGTAGCAAACATGTAACTGCTACTATCAGAGAAGCGGAGCCCCGGTAGCTCAGACAGTAGTGACGTGGGCTGTCAATCCAGGGGTTGTGAGTTTGAATCCCAGCTCGGCCAACATTCTTTCCCACGTTTGACAAAAGTCACTGTAACATGCGTCATTCACTAATGGGCTAAAAGTTTATGTGGAAAAGCAGCCAGTTGCTTGGAAGGTATGTTGTGTTGAGTACTGGTATGAGAAAGACAGGAAACGAGGAATGATCAGGTAAAATATCTGGAAAATTGTTGAAAACGGCGTTAAACCCCAATCAAAACTATTAGAGAAAATTAGATGAAGAGTGGGAATGAAACTGCTAGGAGTGGACACTGTAAATGAAACAGATTTTAGTCAAGGACATTTGAATAAGGCATTTAATATTTGAATAATTTGAAAGAGGACCACCAGATGAACATTCCTGTGAAGTTTGGTTGATATCGGTCCAATGGTTTAAGAGATGTCATCTTTTTAAACCAGTCAATATCACTTGGACAACTTATGTAGAGGGTCACTTAAGGAACATTTCCGTTAAGATATATTCAAATCATATCAGTACCTTAATAAGAATAGAATTATACAGTTGTCATTTTGCCCCTATTCTGATTCCAGCTGGCTGCCATGTTTTTTAACTAATCAATATGGCTTGAACAAATTATTTAGAAGGCCGCCTAAGAAAATTTTCTACCAAGCTATTTCGGAATCGGCGACCAGATTCATAGAAGAAATGTTCAAAGATTGGGCATTTTTCTTTCTTTGGATGCCGCAGCAACAACAGTTCTATAAAGAATTGATAGCTTTGAACAATTTTGAAAGAGGACCAACCACAGAAGAAATCATGTGAAGTTTGGTTGAATTGGCAGAATGGATTAGGAGATGGTAATTTGAAACTATAAGTTAATCTTACCCCTTTTCTCATGCCACCTGTATGCTATGTCTTTCAAGTCATTTCAGGTCATTTTGTCCCTTTTCTGATGCCAATATCTGCCAGGTTTTTCAACCAATCAATATGACTTAACCCTTTCCCGACAATTCTGCAGCAGATGACTTTGAACGTATTTTGTCAAAATATGGAAAATCTCTATAACTGAATGGATAACCTATGACAAAAAGTGGAAAACATTGTGGCAAAAGGAGAAATTGCACGTTTTGTGCAATTTCTTCTTTTGTCACTATGTTTTGAAAAAGCCGTCTGCTGCAGAGGTGTCAGAAAGCGTCTATATGAGGGAAAGGGTTAAAGACTTTTTGTAGAGGGTCACACAAGGAATTTTTCTACCAAATTATATTGGAATCCGACAAACCTATCAAGAGAAGAATTTTAAAGATTGAGATTTTGGCTCCATAGTGAATAGTAAATATAAATGAGCTGTGTCAGGCATAAAGGGGCATTTGTTGTATACAGTCGCACCTGTGCAAAAGACCAACTTGCAAAGCAATTCCCTGTCTATAGTGACCATATGTTTAGTTTCCCAATAACTCCTGCATAAATGTAAACAAAGACCATCTGTGAACAAAGACCACCTGTGAACAAAGACCAGATTGATGTCTTTCCATTGGTGGTCTTTATACACAGGTTCCACTGTATATATATATATGTGAGTATATTTGCGTGTAGTATTCTTTCAAAAGATAAAGCAAGCTCCTCAAATATTGACATGTACACATACATGTTTCCCACTTGTAGATGCTTTCTGACGCATCTGCAGCAGACAACCATTGAAAGATTGTGACAAATGAAGGAATTGCTCAAAACAAGCAATTTCTCCTTTTGCCACAATGTTTTCAATTTTGTTCAGTACTTAAACCTACAATTATAGAGATTTTCCATTGTTTTAGTAGACATTTTCAAAGTTGTCTGCTGCAGATTTGCTGTATGTGGGAAAGGGTTAAAAGGAAAAGGAAATTGATCTAATTTCCATTTCCCACATGCAGATTCATTTTACCGAGGGCTATTGCAAATATTGTTCCAAAAGAGGAAATTGCTCCTCATGAGCATTTCTTCTTCTGCCACAATGTTTTCAACCCCGATTCTGTATTATCATAATTACATTAAAAATCTCTGCTTCAGTTTGGTTTTATGTGGGAAAAGCTTAAATGAAAGTCAAAATGTCACACATTAAATCAAACAAGAGGGCCATGATGGCCCTGGATCGCTCACCTGAGTCATGAAATGTGATTTGTCATGCCAACCACAATAACTCATTTTGCAGTCAGGTAAGCCATACAAGAGGCCCAAAAAAGAGCGAAAAACCCACACCCTATGTTGCCTGTCTTTTGTCAAGTTTATATGACTAGGTCACTCAAGAAATGTTCATATATCAGATTATAGTATTTAACAAGAATATTTCCCTATATATCTGTATGTAAAACAGCTGACTCCTAGAGCGGGACCAATTTTGATTCCCAGGAGATAATTTGAATTATCTTGGTAGAGGACAACTAGATAATGCTTCACATCAAATATCTAAGCTCTCGGCTTCAGACAAGAAGATTTTCAAAGTTTTGCCCTATATATCTCTATTTAATACAGGTTATTCCGGGGTGGGGACAACTTTGAACCCAGGTGCATAATTTGAACAATCTTTGTAAAGGACTTCTAGACAATGCTAGACACCAAATATCTTAGCTCTAGATCTTTCGATATCAAGCTTTCGATATCAGACAAGAAGATTTTCAAAGTTTTTCCTTATAATAATTATATAGTTCTATGTAAAACAGGCGACCCCTGAGCGGGGCCAATTTTGATCCCAATGGCATAATTTGAACAATCTTTGTAGAGGACCAGTCGACAATGCTACACATTAAATATCGAAGCTCTAGGCCTTTCAGTTTCAGACAAGAACATTTTCAAAGTTTTCCCTATATATTTCTATGTAAAACGAGTGACCCCAGGGCCCGCCAATTTTGACCTTTCCCTACAATATTTTCAAAAGTTGTTTGCTGAAGATGCGTCTGCAAGTGGGAAAGGGTTGAGGTGTTTATGGCAAGTGTAGGCACAGGTCTGCCTGTGCATCTCTCCTGTCTGATAAAAAGGAACAATATTTAGCAGAAACATTCTGCAAATAACTGGTGAAAAGTGCAGTCAGATCAAGATGCATGGAAGTGAAGATTGTTCTGCAGCTACATAAGTAGCAAAGATCCAATGTTGCTTTCATTATAACAAATGGATCAAATTGTCAAATGTATATTTGAAAGATGATGAATGGCATAAACTGTATTTGAAACATCTCCCTTAGTCCCCTTTTCCAACATACAACACATCTGCAGCAGACGACTTTGAAAACATGTAAAGCAAAAATATAAAAAATCTCTTTAATTGAAAGTACTATCATTGAACTAGAGTTGAAAATATTGTAGCAGAAGGAGAAATTGCTCATGATGAGCATTTTTTCCTTTTTGCCACAATGTTTTCAAAAGTTGTCTGCTGCAGAGGCGTCAAAACCAGACAATTTGTGGGACAGTGTTAACCCTTTCCCTCACAAAGACGCTTTCCGACGCCTCTGCAGCAGACGGCGATTTGAAAACATAGTGACAAAAGAAGAAATTGCACAAAACGTGCAATTTCTCCTTTTGACACAATGTTTTCCACTTTTAGTCATAGGTTATCCATTCACTTATAGATATTCTCCATTTTTTGACAAAATATGTTCAAAGTCATCTGCTGCAGAATTGTTGTATGAGGGAAAGGGTTAAATATGTGTCCCGACAAGCTATGTGGAGTCTTGTTGCCTAGGTGCTCTCCATAGCCTTCCGTAAAATAGCACTTGATGAGCGAATCTCAAATTCAAAAACACATATTTGACTCTCAAAGCCTTCGTTGTGGGTACTCAAAAGAATCATCTCACTGAGACGATTCTTTTAATTAAGTACCTACAACATAGGTTTGGTATGTCAGGGCCTTTTTACCTTATATAAGTGACGCTGTTAAACGAAAATCTAAAAAAAAAAGTGAAGTGAAGTGGAATACACTATTACATATATATTTGTCTTGTTTAAGGTAATATGATTGTTTAATTGCATTATATAAACCAAAAGTCTTAAGTTATTGTAAAAAGGACTATTTATATAGCCACATGTTATATGTCTAATTTTTCCCAATTTGGCAAAAAATCGCGCTAAAATTTCCCAAAATGAAAGGCTAAGGCCTCTTCCCAATTTCTGGAAAAAAGGCCCTGTATGTATATATCTTAACAAAGTATAAACTTCATTTTAATATATGTTGTGTTGTTACTGTGTAACCTGATTTAAAAATAAAGTGTAAAAAACTTTAAAAACAACAAATGAACAAGAGGGCCATGATGGCCCTGGATCGCTCACCTGATCATTTTGGTGGCCATAGTTTCCGACCAATCAACTTGGCTTGAAGGAATCTGATAGAGGGTCACCCTAGGAACATTTCTACAAAATTATTTGAAATTCGGCCTGACACTTTTGGAGGAGAAGATTTTTTAAGTTTTCACTATAGCCATATAATGAAAAATAGCCCTGCCCACTGGCGGCCATGTTTTTCGACCAATCAACATGGCTTGAAGGAATCTGAAAGTGGGTCACATAAGGAACATTTCTACAAAAATATTTGAAAATCAGCCTGACACTTTCGGAGAAGATTTTTTAAGTTTTCACTATAGCTATATAAGGCAAAATAGCCCCCCCCCCCCCCCTCCCCTGGCGGCCATATTTTTCGACCATTCAACATGGCTTGAAGGAATCTGAAAGAGGGTCATCCAAGGAACATTTCTACAAAATTATTTGAAAATCTGCCAACCAGTTTGGGAGAAGAAGAATTTTGAAGTTTTTTTCATTTCGTTGCCATGGAAACCAGAATTCTGCATGGATCCCAAAAATTTGAAGGAAATCTGGTGAGGTCATTGAGAGGATGCTTTCTGTGAAGTTTCATCCTAATTGACCCACTGGTTACTGAGGAGAAGAAGTTGACGCACAACGGACGATGGACGCCAGACAAAAGGCGATCACAATAACTCACCTTGAGCAAAAGCTCAGGTGAGCTAAAAAAACAAGATGTGTTTGTGAAACACTGATGCCCCTGAATGGCAACATCTAGGTCAAAGGTCAAGGTCGCCAGGTCAAAAATGTTGGTACTGACAGAAAGGTCATGTCACAAGGAATACACATGTGAAATATGGTAGCCGTACCTGTTATGGTTCAAAAGTAGTGGTCAAGGTTATTTTTTTTTTCGAGAATGGCAACATCTAGGTAAAAGGTCAAGGTCGCAAGGTGAAAAATTTTGGTACTGACAGAAAGGTCATGTCACAAGATATACACATGTGAAATATGGTAGCCGTACCTGTTATGGTTCAAAAGTGGTGGTCAAGGTTAAATTTTTTTTTCGAGAATGGCAACATTTAGGTCAAAGGTCAAGGTCGCAAGGTGAAAATTTTGGTACTGACAGAAAGGTCATGTCACAAGGTATACACATGTGAAATATGGTAGCCGTACCTGTTATTTTTCAAAAGTAGTCGTCAAGGTTAAAGTTTTTTTTGAGAATGGCAACATCTAGGTCAAAGGTCAAGGTCGCAAGGTCAAAAATGTTGGTACTGACAGAAAGGTCATGTCACAAGGAATACACATGTGAAATATGGTAGCCGTACCTGTTATGGTTCAAAAGAAATGGCCAAGGTTAAAGTTTTTTTCGAGAATGGCAACATCTAGGTCAAAGGTCAAGGTCGCCAGGTCAAAAAGGTTGGTACTGACAGAAAGCTCATGTCACAAGGAATACACATGTGAAATATGGTAGCCGTACCTGTTATGGTTCAAAAGACGTGGTGAAGGTTTTAAAAAAGTTTTTTTCGTGCAGACAGGCCAAAAACTAGATGCCCACCGAATCGGAGATTCCGGGGGCATAATAAAAAAAATAAAAAATTAGGTTCGGTTGAGTCATTAGAGAAATATAGGAGGGGAATGACCAGTCTACTCCCCTTATCTATAGAGTGAACTCTTGCATCAAAAGATATGGCATTTGAATTTACAACAAGGGTATAAAATGACCTAATACTGGTAGATGACAAATCCTAAATCTGACAGTCAATAAATAAGAGTTAAGACCCCAAATTTGCTGCTCATATACAAAAGTAGTAACTTAATCAGTAAATGTAACAAGAGCACCATGATGGTCCTTTATCGCTCAACTGATTTAATAGAACACCTGAGGATTATTCCAACAAATATATCATAAATACTAAAATAGTCCTTTGGTTTATGTGGAGAAGTCGTTTGTTTGAAAATGTAAACGGATGGACAGTGAGTGATTGAAATTGCTCACCCTCGGCCTGCACTTACTTCTCAGATGTGCTAAAAAAAGGAAGCTAGTCCCAGCCCCCATGTTTCATCAACCAATTAATAAGGCTAGAGCAATTTTTGCAGAGGGTCATGTTATTGGACTTTCAGAGAAGAATTTTAAAAAAACATTTGTTGTTGTTTGAAGCTTAAATATATCACAGAGGACAGATGGACAGACAACGAAAAGTGAGTGTTCTCAATGAGGTAGTCAACATACTTAACCCTTTCCCACAAACAACAAATGTTTAGCAGACCACTTTGAAAATATCTATGCAAAGTACGAAAAGACTCCATGACTGAAAGTTAAATTATTTAATAGAGTTGAAGACATTGTTGCAGAAGGAGATATTGCTCAATATGAGCAAATTTACCTTTTGCCACAATTTTCTCAAAAGTAGTCTTCTGCAGATGCGTCAAAATGTGTCTACCAGTGGGAAAGTGTTAAAATATTTGGCAGTTTTTCACAGAATTAATAATGTTTTTGTTGTTCATAAACAAAATTTGTTGAAAATGGAAATTAACTCATTCCTGATACATATAGTTCAGTAACTTTGTCAACTTTTTTGTATCACCAGGTCTGTCCTTAGTATTATCACTAATGGCTGGTGTCGGTCTTAGATCTTGAGATCCAGTGCTGTCAGAATTACGTGTATTTAATAATGTCCTAATCAAACTAAGGGTGGAATCTGTGGCCATTATGTTGCTTTTCGGTGTAAATTGTGTTACATCTTTCTGTGTCTTTGTTAACGCTGAAATTATATTCAAGTGAGTCTTCAGATGGGAGTGTAAGGAATTAGTACTGGTAAAACTTTGATGACACTTTCCACAAATATACTCGGGATCTGTTATTTTCACCGTTTCATTACGCGAAGTATCATCATCGTCACAATCACTACTTTCAACAGTTTCTTGGAGTGCATTGTTCATATGCTGCATCATATGGCTTTCAAGGTTGTCATCACAATTAAAAACTTTTGAACAAATGCCGCAAATAAATTCAGGCAGGTTTTGTTGTTCTACAATACCATTATGTGTATAGATGTGTGCCTCTAAAGTATTTGACTCGCTAAAAGACATTTTACATATGCCACAAGAAAACTCATGCGGCATTTCTTTTTCTGTTGCATCATTCACTTTAAGTGAGATTGTATTGCTAGTCGATGGTTGATGTTTTGGGCTCTCCTTAGGTGAGCTACTTGCATTTTTTAAATCACATTCTGAGTCACTATCACTTTCAATATAGAAAACTGGTTTTACAACAGGTTCGACTTTCTCTTTACTAGAAGTAGCAGATCTTATTCTTTTACTAGGATGGTAACGTTCATCATCAGAAGAGCTACTGCTTTCACTAACAATGACTAGAGTTTTGCTTGTTTCTCTTTTTTCTTTTTTCTTTCTCTTTCCAGTTCTTTTCTTTTGTTTTCTATGGCATATTTCATCTTCATTTAAATCAATACTACTTTGACCTGACAAATTTCCCTTTCTTTGGCGCAGTTTAATCACCTCAGCAGAATTTTTATTGAAAGCAGGAGAATTATGATTAGTGTTTTCCTTTATTGTTTCGGTTTTAAGACTCTCTTCCACCTGTCGCTGGTTCTTAACAGTGTCAAGTTTACCCTGGGATTCTAAATAATCCCAATCCACTCCATCGCTCTCACTCTCACTGTTGTCAAAATTAAACAGAGGTATATCACCATCAGATGTCACAATGACCTCCTGAAACCCAGCGTCGGATACAGAACTCTCTGTGTCAGTAAATGATTCTCCATTATATTTGTCGTCTGACAATTCAAAGTTTAATTGCTGATCATTTTGCTGGAATTCTTGTTTCACAGTTTCTATGTTGACTGATATTTCTGGACTTTTTCCCTCAATGTCTGGGTTGTTGACCTCTATTGCTCTTTTTTTAACTAAAACTGACAACAAACTCGACACATTGGTACATTTGGATCTTTTCTTCAAATGGTCCGAGAAAGTTTTTTCTTTCCGGAATTCAGCCCCACAAATGTCACAATGAATCCTTGGCATTGTGGTAGATTACTTCTGAAATTGGACAATAGCACTTAATCAGTCAGGATTCTTTCATGACTTTCAACAATATTTAAACCTTTTCCTGGCACAGACGACATTTCATTTACTGCCCTAGCAGAACAAGCGTTTCAAAAACATGATGGGAAGAAGAGAACACTTGTTTAATTGTTTTCAATTTGAGCAGTGCTTACTTCCCATAATGTTTTCATAAGTCTTCAGCTCCTAAGGAAAATAGTACTACATGTACTTATATACCAAGTGTTTCACTTTCGAAAGTAGACACTCTATCATAAACACCACTCAGGCAATTTTTTAGATCAGTAAAAGTAGAATCACATGTATGGGGGTATGGTAATTGTATTCAGAACTGTTCAGATTCAGATATTGCACAGTGTCTGTCTGCTGACCTTTGTCAAAATTGCATTGAAAAGGTCTTAGGAAAGGCTCATTCTAATCTAATCTATTATCACTTTGCAAAGGACTTGCGAAAGGATCATTCTAATTTAATAACACTTTGCAAAGATCTTAAGAAAGGATAATTCTAATATATTATCAATGTGCAAAGAACTTAAAGAAAGGTTCATTCTAATTTATTTTCTCTTTGCAAAGTACTTATGAAAGGATCATTCTAATCTATTAACACTTTCACTAGTATTGATGAATATTCATGTCTCTTCAGCTGACTTTCAACACAAGAAATATGCAATTTGATTGTAATCAACAGAAATTCAAAAGCCTTTCATTTGTTTGTTTGAATGTTTAAGACCATTTTCATCAGTATAACAACTATATCACAGTGAGTCCTGGGTAATTTACCAGGAGTTTCAGTATTATTTATTCTAACACCAATACATAGTTCCCAGAACTACAATAACTATCTCCCTGGTGGCCATTTTGATAGGCAAATATGATGAGCATTAAAAGAGTATATTTAAACAAGAGGGCCATGATGGCCCTTGAATCTCTCACCTGATTTTTTTTTTCACTTTAGCTATATAAGCCCCACCCCCTGGTAGCCATAGTTTTCAACATATCAGCTTGGCTTGAAGGAATCTTATAGAGGGTCACCCTAGGAACATTTCTACAAAATTATTTGAAAATCTGCCTGACACTTTCGGAGGAGAAGATTTTTTAAGTTTTCACTATAGCCATATAATGCAATATAGCCCTGCCCACTGGCGGCCATGTTTTTTGACCAATCAACATGGCTTGAAGGAATCGGATAGTGGGTCACTTAAGGAACATTTCTACAAAATTATTTGAAAATCTGCCTGACACTTTTGGAGAAGAAGATTTTTTAAGTTTTCACTATAGCCATATAAGGCAAAATAGCCCCGCCCCTCCTGGCGGCCATGTTTTTCGACCATTCAACATGGCTTGAAGGAATCTGATAGTGGGTCACTTAAGGAACATTTCTACAAAATTATTTGAAAATCTGCCAACCAGTTTTGGAGAAGAAGATTTTTTAAGTTTTCACTATAGCCATATAAGGCAAAATAGCCCCGCCCCCATGGCGGCCATGTTTTTCAATCAATCAACATGGCTTGAAGGAATCTGATAGAGGGTCATCCAAGGAACATTTCTACAAAATTATTTGAAAATCGGCCTGACACTTTCGGAGGAGAAGATTTTTTAAGTTTTCACTATAGCCATATAAGGCAAAATAGCCCCGCCCACTGGCGGCCATGTTTTTCGACCAATCAATATGGCTTGAAGGAATCTGATAGAGGGTCATCCAAGGAACATTTCTACAAAATTATTTGAAAATCTGCCAACCAGTTCTGGAGAAGAAGATTTTTAAAGTTTTTTTCATTTCGTTGCCATGGAAACCAGAATTATGCATGGATCCCAAAAATTTGAAGGAATTCTGGTGAGGTCAATGTGGGGATGCTTCCTGTGAAGTTTCATCCCAATTGACCCACTTGTTACTGAGGAGAAAAAGTTGACGGACGACGGACGATGGACGCCGGACGCCGAACAAAAGGCCATCACAATAACTCACCCTGAGCCTGAGCACTTCGTGCACAGGTGAGCTAAAAATGTGATCATTAGGAAAAGAACAAGAAATTTAAGTTTGACAACCATATTTCCTTGATGCCTTTGTATGCTCTGGTTATAAAGACTTCTTGATTTAATTTTTTTTGCACATGCAATTGTTTTATTTAATTATATTTGATATTTCTCTATACAACATATAGTAAATTTGCTTAACACTTTCCCACATATAGACGCTTTCTGATGCCTCTGCAGCAGACGGCTTTTTGAAAACATAGTGACAAAAGAAGAAATTGCACAAAAAGTGCAATTTCTCCTTTTGCCATAATGTTTTCCACTTTTTGTCGTAGGTTATCCATTCAACTATTGAGATTTTCTATGTTTTGACAAAATATGTTCAAAGTCGTCTGCTGCAGAATTGTCGTATGAGGGAAAGGGTTAACAAAATGGCTTATCAGGGGAGGTAAATATTGTAGTTTTGTGAACAATGCATACAACATCAATGCCATCCCCACAACCCTGAGCACCAATAAGGGAAGCCATTACAAACATTATTCAAGATTTCGAAAAGATCTGAACACAATTCGAACCCTGATCCATTCCCATTATTGTAAGCTGAAAGATGTGTATTAAACACATGTACTTGTTTGCTGCCTCAGATAAGATGATATATCAGCATGTATTATACAGGAACAGTGTATTGATATCATTAATGAGTGCAGCCGGGGGGGTTAATGTATTTGATTCTATAAAAGTAAAGATTATCTTAAATTCCGGCCAGTATAGTTGATAATTTTGGTCTGAAAGCTTGTTTCACAATAGAAGTCTTAATAAATAAGTTTAAACTAAAAAGTCTACATATGTTTACTTACTAAACTGGTGTTTTAGGTTTAGACAGACCATTTCTTACACAAAATCTCTGGATATCTTCTCTGTTGATGACATACTGTAAAGAAATAAGGCATATATTATTCAACCTACATATTTAGAAGCATCCATTTCAGTTTAAATAAGAGCGAGTTTTGGCTGTAATAAAGGATCAATTTTTAAAAGTTTGACAGACAAGAGCTTGAGATAAATGATAAATTCATAAAAGTGAAACTTTTTAACTATGTGAGGATGTTAGAGGAAAGGGAAAAATTGCTCAAAATGAGAAATTTCATCTAATGCCTAAATGATTTCAATTCCATTCACTAATTGCTAAAAAAGGTTAATTCATTGAAACTCCACTTAACGCATTAGCCTATACATGAGAGAAGATTCGTAGATATTCTTCTCCCACCTACAAATGGCTTTTGTCTTTTTTCGCAACAGACAACATTAGAAAATCAATTTGCAAGGAATCAGTTTTAAGAATAGCAGGTTTTAGCTGTAATAAAGGACCATTTCTCTACTGTATATGTTCAAGTCTCTGATATGTCTTGATATATTTAATAACCTTAGCTCAAACTAAATTCCACAGAATTGTTTCTGTTTGGAAGGCAGCAAAGTGCAGCAGATAATTTTATCTATATAACCAGAAAGTTAAAAACCCATGTGGCAACATGTTATAAAAATACAAACATCACAAACATTTAATTTACAATAAATTACATGTCAAACATGGTAGGCAGTAAATGCATGTCACTATTTTTTAAATACAAAACATATAACATTTGATTAACAAAAAGGATGATTCAAGAAAAAAAATATTAACATATTTATTAAAATGTAATGCAACCTTTATCATCAAAGGATAGATGGTATTGCATAAGATGACTTAAAGTCAGTGTGACAACCATATAAGACAATTCTAAGTCAAAAGTATATAGATAAGTCTCTTAATTCTAATTATTACCAAAAATAACATCACATATCCAACACATATCACAACACTAATATGTTGTTGCTATATGGTACTACTTTAAAACCATGCTTAGAATTAACATGAGTATTAAACCCGAGTAACAAACATGAGTTAGAATAGCAAACATGAGTAACAGACATGAGTTAGAGTAGCAAACATGAGTACATCAAATGAGTTTTATGGCAATGATGTTTGGCATAAGACAATGACATTGTTTATAACACATGCTCTTTTTTGTCTGCCTTAGATTGGATGATTAAAAGTTAATTACAAATACACAGTGTATTTATTATACAGTCAGTCTATTGATGAAATTAACAGACAGTTTCCTTGATACATGTATTTAATGGGTCTTATCTTCTCCTTTTTTAGTTCATTTATTTTATAAAATTCTACAAAAAGGCCCAAATGATTTCAATTCTATTCACAAAGCGTTTTTCAATTTATAGTGATTTTCCCCCATCTGTTTTCAAAGTCTTCTGTTGTTGATTTGTGGTATGTGAGAGAGGCATAAGCGCCTTATATAACAACTTATAAGAGTAATACTGTCTTATAAACTATTTGCTAGTTTCATTGAAACTCCACTTAACGAATTAGACTATACCTGAGAGAAGATTCTTAGATATTCTTCTCCCACCTACAAATGGCTTTTGCCATTTTTGCAACAGACAACATTAGAAAAACAATTTGCAAGGAAACAGCAATTTCCCATTTCAACATGTTTTTAATTCATTGACAAAACCATATTTATAAGTTTTCAGAGACCAAAGCACCAATGCAATGAAATTTAGTATAACAAGTATGTTGTAAACTAATAAACACATGTGTCACCAAATTTAGTGTCACAAGTGTGTTGTTCAGAACACTTGTGTCACCAAATTTAGTGTAACAAGTGTGTTGTAAAGAACAATGTTTTCAAATCTATTTAAAAGTGTAACCCTCATTTATTGAGATGTTTCATATTTTTATCAATAAGTTTTGAAAGTATTCATTATACAGTTAGTGTATTGATGAAATTAACAGACAGATTCCATGATACATGTATTTAATGAGTTTGTTCCCTCTTTTTAAATAAATTTTGTTAAGTGGAAAATAATTGATTCTATAAAAGTAAAGATTATCTTCAATTCAGTCAGTATTGTTGATTATTGTTACCCAAAAGCTTGTTTTACAATAGATGTTAAAAAAAAAAAAGAGTTTAAACTAAATAGATATGTTTACTTACTAGACTAGTGTCTCAAGTTTAGACAGACCCTTTCTAACACTAAATCTCTATACATTTTGACAATATCTTGATTATCTTCTCTGTTGACAAAATACTGCAAAGAAATAAGGCATTTATAACTTAACCAACATTTTTAGAAGCATCAATTTCAGTTTTAAGAAGATCAGATTTAGCTGTAACTAGAACTGTGAGTGAACTCACAAAGATACCCCCGTTGCGCTTACAAGATATATGGACAGACAGACGGATAGATATATTTCTGACCGGAATAATCTTACTTCATGCACATCCTCAGGTTGTGTACTGCAACTGTGTTAAGTTTCATCAGAAACGGTCCAGCCGTTTAGAAGGAGTTGCGCTTACAAGACATGGACAGACAGACAGACCGACCGACGGACAGGGTGATTCCTATATACCCCCCCAAACTTGTTTGTGGGGGGTATAATAAAAGGACTATTTTCCTAATTGTATATATGTCCATGTCTCTGATATGTCTTACAAGTATAGTATATTACTTATTAAAATTTTCATTCACTAATGTGTTACACTATAAAAATTTATTTCCAACATGTATACATCTTCAAAATTTAAAACTCTCTTAACCCTTTCCCTCATACAAAAATTCTGCAGCAGACGACTTTGAACATATTTTGTCAAAACATAGAAAATCTCTATAATTGAATGGATAACCTATGACTTAAAGTGGAAAACATTGTGGCAAAATGAAGAAATTGCTCGTTTTGAGCAATTTCTTCTTTTGTCACTATGTTTTCAAAAAGCTGTCTGCTACAGAGGCTTCAGAAAGCGTCTATATGAGGTAAAGGGTTAACCCTTTTCCACATACAAAAAATCTGCAGAAGATGGCTTCGAAAACATTAGTTGACAAATGTAGGAAATCTCTATAAAACAAAGTATAGAATAGAAAATGTTGTGGCAAAAGGACGAATTTCTAAATATGTTCAAATATTCCTGTTGTCACAATGTTTTCAAAAGTAATCTGCTGCAGAGGCGTCAGAAAGTGCCTGTATATGGGAAACAGTTTCTTTAACCCTTTTCTATACCTTTAATGTTATCATGGGGCTCCTGGTTCCTGTTAGTGTTACATCATAAGCATAGAAAGGGCAACATATTCAAATATGACAGTATTAATTAATCATAACAACTAGTTTTCTGTTTGGCTGATGATAGATTATAATTCAAAGTTGATCAGCGATAATTGATTGTATTTTACCATAATTGATGAACAGTTTAGTATTCAAACCTTTATTTAAAAGTACATATAAAAATATTCAACCTAGTGTTAACAAGATATTACACTAGTATATTCTTGTCAAATAATTACCAAAAATAATTAGAAGCATTGAGTTTTGTTAAATACAATACCATTATGAACAGATTACTTGTATATATGACCTATGTTTAAGCAGTTGAGGCAAAGTGATCAATTGTAATCGATTGTAAATGATTGTAAAACAGGAGCCGGTTCCCATCACTATTTTCTACTAAAAGTGTATGTGTTTGATGGGGTGGGGTCAGAGAATGTAGGAATTATTATTCTTATCAGGACTAACAATTAAAATGTTTAGTTCTTGCCAAGAATCTTTAAATTGTCAAACGTTTCACTTCAGTTCAATGCACTAAATCATAATTTAAGATATCACTCTCGCTAATTCGTTCAGAGCGCTTACAATTAGTTGAGACCTTTTTACTGTGATATAAAAATGAAAATCACCAAAAAGTCTACCACTTTTTAATGGATCGTCTAGTTTGGTTGAGAGAAGAAGTTCAATATCTAGATCTGTATGGCCAGTGATGTCATATATCGAGGGCTTGGCGTGAAACGGTTGTAACTAAAAACCTATTTTGAAAACCCTGGTTTAGGGGCAATTTTAACCCCTTTGTAAACAATGCAAATTTAGGTGCCATTGCTCAGAACGAGCTAAATTTCCATTGTTTACCAAGAAAAATGATTTAACGCTTATAAAGACTTTATGGCGAGGTGATTAACCTTGGTAAACAAATACTGATTTTAGTTACAACCCTTTCACGCCAAGCCCTCGATATATGTATATTTATGTCTTCTCGATTTAAAATACTTCTCAGTGATGTAGATAAGAGGAATAAGTTAGTAATTGTATACTTTATAAAATATCACCCGTCCCCAACATTTGTAGTAATTGTATACTAAAATATCACCCGTCCCCAACATTTGTAGTAATTGTACTATACTAAAATATCACCCGTCCCCAACATTTGTAGTAATTGTATACTAAAATATCACCCCTCCCCAACATTTGTAGCAAGTAAAACTCAAAAACTATCTAAGATATGAAAATAACGAAGATATTTTCTGGAAGTCGAAACATTTTTCTATTGCAGTAGATAAAAATATTTTGATATGCTACACGTTTTGATAATATGTTATCCTTATAAATAATACCAGTCTATCAATTTTTGGAACATAATTAATATAATTCATGTTTACATTACATTCATGATTGACCATAACAGTGTATTGCATAATTGTAGTTCACATTGTGTTGCTTAAAATTAAAGTTCTAATATTAAAGTTCTCAAAAATTAAAGTTGTTTTCTCATTTAGCAAGTAACAAAAAATAGCACTTGCGAAAAAATGCAAGTAGAAAATCTTGCTAAATTTGACCCTTGACAGTGGTATAGTTTGAGTGAACTGGATTATGACAATCTAGTGGAGGAGTTCAAGAACATGGAAAAATAGAGAGATAGCCTTGTAATGATAAAAGTTAAACATGCACATTATACTAGTTTACAATTTTTCCCCTTTTTTTTCTAAAATGCCGTGAAATTTTCCCCTTCTCAAAGGCCCCAGGCCCCTTCCCCTTTTTCAGAAAAAAAAACCCTGGTTGAAATATTATTAAGCTTTCAGAATATGTATGTTTTGTGTATGTTCAAAATGTGAAAAATTTGACAATTTTATTTCTTCCTGTGACATTATAACCAGATAACAGATGTGGAGTTGCTTATCTATCTTATCTACATCCACGTCCCTGGTGTTGAAGATAATGTTCAACAGTTTCCGGCTGTCCATATGTTCATATAGCATTTTCAGCTAGTCCTAATTTGTGCAGATAGTGATTCAATTTTGTAAAACCCATACATTATTGTGCAGGGTAATTTCTGGATTGGTATCATGTAAAACTGTCTTTTCTCATGTAGTGATGTACATTTGGTTTTAACTTTGAAATTTAAAATATGAAGGACATGACCTCAGTTGGATAATTCCCACCGTCTTTGCTAAAAGAGGTTTCATTTACTGCCTTTTTGAGCAAGCAAGATTGCATCTGAAACCAGATCATTTGCCTCTTTACTAGACAATCAGCAAGTTCGGAAATTACAATGGTACCTGCAAGGTCATCATTTCCAAATGTCCACGATATTCTTACAGTACAAGATATGAGTTACAGTGAATTCGTAACCTGTATATTTTGGTGAATTCGTAACGTATTGAAAATGATTCCACATTTGATATATATTGTAGGATGGTTTTTTCTAAAAAAGATGCGTTTGTTGGAAAAAAATATTTTGTAACTTGTTTTAGTACAAGTTTAACTAATATGTGATAAATAACGATATATTTATTATAAATCTTACACATCGTTCTTATTGCAATTAATAATATCTTATTTGATGCGTGAGGTGTGATAATCCTAGATAATTGAGATGACGAGCGGCTTTTATCAATTAAAGTTGCAAAATTATATACTAACAGTTTGTGAAAAACAAGAATATTTAGTCGGAATATCTGAAGCTCTTTTTTTATGCATCGAAACACTCAACCCAAACTTTAACACATGCTGAGAAATAATTACTATTTAAAGCCAATCTAGATAATCTGTCGCATGTCAAGTAATATATTCAATATGTTCACACCTAATTAACAAGTGACACTTCGTTAATTATCACAAAACCGCCAACTATATGGCCGTAATCTTTTTACTTATTAATCAATAATATTACATCAAAATATAATAACAAATATTTTGTAAACACAAATTCTGCAATATAAATGTAATAATTACAAAGGTTACATAAACATTTGGCATAGGTTACAAATTCACTTATACCAGGGTACGAATTCACCACGTTACGAATTCACTGGCACCCCAAGATATCAATATATTTTATGTTTTGTTCATTAGAGTCACTGTTTGTTAGTCTGCTACGGCTCCAATCCCTGTGCCAAGAGTCCTTGGATAGAGAGACTACATCAGCGAATATTTGAATGTCACATGCTGCAGGGATATGTGAATGACAACCAGCACTCCTTCGGGAATAGAGTCAAATATTGCAACTGCTCTTTTCGGATTTATTTTCTCTCCTTTAAGTAGGAAAGCTCCACACAAGGTCCTGGACTAGCGAAATACGTGGATGTGATGTGATACACGAAAAAATAACTCAATTTATCTTGATGACCCTTACCTAGACTTGATATTTTGATTTCAATTCACCTAGCGGCATAATCCTGGCAACTTCCCCTCGGGAAATTACGATTTTGTATTTGTTTAAAATATGCCCTTTTTCGTACCTTTTTGTCGAGCCTGTTTTGAATGACGGTTAAATATCAATAAAGGTATTGCTCATGATCATTCAGACGCTTGGAAAACAAATAAATGTACTGGATGATGCATGCACCAAATCTTTATTATCAAATATTTGCATGAGGTACCCTAGAGGGGTTTGCTCAATATCTCAGACGTCTACTGAAAACAAATATTTCCGGAAATTGGCGTAAAAGCCTTGTCAACAAGTTCATTCCGAAACATTTCCCCGACACAGCAAACATTTTTCAGGGATTTTTTCTCTTAAATAGCATCTTTTAAACTAGACATATTTCGCATAAACTATAGCTGTCGCTCTCTATATATGCTCCTGGCTTCTGCCCCGGGGCAGTTGCCAGGAGCATATATAGAGAGCGACAGCTATAGTTTGTGCCTAGAAACTGTAATTCAAAATTGCATATAAGGGGAAGATTTCCCGGGAAAAGGGTTTCTTTGGGGGAGAGACAATATAAAGAAAACGGGGCTTGGAAGTATTTTGGGGAAACTGTCTGAATGCATTTTAAACGGAATGAAGAGCAATAAATGCTCATACGCAAGTGTCCCGGGAAAAGGGTTTCTTTGGGGGAGAGACAATATAAAGAAAACGGGGCTTGGAAGTATTTTGGGGAAACTGTCTGAATGCATTTTAAACGGAATGAAGAGCAATAAATGCTCATACGCAAGTGCCCCGGGGAAGAAGCCAGGAGCATATATAGAGAGCGACGATTATAGTTTCTGCCTAGAAACTGTAATTTTTAAATTGCACATAAGGGGAAGATTTCCCGGGAAAAGGGTTTCTTTGGGGGAGAGACAATATAAAGAAAACGGGGCTTGGAAGTATTTTGGGGAAACTGTCTGAAATGCATTTTAAACGGAATGAAGAGCAATGAATGCTGATACGCAAGTGCCCCGGGGAAGAAGCCAGGAGCATATATAGAGAGCGACGATTATAGTTTCTGCCTAGAAACTGTAATTTTTAAATTGCACATAAGGGGAAGATTTCCCGGGAAAAGGGTTTCTTTGGGGGAGAGACAATATAAAGAAAACGGGGCTTGGAAGTATTTTGGGGAAACTGTCTGAAATTCATTTTAAACGGAATGAAGAGCAATGAATGCTGATACGCAAGTGCCCCGGGGAAGAAGCCAGGAGCATATATAGAGAGCAACGATTATAGTTTCTGCCTAGAAACTGTAATTTTTCAATTGCACATAAGGGGAAGATTTCCCGGGAAAAGGGTTTCTTTGGGGGAGAGACAATATAAAGAAAACGGGGCTTGGAAGTATTTTGGGGAAACTGTCTGAAATGCATTTTAAACGGAATGAAGAGCAATAAATGCTCATACGCAAGTGCCCCGGGGAAGAAGCCAGGAGCATATATAGAGAGCGACGATTATAGTTTCTGCCTAGAAACTGTAATTTTTCAATTGCACATAAGGGGAAGATTTCCCGGGAAAAGGGTTTCTTTGGGGGAGAGACAATATAAAGAAAACGGGGCTTGGAAGTATTTTGGGGAAACTGTCTGAAATGCATTTTGAACGGAATGAAGAGCAATAAATGCTCATACGCAAGTGCCCCGGGGAAGAAGCCAGGAGCATATATAGAGAGCGACGATTATAGTTTCTGCCTAGAAACTGTAATTTTTAAATTGCACATAAGGGGAAGATTTCCCGGGAAAAGGGTTTCTTTGGGGGAGAGACAATATAAAGAAAACGGGGCTTGGAAGTATTTTGGGGAAACTGTCTGAAATGCATTTTAAACGGAATGAAGAGCAATGAATGCTGATACGCAAGTGCCCCGGGGAAGAAGCCAGGAGCATATATAGAGAGCGACGATTATAGTTTCTGCCTAGAAACTGTAATTTTTCAATTGCACATAAGGGGAAGATTTCCCGGGAAAAGGGTTTCTTTGGGGGAGAGACAATATAAAGAAAACGGGGCTTGGAAGTATTTTGGGGAAACTGTGTGAAATGCATTTTAAACGGAATGAAGAGCAATAAATGCTCATACGCAAGTGCCCCGGGGAAGAAGCCAGGAGCATATATAGAGAGCGACGATTATAGTTTCTGCCTAGAAACTGTAATTTTTAAATTGCACATAAGGGGAAGATTTCCCGGGAAAAGGGTTTCTTTGGGGGAGAGACAATATAAAGAAAACGGGGCTTGGAAGTATTTTGGGGAAACTGTGTGAAATGCATTTTAAACGGAATGAAGAGCAATAAATGCTCATACGCAAGTGCCCCGGGGAAGAAGCCAGGAGCATATATAGAGAGCGACGATTATAGTTTCTGCCTAGAAACTGTAATTTTTAAATTGCACATAAGGGGAAGATTTCCCGGGAAAAGGGTTTCTTTGGGGGAGAGACAATATAAAGAAAACGGGGCTTGGAAGTATTTTGGGGAAACTGTCTGAAATGCATTTTAAACGGAATGAAGAGCAATGAATGCTGATACGCAAGTGCCCCGGGGAAGAAGCCAGGAGCATATATAGAGAGCGACGATTATAGTTTCTGCCTAGAAACTGTAATTTTTCAATTGCACATAAGGGGAAGATTTCCCGGGAAAAGGGTTTCTTTGGGGGAGAGACAATATAAAGAAAACGGGGCTTGGAAGTATTTTGGATTAACTGTCTGAAATGCATTTTAAACGGAATGAAGAGCAATAATTGCTTGTACGCAAGAAGCCATGACCATATACACAGCGACAGCTATTGTTTGTTACAAACATGTGTTGTTTATTAAGGGACAAATTCCTTTGAAAATGTTTGTTTTGTGGGTAAATGCATGAAATGAAATTTTACTGAATGAACATATTTCACTTTAACTTTATATGTCGCTCTCTATATATGCTCCTGGCAAGTGCCCCGGGGAAGTTAAGTAAAAGCAAGTATTGTTCTTCATTCCGTTTAAAATGCAATTATCAATTATCAATTGTTTAAAGTGAAACATGTCTAGTTTAAATCATGTTATGAATGGACATTTTTGGGAGGGTAGGGGGCTGGGGTGGAAATGTTTCAAATGCATATTTTACGGAATGGACTTGATGACAATGCTTATTATGCAAATTTCAAGAAAGATCTCATTTAAGTAGAGACGTGTGAGGTAGAAAGGAAACCCCATAGAGTGCCTCATGCAAATATTTGATAATGGAGGTTCGGGTAGGTAGTTGCACGATATTCTCGTGAGGGAAATGTACTGTTGGGTTGGTAAGAATACCCTTCCAAAGGGGTTCCCTATAGGGAATACGTGTTTAAATATTTTCTTATATTTCATAACACAGACACTTCGTCAAAAATAAAAGGTAAAAAGGAAATTCCGCGAGGGCATTGCCTTTCGCATTTGTTATGTTTCAATATTTCTTACTTATAATTGACATTCATTGCGTGAAAGTACTGTCTGCTATTTTTACCACATTTAATTTCACTTTTATAAAATTGTAACACATTCTGGATTGTGTGTAGGCCTATAACGTTATGGAAATTTAATCATGTTATTTTTCTTCCACAACAGTAATAATCTAACAAAATGAAATGTAACAAAACATTCAACATCACACGAGAAAAGTCCGTCTCGTACTTCAAACCATACGTTTTAAAATGTAAATTATAAAAGCAGACGAGTCACGACGCAGTCAATATTTAAGGCGCGTGTATATGCCCCATTTTTAACTGTCACGGTAAAAAAAAAATCACGTGACGATATGTGCGATACTTATTTGGTGAACATTAACCAAGCGTTTGGATGATCATGATCGAGTTCGTCGGTAAATCACCACAGGGGCAGTTGCCAGGATTATAGCGGCATAATCCTGGCAACTTCCCCTCGGGAAATTACGATTTTGTATTTGTTTAAAATATGCCCTTTTTCGTACCTTTTTGTCGAGCCTGTTTTGAATGACGGTTAAATATCAATAAAGGTATTGCTCATGATCATTCAGACGCTTGGAAAACAAATAAATGTACTGGATGATGCATGCACCAAATCTTTATTATCAAATATTTGCATGAGGTACCCTAGAGGGGTTTGCTCAATATCTCAGACGTCTACTGAAAACAAATATTTCCGGAAATTGGCGTAAAAGCCTTGTCAACAAGTTCATTCCGAAACATTTCCCCGACACAGCAAACATTTTTCAGGGATTTTTTCTCTTAAATAGCATCTTTTAAACTAGACATATTTCGCATAAACTATAGCTGTCGCTCTCTATATATGCTCCTGGCTTCTGCCCCGGGGCAGTTGCCAGGAGCATATATAGAGAGCGACAGCTATAGTTTGTGCCTAGAAACTGTAATTCAAAATTGCATATAAGGGGAAGATTTCCCGGGAAAAGGGTTTCTTTGGGGGAGAGACAATATAAAGAAAACGGGGCTTGGAAGTATTTTGGGGAAACTGTCTGAATGCATTTTAAACGGAATGAAGAGCAATAAATGCTCATACGCAAGTGTCCCGGGAAAAGGGTTTCTTTGGGGGAGAGACAATATAAAGAAAACGGGGCTTGGAAGTATTTTGGGGAAACTGTCTGAATGCATTTTAAACGGAATGAAGAGCAATAAATGCTCATACGCAAGTGCCCCGGGGAAGAAGCCAGGAGCATATATAGAGAGCGACGATTATAGTTTCTGCCTAGAAACTGTAATTTTTAAATTGCACATAAGGGGAAGATTTCCCGGGAAAAGGGTTTCTTTGGGGGAGAGACAATATAAAGAAAACGGGGCTTGGAAGTATTTTGGGGAAACTGTCTGAAATGCATTTTAAACGGAATGAAGAGCAATGAATGCTGATACGCAAGTGCCCCGGGGAAGAAGCCAGGAGCATATATAGAGAGCGACGATTATAGTTTCTGCCTAGAAACTGTAATTTTTAAATTGCACATAAGGGGAAGATTTCCCGGGAAAAGGGTTTCTTTGGGGGAGAGACAATATAAAGAAAACGGGGCTTGGAAGTATTTTGGGGAAACTGTCTGAAATTCATTTTAAACGGAATGAAGAGCAATGAATGCTGATACGCAAGTGCCCCGGGGAAGAAGCCAGGAGCATATATAGAGAGCAACGATTATAGTTTCTGCCTAGAAACTGTAATTTTTCAATTGCACATAAGGGGAAGATTTCCCGGGAAAAGGGTTTCTTTGGGGGAGAGACAATATAAAGAAAACGGGGCTTGGAAGTATTTTGGGGAAACTGTCTGAAATGCATTTTAAACGGAATGAAGAGCAATAAATGCTCATACGCAAGTGCCCCGGGGAAGAAGCCAGGAGCATATATAGAGAGCGACGATTATAGTTTCTGCCTAGAAACTGTAATTTTTCAATTGCACATAAGGGGAAGATTTCCCGGGAAAAGGGTTTCTTTGGGGGAGAGACAATATAAAGAAAACGGGGCTTGGAAGTATTTTGGGGAAACTGTCTGAAATGCATTTTGAACGGAATGAAGAGCAATAAATGCTCATACGCAAGTGCCCCGGGGAAGAAGCCAGGAGCATATATAGAGAGCGACGATTATAGTTTCTGCCTAGAAACTGTAATTTTTAAATTGCACATAAGGGGAAGATTTCCCGGGAAAAGGGTTTCTTTGGGGGAGAGACAATATAAAGAAAACGGGGCTTGGAAGTATTTTGGGGAAACTGTCTGAAATGCATTTTAAACGGAATGAAGAGCAATGAATGCTGATACGCAAGTGCCCCGGGGAAGAAGCCAGGAGCATATATAGAGAGCGACGATTATAGTTTCTGCCTAGAAACTGTAATTTTTCAATTGCACATAAGGGGAAGATTTCCCGGGAAAAGGGTTTCTTTGGGGGAGAGACAATATAAAGAAAACGGGGCTTGGAAGTATTTTGGGGAAACTGTGTGAAATGCATTTTAAACGGAATGAAGAGCAATAAATGCTCATACGCAAGTGCCCCGGGGAAGAAGCCAGGAGCATATATAGAGAGCGACGATTATAGTTTCTGCCTAGAAACTGTAATTTTTAAATTGCACATAAGGGGAAGATTTCCCGGGAAAAGGGTTTCTTTGGGGGAGAGACAATATAAAGAAAACGGGGCTTGGAAGTATTTTGGGGAAACTGTGTGAAATGCATTTTAAACGGAATGAAGAGCAATAAATGCTCATACGCAAGTGCCCCGGGGAAGAAGCCAGGAGCATATATAGAGAGCGACGATTATAGTTTCTGCCTAGAAACTGTAATTTTTAAATTGCACATAAGGGGAAGATTTCCCGGGAAAAGGGTTTCTTTGGGGGAGAGACAATATAAAGAAAACGGGGCTTGGAAGTATTTTGGGGAAACTGTCTGAAATGCATTTTAAACGGAATGAAGAGCAATGAATGCTGATACGCAAGTGCCCCGGGGAAGAAGCCAGGAGCATATATAGAGAGCGACGATTATAGTTTCTGCCTAGAAACTGTAATTTTTCAATTGCACATAAGGGGAAGATTTCCCGGGAAAAGGGTTTCTTTGGGGGAGAGACAATATAAAGAAAACGGGGCTTGGAAGTATTTTGGATTAACTGTCTGAAATGCATTTTAAACGGAATGAAGAGCAATAATTGCTTGTACGCAAGAAGCCATGACCATATACACAGCGACAGCTATTGTTTGTTACAAACATGTGTTGTTTATTAAGGGACAAATTCCTTTGAAAATGTTTGTTTTGTGGGTAAATGCATGAAATGAAATTTTACTGAATGAACATATTTCACTTTAACTTTATATGTCGCTCTCTATATATGCTCCTGGCAAGTGCCCCGGGGAAGTTAAGTAAAAGCAAGTATTGTTCTTCATTCCGTTTAAAATGCAATTATCAATTATCAATTGTTTAAAGTGAAACATGTCTAGTTTAAATCATGTTATGAATGGACATTTTTGGGAGGGTAGGGGGCTGGGGTGGAAATGTTTCAAATGCATATTTTACGGAATGGACTTGATGACAATGCTTATTATGCAAATTTCAAGAAAGATCTCATTTAAGTAGAGACGTGTGAGGTAGAAAGGAAACCCCATAGAGTGCCTCATGCAAATATTTGATAATGGAGGTTCGGGTAGGTAGTTGCACGATATTCTCGTGAGGGAAATGTACTGTTGGGTTGGTAAGAATACCCTTCCAAAGGGGTTCCCTATAGGGAATACGTGTTTAAATATTTTCTTATATTTCATAACACAGACACTTCGTCAAAAATAAAAGGTAAAAAGGAAATTCCGCGAGGGCATTGCCTTTCGCATTTGTTATGTTTCAATATTTCTTACTTATAATTGACATTCATTGCGTGAAAGTACTGTCTGCTATTTTTACCACATTTAATTTCACTTTTATAAAATTGTAACACATTCTGGATTGTGTGTAGGCCTATAACGTTATGGAAATTTAATCATGTTATTTTTCTTCCACAACAGTAATAATCTAACAAAATGAAATGTAACAAAACATTCAACATCACACGAGAAAAGTCCGTCTCGTACTTCAAACCATACGTTTTAAAATGTAAATTATAAAAGCAGACGAGTCACGACGCAGTCAATATTTAAGGCGCGTGTATATGCCCCATTTTTAACTGTCACGGTAAAAAAAAAATCACGTGACGATATGTGCGATACTTATTTGGTGAACATTAACCAAGCGTTTGGATGATCATGATCGAGTTCGTCGGTAAATCACCACAGGGGCAGTTGCCAGGATTATGCCCTATATTTCTAGTTTCTTTTATTTTCATTAACTTGTATACGTTGTTAATGTGTTTTACAGCTTAATCGAAGTATATTTGGATATAGAAATATGTCAAGTATGTTAGGCAAAAACTGGGATTGTTGTATTTGTAGCGCGGCTTGAAAATGAACCCTTTTCGATTTATTGTATACATGAATGTTAATGGAGCGAAAAGGAAAACAATGGGTCGTCCTAAATTACACAAATTTTCTCTGATCATTCCGTCATACATCATCATACATTGGTGAAGCAGTCATCACCGAGGAATTCCGTTTTAAGTTAACAATGTTTTTGACCAATAAATATAGCCTGAACAAGTTTTGTAGAGGGACGCATTAGGAACATTTATCTTGGAATCAAACCTTCAATATCAGAGGAGATAGATTTATAACGATAATCTTTTCTGATGCCGCAGCAGCCGGGGTTCTGAAAAGTAATTTTGCAAAATGGCCTTTTTTTAAAAAAAAACTCCGATGACGAAAAATGACTGACACAGCTAGGTTGATCACTTACGGTGACATCGAGCACTTTATCCTCATGTAAGCAAAAACTGATACGGATTACTGATTTTAACCCACATACAGCAAATCTGCAACAGACGACTTTGGCAATTTCACATTTGGCCACAATGTTTTCAAAATGTGTGCTGCTATTGCGTCAACATGTGTCTGCAGTTGAGAAAGGGTTAAGTACCCCTTTATTCTAGGAGAGTGAATATTCGAAGTAAATATTTCCCAAACTAGCAAAATTCAGTAACTACCAAGCGGGTTTATTAATATTAAGACAACCATAACAATTGCAAGTAATATGTTATTGTGCCAGTATAAATAAACAAAGATGAGAAAGAGAGCAGTTGAACATGTTTTGCCCCAATGTTTTCAATTCTATTTGATAAAGAATAGTTTCATTTATAGCCAATTCTACTCAGGATTATCGATACACAGTAACTGATAAAAGCTATTAACCATTTACCACGTACCGGCGCATATACAGATCTACAGCAGACGATTTTTTTTTTACATATTGTGTTAAATTAAAACTCAGAAGTATGTACTTTTCCTTCATTGTCCACAATGGTTTCAGTTCTATTCAACCATACCACTTTAATTTCTACCCAGGTTTGATCCCCAGTCTCGGCGGGACGTTTATGGTGGAGAGCAAGGCACATTCCCTAATCTAGTACTGGTTTGTTCACCCAGTGATCATGATTACGTGAACTGTCGCTGTGATATATAACTGAAATAACGTTGGAAAAACGCCGTAAAACCATAAAAAAAAAAGAAAAATCATTTATAAAAATGAGGCCAGTTTGTGCACAACTTTTAGCCACAAAGTATAACATAAATATTTGGTAAATTTTCCTATGTATTCTCATTACAAATCAATATAATTTATTAATATATCAAGGTAGATTCTACTTTTCAAACCGAATCGGTTCGTGTATATAATATATGTTAATTAAAGAAGGAAAGGATTAATAGATGAACGCAGAGTGCTAACATTGGGTTGGAATATTTACTCGTTACATTGATATTTCATTGTCAGAGTCAATGACTTTTAAAAATACTGTGGCAAATTACGAAATTGCGCGGTATATTTATAGTCTACGGAGAATTTGCTACTGCATCAGAAAGGGTGAAATTTACCCATTAGAAAAACAAAATACACTCTGAATTAGCTTGTCTTCGTTTGCATCAAGGTTCCAGTTAAGTGTCTGGAATGATTTAAATCCGTCTTCTGCATATTCGTTGTATGTGGGAAAGGGTAAAAGTAAACTTTATTTCTTTTACTGATGCACAGCGACGATGGTAAAATGACAACACTTTAAAGCTGTTTTCATCAAAGGTGTTTTCTGATTTCAGGTCCATTCAAATCGTCTTCTCCGAAGCAACTAGGTGGCCCTCATTAACAATTGTTCAAAAAATTAAATGTTATCAAGAACTTTGATTGCTACAACATCAGAAAGGGGGCAATGTCAAAACTTTTATTTTTTTCTTGAAACCCATTTTCGAATTCCAAGATAATTTGATTTGATTCAAGCCATATTGATAGGTTGTAACACTTGATAGCCAGGTGGCACCAGAAAAGGGGCAAAATGACAAAAAACTTTTAAATTACATTCTTATAAAAGTGCTTGGCTAAATTGGTAGAAGTGTTCGCTTAGTGACCCTTTACACAATTAATACATGTGTTGCATGATGTTTCAATAAGTTTAAACCTAAACTAAATATCACCTTGTATTTTGCCACAATACCTATATTTGCTAGCTCATTCAGTCGTGACTAGGACAGTAAATTCAGGGGTTTGAGGTCGAATCCCAGCGTGGCCAACATTCTCTCGGACAATTGACAAAGTTTGTATTACGGTCTATGTGGAAACGCAGCTATTGCCTTGGAATAACGTGTGATTAAGCCCAGGAAACATGGGTAGATGAAGTGGCAGCTGTGAATTTACTAAAATTGTTGAACAGAGCGTTAAACCCCAATCAATCAAACCTATATTTTTAAATCTCCAATACACCGCTCCCATTAGTACTTTCAGTGCTTTGATTTAAAATGCCTTTCAACTTCTTTATATCTGTTGTAAGTTTGAGACTTTCTTATGAGTCTATAAGTTTCGTCTTAAGTGTTTTTGTTAAAGATTTTGGTTAGTCAATACATTCTGGTCCGATTACAGAAGAAGAAGAAGAAGAATATTTTATTAGACTTAAACTTACAAAGTTTCTCGTCAATACAACACAATACTTCAAGCAAATACAAATAAATCCAGGTCAGTTGGAATGAATGGAAATATCTTCCATTTACATACACACATACACATTTATAACTATACACTCATACACATATATACACTCATACACATATATACACCCATACACATATACACATACATACACATATTACATGTTACATGTGTCTCTTTCCGACGGTGGACGGACGTTTCGGTCCGGGGGTTTGTTTCGGCCAAACATTTTTTTTTTCATATAGGATCTTTGGGCTTAATAACTCTTTTCCTTGACGAAACTTTTTAATGAAATCTACATTGTTGTTTTCTTATTAACAGTTTATAGCAAACAAAACAGTTATACGTACATATAAGTAGATGCATTTGTGGATCATTGATAGATCTATATGCAGTTTGTTAAAGATATTATTTATTTCTAATTACATGTACTCTGATTGTCATTATAGATTTGCATTGCTAACATAAATAAAGAAATGATACCAAGTCACTATTACACTTTACTTGAATAACTAAGAGAAGCAGTTTTGGAAATATATAATGTTTTACAAAATAAAATATTTCACAACAATTCCCTGAACAATTTAAAGTCAATTTTATGCGGGAAAAAGGTGCAATGTACCCTTTTGTGTCACAACATTTTATGTTTCTTTTTTCTATTAGGAAAAGTGAAAATTAGCATCAATAATAAAACTGAGATGGACATTATGCTAATATTTGTTTATTATTACAAATCACAAAAACACTTTTTGCTTTAGATATAGAAACATATTTATTAGTCGCCGGGCAGAAGCCCGCGACTTCTATTTTTAATAGGTTTTCGGAAATCACATGGGAGGGGGGATTATTATTAGAAAGAAACACATTTAGATGTCTTGAACATATTACAATTGTGTTTGTTTAAAAACACTAAGTAATGACACATCTAAAATGAAATAAATATTCCGATGTTTTAGGTATTTTTAGTTTCTTTATTTTGACTCGCATTTATGTTTTTTTGTTTTATTTACGAAGACAAAACAGTCCCTATTAGCTAGACTGAAATACTTTATTTTACACTATATACTACATGTAATCAAAAGGCGATAACTACAAACCTTTACGACGCACAGTCTAATTATTTGTTTACATACCAACTGCGTAGATCAATCTCCTTTGCAGAGAGCCGCTCCTTACACTCTCTTACAAATAGTAAATCATAGGTGATTTAAAATGTTTTTTTGGTTCGAGACAAATGAAGAAAAGAACAAACCGAGATAAAACTGGTTTTAATAGAAAAATTACTTTGAACGAACACTCTCTGCCTATAAAGAGAGTTTCAAGAACGACATCTCTGCGAATAAGAAAGAATCGGGTCTTTCGTACAAAATTATTTCGTCCTTGACAATTTTAAATGTGTCATTTAATTCCCTAAAGGCATATTGCTTCCGATCTGCATATTGTTATGCGTCATTGACACAAGGGCGCTCATCATAATATACTTTTAAAACATGAGTAGTTTGTTATTTTCATTATAAAAAAGGAAGGAAAGAATTAAAATAAATTAACATGTTGTAGGGCTCAGTTTATGTTCGAAATTAAGTTAAAATTATACAACAATTTCAATGAGATTTAACTGTTTAGTTGATATTATATTTCGAAGGTGGTCTAATTTATAAATATTGGACTACATTTCAACATTTGTTAAAGTATGATATAATTAGGATTCCAAGCTAATATCATTTTGAGAAAAAGAGAAAACTCATGTCTTCAGCGATTTCACCCTTATCTCATTGTTTTAAAAGTAGATTGCTGCAAAGGTGTCCACTGTTGACTTTAATAGAGGAAAGGTAAAATGACGTGCTATTGCATGCATATCCTAAATTGTCTGTTTTGTGGTGTTATTGAAAAACAATAAAATTCAAATATTCTGACAAACATCTTGAAAAGTGTATGTGTAATTCACAAATCTTATAATTATTCCTTAATGAAAGCACTGTATACATACTAAGACTAATGATTGGCAAGATTACTCATTTCTATTACTGTTTATGATCAATAATTAGTTGGTTGTTTGTATGGTCAACCTACTTTGGAATGGAGATTGGTCATAAACAATGAAAGGCTTCAATTATCATTCACTTCGTTGACAAAACAATGCAAGTTATGAAACATTTTCACTTGACCCCACCCCTGATGTTCCAATAGGCCCCTCAGTTGATAACTGTTTATTCAACTACTATAATGTTAGTGTTATGCATAACTGCAGTATGGATTTCCGGCGACATTGATGCGTTGCATCAACTTTCTCTTGTAATTAGATATTATATGAAAACAATATTTGCCCTATTCTAACCTACATTAAACCCGTCTGGCCGAAAAGTCCTATGTGATGAAAAGTCCTAGGCAGACACGTCTTACAACCCTTTTGATTGGAATTTATTAAATATGTTGTTGTTTAGTTATGTTCTAATCCTATCCAAGCAACAATATGTAAATATATGTTCTCAAATTATTTTTCCGATTCTTTAATGACGAATTCCTTCATATTTTCCTCATTTGGACATTTCCAGTCCAGTAGGCCTATATGTTGTGAATGTTCTACAATGTTGGTATTCATATTTACTTCAGTTACAACTAGAACTATCACTGCTGTAAATCAATATATAGTCCACCCACTGTAATAAAACATTTGCTGTTAACTATATATATATATATATTCAGAAGTCAGAAATAAATGTTGCTCGCCAAATGGCATTAATGTCGAGTGCGAGGGTAAACAACGCCAACAAACAACACAAAAATTAATAAATCCAGAGTATTTTTGTCCCTTGAACGGAAAGTACGCTTTGACTATAAGTAGTTTTCCAATATTACGTTGGCTAATAAAAAGCTTTCACGATCTGCAGAAAGGTTTTTCCAGTCTATATCAGATAAACACTATAAAATGTGTAATTAATTATGTTTATTTATGTAATTTGAAAGTCAGTCATTATCAATCTCTTGTGAATCAGTGGTATTTTGTTAATTCCAAGGCCAGAAGTACTGTTATTTTCTTATGTTTGCTATTTGATTAGTGACAAAAGCCTGAAAATCTCCACAAAAGATATCTTAATTGTTAATTAAAGTTGAAAACATTGTGGCCAAAAGATAAATTGCGTCAAAATGCGTCTGCGGGTGGGAAAGGGTTAAGGGTATAATGGACGAGTGCGCCTCAAAATTCCCTCATTCATAATACGCTCGGTCCAAACATGGCATTGTGCTCAGAATCTCCTCGATGTATTTAACATGGTTTTCAAAATCCCCTCGATGAGCATTCAGCATATCCCCTCAATAGAATCAACATGGTATTCAAAATCCCCTCTGTCTTAGATTTTATATACTGTTGTAAAGCTTTATGTAAATTTAATTATAGCACATCTTTTCTGTTTTCTGTTATAACTAAAATGATAATTTACAAACAGTTTAATTTACAGTCATTTAAGAATAAGAATAAAACCATCAGTGAATAGATTGTGTCAAAAGAAAGAAAATGTTCTTAAAAAATATGTGTGCCGACTATTTATTTATATATTTTTTAAATGTCCCACTTGCAGATATGTATAACTTTTGATAACTATTGAACACTTTGTGGCAGAATGAGAAATTGCTTATAATGATTATTTCAATTTAATAATAATAATAACATTCAATTGCGGGAAACATACATACATGATTAAAGGAACATGCAGTTAAACACTAAGACGTGACTTTCGTAAAGGAAAAAAAGAAAACATACCATTTTCGGAAGAGCAAAGTAGTCATAATTGTAGGTGGATAAATTTTAAGTTCTAATTCAGTATGCCTCATACATGTAATTAATGGCTGCCCTCCTTGGTGCTCAGGGTTGCCGGGTTAGCATTACGACTGACTGACTAGTGTCAGCATAAATATACCGGTAGTACTGGTAAGTTACCCAGGAAACGCCGTGATATAACTGAACAATTATTAAAAGCGGCGTAAAACACCAAACAATCAATCAATTGCCTCATAAATAAATTTACTTAATCTGTTTATAATTGTTTTATTGTTTGAAATCAATTATGCACGTTTATTAAAGGGATGTCTAAATGAATGAAAATAATTTTAATGACATAATATTCCTTATTTTTTAGGCAGAGACATATAAACATATGTTTTTATATGTCTCTGTTTTAGGTAAATAAAAAAAATAAGATGGTTGAAATAACTTATTGTTTCATTTTTCTTAAGTTTTATTACATTTTTAGTATTTGTCACATATAAATTACCTAAATGCTGTCGATGCGCCATTAAACAATATGTATACATCCATTAAGCTTTTCCAATCGAGGGGTTTATGAATACAGTATTGATTTGGGGTTTAACGCCGTTTTTAACAATTTCTCAGTTATATCACGGCGGCCAGTTCACCTACTCATGCATTTCCTGGTTTTCTCACACCAGTACTCCACACAACAATTTTCCCAATCAAACCTTTCGAGGGGATTATGAATAACCTATCAAACCAGAGACATATAAATACATATGTGCCGGTTTATATGTCTCTGATCAAACCCATTGAGAGAATTCTGAGCACTACGCCATTTTTAGACCGAGGTGAGTTCGAGTATCCATAATGATCACGTCATTAACCCCCCTTTCTGACACTTTTAGATGCATTGTGATAAAAGGAGAAATGTTTCGTCATGAGCAATTTCCCCTTTTGTCACAATGCCTTGCACTTTTTTTCATACTACTACATTCAAATAAAAAGATTGAACATAATTGGTCCCATTTGCTTTTAAACTCGTCTGCATTTTTGTCGTATGTCGAAAAGGATTAAATAAAATCTGGGTTAAATAAAGTTGGTAAAAAAGTTCTTACTTTTCTTCATTCATAGAAAATCAACGAGAGTTTGTACCTATCCTTTTCTTGTCCAATCAGATCGTTCTTTCATTTGTTTGACCAATCATTTGAAAGAAAACACAAGCTAGCCTTGTAGCCATATCTGGTACCCGGTTTAAGTGACGATGAAATGCCTATTATTGGATCGATTCGGTAAACAAACGCCGCGCTAAACCAGCACTGGAGAGCCTGAATTTGAAAGACGAAAAAAGTTTTAGAACAATGTTATAACTCATAATTCGTGAAGCAACAATTTATTAATAACCTGATTAAACATTGATTTACAAAATGCAACCAAATAAATGACGAAAAAAGACCACAAGACTGTTTTGGGGTGTAGAAAAAGTTTGACGAACTCTGAGGAAAATGGCGCTAAACACACGATGGAGACGCAGGCCGCTTCGCCTTGTTTACTCTGAAGACACACGGAATATTGGTACATCATCTTCTTCTGTCATTATTCATTAATCAAATAATGATAAATTTGAAAATCGTGTTTTTATGCGTGAAACAAATACCCATGCACTCGCAATGAATTATTTTAACTGATATGCACCATGTTAAATCGGAAGTGACGCTTTCGAAGAAAGTGGCCAAATTCAATTTCTAAAAGAATAGGCCCTACGTCTGACGATTGCTATTGAGTTCGACAGCATTTATAAAAGCAATATATTGACTCGGAACTAGTTGGGCTATGTTTCCTTTTTTGTCAGAATACGTATTCTCTTTATCAGAAAGATGGACATTGATGTTTGAGCTGACCATTCACAGGCTCTATTCTGAGCTTTCACTGAATGAAGATACAATAAGACCCCAAATTGTCAGATGTTGCTACTGTATTGTCGATAGAACTAGATAAAAGAGCATATACATTCCTAAAGTAAACTGCACAGCCATGCCCAGATTCAGGTCATAGCAAATTGTCTATTGCTACATAAAGGGATTTATCTAGCTTTCTGAATGTTCTTATTTTAAATTTGAATCGTGTCATGTTGTGATAGGTAATATGACATTCCGAGGCTTAGGCATTATCGGTATTTACAAGAATATGCTTATGACGCATCACAAATAGGCATATTGTGCAAGTAAAATGAAAGCCAACCACAAAAATAGGTGGTTCAGGCGAGTTCGGGAGAACTCGTCGAACTGCAAACTCGTCGTACTAGTAATATAGAGTAACCATTAGGATAACTCGTCGACTTAAGGATTATATAGTACTTTACAATCTATATCGATATGAAGGTGTTAGTGTTAAAGTAAGGTGTTAATTAACCAATTGGATTGGAAAGATAACAACAAATTCAATTAGTTTTAAAATATTATGGTTTTTATTCATATATTTAATGTGTTTGTAAATTAATCATTTAAATCATTTTCTTTTTATTGCTTCGATATATTATTTTTCATTTTTCATTAACAGAATGAAATTAGTATATAAAATGTTTAAAGATATGTTTCCTAAATATATATATATAATATTAACACTTGTTTGTCAACATTATTTACATTATTTACACTTTAGTCTAATTATTCACAAATCCTCGTCGTGTATTCGTCGTTACTGCCAATGGTTGCAAGTCCTGAAATCTTGCTACACGTCCTCAACAACTGGCTTGTAGTCAGCTCATCATATTCGTATCTTAACACATTGTAAATAATTAGATAAATATTTGTTATTCCTTGATTTATACTTAATTAAAATGAGTTATTACTCCCTTTGCAACAATGTTTTCAACTATATAATATAGTTGATGCCTTTATTGTGATTTCTTATTTATATTATTAATTTTCCAACAATATTTTGTATACTTTGCTCCCGACCGATCAGTAAGATATTTTAGGGATATAAATTATTTTTACCTACTTATATATTTGCGTGTTTTATTTCAGTCTTAAGAGGAATTACTGGTTTAATGCGGGAAAAGAAGAAGTCTTCTATTATAAACGACGGCTCAATTTCTTACATTATTTTAACTTGTCAGATGTTTTCTATTATAAACGACGGCTCAATTTCTTACATTGTTTTAACTTGTCAGATGTTTTCACGCTTCATCACATTCACTCTCTCATACACTATTTGTGTGTTTTATTCTAGTCTTAAGAGGAATTACTGTTTTAATGTGGGAAAAGAAGAAGTCGTTTATTATAAACGACGGCTCCATATCTTACATTATTTTAACTTGTCAGATGTCTTCACGCTTCATCACATTCACTCTTTCATATATAGTATGTGTGTGTTTTATTCTGGTGTTAATTGGAATTACTTAAATAATGTAGGAAAAGAAGAAGTCGTTTATCATAAACGACGGCTCCATTTCATACATTATTTTAACTTGTCAGATGTCTTCACGCTTCATCGTTTCATTCTGGTCTTAAGAGGAATTACTGGTTTAATGTGGGAAAAGAAGAAGTCGTTTATTATAAATGACGGCTCCATTTCATACATTATTTTAACTTGTCAGATGTTTTCAAATTCATCCTTTTATTCTGATCTTAAGAGGAATTACTAAAATAATGTAGAAAAAAGTTATTAAGGACGTCTCCATTTCTTACATTATTTCAACTCTTCCTTTTAAATCACATTCACTTATCCTTTTGCTGATTTGATATTATATGAACATTATATAGAGGGGAGATAAAAGGGGATGGGAGGGGGGAGAGCGATAGAGAGAGTGAAAGAGAGATACAGACAGACAGAGACAGAAGTGAGAGAGAGAAAGAGAGAGATAGAGGGAGAAATAATAAATTCTTACCGTTTTTGCAGACACGATGCTGCCAGTAACTGCAACTGTCGCAACATAATGCATGCATTCGTTCACTAACCCTGCTTGAACAACTAATACACATATATACACATTCATTTCAAGTATTTCTGAGAAATAACTTATCTTGGGATTTTTATGCCCCGGCATACGAGGTATGAGGGGCATATAGTTTTCCGGTCTGTTAGTCCGTCCGTCCGTTCGTCCGTCCCGCTCAGGTTAAAGTTTTTGGTCAAGTTAGATTTTAGTGAACCTGATGTCCTATCATTATGAAACTTCACACAAATGACAATCAACATATCATTGTTTAAAAAATTGTATCAATTTGAGGTTGGACCAACTGTTCATCCGTCTGTTCGTCTGTCTGTTCGTCCATTCCATTCTCAGGTTAAAGTTTTTGGTCAAGTTAAATTTTAGTGAACCTGATGTCCTATCATTATGAAACTTCACACAAATGACAATCAACATATCATTGTTTAAAAAATTGTATCAATTTGAGGTTGGACCAACTGTTCATCCGTCCGTTTTAAAATATAGTTAACAACCAGGGCATCCGTGTTCCATGGACATATTTTCTTGTTTTTATATATATATATGGGCAATGAATTCAAAGGTGAAACAAACAGAGGGTATAACAAAAGACAAACATCAATTTTTATTTTCACATGTATTTTTAATGAGCAATTAACATGTATGATTAATGCCGACTGTCCATTAAAAATTTCTTTAATAATTTACCCCAGACTACACACTAAGAAGTATGCCCACAATCATCCACAAAACACGCGGCACATAATGTGATTACATGACGAATCAATTTCAATATAATTATAAGTATTTATTATAAACAAACATCTTATTATTAAATTAAAGTTTTTATCATATATTTAACTTCAAAGTTACTATAATCGATAATTATCCTTACTAAGTATATAGTACTATATAATCATTAGGTCGACGAGTTATCCTAATGGTTACTCTATATTACTAGTACGACGAGTTTGCAGTTCGACGAGTTCTCCTGCACCCGTTCAGGCTACCCTTTTTTCCCCTGCTTATCCTAACTAATTTTACTTATTTAGCGTCAATGAACTTGAAGTGACCTATTTATAAACAGCCAATTGCAGCACGGTGTCAAGAAGTTGCGATTCCAGCAAGGTGTCAAGACATTGCGATTTTAATTTATGAATGTCGTTTTTATAAAAGAGTCAAATGAGCTTTTGGCCGCTAAACAGTAAGGTTAGATGTTGGAATCAAAGTTTGTCCTCTTCAAAAGCTCCGCTAATGGTCTGATTAACATTAAAAAACAAAATATTTTCAGATCAAAATAGATATGATTTTCCGGATACATTGTTCAGCGATTTTACTTTTGTCATTTTAATACTTTAAATAAACAAAATATAAGCTTGTCAAGTCGGTTTTCAGAAAAGAAAACATAATGAAATAACTTCAAGAAAACATGCTACACTTGTAGGTATCAATAAATGTAAAGTTGAGCTCTGAAAATAAAGAATTTTGCTTAACAGAATGAGCAAGCCAGACTGCAGTGAAATCATATGTTGCAAATGAACAACTAAAAATTGTAACAAATGAAGTATTTCCCACATAAAGATGCATTTATCTGCAGTAGACCTCCTTTGCAAATTTGAAAAGAGTTTGAAATGGAAAAATATTCATGCTTTTTGTCTACTTTGATAATCTTAATTTGCACGTTCACTGTCTATTTTTTCCACAAATGTATTATTCAAAGAATTCGTCTGTTAAGGGTTCCATCAATGTGGAGATAACAAAAAAGACAAAAAATGTCTCAAAGAAAGCAATGGCTCAAAACTTTTTTTCTGCCAGGGCTGGTCCTGAAACTCCTTCTTTGTTTTCATGTAAATCGACCAGTTTCAATCCTCAATCTCTAAGGGTTTCTCATATGAAGACCATTGAAAACAGTTACCTCTAAGCTTTAAAACAATCCAAAGAATATGGGGTATGATGATGCATTATGCAACGTGTGTACCAGACATCACCTTGACAACCTCTCTGCTTGTAAGGAATGTAAAGAAACGTAGTTTAACTTGATTACGCTAATATGATTAAAAGTTTGTCTAATCTGACGACGGTCTTTTTTTTCAAATACCGTTAATTAATTAATTAGGTCAGACTTTTTCTTTATCTTTTAAAAATATTTGAAGACGAGAAACTTCGGTAACTAAAATTCAGACATTTTCTTTATCTGTTAAAAATATTTGTTGATGATTAATACCGATTATCAATTCGGAAACTATAAATTGAAGTTATTTTTTATTCTGTATGCATAACTACTTGGAAAATATGCAGCCTTGTTCCTAATGGATTCCTCCCCGAATAATGAATTTGATTGATCAGAATTGAAATAATAAATACGTCATCAAGCTATTCTGAAGATGTACTTTCCGAGATTCCATAATGGCGGATGTAAACTAATTTTTTGCCGAGATCTTTCGAAATTTCGACTCTGAAGTAGAATCTGAGGGAAATGAAACAACTGATTTGATAGCTATTAGTTAGACGACGTTATGCTTCTCTGCCATATCTTGATAATGACGTTTCCCGCAATTAACAGCCGAATTGTACGCGAGAAATTAGCGAACCACTCATCCCCCTATTCAGTCTGGACTTTTTGTTGACATTGCCAGCAAAGCTTTACCGGTTGTCTTCATTATTAAAACCAAAAAGATAAACACTTAATTTTGTTTAAATAGATGTATATCTCAAACGACCCTTTGCTTTGTCATTAAAATCAAATAAATAAACATTAAATTTTGTTTAAAATCGATGTGTAACCAAAACATCCCAGTTATGACACACATATCAATGACATAAGAAATATCATTTCTCCTTTAAGTCCCCCAACTTCTTCCTAAATCAATGTTTGCACTGCAATTTTGCCCATGAAAACGTGTTAAATTAATAAAATAAAATTTATTTTATCTAAAAAAAGTAAATCAATAAATAAGCATTCCTGTTAACGGCAAATACAAAACTTCCAAAATTCTGACAAAAGTTCATAAATTGGCCCTTAATGAAAGCACTGAATCTGATCTAAGACTATACTATAGTTGCATGCAGTGTATCATTATGCTAGCAGTACTTTTTAAATCATCAGTTCATGCAGATCACATGTACAACATTTATTTTCTATAAAGTATACTATAATGATTAACCTATTTATTGATCAACAATAATCCAGATAAAAGAGTGATGTTTTATTTCTTACAGATATAAATGTTTTAAACCAATCTTTTACCTCAATGGACGAACACGTTATCAGGATGAGGACACTCAGGAGCAGTCCAAGAAGGAGAACCTCTCTTCTGTCTACTTCAGAAATATCCCTTCTGGGTAAAGTCTATTTTTTATGTTTTTTACAATCTTTACCTGAAATGATAGTTTAAGTTGTCTTCTTTGAAAATATCAAATTTTAGATATACATCTTGGGATCATTTGATGATATTTTTCCTTTTCAAAATATTTATAGGCTACTTATTTTAAGAAGAAGTGTTTGTATTATTTGTATGTAAAATAAATAAGCCTGAAGGACAAATGGTCATGAATATGTTCTTATATGTTTATAGAATTTTTCATTCATCTATCCTTTCTACAGGCAGTTCAGGTATGTCACCTGATTCTTCATTTGATACAACCTTTGATACTAGTTTTGGGTCAGATATCAGCGCAAGCACGCCATTACAGGGACCTAAAATACAAACCGATCGCATCAGGAAACGTTTGGTCATGCTAGGTCATGAAGAAATGGATACCAGTATTACAAAGGTAGGTCTTATTTAAACCTTTTACTAATCGTTACTAGGAATCGCCATGGCCTAGTGGTTAGTAGTGAGGATTTGGAACGGGGGATCCCAGGTTCGATTCCCAATCGTGGCACTGTGGTCATGGTGGAGTGCTTTTGGACGAGGCACATTTCCTAGCCTAGTACCAGTTTCTTTACCAAGGGATCATGAATTATTCAACTGTCGCCGTAATTAACTCAAATAATGTAGAAAATGGCGTAAATCTCCAACAAAACAAAATACTAATCATTACTATTTGATAATGATATATGAAGAGCCCAGCTAATTTTAATCCACCTGTAAATTTGGATTTTTAGCTCAACCATGCACAAAACACTGAAGGTGAGCTATTGTGATCACCCTGTATATTTTACGTAGACCTGGTTGCTTTGGCATCAGAAAGGGGGAATATAAACCAAACTTTGAAATTCTTATACACTGAATTCAAGAAATTTTTCATTTAATGACTGCTGATCTTAGAACTTAAATTTGTAGAAGCCATTATGGTAGTTTGAAAAACATTGCAGCCAGGCACCCTTGTAATGAGGGCTAAAATGACAAAAGATCATATAAATGAGCAATTTCTTCTTTTGCCACAATTCAGTCATCTGATGCAGATGCGTCTGCATGATGGAAAGGGTTATGATTTATGAAATATATACTTACAACTTTTTAGAGCTGCACTCCTGCCAAAAGAAAAAAGTCTAGCCTAGAATCAGGACCTGGATGGAAAAGGAAACTTACAGCTTTGACTCAGGACCAGCTTGTGAACTTATTTGAGGCCATGGCAAAAGACCGACCAGATGTCCAGAAGGTATTTATTTCTTCAATCTTTAGTTATCAAGACAGGGCTCTCACGAGGGGGCGAAGTGGTCGCCTAAAAATTTCTGACTTCGCCCATTCACTCGATCAAAGCGAAGTCGACTTTGCCCAAAATCTCAGTTAAAGGGAAGTTGACTTCACTGACAATTTTATCCTATCATCGGACACTGTTAAAATGATCACGGTCACGCACCATGTCGAATCGATATATACAGTTCTCGATATACACAGTTGCGTAATCAGTAATTTGACAACTGAGTCTGTATATCCATTAAAAGCTGAAGAATCGTTTCATTTAACACACACAATGACGTAAAACCAATCAAAATCTAGCTCTTTTGTCCAATTTGCATAATCAAAGAACCGATTTTTAGCTCGCCTATTCGAAGAAATAGGGGAGCTTATGTTATCACCCCGGCGTTGGCGTCCGCGTTGCCAGCTTGGTCAAACCTTTGCGTGCAAGGCCTTTTCTCAGACACTGTGTATGCTGTTGCTTTGAAACTTCACACACTTATTCAGGATCATTAGGGGACCTTGTATGTCAAGTCCCATAACTCTGGAATGGATTTTGACTGAATTGTGCCCCTTTTTGGACTTAGAAATTTGGTCAAACCTTTGCGTGCAAGGCCTTTTCTCAGACACTGTGTATGCTGTTGCTTTGAAACTTCACACACTTATTCAGGGTCATTAGGGGACCTTGTTTGTCAAGTCCCATAACTCTGGAATGGATTTTGACTGAATTGTGCCCCTTTTTCGACTTAGAATTTTGGTAAAACCTTTGCGTGCAAGGCCTTTTCTCAGACACTGTGTATACTGTTGCTTTGAAACTTCACACACTTATTCAGGATCATTAGGGGACCTTGTATGTCAAGTCCCATAACTCTGGAATGGATTTTGACTGAATTGTGCCCCTTTTTTGGACTTAGAAATTTGGTCAAACCTTTGCGTGCAAGGCCTTTTCTCAGACACCGTGTATGCTGTTGCTTTCAAACTTCACACACTTATTCAGGGTCATTAGGGGACCTTGTATGTCAAGTCCCATAACTCTGGAATGGATTTTTTTAAAACATTTGGATTTTTTTCTTTTTCTTTTCTTGTATTTTTCAATTTTGCGTTTAGCTCAACGTTAAAGTTTCGTTTTTTTTTTTTTTCTCAATAAGAACTGGTTCTAGGGCTTTCATATTTTTTGGGGTAAAACATTTGTTTTTTGCTGGATTTTGAAAATTGGGCATAGCTTCTTCATATTTTGTTGGATTAATTTCATTTTTTTTTTTTAATTTTCTTGTATTTTTTAACTTTGAGCATTATTTTTTTTTTTTTTATTTTTTTTCTTGAATTTTGGAACTTGGTGTTCAGCTCAATTTTTTTTTTTAAATTTCTTGTATTTTTGAACTTTTTTTTTTTAATATTTCTTGTTTAAAAATAATTGTGTTTAGCTCAATGTTAGAGTTTTGTTTACTTTTTGTCTTTTACACTTGCCTTGATAGTCAAAGCAGGGGACACAGTGAGACATTTAATTACGCGTAATTCTTGTCTTTCTTTTGTAAATTCAATTTCAACTGAATTATTCCTGTTTTGGATTTTGGACTTTATACCCATGCTATAACTGTTCTGAAGTAGGCCCTGATAGACGATATCCCTGATAGGCGAGCTATATTGTCCTCCGACAACTCTTGTTATATCAAATAATGACGCCCCCTGATAAAACATTAAATACGTATCCGATGTAAATGATATGGAAGTCGAATTATGTTTTAACCCTTTCAATTGTATAAATAATATTGTGAATCTATTCATGGTTTAATGAGATAATCGTCTTCAATATAAAGTGAGAAAAAGAAAAAAAAATCAGATATTTTTTTTAGGGGTTTCATAATAAATGATGTAGCATCGGGGTGTCGTAATATTTGGAATTAACCAATCAAAAGACAATACCTCAATTCTACTTGTAAAGAGTGTGTATGTTTGGCGGATACAAATAATATGCGTTGTTTATGACACTTACGACAGACTTCTTTACAAAATGCCTGAAACCTTTACACGGCGAGTGAAATGTAGCTTCATTAATTATATTTCGGTGACTTTAGAACACAATGTTCGGATCGGATCACAAACCCGATACAAATAATTTACGTTGTTTATGACACTTACGACCGACTTCTTTACAAAATGCCTGACAGTGACACCTTTACTGAATGGACGGCGGGTAAAAGGTAGCTTCATTAATAATTTCGGCGACTTTAGAACACAATGTTCGGATCGCAACTACTCTTAGGGAAAAACAATTTTAGAACTTCATGTGATATTGTTATATTGTCAGTGTTCAAAATGTGTTTGTTTTTAGCTCACCTGAGCTTTGCTCAAGGTGAGTTATTGTGATCGCCTTTTGTCCGTCGTGCGTCGTCCGTCAACTTCTTCTCCTCAGTAACCAGTGGGTCAATTTGGATGAAACTTCACAGAAAGCATCCTCTCAATGACCTCACCAGAATTCCTTCAAATTTTTGGGATCCATGCAAAATTCTGGTTTCCATGGCAACGAAACCGAAAAAACATCAAAATTCTTCTTCTCCCAAACTGGTTGGCAGATTTTCAAATAATTTTGTAGAAATGTTCCTTAAATGACCCTCTATCAGATTCCTTCAAGACATGTTGATTGGTCGAAAAACATGGCCGCCAGGGGGGGCGGGGCTATTTTGCCTTATATGGCTATAGTGCAAACTTAAAAAATCTTCTCCTCCAAAAGTGTCAGGCCGATTTTCAAATAATTTTTTAGAAATGTTCCTTGGGTGATCCTCTATCAGATTCCTTCAAGCCATGTTGATTGGTCAAAAAGCATGGCCGCCAGGGGGCGGGGCTATTTTGCCTTTTATGGCTATAGTGAAAACTTAAAAAATCTTCTCCTCCATAAGTGTCGAGCCGATTTTCAAATAATTTTGTAGAAATGTTCCTTGGGTGACCCTCTATCAGATTCCTTCAAGCCATGTTGATTGGTCGAAAAACATGGCCGCCAGGGGGCGGGGCTATTTTGCCTTATATGGCCAAAGTGAAAACTTAAAAAATCTTCTCCGACGAAAGTGTCAGGCCGATTTTCAAATAATTTTGTAGAAATGTTCCTTGGATGACCCTCTATCAGATTCCTTCAAGCCAAGTTGATCTGAAAAACATGGCCGCCAGGGGGGGGGGGGGGGGCGGGGCTATTTTGCCTTTTATGGCTATAGTGAAAACTTAAAAAATCTTCTTCTCCGAAAGTGTCAGGCCGATTTTCAAATAATTTTGTAGAAATGTTCCTTGGATGACCCACTTTCAGATTCCTTCAAGCCATGTTGATTGGTCAAAAAACATGGCCGCCAGTGGGCAGGGCTATTTTCTGCATTATATGGCTATAGTGAAAACTTAAAAAATCTTCTCCTCCAAAAGTGTCTGGCAGATTTCCAAATAATTTTGTAGAAATGTTCCTAGGGTGACCCTCTGTCAGATTCCTTCAAGCCAAGTTGATTGGTCGGAAACTATGACTGCCAGGGGGCGGGGCTTATATAGCTAAAGTGAAAAAAAAAAATCAGGTGAGCGATTCCAGGGCCATCATGGCCCTCTTGTTTTATATTGATATGCTTGTTTCATCTTTGATTTATAATCATAATTCAAATAAAATAATAAAACATTCGATGCGATACGGTTACGACGCGTAGCGCCACATAAGAAATATCACTTCAGCCTAAAGTCTCCCCACTTCGCCCTAAATTGCCTGGAGGGAGAAGTCACTTCTCCCTAAAATTTAAGCCTAGTGAGAGCCCTACAAGATGATTACAACTTTAACCCTTTCCCTCATACAACAAATCTGCAGCAGACGACTTTGAACACGTCTAGGCAAAAATATGAATGTATCATCATTTAATAGGGATTGAAATAATGAGCAATTTCTCCTTTTCCTACAATGTTTTCCAAAGTAGTCTGCTGCAGAAGCATAAGTTTGTGGGAAAAGTTTTGGAAAAGCAGCCAGTTGCTTGGAAAGTATGTTGTGTGGAATACTGGTATGAGAATACCAGGAAACATATGAATAGGTGAACCGTCTGCCGGGATATGACTGAAACATTGTTGAAAACGGCGTTAAACCCAAATCAATCAATCAATTGTGGGAAAAGTGTTAAAGCACAATTGAACACAAAGTTGCCTTTTTCAATAAATAAAATGTGGACACTTCTAGAGGTAAAGATCATAAAGAGGAGTAAATAGGTATTCCCAAATCATATATTGTAGGTACTCAAAGAATAAAGAATACAATATTTGGTAGGGACAATTCATAGATCCGATATGCAAATGATATGCAGTATTTTAGGCAATCATTTTTTAGCTCTACTGGCCAAAGGCCAGAAGGGCTTATGTTGTGGTGATTTGTCCGTCCGTCCGTCCGTCCACAAACAATTTCTTGTTAACACAATACAGTCTTCACTTTTGATTGTATCTAAACCAAACTTATACAGTAGTTAGATATCCATGAGAGCTCGGTTCCTTTCGAAAACCAGCCACAGATCCGCCCATGCATGACTGGATTATGGCCCTTGAAATGGTCAAAATTGCTATAAAAGAGCTTGTTAACACAATACAATCTTCACTTTTGATTGTATCTCAACCAAATTTATACAGTAGTTGGATATCCATGAGAGCTTGATTCCTTTTGAAAACAAGCCAGATCCGCCCCATGCATGACTGAATTATGGCCCTTGAAATTGTCAAAATTGCTATAATAGGGCTTGTTAACATGATAGTCCTTATTTTTGATTGTATCTCAATCAAACTTATACAGTAGTTAGATATCCATGAGAGTTTGGTTCATTTCTAAAAAACGGCCAGATCTACCCATGCATGGCTGGATTATGGCCCTTGAAATTGTCAAAATTTCTATAATACAGCTTGTGAACACAATAGAGCTTCCATTTACTATCTGATATTCACCAAACTTAGATGGTATTTGAATATTGATGACATATTGGTTCTTTTTGAAACAAGCCAGATCAATGCCAGTAGAGCATAGGCCCTCATGGGCATCTTGTTTCAATATGTTACATACTCGGTTGTCGAACACGGTTTCTGCATTACTAACAAAAACTGTGATGTATGAGTGTGGGGTAGTTTTTAACTATAAATTTTCAGCTTTTTTTATCCATGGTGATGGGTCCGGCTTAAAATAAGATTTCAGATTCATGTATCCATCTATCTAAGGTACTGCATTTTTGAGGGGAAGGTTCTCTCCTTGTCAAGCAAATAATTTTACCTTTTGCTACAATGTTTTCAACAATTCAGTTATTATACTCATTACTGCATTTGCGGGGATTGTCCATCATATTAACTAGCTGCTTTCAAAATCATCTACTGCAGACTTATTGTATATCTGAGAGGGTTAAACTATTTTTTGTAATGCATTTTGCTTTCAGGAAATTGAGAGACTTGTTCCAGAACCTGATGTATCTCCAATGTTGAATACTCTTGAACACTACAGACATGATATTTACAAATCACTTCCACAATCTAAATGGGGATCTAGTAGAGATGCATTTTGTTTTAGACGTGTAAAAACTCACTTAGATAACTTCAAGGTATGTTTCATTGTAATAAACAAGTCCTTTGGATCAATCTTTGAAAAACATTTTGCTTGTAGTTTTGAAGTAGGATGTGGCGAAATTACAAAATAATCAAAGTGCTAAAGTATTAAATTTATAGTCATTTATAAATAATACCACATAGTACTATTTTTAGACTTTATATCGTATTATAGTTTTACCTGCGGCATACAGTTCGGCGGGCGGTGTCCAGTATGTTGTCAGCTAAATAGCCTTTGTCCATCATCACCAAATTTGGATCAGAATGTGTACTGGCATAATATCTTGGACAAGTTCGATAACTAGCCACATCGCTTTAGTCGATCAAGAGATATCGCCCTTTAATTATAGAAGTAACCTAAAATTGGTCTTGTCAGCTAAATAACTAAAGAAGCCTTTGTCCCATCATCACCAAATGTTATCAGAATGTGCATTGGCATTATATCTTGGACAAGTTTGATAGCTAGCCATATCACTTTAGTCAATCAAGAGTTATTACCCTTCAATTATAGAAACTACCTAAAATTTGTCTTGTCAGCTAAATAACTTTAGAAGCCTTTGTCCAATCATCACCAAATTTGGTCAGAATGCGTATTGGCATAATATTTGGACAAGTTAGATAACTAGCCATATCGCTCTAATCAATCAAGAGTTATTGCCCTTTAATTATAGAAATTACCTCAAATAGATATTGTTCGATCAATAACTTTTGAAGCTTTTATCTAATCATCACCAAATTTAGTCAGAATGTGTATAGGCATAATATCTCGGACAAGTGCTATAATCAGCCATATCACTTGTCATTGTGTTTGATCATCACCAATTTAGACAATATGTTGACGGGCAGAATATCTTGGTCAGGTTCAATAACAGACCACGTTCTCTTAGTCACTCCACACTTATATCCCTCAAAATGGCCAAAACTATATCAACAGTGTCCGCTCTCTGAATTTGCCTGACGTACAACCAATTATCACTATACTTGGTCTCAGAAAAAAAGGACGGGCGTATTTTGTGAAATTTGGCGCTCATGTTGAAATTAAAAATATATTATAACAAATATGCAGTAGACCACTTCAAAAACATATTGGCAAAAACTGAAAAAAATAACCATAAATTGTGAAATTGATTTGAAAACATTGTGGCTAAAGAAGAAATTACCATGTTTTGCCACAATGTTTTAAAAAGTCTGGCTGTTACTGAGGCACCAGAAAGCACCTATATGTTGGAAATGGTTAACAGCACCTTACTGAGTCAGGAACATAAACCTCATCAAAATACACAAATCTTCATGGAATCTGCCATGAGGCATCTTTAGTACAAAAACAGCTCTTATTTTTTGCCAACATTTTTTCTCGTTCCTCCCATTTTTGCTGTGGAGAGGTTGCAAGGTATCAGAGAAAACTGATAGAAGAAATATATTCTTTATTCTCAGCTGTCCTGTATAACGCAAGGCAAGCAGTTACTGGAAGCCGAGTCCTGGGATGCTTGCGTAGAATACACATTAAAGGCAGCAGACTTTATAGATAGATTGCCAGATTGGGATGAAGATGCTCATAATAAAACAAAACAACAGTGCTTTAAAGGTGTAGCCTCCCAGTGTAGATCAGCTGTAAAACACAGTTACCTGGATAAAAATAGATATACAGAGATCAAAGCTCAGTAAGTATTAATTCAATGTATTCAGGTGAACGTGATTCCCCTATCCCACATACAACACATATTTGTAACTTCATTTAAAACAACCTCCATATTTTTGTATATATGTTTTCAAAGTCTTCTGCAGTTTTGTTGTATGTTGGAAAGGGTTAAGCAAATTTCTACCACTTTTTTTTTTATTTAAAAAATTCAGTTTTTTAATTTGCCCTTTCCCACATGCATCAGACTTTTGAAAATATTGTGACAAAAAAAAAGTTGCTAATAATGAGCAATTTCTCCTTTCACCACACTGTTTTCAAATCCATATATCTATACTTATATCTTTCTTTAGTGTATACAAGAAAGGGCTTCTGTGGGTATTGCATTCACTCTTTGCACATGCCTCTGGAATGAAAAGTTAAGCTCTGACATGTATATTACTTGCAGTAAGGGTGCCTTTATCCACTTGAAAATTGAGGTTGAGGTATAAGGGCAAGTTTGATGTTTCCAAAACATCTATGGCCTATGGGCATTGCATTACAATTTTAATATTTGGGTTAAAAGTTATGCTCACTGGCTAAGTCCAATGATTTGCGAGAAAGGAAATTGATACCCCTGTTTCTTCTTAGAAAATTGAGCACAAAAGTTTTAACCCTTCCCTCATATAGGTGCTGACTGACGCCTCTGCGGTTGACAACTTTTGAAAACATTGTGACAAAAGAAGAAGTTGCTCAAACAAACAATTTCTACTTTCGCCACAATGTTTGCAACTCTGTTCAATAAAACTACTTTCATTTGAAAAGAGTTTCCATATTTCTGCCTTTAGTTTGGAGTCTTCTGATGCAGATTTGTTGTATGTGGAAAAGTCTCTGTACCTTTGAGGGAATTGCACTGAAACTTGACCCCTGTCTTCAGAGTCAAAAGTATTGCTCCCCGACCTAGCGTTATAACTGACTTACATTAAATAAAAATATTGCTCTTTTTCCACTGAAAATTTGTCTGTAGTACTTTGGATATTGCATTGAAACTTGATTAAAATGGGGTTAAAAGTTTTGCTTCCTGACTAAGTCATAATTAACCCTTTCCCACATACAACAAATCTGCAGCAGACGTATTTTAAAACATTCCACAAACATATGGAAAATGTCTGTAAAGGAATGAATTATAAGTGAATTGAGTTGAAAACATTGTCAGGAGGAACAATTTCTCCTTCTGTCACATTGTTTTCAAAAGTCATCGGTTGCAAAGGCGTCAAAATCTGTCTGCATGAGTGAAAGATTTATGAGGCAAAATGGTACGTACATTGTTATCTTGTGGTTACACCAACTCATGTCCTACCAGAATTGTATAGGCTTACTGTCCTACAACAGCTTATATCAATTGTATTGTGTGGTTATAAATGGTTTGTAATCAAGGTATATATTCTGCTGAAAAAGGTTGATCATTGTTCTATTGAGCATTGTATTGGTTAAGTATTGGTAACCGAATAACAAAATAATTCTTATTTTTCAGGGTAGAAGAAGCAATGAAATTGGCCAAAGATTTTAGTACAGTTTTAGAAGTTGTAGAAAAGAAGATCTCCAAGTGTAAATAGTTGGGTATTTCAAACAAGGCCATTTATCATACAGGATTAAATTTTGTCAAATGATATATGAAACAACTTTTCTTTGTTAAAGGTTGCATCAATGCTCAAGACATAACATAATTCAATTAAAAAAAATTCCAATCTTATCTTTTAGCCGTATCGAACATGCAGGAACATTTTGATGTGTTGTCGGCAGCAGTTGACTTTTGAAACATTGTGGCAAAAAGGTGCTCACATTTGCAATTTCTTCCTTTGCCATATTGTCTTCAACCATATCTAACAGTACTTTTTTTATGAAAATGTGAATGTATTTCACATACTACATATTTGTTTTATTTTGGAAAGGGTTAACATCATGTTACTTTGTTGAATACATCTATATTCAAAAGTGAATTCAATATTTGCCAACAAAACCTTATTTTTTTGGTAATTAGTTGAAACCTGCCTTCAGTTAATATGCGGTAACACTATCTTTTGATCCAGTTATTGTGTGTTTAAATCCCTGCTTGGTCATTCAGTCCTACTAATGATTGACAACTATAATAAAACCATTAAATTGTCTTTCAATTTTTGGCTAAATAAAAAATGAATCGGTGTGGGATTGTAGCTAGTTGTCTGGGAATATTGATGTTAGGATAATAAACACATGGACTGAAAAACTGGTAACTCAATACCCAAAGAATTGGTTAGTTAACCACTGACCTTGCTTTCTGACTCCTTTTTTGTATCACCAGGGTTTTTCTCAGTTTTATCACTAATGGCCAGTGTCTGACTCCTGCAGCGGACAATTTTTAAAATATTGTGAATAATGTAGAATCATTTACTTACTAACTAACACAAGAGAAAGCGAATTTGTCGGGTTAAAGTGCTATTGAGTTTCAAAGATGAAATATGTAATAGAACACAAAGGTAAAGAACTGATAAGAGGGTGAAAAAAGGAGAAACAATTCAATTTTTTGTCATTTTTAGCAAAAAGAAAGTTAGTATCCTAGTTAAAGACCAAGATCCGCTGCTCGTAGTTAAGAGAAAGCAAACATGTTGTTAAAGGCGTTTGCTACAGTTTTGAGAAAAAAAATCCCAATTATAGAATTTCTTTATACTTTGTATTTTGTTTTAAAGTACAAACAATAACTGGTTCAAATAAGAAAAGAAAAATGACAGGTCATCAATCTATTTATTTTTTTATTGGCCTGTCAATGACATGACTAATTTTATCATCGGCACATATAGGTATTTTGCCCGAAGAACTACAAATCCTTTCAAAGTTCATATATAAATGTATTTATAGATTGTAAATCAATATGAAAAGATAATTTGTGAGACAGCAAAATGAAAACAAATATATTAACCTAATGATACAATTTTCTTTACTAAACTATATGTATCCGCAATGAATTGATTTCCATTTTCAACAAATTACATTTTTGAACAACAAAAACATGATGAATTCTGTGAAAAGCTAACAAATCATTTAACCCTTTCTAACTTGTAAGATGCATTCTTACACATCTGCAGCAGACGATGAATGAAAACATTGTGACAAAAGCAGAAATAAATCAAACCCTCATTGATATGTTTTTTCTGAGCTTTTATACCAAGATGTTCTCAAAGCTGTTTGCTGCAAATTCGTTGAATGTGGGAAAGGAATAATAGAAATACTGTCGTCGCAAATTAACATCTTTTATTGAAGTGCTTTGAAATTGATTTAGGAAAAGGCAAGATATAGGATTGCTGCACTCAACTGTCATTAACCCTTTCCCTCATGTGACAATTCTGCAGCAGACGACTTTGAACAAATTTTGTCAAAAAATAGAAAATCTCTATAATTGAATGGATAACCTATGACATTGGGGCAAAAGGAGAAATTGCTTGTTTTGAGCAATTTCTTCTTTTGTCACTATGTTTTCAAAAAGCCGTCTGCTGCAGAGGCGTCAGAAAGCGTCTATATGAGGGGAAAGGGTTAAGGCTTAAGTTATGGACAAAAATGTTTCTCTGAGATCAATTACAGTTAACCCTTTCCCTCATATAGACGCTTTCCGACGCCTCTGCAGCAGACGGCTATTTGAAAACATAGTGACAAGAGAAGAAATTGCACAAAAGGTGTAATTTCTCATTTTGCCACCATGTTTTCCACTTTTAGTCATAGGTTATCCATTTAATTACAGAGATGTTCTACTTTTTGACAAAATATGTTCAAAGTCGTCCACTGCAGAATTGCCATATGAGGGAAAGGGTTAATGCTATTCTAGCTCTAGGTGGAATGGTATTGTTTTCATACCTTCTGAGACTGTATTTTTTATCTTCATGTATATATAATAGTTGTGGGACCAAATTCATCTTAGTTGTCGAAAGCGGTGTAAAGCCCAAAACAAACAAACACATACTGATTGATTTGTTTCAACCTTTTCCCACATACAACAAAGCTGCAGCAGACGACTTTAAAATGATCAATTACAAAATATAGAAAATCTTTATAAATGATACATGTATGATTATTGAATAGAGATGAAATCAATGTGACAAATGGAGAAATTGCTCCATTTGCCTTTTTGATTTCAGAGGCGTTTACATGAGGGAAAGGGTTAAATTCATTTGTCATGATATGGGATGGGTTTTTATTTTAGTAATTTAACAATGATATCAACAAACCAACCATAGAACTGTTGAATGGCAGATTGAAAATGTGTTACATGGGCATTTATCTTTTTCTGCCTAATTGGCTGCTAAGTGTATTTACTTCCATGTTGGCTGCCAAGTGTATTTCGAGGGCTTGGCGTGAAACGGTTGTAACTCAAATGGGTAACAAGATTAATCAACCCGCCATAAAGTTTTTATAAGCGTTAAATCATTTTTCTTGGTAAACAATGGAAATTTAGGTGCCATTGCTCGTTCTGAGCAATGGCACCTAAATTTGCATTGTTTACAAAGGGGTAAAAATTGCCCCTAAACCAGGGTTTCCAAAATAGGTTTTTTAGATACAACCGTTTTGCCAAGCCCTCGATTTACTTGCCACAAAAGTGTTCCAATATTTTCATATGAAAGCTTGAATTAAATCAAGTGGAAACAATATGGCCATTAGTTCAAAACCAATCATAAATATGTTGACAATTATTTTTATGAAAGTTTTTCTTGATGATTGATGTTTTTACATGTATATAGATGTTTATATGATTGTATACCACCGCTATGTGTTCACAAATGTTAATATTTTTTTATTTTTTTCCTTGTGTCCTGTTCTTTTGACAGGAAAGACAATTATGTAGGGTTCTTTGTTTGTTGCAAAACTGTTTCATCATAGATACATATTATATGGACCATGCATCAGGAAAAGCAATGTTTTTTACACATTCCCACATACAACAAATTTGCTTTCAAAAATCTTGTGATTGGTATTTTTTTATCACAGCTCGTATTTTCCATTTCCATAGCATAATATAAATGAGTTAATTGCCTCGGATCTTTTAACCTTCAACACGCATCATGCACTAGTACAGAGATCAGTTCCTAGACACTATTTCGAGATCACTTACTTTACAAGCTGAATATGAAAAAGAAATATGTATCCTAGTGAACCATTGAACAGTCTGATCAGGGTCTTGGGAAGTAGACAATGTGCTCAGGACAACGGTGTCTCCTAAGTAAGAGATGGCTGGTACGTCTTGACAAAATTTGGATTTTTTTTCTAAATTATGCCATTATTAAATAGAGTTGAAAACATTGAGGCAAAAGAAGAAATTGCTCAATTTATCCTTTTGTCACGTTTTCAAAAGTCGTCTGCTGCAGATGCATAAACATGCGTCTGTATGTGGGAAATGAAAGGGTAAAACAAACACTTGACCCCTGTTATAAATTTAGAATTGTCTTACGAATGATTTAAGGTGGAAAAATAACTATTCAGGTTTTTAATTTTATAGTAATTGATATATTATCCAACTTGCAGTCGCATATGCAGCAAAACGCGCAATTTCTCCTTTTGCCACAATGTTTTTCAATTATAGAGATTTTCTATTTGTTGACAAAATATGTTCAAAGTTGTCTGCTGCAAATTTGTTGTATGTGGGAAAGGGTTAATTAGTGCTTTTGTCACAATGTTTTCAGATCTTTTTCAATAGATATTCATATTTCATATTTGTTGCCAAGATGTGTTCAAAGCTGTAGGCTGCAGATATTTCATGTGTGTGATGAGTTAATAGCAAAACCTTGGATCAGTTTTAATGTCGTGTCACTCCATCTAGATGTTTTCATAGTTGTCTGCTACAGCTTTGTCGTATGGAAAGGGATACACATTTTTAGGGTCAAAAGGCAGTCTGTTGATTGCGCTTCTTGCTTGTGTTCAATATGACCCCTGTCAATCCTTGGGTTGTGAGTACGAATCCTGGCTCGGCCAACTTTCTTTCCAACGATTGACAAAAGTCAATGCAACTTGCGTCATTCGTCTTCCACCAATGGGCTAAGTCTATGTTAAAAAGCAGCCAGTTGCTTGGGAAGATTGTTGTGTGGAGTATTGGTGTGAGAAAACCAGGAAATGCATGAGTAGGTGAACTCGCCGCCGTGATATAACTGAGAAATTGTTAAAAACGGCGTTACCATTGTACCCTCATAGATTTTGTTCTTGTCATCTATTGTATAGAGAATATTTGTGTATAGTTATTTTTGTATTTCATGTTCTACCAGCTGCATTGGGACCAAAATTGTAAATAATTTGATATTATGTGTTATTGTTAATCCTTTGTGTTCTTAAAGAGGCAGTGTGTCAATTTTTAACAATATTGACATTGGTGCAATGAGGTGTAAAACCAACATGTTCCAGCCATATATATTTGAATAAAATGTTCTTCTTAAGTCCGGGTAGCTCGGTTGGTAGGGACTCTGTTCATCAATCCCGGGGTTAAGAAGGTACCCAACCTCAACATTCTTTCCAATATTTTACAAATGTCAATGCAACAAGCATCATTTGTCTTCCACCAATAGGCTCAATTTACGCTAACAGTCTATGTTGAAAATCAGCAAGTGGCTTAGGAAGACCGTTTAATGGAGTACTGGTCTGAGAAAGCCAGGAAACAAAAGGGTATGTGAACTGATGTGATATGACTGAACAATTGTTGAAAACAGCATTATACCAAATGAATCAATTCAAATTAAAATACACTGGAACATTTTTTTCACTATTTAGACTTATATTTTTCATTGGATAGTCTATTTCTGTAGAATTTTGTTAGTAGTTCTTTTATCTTCTTAAAGCTTGGAAGTGCTTAGCTGATATTCTTATTTTTAAAACAGATGTACCTAGCTGTGATTTTAGAAAAAATGACTTAAGATGGAATTTAATTTGTGAATTTGTTCTAACGTATACTTGTTTGCTGCCAGCAATTCACCAATTAAATCCAATTAAATCCAAGCCTGCCAAAAAACAATATTGGTAACACAGATTTAAGGCATAACTGATTTATTATGTAGTAGTTATTGCTTTTGTCTATTTTGATATGCTAATGCAAGTTCTAACGAGAGCAGTTGACCTTTTCCAGCATATAGACACATTATGAACAGTTTTTCCTTTTGCCACAATGAGTTCATTCATTAAATGTAATGTTTTACATTTTTAGAGATTTTCCATATTTGTGCCTAGATGTTTGTTAGTTTTTCTCCTCAGTTTTGTTCTATGTGGGAATACTAGGTTAAACTCTTTCCCTCATACACCAAAACAGCAGCATAGGTCTTTGAAAACCTTGAGTCTACACTGTTAATGAAAGTACAATCATTGAATAGTGCCAAATGGAAAATTGCTCATAATGATCAATTTCTCCTTGAGCTGCAATGTTTTCAATTGCATCTGCTGCAGAGGCATGGAAAATATTGAAATATGAAGGTAAGGGTCAATTATAGGTTCAAATTAGAAATGATGGTGATTCCTTGGTAAATGATTGTCACAAGTTAGGTATCCTTTGTGTTAAGAGGGCACTTCGAGCAATCTGTGATATAGATAAAAGACTTCTACATTATTTAAAATGGCTGTTTTATTAGCTCAAATGGCCAGAGGCCAGAAGAGCTTATCGGATGGTTTTGTTTCTGTTGTCAGTCGAGCCATGATGGACAAGTCAATAACGTTGAGGGCTATCCCGAAAATTACTGAAATACTGTTGAAATTGGCATAAAGCACTAAGCAAACAAAATATAAATCATTCCATTTGCCTGTTTAGGTTTAGGCTCTCCAGGGCCTCTTGTTGTCTAGGATTGCTATTGGTTATGCAACAATGGATAAAGGGTGTTTTTTTCTGTTTTTTTGCTATTTGTTTATATAAATTGGATTCATAACACTTAATTAGAAAATCAAAATAATCCAATATTATCTTCATTATTGTGCAAATATTGCAAGGGAAATAAATATTGCTCCAAAGAAGCATGTTTTTGCTTTCAACATGCATGGTTGTAATTAATGGCTGCCCTCCATGATGCTCAAGATTGTGGGGTAAACATTACGACTTGCTGGCTTGTGTCAGGATAAATGAACCAGTAGTACTGGTTACTCACTCACCCAGAAATGCTGTGATGTAACTGAAAAATTGTTGAGAGCAGCATAAAACGCCAAACAACCAACATGCAAGTCTTAAAAATGAGCTAAACATGTATTTTATGAATTTGATATTGTAGTAGTTAGATTGATTTTTTTAACTGATAGAGATAAAATTTGAGCCTCATGCTGAAGGTATTAAAAACACAATGTAGAAATTGCTCCTAATGAGCAATATTATGAACAATTTCATCTTTCAAAACTTTTTTTGAACTTGGTATTAAAATTGAACTTTTAGTATTCAAGGAAAAACAATGTATTCTCTTGATGTTTTCAAAGTAGACAACTCGAAAAATGTTATATGATAGGATAAATGGTTAACACTTACTTTATCCTAATCATCAGTAATTGTCGTTAGTTTATAACGTGACCTCTCTTATTGTAGGTGATAGTGACTTGTATAAATGTAAATAACATGTATGTGACACATTGTATTAATCCTGCCCATTGAACTGTCAATGATGTGCATCTTACTCAATAAAGACTGCATTTCAAATTCAATTGAGACAGTTGAATACGCAATGGGTATACTTTAAAATGTTTGAAAGTAATTAATTTGCAAGCTCTTTTGCTACTTCTTGCTGGTATATCCCAATTAAAAAAAAAGCCATGACACACAGAAAGTACTGTTGACCCTTTCCTGCATACAAAAATTATGCCGCCGAAAACATGAAAACAAAAATATGGTAATTCTCTATATTAAAATGAAGGTATAACTAGTCTATTGAATAGAGTTGAAAATATTGTTGCAATCGTAGAAATTGCTCATGATAAGCAGTTGTTATGGTTACTCAAAAGAATCGTCTCACTCAGACGATTCTTTTAAGTACCCACAACATAGGTTTAGAGGGTTAAAAAAATATTTAAGAACATGCAAAACGCTCCAGCAGTTATGCGTTCGAACCCTAGCTGTCAACATTCTTTCCAAGGGTTGACAGAAGTCACTGCAAAAAGTATCATTTTGCCTTCCAACACTGAGCGGAGGGTTTATGTGGGAAAGCAGCTAGATGCTTGGAAAGACTTGTGGTGATGACTGGTTTGAGAAACCCAGGGAACACTTGGTTAGGTGAACTGGCCACGATGATCTTTAGGTTATTCAAGGTTTAAAATAGTTTGTGAGCACTGTAGAATTATAGCAGACTTTAATGTTTGTCCTTAAGATTTCCTGGAGCTTATTAACAATAGAAATTGGTCTATATGTTTATAGCTGAAACTCTGTATATCATGACTGGTAGATCTGGTAGAGAAATCGGACCAAACCAATATGTTGTCTTGTTTTCCTGTTTCATGGCCTTGATAATTGCATATTTTGTAAAAAATTTGAATGTATTATTTCTTTTTAATTGTATTTTTTATTCCTGAAACGAAAATCCATTGTGTTGTTCAAAAAACTGCAGATTTAAACATACTGAAAGGACAATTATCTGGACTCTTAGTCCGATTGTCTTTTCATATCTGTAACAAAATTCCACTACCAATATTTACTTATGTTGATTTTTTTTTCTCATATTTTCAAACATTATTAAGAATATGTCAAGGAAAGGGTTGAAGAGTTTATCAACTGAAATTGCAAGTTGTTACCTGTATAATGTGTGATTCAATTCAGGGAAAAAAGTCCACTTTAGGAAATTGTACATTGGCATCCTCCTGAATGCATTCAAATGCATGTAAAAACAAATCTGTTCTATAATGCTGCTTGGGGGATGTTCAATAAGAACAACAGTCACCGTCTGACCCTAGCTTGAACGGTTAGAGCTGGTTAAATGTCTCTGAACGATTGGAGTCGATGTATCTCTTGAACTCCAGCAGGTTGAGTGGTATTGATTTCATACCTTATATGTTTTTATCTTGATGTAAATATTTGGTGTGAGACCAATAACATCTTTCCTGTCCGCTACGATATGACCTTAGCTGTTGAATGTGGCGTAAAATACACACACAAAAAGCAGCTTGAGCCACGTAGTTTTATCCCTTTCCTACAAATCTGCCTCATTCAATTTTGAAAACATCTAGACAAAAATTAGGAAAATCTCTTTGAATGAAAGCTTAATTATTAAATAGATTAATCAACATTGTGACAAATGAGAAAAATTGCTCATGAGCAATTTCTCATGTTGCCCAAATGTTTTCAAAAGTCGTCAACAGTAGACTAGTAAAAATGCGTCTGCAAGTGGGAAAGGGTTAAAGCATCATGGTAGTCTTTGTAGAATACATGACGGATAATAAAGTGTCTGGTTATGATTTAAAATGTTACTGCACAAATATAGGAATTTGATCTTTATTGCCATTACTTTCTAACAAGTTGGATGTTAGCTTTTATGTGACATGACCCATATCATGTTGATTGAAAACATTTACATGATGAGATTCTTTCTTTGCACATGAAACTGTAAATCATTTACTAGTGAATTGAATTATAAGTAGTACATATTATGTTAGGTAAATGGATCAAATAGATTTTTCATCTCTTCCAATTTGTTTCAAAGATACTAGAATAAAATTCTTGAACAAATTTCAAATAATTCAATCAATTTGTTTTTTTGTATTTATTGCAATATTATAAAAACCTACTACAACGGAAAGGTATTTTTGAGAACCTACGTATATTACGTATGTTGGTAAGATTGTTCAGGCATCCTCCTTCAGTCGCGGAGTCCAGTAGCTCAGTTGGCAGCAAACCAGGCTGTTTAAGCAGTGGGTTTGAAGCCCTACTCGACCAACTTTTCGACGTTTTACAAAAGTCATTGTGACAAGTGTCATTCGTCTTCCACTAATGGACTTAGTCTATGTGGAAAAGCAGCCAGTTGCTAGAAAAATTACTGGTTTGAGAAAGCCAGGAAACGCATTTGTAGGTGAACAGGCCACTGCGATATGGCTAAAAACTGAGTTAAACATCAATCCTCCTTCTGTCAGAAGCTACGGATGAGACTAGGGAAGAGGGGGATTTGATTGGAACTTATCCAAATATAAACCATAATCAGTTGATTTTCAAGTGTCTCTTTGAATGCACCAATGTTTATGAAGGGGATATTGTGAATAAAAATGGAGAGTGGACACTTGAATACATTATTTGGACTATTGTACTTGTAAAAAGGTAGATCAAAACTAATTTTTTTAAAAAGATTCATGGATTGCAATTTCCATCTCTGAAAACGGGTTAACTGATTTCACATAATTTTTCAAGTTGGCCTCTCTACCAATTTTCGATTTAAATGGTCCGAGATGCAATCATACGTCCACTGAACACTTTAATACATCTGTTTGATAGTAATTGGCCATGGAGTCGCACACTTCATGTTGAATTTGAGACCAAGTGTCCAAGGTACAAACTTGGCTCATGGTGGCAGACCGCATGTTACAATGCCATTGTTCACGGCACCATTCCAAGCCTTTAAGCCTTTCCAAAATACAACCAATCTGGAGCAGGCAGTTTTGAAAGCATATGGGCAAAAATATTGAAATTATTGAATATAGTTGAAAACATTAAGGTGATAAGAGAATTTGCTCATGTGTCAAAAGGTGTACAAGTGGGTTAATTGACAAGTGATCATGGATAAGTGTACTGTCGCTATGCTAAACAAGAGCACACGGTCAATTTGTACCGACATGTAGTCACTGTGACCGACCTTCTTCAGTGAAACGGGAACCTTACCAAGCTCTTGACACAAGTCTATGTATGAAGGAATTGAGTTCACAAATAGAAGTGCTTGAGCAATGACGTTATTTAAACAGATGAATTATAGTAACCTTGACCTTTAACCAAAGTAAGTAAAACTCGACATGTCCAAGAACCTTTTGAACTGAACCTGTGTATAAAGTGTGAAAGGATCCGTTCCAAAAATTCAAGTGTGGGAGAACGCCTTTTTGACATGCTATAGTTGCTAAGACCTATGTCGTTGAAATGTGAATCTGTCCAAGCTCTCTTGACAATAAAGTATGAAGGAAATCTTTCCAAGAATGAAGGGCCAAGGCAATGACGTCATTTCATACAGACATTATAGTTTGACGTGGGTCGATTCAAGACAAATATTTAATAACAATGATGTCATTGAGATATTATTACTGTGACCTAGTATAGGGTGAAACGCAAACTTGAACAAGAAATCGGCTTGTGAACATTGTGTGTGAAGTTTCAAAAGAAATTATTTTGCAAGAGTGATGACATCGTTGGTAAAAGTACATACGTATCAGCAAATTCCTTTATCTCTCTACATGAGGGGACACTTAAATAAATAAAAATGATATTGGGCTAAAACTCCATAAACTAAAGAAAGAAAATTGGTTGGAAGAGTTTTAAAAATCAATAATTATTAAGGTAATTGATCAAATCTGAATCAAACTTTTCTAAATATTTTCACAGTTGTCTGCTGCTTAGGTTTCAATAATAAACAAGAGCATTGCCAACAATACAAATTCCCTCGCAGTGTTTTTTCATTCAGATGTATTATAGTCACTGTGACCTTTGATCTAGATCAGTGTCACTTTATAATAAACCAGTTTATGAGGTATGGAGGAATTCCAAAATGATATAGCAATGAAGTTGTTTCATACAGACACATAATAGTCAATGTGACCGTGACCTTAAAACATAGCTTGGTAAAAACCCTCTAAGCTCTCTTGAACCTGTGTATAGAATATGAAGGAATTCCGTCAACAAATGAAATAGCGATGAAGTTGTTTTATACACATATGTTAGTCACTATGAGCTTGAACTTTGACCTAGATTGAAGGAAATCAAAATTTACAAGAGGATATAATTGTGAAAATAGAAAGACTATTTATAATATCTTAACGAGGTAGTGTGTTTTTCCTCAATTCTTTTATCAAATGAAAACTTGGGATGCCTGTGATTTGTGTTAAGTATCTTAACAATAGACTAAGAAATATAGTTGCTAGACTGATGAAGTCGTTTCGTCCAGACATATACCGGTAATGGTCACTGTGACTTTCACCTTTGACCTAGGTCATTGAAACGCGAACTTATACAAGAGGCAATACTGGTGAACATATATGTATTCAGTTTCATAATACTTGGATAAGAAATAAATTTGCTAGATGGATGACTTCATTTTTTACACACTTTAAATAGTCACTGTGACCTTGACCTAGGTTGGTGAAACATCAATTGCACAAGAAACTTTATGTGAACATGTCTGTCAAGATAATAAATGGTTCACATGACTTTAAATTTGGCAGCTGTTGTAAAGTTGGTTGAGCTCCATTAAAGAATCTTGTAGGTTGGTTACACTTAAAAAAAGCTTTTTCATTTTATCAAGAATAGTTTCAATTTCAATTTCAAGTAAACATTAAATCTTATTCATTATCTAATAAGTACACAATTCAGAACAATCAAACACAGATCTGACCAAAAACTCTACTACAAGATTTCATGATCAGTGAACAAGATTTTAATTGATAGCTTTACCCTTTCCCACATACAGATGCTTTCTGATCGTTCTGCAGCGTATGATTTTTTAAAAAATTGTGGCAAAAGGAGAAATTGCTCATAACGAGCATTGTATGACGGAAAAGGTTAAGAATGCATTCATGGTTAAACCTTCCCCTCATATAGAAGCTTTCTGACACACATATGCAGAAGGTGTCTTTGGAAAATATTGGGACAAATAAAGAAATTGATCATGATGAGCACTATCTCCTTTTGTCAGAACAATTTCAACTTTTTCAGTAGTTATACCTTCTTCCATTATAGATATTTCCTATATGTTTAGTAGATGTTTTTGAAGTCGTCTTCTGCAGATCTGTTGTATGATGGAAAGGGTTAAGAACATAATACTAACAACACTTAAACCATATGATCCTGTCGGTAGGAAAAGGTACAAGTTGACTTCTGTGAACAGTGTAGATCCAGATCAATCTCTAAAACAAGCTTTAAAACTACTATGAAAGAGTGAGAGAATGCTGACGATGAGCAATTTCTAAATTTGTCAAAATGATAATAAATGTACTTTCATGTCCACATGTACTTAAAATCACTGGGAAAGGGAGTTAACATAAATCATGCATTAAGGGTTTAACCCTTTCCCTCATATAGACTCTTTCTGACACCTCCGCAGCAGACAATTCTTGAACAAATTGTGTAACAAAAGAAGAAATTGCTAAAAACAAGTAATTTCTCCATTTGCATCAATGATTTCAACTCTATTCAATAATTATATAATCATTTATAGATATTTTCATCATTTCCAAGTCGTCTGCTGCTGATTTGACCTATGTGTTAAAGTCACAAAATTATTGCAGCAGTCAATTATATTCAATCAACAAGGTTAAACCTTCGTGACTTTGTGACCAGTAGAAAATCAGTTCAGCCTGTGTCTTCCCACAGTCTAAACATCTAGGCATGAAAGGCTGATTTTTGAATAAAGAAGGAAAATGAAAAATCTGTGATTATGAGCAGGTTTTTCTTTTTATCACAATGTTTACAAAAGATGTCTGCAGATGCATACATACCCAGTTTATTATTAGACTCAGCCACTAAGTCCATAGTCAGACAGACAGAATTAAGGAGAAATGATCCCTGAGAAAATAAACCAACAACTAAAATGCACTCTTAATACTCCACTGGAATACCATCTTTATAATACTGTTTTAACGATTTATAATATTCTTCCATAAGTCCTTTCATAGCTTTATCGATAAGTGCTTGTGGTATCCAACCCTGTAATAGAGGATATAGAATTACCCCTTTCCCACATACAGCAAATGTGCAGCAGACGAATTTGAAAAGTATTTGCAAAAATGTGAAAAATCTCTATAGAAATTCTACTATAACAATTGAATAAAGTTGAAAAACAGTTTCAAAAGGAGAAATTGCTCGTTTAGAGCAATTTCTTCTTTTGTTACACAATTTGTTCAAGGGTTAAGCCTGTTCCTACATGCAGATGCATTTTAACAGATGTGCAGCAGACACCTTCTGAATAAATTATGGCCAAAGAAACTTTATTATAATAGTAATACATAGAAATTTTCCACATTTTTGACTATTATAATAATTGTTTCCAAAGATTCTGGTGCAGGTTTGTTGTTTCATGGAAAGGATTAACACATTATCTGTCAGATTCAATACATTTGTTGACAAACAACGACTTGCCTGCATGTGTGAAAGTTTTAATCGTAAAAAAGAATGCCAAAGTCAAAGACTGTAATTTATCAATTCGCTGTTTGTATTGGCATGCATGATGCTAACAAATTATAGAGTGGATTATTTAAATATATAGCTAAAAAAAAACCATGTTTGTTGGCTTCATGCAAAACAGTAGTAACTATATCTTCTAACAAGGTGTAATTACAGTCTATGATTTTTTGTAAGATAGATTTCTGATGCTTCTGCAGCAGACAACTTTTAAGAAACATTATGAGCAATTTCTCCATTTGTCAAAATGTTTTCAACTCTATTTAATAATAATGCTTTTCAGAATTTTTCTATATTTTTGCAGATATGTTTTCAAAATTGTCTTCTGTAGATTTGTTGTATGTAGGAGAATAATTAAGTTTCCTTGACACAATATTCTTACTGATGTCTGCTTTGAGATTATCAATCAGGAGAATAAACAACATATCTTTAAAATTGAAAGAACAGACAACTTGGGAAAACCACTGCGGGGGAACAAGGAAAAACTGCTTGTTTCTTAAGTCGTCTGCTGCATAGAGTTGTTGATACCAGGGATAGTGTTAATTTTTTCCAACATACAACAAATCTGAAGCAGAAGACTTTGACAACATATTCACCAAAATAAGAAATTAATCATTGAATGTATGATCAATTAATGAATAAAATTGAAAACATTGTGGCAAAAGGAGAGATTGCTCATAAAAAGCAATTTCTCCTTCTGTTACAATATTTTCAGAATGTCGTCTGCTGCAAAGGCGCCAGAAAGCGTCTGTATGTGGGAAGGGTTGATCTCATTGAAATACTACTCTGTATGTACATGTATAGTGGAACCTGCATATAAAGACCACCCATGGTCATCAATCTGGTCTTTGTTCACAGGTGGTCTTTATTTGCAGGGTCATGTATGCAGAAATTGAGTAATTGAGAAACTAAACATGTGGTCGCTTGAGACAGGGAATTGCTCTTCCAAGGTGGTCTTTAGCACAGGTGTGACTGTATATTGGATCTGAATTGAAGCTATGCATTTAAATATTCAATACAGTTTGAACACTCAGCAATCACTGCTTCTCTATCTTGTTTATTTATATGGTTTAACTCACCTGTTGATACCTAAAGTTTTTGTAGGTGACAACTTGATTGGATGACGCAAAGGTCAATCTGAGACAGTCATCAATACTATATGAGAGTTTGCTACTGCAGTAAAGTCAAGGTTAAAACAACCCTCCCCACATACAGACGCTTTCTGACGCCTCTACAGCAGACAACTTTTGGAAACACTGTGGCAAAAGGAACAATTGCTCAAAAAGAGCAATTTCTTCTTTTGCCACAATTTTTCGACTTTCTTCAATAATTTTTCTTTCATTTATAGAGAGATAACATATTTTTTACTAATTACTTTCAAAGTCGTCTGCTGCAGATATTTTGTTTGTGGGAAAGGGGGGTTAATGAAATTGAGATTTAGTTGACTTACCTTAGGATCTGCATTGACTATCCATGTAAGGTGACACTGATTAGGATTATCTTGGACGTCTTCATACAAATAACCTCCAGGACCATTATCGCCACTGAAATATTGACATTTACCCTTTCCCACTTGTAGACACAATTTTGAAATTTTTGACGCATCTGACGACTTTTGAAAACATTGTGGCCAAATAAGAAATTTTCAACTCTTTTTAATATCTCTCATTTATGGAGATTTTTCATGTTTTTGTATAAACAATTTCATATTGGAAAGATTTGAAAGCTTTGTGGCAAAAGGAGTAATCTTTTTCTGTTTTCAAAAGTACTAAGTCTGCTGCATAGGCCTCAACGCGAGGAAACAGACCTTCAGACAATTGTGACCACTGAGATCAGCCTGTGTATTTGCAGAGGCTGTGCAGAATGTGCACCTTTCATTTTCAGTTATTGGACCATTACTTTGTTTTTCTAGTTAAGTGTGAAACACTTTCAAGACACTTGGAATGTATGATCTGATCTTAAACTCTTTTCCCACCTACTGACGCTTTCTGCATTAGACGACTTTTGCCAAAATATTTTCAACATCATTCTATAATTTTACTTTAATTTATATGCGTTTTCTGTGTTTATGCCAAGCTGTTTACACAGTCGTCAAGAATCATCTGTTGCAGATTTGTTGTATGAGGGAAAAGGGTTAAGCTACAAAAGACTTAAATATAAAATACATTTTCCTTCCCAGGAGCTGATATAACATGTTTTCATCAAAATTGTGATATTCACACAGTTTAAAACCCTTCCCAACAATCAAATGCTTTTTGACACCTCTGTAGAAGACGAATTTTGAAAACATTGTGGCGAAAGGATAAATTGCTCATAATGAGCAAGTTCTTCTTTTGCAACATTGATTTTAACTTTATTCAATAATTGTTATTTCTTTACTTTTGACTGAATGTTTCAAAGTCGTCTGCTGAAGGTTAATTGTATTAGGGAAAGGGTTAAATTGACTAATTGATCGATTGATTGGGGTTTAATGCCATTTTCAACAATTTTTCAGATATATCACGGCAGCCAGTTCACCTTCTCATGTGTTTTCTGGCTTTCCCACACCAGTACTCCACACAAAACAGAATTTCCAAGAAACTTGCTGCTTTTCCACATAAACTGTTAGCCCATGGGTGGAATACGGATGAACCTTGTCACAGAGCTGGGGTTCGAACTCACAATCCATGAGAAAGGGTACACAAGAAAAATGCATTTTCATCACATGCATTTCAGCCTAAAAGTCAACTTCAGATTAATATTACATGTCCTTTCCCTCATACGACAATTCTGCAGCAGACGACTTCGAACGTATGTTGTCAAAACATAGAAAATCTCCATAATTGAATGGATAACCTATGACAAAAAATGGAAAACATTGTGGCAAAAGGAGAAATTGCACGTTTTGTGCAATTTCTTCTTTTGTCACTATGTTTTCAAAACGCCGTCTGCTGCAGAGGCGTCCGAAAGCAGTTATATGAGGGAAAGGGTACTTTAAAAGCATAAAAGCTTGCATACCGGACATATTTTTTCTGTTCTGGCATTTCTGGATGGAGACACCCTACCCCATGCATTAGATAGGTGTTAGGTTCAATCCCTTGCCATTGCCGTAGATTAACAAAGTCCCTTGCAGAGATCATGCCACCAAGGGCCTCAGCTGCAGTACTGTACCCTATGACTGTATTGTCGTTTATCTTTTGAAGAGTCTGAAAGTACACAGTCAAACTTGTGATAAAGACCACCTTTGTATAGCAATTCCCTGTCTGTAGCAACCACACGTTTACTTTCCCCATTACTCATTTTCTACATAAATGAGACCCTGCAGCTAAAGACCACCTGTTAACAAAGACGAGAATGTTCTCTTCCCATGGGTGCTCTTTAATCACAGGTTGGACTGCATATTAATTGTTTTTTTTTCATTAAGCCTTTCCAACATACCTTTACCACATACAACAAATCTGCAGAAGATGACTTTGGAAACATCTACACAAAAAGAATTATTGAAAACATTGTTGTAAAGAGAGAAATTGCTCATAATGAGCATTTTCTTCTTTTGTCACAATGTTTTCCAAAGCTATATGCTTGAGAATGCTTCTGAATGATCCAGGTTAAATGGTGCTACAGCCTTCAACCATCTTAACATATTTGAGAAGATTCATACAAGACTGCACAGCCATACATGTCTGATTGATCTCTTAGCATTTTGATGGATCTGCGGCAGACGACTTTTGAAAACATTGCATTTTTGGGAGCAATTTTGTTGATTAACCAACCTTCACCTAATACAGACTACTTTTGAAAATATTGTGAAAACAAGAGTTGTCGGAGGACAATATAGCTCGCCTATCAGTGCCATCGTCTATCAGAGCCTACTTCAGAACAGTTATAGCACTAAAGGTAAAGTCACACAGTATCACCTATTGCAAGATAATACACATTTTCAATACTTGCATGCAAATGTTAACCAAGTCCATACAGGCCCTTTTGGGCCTTTTAAATCTAATGACCCTGAATAAGTGTGACGTTTCAAAGCATCAGCATACACAGTGTCTGAGAAAAGGCCTTGCACGCAAAGGTTTGACCAAAATTCAAAGTCCAAAAAGGGGCACCATTCAGTCAAAATCCATTCCAGAGTTATGGGACTTGACATACAAGGTCACCTAATGACAAATTACAGATTGAACATAATACATGTACATTCAATTGGTTCAACAAAGTTAACCCTTTCCCATCTTGAGATGCATTTGACTCCGCAGCAGCAGACAACTTTTGAAACATTTACGCAAAAGGAGCAATTTCTCCTTTTGCCACAATGTTTTTAACTTCTTTCAATTATCAAACTTACAATTATAGAGATTTTCTCTATTTTGAGTAGTCACTTTCAAAGTCATTTGCAGATTTGCTGATTGTGGAAAATGGTTAATAATTAATGTATCACAAACTTAAAGGGGGCATAAATAGCAAACCTAAATGGATAAGATCTTAAACTAAGTCTCGCACAAAACAAGAACTGTCCGCAAGACAGTGCACTCAACTGTTTTAGTGCTTGACAAAAATATAAAACTTTTTAAAACAAAAGTCCTTGACAGAATTACCTTCTCCTGTCTTCAGATGGGGGTCATGATGTTTAACAAGTATTCCAAGTTTCACAACGGTATCCTAAAGGGTTTAGTCAATACTTGGAATTTACCCAGCTTCAATGTATTTTCTAAGTTGGAAAAGGGCCAAATTTTTTACGAAAACCTAGAAAGAGTTATGTACTCTTGTCTGTTGATGGAGGTAATGATAGTAAATAAGTAATGTAATTTTTAAAGGTATATCTCAAATGGTTTTGAAAAAAAGTGTGTGTTTTTTTTTTTTTGGGGGGGGGGGGGGGGGGGGGGGGGGGGGGGGGCACGAAAAACTTAACCAAAATTACAAGTCAGAAAAGGGCCAAGATGGCGAACAAGTATTGTAAGTTTCAAAAGCGATATCTGTCATGGTTTTAAAAAACAGCGTAAAAATGCTTCTATATGTCAGAAAGGGTTAAAAACAGTCCCATTTAGACAACTTTTCAACACTATTGTAATAATGCTGAGCACTGCTCAAATGATGACAACGAAAATGATTATGATGATACGTACAGTTATTGTAACAACAGCTTTATTCCATTGAGTAGATTCATTGTTGGTCCTTGCCATGTGCTCCCATAAGACTTTGGCTGGTAAGTCCACAATACACTAAAACACAGAAATACCATTTAATACATAATTATGTACCGGTAGATCCCAATATGGTGAGTTTTAGTTTATAGACAGACATTTGATGCCTGTGAAGGAGGCTACTTTTAAAAACACTGCAGAAAAAGTCTAATTCAATATTTTCCCACTTGTAGACAAATTTTGACCCATCCGCAACAGCCTTGTAATAATGAGAAATTTCTACTTTTGCCAAAATTGTTTACGAAAGTCGTCTATGGCAGGTGTCTAATTAGTCTGTAACTATGTTAACAGGAGAAGATAAGTCAGTCATAATGATGCATAATCAATGTACCATGATCAATTTGAGTTAAGCCCCCTTTCCAACATACAACAAATCTGCAGCAGACGACTTCGAAATCAATCATGCAAAAACATGAAAAAGCACTATAAATGAAAGTATAGTTTCTGAAAAAAAGTTGAAAACATTGTGGCAAAAGGTGAAACTGCTCGTTTTGACCAATTTCTCCTTTTGTCACAGTGTTTTCAAAAGTCGACAGCTGCAGGGGGGTCAGAATGCTTCTACAAATGGGAAGAGCTTTCGGACGCCTCTGCAGCAGACAGCTTTTTGAAAACATATTGACAAAAGAAGAAATTGCACAAAACGTGCAATTTCTCCTTTTACCACGATGTTTTCCAGATTTAGTCATAGGTTATCCATTTAATTATGGAGATTTTCTATTTTTTGACAAAATACGTTCAAAGTCGTCTGCTGCAGAATTGTTGTATGAGGGAAAGGGTTAAGAGACTGATAAAACCATCCTACTCAGCTACACCATAACTCAACACTTTTCCCACTTGCTGAGGTGTTTTAGGAGTTTGAAGGAGACGACTTTTGAAAACATTGTGGCAAAAGGGGAAAAAAGTTAATTTTATGTTTTCAAATTTATTTGATGATAACACTTTCATATAGGGAGACCTCCCCTATTCTTTTTATAAGATGTTTTCAAAGTCGTTTCCAATGGATTTTTTTAATGTTAGAAAACCGAAAGGGTTATAATCAGTTGTTCACTCTTCAAATCTTAAACCATACCCCTGAAGAAGATAAAATGAAGACCAACAGGGACTATTTACTATTCTATATATATTGTACAGATGAAATGAAAAATATTGTTGGAAAAGAATAAATCATTCTAATTTTCCTTTGATACAATAAACTACAATACTCAATATTTTTTTTTAAACCTTACCATGTAAAGAGTTAACCCTTTCCCTCATATAGACGCTTTCTGACGCCTCTGCAGCAGACAGCTTTTTGAAAACATAGTGACAAAAGAAGAAATTGCACAAAATTATGGATTTAAGATTTAGACTAAGATTAAGAAACCTAAAAAATATCTTTAACCCTTTCTCTCATATAGACTTTTTTCTGACACCTCTGCAGCAGACGGCTTTTTGAAAACATAGTGACAAAAGAAGAAAATGCACAAAACGTGCAATTTCTCCTTTTGCCACAATGTTTTCCACTTTTTGTCATAGGTTATCCATTCAATTATGGAGATTTTCTATGTTTTGACAAAATATACGTTAAAAGTCATCTGCTGCAGAATTGTCGTATGTGGCAAAAGGAGAAAGCGTCTGTATGTGGGAAAGGGTCAATTAAGAGAAGGCTATATTCAGTAATATTATCTTATCAAATTGAGGTTTTGTTATCATATACCCTTATACCCTGACTTTGTTTAACCCTTTTCCAACCTGAAGACGCATTTTGACGCAACAGCAGACATCTTTTTGAGAACATTGTCGCAAATGGGAAAATTGCTTAGGATGAGTAATTTTTCATTTCCCAGAAAGTTTTAAACTATTTTCTATAATTGCATTAAAAGAGAATTTCGATATTTTTGCGCAGATCTTTTCAAAGTCGTCTGCTGCAGATTTCTTGTTTTAAGTGGGAAAGGGTTTATCATTTATGCCTCTGCGTTTCAAAACTTTTGAACCCAAGTTTGCGGCAGACGACTTCGAAAATCATCATTGAAAAGAGGTGAAAACATTGCAGCAAAAGGAGAAATTGCTTATTACAACCTATTTCCTCTTTTGCCACTATGTTTTCAAAAGTCATCTGCTGCAAACGCCTCAAAAATTGTCTGCAAGTTTGGAAGGACTAAGGTGAAAATTAAAAGAAGAACTTAAGTAGAGGTTAATGCTTTCTTATCAAGTTTTATTGATAAATAATTTTTATGCATTTGCAGCAGATGACTTTTGAATAAATTTTCGGAAAAGGAGAAATCACACATCAACCATCTTCAGCAGACGACTTCAAAAACATCTAGCCCAACAAGAATTGTCAGATGACAATGGAGCTCGCCTAGGGGTGCTGTTTATAAAGTGGTATTTAGATTTGTTCTCCATAAAAAAATGTATATGCAGGGTATTGAAAAGTCACAAGAGTAAATATTTTATATATATATATATATATATATATATATATATATAAAGCACAGGGCATCAATCGCACATAAAGGCCCCCGGTTTGCATTCAATGCATAGACCATTGAGTAGTGGACTCGCCTCTCCAGACCAATATACAAAGTAGAGTAAGTCGATGGCACACATCGCATGATATACGCCTTGTGCTTTCAAACTCACCGACAGCACATTTTAAAAACATTATATCATTTTGCCCCAAATTTTGAGTTCTAGGTCAAATTTTCAATCTCATTATTATTTATTTATTGTTGTGCTCATCATTATTTATTATCATTAATAGTGAATGCAGAGTGATATGTTAAACGTTAAACGCAAACCTTAAACCTTGTAACTGAACCAAGTAGAAATGACCTTGACCTTGACCCAGGTGCAGGACGGGTGTAGTGGTGTGCGCAGATGGATGACCAATAGTTCCTAAATGTATAAACTAAATATGAAACCAATCAATGTCATAATAGTGACTGCAGAGTGATATGTTAAACGTTAAACGCAAACCTTAAACCTTGTAACTGAACCAAGTAGAAATGACCTTGACCTTGACCCAGGGTCAGAACGGGTGTAGTGGTGTGCGTAGATGGATGACCAATAGTTCCTAAATGTATAAACTAAATATGAAAGCAATCAATGTCATAATAGTGAATGCAGAGTGATATGTTAAACGTTAAACGCAAACCTTAAACCTTGTAACTGAACCAAGTAGAACCAAGTAGAAATGACCTTGACCTTGACCCAGGGTCAGGACGGGTGTAGTGGTGTGCGTAAATGGATGACAAATGGTTGCTAAAGGTATAAACCCTTAAAACCCAAATGAAACCTTAAACACAAACCTTAAACCCAAACCTTAAACCTAGGTGTCTACGCCACCGCCGACGCCGCCGACGCCGGCGGTAACAACTAAATATGAAACCAATCAATGTCATAATAGTGACTGCAGAGTGACATGTTAAACGTTAAACGCAAACCTTAAACCTTGTAACTGAACCAAGTAGAAATGACCTTGACCTTGACCCAGGGTCAGGACGGGTGTAGTGGTGTGCGTAGATGGATGACCAATAGTTCGTAAATGTATAAACTAAATATGAAAGCAATCAATGTCATAATAGTGAATGCAGAGTGATATGTTAAACGTTAAACGCAAACCTTAAACCTTGTAACTGAACCAAGTAGAACCAAGTAGAAATGACCTTGACCTTGACCCAGCGTCAGGACGGGTGTAGTGGTGTGCGTAGATGGATGACAAATGGTTGCTAAAGGTATAAACCCTTAAAACCCAAATGAAAACCTTAAACACAAACCTTAAACCCAAACCTTAAACCTAGGTGTCTACGCCACCGCCGACGCCGCCGACGCCGGGGGTAACACATAAGCTCTCCTGTACTTCGTACTGGCGAGCTAAAAACTGTATTAATAAAAGCATGATAACATTGTGGCTAAAGGAGAAATTGCTTTTCAAGAGCCATTTCTCATTTTGCGGCAATGTTCTTTTAAGGCGTCAGCATGTGTGAAAGTATTAACAAACCTATTACCTGTAGACGAAAAACCTTTCTGCCAAACTGTTTTACATGCTGATAGGACACAATTCCTTTGTCTGGCGTATCTCCGCTTACATTCTTCCAATTGTCTGATCTAAACAACTCCATTACAGACTTTTTTGCTTCATCTAGGCACTTTAAATATTCTTCCTGAAATTATCATGATGAACAATTAAAACATGAAATATGTAAACATTTTCAAGTGCTAAATAAAATGCTTATGCTTGGCTGAGAGCATAAATGCTTATCTATGAAATACACTTTCAGCTTGCAGCTTAATAAGCTCATCTTGAATTTTACAAAGGTGATTCAGTCTGTTATTTTAGCAAATATTTGCCAGACCTATCTGATGTGAATAATAATACATCCTTTTCCAACAACGTTTACGACACTGTCTGACTTGTCTTCTTACACTTTTTTCCATGTTTTTCATGTGAAAATTCATGCAGGAATTTATGAATTTGGTTATAATATTATGCAACCAGTGCAGACCCTAATCAGTCTTATATATACACAATTTGATCAAACAATAAGAACTTGGCCATCCTGCCACTGGATTGTTAAAGAAAATTGAAAGACAATGCAGCAATCGGTTTTGAAATCATGCATCTATGAATAGACATGAAAAAAATATCCAAAAATAAAAGCATCCTTTCTCAATATAGTTGAAAGATATTGTGAAGGAATCGGATAGAGGGTCAACGTCCCTAGGAACATTTTTTAAAGACTTTTTGAAAATCAGCAATGCAGGTGCGGGAGGAGAACATTTATTAAGTTTCCTTCTTTTGGTTACCATGGAAAGTAGGATTCTGCATGGATCCAAATCATTTGAAGGAATTTTGGTGAGGACATTGAGAGGAGGCTTGCTGTGAAGTTTCATCCAAATTGACACACCCAAAACTGAGAAGATGTAAACACATGTGTGCCAGACGCTGCACAAAGGGCGATCACAATAACTCACCTTTAGCATTTCATGCTACAGTGAGCTAAAAAGGAAGGGAAAAAAGGCCCAGTCAGAAGGCACATTCTGCGCCCATCAACAGTAAGGCGTACTGTGAAGACTCTGGTGAACTTGTACTATCTGTATGAATAAATGCACCAGAGTCTTCACTGTTTGCCTAAGCAAAAAGATCCCATCTTGCCAGACTAATTAAAATACAAAATTGACAAAAAGACATACCTGCTTGAAGGAACTTACAGCAAGGTCTGTAAAGTAAAATACAAAAATTATCATTAAAGACAGTCAGTGACATCAACAAAACAAACAACAAACAACCCATATGCAACAGATTTGCAGCAGACGACATTGAAAACATTTTGTCAAAAGTATAGAAACTCTTTATGAGGGAAAGAAAAAAGAATTTCTTAGGCCTCTGCAGCAGACGACTTTTGAAAACATTGTGACAAAAGAAGAAATTGCTCAAAATAAGCAATTGCTTCTTTTGCCACAACGTATTCAACTTTATTCTATACATGTATACGTTCAATATATCCTTCTATAGAGATTTTCCTAATCTCATACTTAGAGGAAAAAGCACAATAAATTCATCACATTGTGTAACTTCTCTTTTCCCCACAATGTTTTCAAGAAGTCATTTACTGGAAAGACCTCAAAAAAGTCTCTAAAAATGTTTAAGGCTTAGACTGAGAAATTCTTAGAATATTAAAAAGTATTATATTCTTGGAGGCAAATCAATAAAATTTAATTATAAAATCTTATAAAAAATAAAAAACTTAATTGTATTGGACCTAGCTATTCACTACATAATATACTAACCAGCCATGTCCACAATGTCCTGTTTTTCTTGAGCAACTAAAACAACTTTCAGAAATGTATTTGTCCTGCAAAATAGCTATATAAAATATAATATGTTAGACTACATGTACACTACACTAGTTGTTTACATGTATACCCTGCACTAGACTGGTACCCTATCAATGTATACATGGACACAGCCTATGCCATTTAGTATGTACAGTAATTAGTCGACAGGGTACCAGTCTGTATTTTCAAATAAATTTAATTAAAATACTTCTAAATATAGATCTAGCTGAATAGTGTAAAACTCCAACATACAGTGGTCAACTATTATGTTCAGGTCATAAACTGGACCAATCAATAACACTTAACTTAAGTTATATATTACATTAATTTTAAAAATATTATGCAAGTAGAAATATGTGGCAATCATTTACCTCATGTAGACTTATTAGCATTGTGTGCTCCTACAATGACCAATTTCTTCTGCCAAAATGTTTTCAACTTAGTAACTAATCAAAACTCTTTGTGAAGATTTTTCACATTTTTCCCACATATGGCAAATCTGCAGCAGACAACTTTGAAAACATCTAGGCAAAAGCACAGAAATTCCCTTTAAAATGACAGAACAATAATTGAATTTTTAAGCAATTTCTTCTTTTGTTGCCATGTTTTCAAAAAGCTGTCTGATGCAAGGCATCAGAAAGTGTCTATATGAGGGAAAGGGTTAAATAAGATAAATTAATTTATCAAGTTGTGATAACAAAATTTTACAGTTAACATTGAACTAACCTTTTACCCGGTGTGACAGTTACATAGCAATCAGAGTCTTCTGCATCAACCCTTTCCCACACACAACACTCTGCAGCAGAACACTTTGAAAACATTTAGACAAAGAAACCTAAAAAATATCTTTAACCCTTTCCCTCATATAGACGCTTTCTGACGCCTCTGCAGCAGACAGCTTTTTGAAAACATAGTGACAAAAGAAGAAATTGCACAAAACGTGCAATTTCTCCTTTTGCCACAATGTTTTCCACTTTTTGTCATAGGTTATCCATTCAATTATGGAGATTTTCTATTTTTTGACAAAATACGTTCAAAGTCGTCTGCTGCAGAAATGCTGTATGAGGGAAAGGGTTAAATAAAAGCGTTATTATTGAGTAGAGTTGAAAACATTGTGGGAAAATGAGAAATTACTCATCATGAGATATTTCTCCTTTTGCTACAATGTTTCCAAAAGTTTCCGCTGCAGAAGCGTCAGAAAGTGTTTATATGTGGGATTAAGATGTACAATGAAAATCTGCAGCAGACTATTTAAAAATCATATAGACAAAAATATGGGATTGCATGTAAATGAAAGTATAATAATTGATTGAAAAAATGAAGTTGAAAAAGGAGAAATTAATCACCTCCTCTCTCCTACAATGTTTACAAATGTTGTCGCAGCCTGACAGATGTGTAAAAAAATGCATGGGATAGGGTTAAATTGATTGATTGATTGGGGTTTAACGCCGCTTTTAACAATTTCTCAGTTATGTCACGGCGGCCAGTTCACCTACTCATGCATTTCCTGGTTTTCTCACACCAGTACTCCACATGACAATCTTCCCAAGCAACTGGCTGCTTTTCCACATAGACTTAGCCCATTGGTGGAAGACGAATGACGCATGTCGCGATGACTTTTGTCAATCGTCGGAAAGAAAGTTGGCCGAGCCGGGATTAGAACTCACAACCCCTGGATTGACAGCCCGCGTTCCTACCAACTGAGCTACCGGGGCTCTGTGGGATAGGGTTAAAGACACCTGAGAAAAAACTCATGTGACATGTTGAAAATTGGAATTTACTTTTAATACCTATTTGGAAACATTGTTTGCAAAGGTTTCTCACTTTCTCACAATGTTTCCTGAAGTTGTCTGCATCAGAGGCCTCTGTAATAATCAGTTTTCAGGGAAAAATCAATTTGGGCTAATAACCCTTCTCACATACAACAAATCTGCAGTAGACAACTTTATCAACCCTTTTCCACATACTGATGTCTCTGCAGCAGACGACTTTTGAAAACATTTTGGCAAAAGGAGCAATTTCTCCTTTTGCCACAATGTTCTCAGCTCTATATAGAAAATTATCCTTTCATTTATAAACAATTATTCTATTTTGGTAAAATATGAATGTCTAATTAGTAAATTGAGTTGGAAACATTGTGATTAGAGCAGAATTTGCTCTTTATATGTATTCTCTACTTTAGCATGAATAAACAGTTTTATTAGAAGGGCCTATCAATCCATCTAGATAACTAGCTCTTTCATAAATGAATCATTTTAAGGATTTCTTCATTTATTATTTGTACATATGTATTTAATTATCCAATATTTATGACCAACATTAATATTGCTTTAGTTGACCTTGTAATAATAATATGATTCAGTTTTCCCTTTTCAAGTAAAGTTTGTTGAAATCTAGAGGGAAATGGAGAAATTACCCATCAATTTTGTACGCATGGCTCATATATCAAATTCGTTTTTTCCCTCCAGACATTTTCAAGACAGACAACAACTAAAATATTATATAACAAGTTAAAATTTATTGAATTGAGATAAACTGTTGTTGTAAAAGAATGCTACCACGTTGGTATATCAGTTACTAAAAAAAAATATTGTAAAAATTGTGGAGTGCCACTAAATATTTAAGGGAGTTAATTGGTAATGAATTTAATTAGATTTGGAAAAGAGTTATTTCCCTTTCAGTATAAATGTTATATGAGATACAGTACACTACAGTATAATGCAATTTAAGTTCAACTGGACATAACTCAGGTGTTTTGAGACAATCTTAGTAACACTTGTCTACTGATATTTCCATATGGTGGCTCACATTTCCATGTAGTTTTAACTAAGTCCATCCAACCATGCATTAGACGGAAAGAACAAAGTCACGTCCGTCTTTGGCGGTTGACAACAATTCTTCAGCAAACAACTTTGAAAACATTGAGGCAAAATTATGAAAAATCTCTATGTTTACATGAAATAAAAAATAAAACAATGTGGCAGAGAATTTGCTCATTGTGTTTGTTTAATTGGGGGGTTACACTGTTTTCAACATTATCTCAGTTATATCACAGCAATAGTTTCGTCTGTCTGTCTGTATGTCTGTCTGCCTACCTGACTGTCTGTCTGACTGTCTGCCGACCTGACTGTCTGTCTGTCTGTCTGTATGTATATATGCGTGTGTGTGTGTGTGTGTGTGCGTGCGTACATGCGTGCGTGTTTGTTAGTGTGTGTGTGTGTGTTTGTGAGAGAGAGAGTGTGTGTGTGTGTGTGTGTGTGTGTGTGGTGTATGTGTGTGCTGTCGTCGGTCGTCAGCTGCATAGGGTGTCTTCATTATGAACATGTTTGAGGGGAAGCTTTCAGAATAATTTTCATTATGTCATTTTCAATCATCGGTTGCTATTGCATTTATAGTTTATACCTTTGTCTCGAAAATATTACTGAATTGCACTAAGAACAGTCAACTACTAGAACTTTATCCCATTTAGTGTTATGTGGTTCCTTCGTCTGCTGCAACGTTTGTGTCTTGGTCATATCACTATTTATACCATGTGTAAATGGCCAAAGGCAAGATGCCGATTAGCGAATATAAACTTGAAAAACTTGTCAAATTATGCAGCTATGACTAAATAATATCGGGGACGTTGATACTATCTTATCTACGTCCCTGATACTTTGTAGATAGACATTTAAGTCTGTTTTGAAACAGTGTGAATTTATGCTGACTACTCAATTTAATCTGCATCTATATTGTTCAGGAATGCGAACGTAATGGGCTCAAATGCAGTAAACAATATTAATTTCTCAATTCTTCAAATATATAATTTACGATGAGAATAGTGATACAGGTGTAATACGTGCCCCCAAAGCCAACCCAGCGAAAAAACCTCGGTGCTCAACAAAGGCGCACGTTATAATCAAACCGTTCATATTTCAGTTTCGGATCGTGACGACTTTTTTTAAATTTAGGTTTTCTATAAAAAACATCTACAGTTAATACGAATTATGATAAAGGTTAACTACGCTAAATTAGTTTAAGGTGCACAACACCGTAAAACTATCACGACGGGCACTCCTGATGAAACCATTTCAATCCTCAAAAAAAAGGTTCAGATCAGCCTGTGTAGATCAGTTCGATCAGACGGTTTACGTTCGGAAGAGACAATCGACGGACTTAACGCTAACTTTATAAGACGTTTCTAAGGTTGATCCTGATTATCGAACTTACCGCAAGTCATAGTCATAATTATAATTTATAACAGATTTTCTCGTGCCTAGGCACACGCAGTCTATTTCTACTTTATTATGAACCGCGTCAGGCGACTTGGGGCCTTATTGACATTCCGACGTAGAATCCTTTTAGATCACATTGGTGTACATCTAGTTTTTTTTGTTATCAAAAGTAATATTAATCAAATCTTTGGCATAATTTTAAGCCTCTGCAGCAAGCGACTTTTAAAAACGTTTTGACAAAAGGAGAAATTACTATTTGCCGCAATGATATCAACTGTATTCTAAAAATAATCGTTTATAGAAAGAGACATTCTAATTTGTTCACCACATGTTTTCAAAGTCTTCAGCTACAGTCTTTGTTGTATGTGGGAAAGGCTGTACGTCTTATACAAACGTGAAGTTATTGGGGAGACTGTGCACTACGAGCCATAAAGATAGGGGTTACAGGATGTGTTTATGTCCTTGGCAGGCAGGTGCTGTTTGTCAGCAGACGGATGTGAAAAATGTCTGAAAATGAAACATTGTTACCTTATCAAGTTAAAACTTTACGGGAATTCTTTTTTTTTCCTTGGAAAAAGAGAACTTGCTCGTTTTGAGCAATTTCATCTTTTGTCACATTGTTTTTAATTGTCGTCTGCTGCAAAGTCGTCAGAAAGCGTTTGTATGTGGAAAAGGGTTAAAGCTGTGGTAATGTTCATGTAATGGTCATTTTCTTAGAATGCTGGTCTGTGTCACTCTCGGATTCATTTCCTGGACATGGTTATGTTTAATTTCTTTTTGTTCCAACATGTTTCAAAAGTTGTCTGCTGCAGATACCTGAACAACGTTTGCATTTAAGAAAGCCAGAGCCATTTAAAATAGAAGAAATTTCATAGAGACTGTCCTTGACAGACTAGTGTTATTTGATCTTTTCCCACACACAATACAGCTGCAGCAGGCGACTATGCAAACATCTAGGCAAAAATGTTGACATTCTGTACATATAACAGTATAATTGTTGAATAGAGTTAAAACAATGCGGCAATGGGAGATATTGCTCATCTCTAGCAATTTCTCCATTTGCCACAATGTTTTCAAAAATCTTCTGCTGCAGAGGCGTCTGTGTGTGGGAAAGGGTTAACCCTTACCTTAATGTAGTGGACAATTGATGTGTCTACAGCAGGCGGTATTATAAAACCTGTATAGGGGGAAATACGAGATATTGCTCTAGATGAACAAGTTCTCCTTACACACGTCTTCAATGCGTCCAGATAATAAGTCTTGCCTTATGTGTTCATAAGGAACCCTCCGTGGCCGACTAGTTAAGCGTCGGGGTGCCTTTGTGCAAGGCACTTTTCCTAGCCTAGTACTTGTTTGTTTTCCAAGGGATCATTTATATGTGAAGTGTCGCCGCGATATAACTGGAATAATGTTGAAAATGGCATATAAACCCAATAAAACGACGGTTTCATGTCTGTTTAAAACACGTCTTTTTTTGGCTAAGGTGTATTTACGAATGATATGAAAGCTGCTAAACGAAAATACATTACACTATAAAATTTGTGTGAAATCGTATCACCAACCAATAGTCCATGCGACGCCTTTCTGCATTTAATTTACCCTTTCCCACACACAGACGTTTTTTTTTAACCCTGTGCAGAAGATGATTTTTAAAAGTTTTGAGCCAAATGGAGGAACTGCTGAAACTGAGCGTTTGTTGTCACAATGTTTTAAACTCTATTTAATAAACAAAATATATTTGCTGGAGGTTTACCATATTGTAAGCCAGATGTTTTCGACGTCATCTGTCGTAGATTTTTGTATGTTGGAATAAGTTAAATAATTTAAAGGCTGCTGTCTGTCACAGCGGCAGCGCTCCAGATCGAGGGATGTACTTGTCCTCAAATTAATAGGTTTTAAGTTTGAATCCAGGATCTACTTGAGCTAACTCCATTCAATATGGCGAAAGGAAATCCATTTGCTGATCAATATCAAGGTCCCCCCTTATTCAAGGGGCCATAACTCATTTAAAAATAATTTGAGTGCAACACGCCGACAATATGCACAACTAGGCTTGGTATCAATCATTCTTGTGAAGTTATGTTGAATTCTGACCAAGGGTTACTGAGAAATAGTGTTCACAAGAAATGTCTATAGACCAACTATGTATGAGAAATTCAAGGGGCCATAACTCATCTAAAAATAGTTCCAGTGCAACACGCCGACAATATGCACAACTAGGCTTGGTATAAATCATTCTTGTGAAGTTATATTAAATTCGGACTAAGGGTTGCTGAGAAATAAAGAAATGTCCAGACCATCGGACCAACCGACAAACTGACCGACCGTCAAGCTTGACTCCTATATAGCCCCCATATACTACGTATCTGGGGGTATAATAATAATTATTATTATTACACTTTATAGATGTATAAAGGGGCTATTTATAGTAACATGTACGGGATTCCCCAAATTACCATTACGATCACTTTTATCATAGCGTATAGACAATATAGAGACTTTTTGAGTATTTTAACGAGGTATTGTGTGATTTTCTGCATTTTTTGCTGTAATAGAAATTTCGGACGCCTGTGCTGAAATACACAGATTTTTATTTTTTCGGATATTTTTATTACAAAACGGGTTGAGCACTAAACTGTGGTATTACAAAACAGGTTTTTAATATTATGTATGTAATGTATTATGCAATTTTTCATTACTAACATTCTAAAATAAGAATTTTTAACATTTTTACATAGGTTTCTTGTACTTTTAAGTTGAAAATTTCAGTTTAATCGACATTTGAAATTTTAATTACAAAACGGGTTGATTCTGAAAATGCGGTATTACCGGTTTATTGATATTCATGTATGTTTCATGAGTTATTGCATTACCATTCTTCTGAAATAAGTATTGTTTAACATTTGTGTATTAATTCCTTGTCAAATATAGCTGAAATAAAAAGATTGTTACATTTCCGACATTTTCATTACAAAACGGGTTCTTTCTATTCTTATATGTATTAAGCAATTTTTCTGTCTTAACCTTCTGAAATAAGACCTTATTCATATTTGTACATAAGTTTCTTTTAATTTTAGGTTGAAATATACAGCCTAAATCAACTTTAAGCATTTTATTACAAAACAGGTTGCTACACTGCATATTTAGTAAAAGCATAAACAAATTCTCATGCATATATACATGTATGTCGAAATCATTCCCATTACTTGTTGTTAAGCTTGATTTTGTTTTGTTTTATTACAGCTTATACATATTTCTTTTCTATGTGATTCTCTTAACCCTTTCCCTCATACAGCAATTATGCAGCAGACGACTTTGAACATATTTTGTCAAAACATAGAAAATCTCCATAATTGAATGGATTACCTATGACAAAAAGTGGAAAACATTGTGGCAAAAGGAGAAATTGCACGTGTTGTGCAATTTCTTCTTTTGTCACTATGTTTTCAAAAAGCCGTCTGCTGCAGAGGCGTCAGAAGGCGTCTATATGAGGGAAAGGGTTAAACACCAGTTTGACTGATCAATGAACAAACTAGATACACGTCTCATTCTCCTCTTACACTATTTTAGCGAAGTTCAAATCATAGCTTATTAGTAAAGGCAATTTGTAATCAGTTATTAAGTCATTGAGCAATTTTTGAAAGAGGACCACAAAAGGAAAATTACTGACATTTTGTTGTTGATATAGGTCCAGTGGTTTAGGAAAAGTATTTTTATAGCTAAAAGTTAATTTTACATCTACCCCTTTTTTAATGCCCCCTGCCATGGTAGCTATGTTTTTCAACCAATCAATAGAACTTGAACAAATTATGTAAAGGGTCACTGAAGGAACATTTCTGCTAAATGATCTTGAATTCAGACAAGTACTTTCATAAGAATAACATTATATAGTTTGTCATTTTTCTGATGCTACCTGAGCAAGATGTATTTAAACCAATCTCATTATGGATTGAACATTTTTTGTTGAGGGTCACCCAAGGAACATATAAATCATTGTTGAATCCGACAAGTGTATACAGAGGAGAATAATTTCAAAGTTTGGGCATCCCCACCCTATTTCTGATGCCACAGCATCTTTTCTTCATAGTACTTAAATCCTTGAACATTTTTAAAAGAGGACCAACAAATGAACACTCCTGGTGAAGTTTGGTTGAAATTGAGTTAGTGGTTTATTTGTTTGTTTGTTTGTTTGGAGTTTAACGCCGCTTTCAACAGCTTTGGTCATATCACGGCGGTCAGTGCACCTACCCATGTTTTCCTGGCTTTCCCACACCAGTATTTACACAACATTCTTTCGAAGCCACTGACTACTTTCTCACATAGATCAGAGGTGAGAGGCAATGGAAAACATCGCCCGAAAGAATGTCGCCGCAACCGGGTATGGAACCCGTGACCTCCAGATCACGGGGTTAGTGGTTTAGGAAGAGATGCTGTTTGAAGCTAAAATTTCATTATACCCCTTATCTGATGTCGCCTGGTGGCCATAATTTTCAACCAATCAATATGGCTTGAATGATTTATGTAGAGGGTCAGTGACAGAACATTTCTACCAGGCTAGTTTGAAATCAGAAAAGCAGCTGCCATAGCAACCAAAGATCTTCATACAATTTAAATCTTTAAACAATTTCGAAAGAGACCACCAAACACTTTTTTGAAGTTTGGTTGAAATTGGTCCAGTGATTTAGGAGCAGATGTCGTTTGTAGTTAAACTTGAGGTATTGGATTCAGGTGATCTTGCATCAGTACCATACACAACATTGTTCTGAATCAACTGACTCACCTTCCCACATATACTTTCAGGCAATAGGTGGAAGAAGATTTAAGCCATATACTAGACACAATGATTTATGTCTAACATACAAAAGACTGAATGACATACAAGTTCTATTTGAAAGCAATAGGTTGATGTTTTACACCACTTTCAACAATTTCTTCAGTTATAACGAAACGATTCCTGGGTAATTACAAGTACTACTGGTCCATTTATACTGATACCAACTAGTCAATCACAATGCTAACCCCAGAACCCTGGGTGCAAGAAGGGAAGCCATTACTACCAATTTTAAAGTCTTGGGTATGTCCTGGTCGGGGATCGAAACCGCAACCTCTACCACTACACCACCGATGCCGTCCTCAAAGTAATAGGTGGAGAAATGGAATTTGTGTATAGAGCCAAGAGAAAGGATATGCATTTCAATTTAGATTTCAGTTAAATAGGAAAATGAGTGTTATCTTTGCCCATATGCAAGATCATTCTGACGCAGCTGCAGCAGACGGACTTAGAAAACAGCGTGGCAAATTCCCCCCCCCCCTGCAAAATGATGAGCAATTTCACCTTTTGCAACAATATATAACTGTATTTAATTACATTGTATTTTACTTTCATAAATAAAGATTTTTCAAAAAAAAAAATCAAAGTTGTCCTCTGCGGAATTGCTGTTTATGGGCAAGGATAAAGGAGCAATTTCAATCAAAAGTGTTATAAATTATGTTATCTTTTATTCATCAAAAACACACAACTAACAGACATTTGGAATCAATATAAAACATTAAAAAGTAAGCATGATCAAATGTGTGGTAAAAAAACCCCAGCTTTCCTAGAAAGGTGTTGCTGTCTAGAGGTTAATCATTTCCATGATAGAATACCATCTAAAGTAGATGACATTCAAAAACATTGAAGGAAAGGAGAAATTGGTCGTAAAAAGCAATTTCTTCTTTTCCTACAATACTTCCCAGTCCATCCCAAAACTACTGTATACTTTCTTTTGTCCAGATTTCCCATTTATTTCAAACATATTTAGGAACATATTTAGGAAAAGATTAGCCTTTATCAACTTGCAGATACATTTGATGCATATGCAGTAGACGACTTTTGAAAATAAAAAATAAAAAAAGAATTGTGGCAAAAAAATACAGTTAATCTTTAGGTTTTGCTGTTTAGAGGTTAGTCCCTTCCTTCATAAAAGACAATTAGATAGGTCTGAAGGAGATGACATAGGAAAACATTGTAGGAAAAGGATACATTAGTTGTATTTTTTTTTTCTTTCTCTACAATACTACACAGTCAATCCCAAAACTACTGTATATTTTCTTTTGTCCAGAATTCCCATTTATTTCAAACATATTTAGGAAAAAGATTAGCCTTTATCCACTTGCAGACCCATTTAGAAACAAGAGGGCCATTATGGCCCTAAATCGATCACCTGAGTGCTGGTATAGTAGCAAATGTGTATTTGCCAATATCAGGGATAATAATATTATGATAAAGCCTGTTAAATTCAGAGGAGAAGAATTTAGGCATTTTGCCCCCTTTCTGATGCCGCAGCAACCAAAGCTCTCCATGGAGTTTAAATCTTTGAATAATTTTTAAAGAGAACCACCAAGGGAACATTTCTGTAGAGTTTGGTTGAAATTTATCAGTGGTTTAGCAGGAGATGATGTTTAAAGCTAAAAGTTAACAACGGACGACAGATGACAGATGCCTGGCGACGGACAGAGTGATCAGAATAGATCACCTTGAGCCTTTCAACTCGGGTGATCTTAAAAGAATGAAAAAATTGTGGCAAAATTGTTTTGGCGTTTTGCTGTTTAGAAGTTAGTCCTTTCCTTCATAGAAAGATAATTTAATAGGTCTTACAGTGATGACATCGGAAAACATTGTAGGAAAGGAGAAATTGGTTGTAAAAAGCAATTACTTCTTTTCCTACAATATAAACCCAGTCCAACCCAAAACTACTGTATATTTTCTTTTGCCCATATTTCCCATTTATTTCAAATATATTTACAAAAAACAATACCCTTTATTCACTTGCAGACCCATTCTGAACCTCTGCAGCAAACTATTTTTGAAAAAAAAACATTGTAGGAAAAGGAGAAATTTGTTGTAAAGAGCAATTTCTTCCTTACCTACAATATTTCTCCGCCATCACAAAACTACCATGTTTTCTTTTGTTCAGATTTTCCATTTATCTCTTTAACATATTTAGGAAAATATTAACCTTTTTCCACTCGCAGACACAATCTGGACCTCTGCAGCAAAAAACTTTTGAAAATATTGTGACAAAAGAAGAAATTTCTCTTAATGAGTAAATCCTCTTTTTGCTACAATGTTTTAAACCCTGTACTTCTACTTTAGTTGTCTAAAATAAAATAATATCACTCGCTTTTTCATATCGAAATGCGCATGCGCGAAAATCGATGTTAAAGGTCACGAAACTACACAACAGAATAGGGTCTATATTTAGCTTAGAAACAGTTCCTACTTTAGATATTCATGGATAACATTATTAAATGAATTCTACACAAATCAAGACATCTCTTTGAACATGAAAACAACATTTAGTAAGTTAAAATTGCTATTAAAAGGAGAATCCGAAATTGACCTCAATGATGACACATAAGAGTCTGCATTAGGGGGTGTTGGTTCACGTCTTGAAGGGACCACTTTTGTCTTCGTAAATAAGACAAAAAACTTAAATGCGAGTGAAATAAAAAAAACTGCAAACATTAAAAAATCGGAATATTTATTTCATTTTAGATGTGTCATTTATTAGTGTTCGTAAACAACCACAATTGTAATATGTTCAAATCATCTAGATTTGTTTCTTTCTAATAATAAGTCGCCCTCTGCAGCAGACGACGTTTGAAATCATTTAGGCAAAAGGTTAAATTGCTCAAAGATGAGATAGATTTTCTCCAATTACGGTTTTAACCCTTTCCAACGTACGAGTATATACCCTTTATGAGCCTCTGCAACAGACATCTTTTGAAATCATTGTGGCAAAAGGTGAAATTAGTCATAATGAGCTTAAGTTTCTCAATTTACGGTTTTAACATACGAGTATATAGCATTTCTGAGCCTCTGAAGCATGCGACTTTGAAATGTGGAAATTACTTATAATGAGCAATTGCTCCATTTGCCACACAGAGTTAAACTCTTTTCAATTATCTTACTATCATTTATAGAGATAATCTTTGTTTTGTACTTATTCAAAGTTAAACATCATTGAAATCATTGTGGCAAAAGGAGAGATTGTTCATAATGAGCAATCATGATATGCATTTACCACAATCATTTTGAACACTTTTCAATTATCATACTATCATTTTATAGATATCTTATATTGTGTACTTGATCATTTCAAAGTCGTCTGCTGCACATTTGTTTTATGTTGGAAGTGGTTATAGCGTTATCATTTATCAGTATTTACCAATACAAAACAAAAACAGATGTTCTGTGTGTCTGCATTAATTGACAAAACAATATCATATCATTGCTTGTGTTCAATCCAAATAGTTGATTATCTTCGGTACAAATTGAAATTTATCATAACCTCATGTCCAATTATTTTTAAGTATTCGTCTAGTGTGTCACTGTTCATGATCAGTTTAACTTTAAATCATCTAATTCGCTTAAAACACAGACCAGCCAGGTTAAATATCCTTCATAAAAATATATCTTCAAATACCGATATCAGCGTCCTGACTACAGTTTTAATTTTTTCTAAATTTTGTGGATTTAAATGTTCTGTTTTCTTATTTCTACACGTGCAACGAAATATTGCGGCTTCACTTTGACGCTTTGCGTCAAACATTCGTCTTGTGTCTGTTTAAAACACGTCTTTTTTTAGGCTAAGGTGTATTTACGAATGATATGAAAGCTGCTAAACGAAAATACATTGTACTATAAAATTTGTGTGAAATCGTATGACCAACCACTAGTCCATGTGACACCTTTCTGCATTTAATTTACCCTTTCCCACACACAGACGTTTTTTTTTAACCCTGTGCAGAAGATGATTTTTAAAAGTTTTGAGCCAAATGGAGGAACTGCTGAAACTGAGCGTTTGTTGTCACAATGTTTTAAACTCTATTTAATAATCAAAATATATTTGCTGGAGGTTTACCATATTGTAAGCCATATGTTTTCGACGTCAACTGTCGTAGATTTTTGTATATTGGAATAAGTTAAATAATTTAAAGGCTGCTGTCTGTCACAGAGGCAGCGCTCCAGATCGAGGGATGTACTTGTCCTCAAATCAATAGGTTTTAAGTTTGAATCCAGGATGTACTTGAGCCATATTCCATATGGCGAAAGGAAATCCATTTGCTGATCAATATCAAGATTTCCCCCCATTGATCTACAATGTTTACCCCCTTCCCAGATGTAACACAATTGCAGCAGACGACTTTGAATCCAATTTGGCATTAAAATGGGAACTTCTGTAAATACAAATATATTTACTACATAGAGTTGAAAAACATTGTGGCAAATGCGCCACATTGCTTCCAAAAGTAGTTTGCTACATATGCGTCAGAAAGCGTCTGCAGGTGGGAAAAGGTTAATGCAAAACACATAACATTGCGTGACCATCTGATCAAAGACAAAGCCTATATAAGCTTAATGCTTAATAAGTAATTATGATATTTATTATAACTAGAAATATTACTTAAGATGATGAATACCCCCAGCTGGTGCCTGACAATATACATATGTATGAGAAATTCAAGGGGCCATAACTCATTAAAAAATAATTTGAGTGCAACACGCCGACAATATGCACAACTAGGCTTGGTATCAATCATTCTTGTGAAGTTATATTGAATTCTGACCAAGGATTGCTGAGAAATAGTGTTCACAAGAAATGTCTACAGACCAACTGTGTATGAGAAATTCAAGGGGCCATAACTCATTTAAAAATAATTCCAGTGCAACAAGCCAACAATATGCACAACAATGCTTGGTTTCAATCATTCTTGTGAAGTTATATTGAATTCTGACCAAGGGTTGCTGAGAAAAAGTGTTCACAAGAAATGTCTATAGACCAACTATGTATGAGAAATTCAAGGGGCCATAACTCATCTAAAAATAGTTCCAGTGCAACACGCCGACAATATGCACAACTAGGCTTGGTATCAATCATTCTTGTGAAGTTATATTGAATTCGGACCAAGGGTTGCTGAGAAATAGCGTTCACAAGAAATGTCCAGACCAACGGACCAACGGACCAACGGACAAACCGACCATCAAGCGTGACTCCTATATACTACATATCTGGGGGTATAATAATAATTATTATTATTACACTTTATAGATGTATAGAGGGGCTATTTATAGTAACACATGCGGGATTCCCCAAATTACCATTACAATCACTTTTATCATAGCGTATAGACAATATAGAGACTTTTTGAGTATTTTAACGAGATATTGTGTGATTTTCCGCATTTTTTGCTGTAATAGAAATTTCGGACGCCTGTGCTGAAATACACAGATTTTTATTTTTTCGGATATTTTTATTACAAAACGGGTTGAGCACTAAACTGTGGTATTACAAAACGGGTTCTTAATATTATGTATGTAATGTATTATGCAATTTTTCATTACTAACATTTTTACATAGGTTTCTTGTAATTTTAAGTTGAAAATTTCAGTTTAATCGACATTTGAAATTTTTATTACAAAACGGGTTGATTCTGAAAATGCTGTATTACCGGTTTATTGATATTCATGTATGTTTCACGAGTTATTACATTACCATTCTTCTGAAATAAGTATTGTTTAACATTTGTGTATTAATTCCTTGTCAAATATAGCTGAAATAAAAAGATTGTTACATTTCCGACATTTTCATTACAAAACGGGTTCTTGCTATTCTTATATGTATTAAGCAATGTTTCTGTCTTAACCTTCTGAAATAAGACCTTATTCATATTTGTACATAAGTTTCTTTTAATTTTAGGTTGAAATATACAGCCTAAATCAACTTTAAGCATTTTATTACAAAACAGGTTGCTACACTGCATATTTAGTCAAAGCATAAACAAATTCTCATGCATATATACATGTATGTCGAAATTATTCCCATTACTTGTTGTTAAGCTTGATTTTGTTTTGTTTTATTACAGCCTATACATATTTCTTTTCTATGTGATTCTCTTAAACACCAGTTCGACTGATCAATGAACAAACTAGATACACGTCTCATTCTCCTCTTACACTATTTTAGCGAAGTTCAAATCATAGCTTATTAGTAAAGACAATTTGTAATCAGTTATTAAGTCATTGAGCAAATTTTGAAAGAGGACCACAAAAGGAAAATTACTGACATTTTGTTGTTGATATAGGTCCAGTGGTTTAGGAAAAATCTTTTTATAGCTAAAAGTTAATTTTACATCTACCCCTTTTTTAATGCCCCCTACCAGGGTAGCTATGTTTTTCAACCAATCAATAGAACTTAAACAAATTATGTAAAGGGTCACTGAAGGAACATTTCTGCTAAATGATCTTGAAATCAGACAAGTACTTTCATAAGAATAACATTATATAGTTTTGACATTTTTCTGACGCTACCTGAGCAAGATGTATTTAAACCAATCTCATTATGGATTGAACATTTTTTGTTGAGGGTCACCCAAGAAACATATAAATCATTTTTGAATCCGACAAGTGTATACAGAGGAGAATAATTTCAAAGTTTGGGCATCCCCACCCTATTTCTGATGCCACAGCATCTTTTCTTCATAGTACTTAAATCTTTGAACATTTTTAAAAGAGGACCAACAAATGAACACTCCTGGTGAAGTTTGGTTGAAATTGGGTTAGTGGTTTAGGAAGAGATGCTGTTTGAAGCTAAAATTTCATTATACCCATTATCTGATGTCGCCTGGTGGCCATATTTTTCAACCAATCAATATGGCTTGAATGATTTATGTAGAGGGTCAGTGACAGAACATTTCTACCAGATTAGTTTGAAATCAGAAAAGCAGATGCCATAGCAACCAAAGATCTTCATACAATTTAAATCTTTAAACAACTTTAAAAGAGACCACCAAAGGAACACTTTTTTGAAGTTTGGTTGAAATTGGTCCAGTGATTTAGGAGCAGATGTCGTTTGTAGTTAAACTTGAGGTATTGGATTCAGGTGATCTTGCATCAGTACCATACACAACATTGTTCTGAATCAACTGACTCACCTTCCCACATATACTTTCAGGCAATAGGTGGAAGAAGATTTGACACAATGATTTATGTCTAACATACAAAAGACTGAATGACATACAAGTTCTATTTGAAAGCAATAGGTTGATGTTTTACACCACTTTCAACAATCTTTTCAGTTATAACGAAACGATTCCTGGGTAATTACAAGTACTACTGGTCCATTCTAGTCAATCACAATGCTAACCCCAGAACCCTGGGTGCAAGAAGGGAAGCCATTACTACCAATTTTAAAGTCTTTGGTATGTCCTGGCCGGGGATCGAAACCGCAACCTCTACCACTACACCACCGATGCCGTCCTCAAAGTAATAGGTGGAGAAATGGAATTTGTGTATAGAGCCAAGAGAAAGGATATGCATTTCAATTTAGATTTCAGTTAAATAGGAAAATGAGTGTTATCTTTGCCCATATGCAAGATCATTCTGACGCAGCTGCAGCAGACGGACTTAGAAAACAGCGAGGCAAATTCCCCCCCCCCCCCCCCCCCTGCAAAATGATGAGCAATTTCACCTTTTGCAACAATATATAACTGTATTTAATTACATTGTATTTTACTTTCATAAATAAAGATTTTTCAAAAAAAAAATTCAAAGTTGTCCTCTGCGGAATTGCTGTTTATGGGCAAGGATAAAGGAGCAATTTCAATCAAAAGTGTTATAAATTATGTTATCTTTTATTCATCAAAAACACACAACTAACAGACATTTGGAATCAATATAAAACATTAAAAAGTAATCATGATCAAATGTGTGGTAAAAAAACCCCAGCTTTCCTAGAAAGGTGTTGCTGTCTAGAGGTTAATCATTTCCATGATAGAATACCATCTAAAGTAGATGACATTCAAAAACATTGAAGGAAAGGAGAAATTGGTCGTAAAAAGCAATTTCTTCTTTTCTACAATACTTCCCAGTCCATCCCAAAACTACTGTATACTTTCTTTTGTCAAGATTTCCCATTTATTTCAAACATATTTAGGAACATATTTAGGAAAAGATTAGCCTTTATCAACTTGCAGATACATTTGATGCATATGCAGTAGACGACTTTTGAAAATAAAAAATAAAAAAAGAATTGTGGCAAAAAAATACAGTTAATCTTTAGGTTTTGCTGTTTAGTGGTTAGTCCCTTCCTTCATAAAAAGACAATTGGATAGGTCTGAAGGAGATGACATAGTAAAAACATTGTAGGAAAAGGATACATTAGTTGTATTTTTTTTTTCTTTTCCCACAATTTTCAATTTCAATTTATTTATTTACGTAATCAAAGGCCACCGGCCCAAAATACACAATCAAATGTTACAAATAATTATACATCATGTGAAAAATAGGAAAGATTTCCTAAAGTAAAAAAGATATGTCTATACATAAGTATTTTTCAACGTTTAACAGGGATTTAAAAGTGCAGTAAGTATCACATCTTGAGGAACTTGATAATTCATCAGACCAGTTTTGAGTTATGCAATCTGTAAGACGCTGTTTAAATGAAAAAATAAACATTTTCTTGTCACCAACATCTTGGTTTAACCAAACAATACTACACAGTCAATCCCAAAACTACTGTATATTTTCTTTTGTCCAGAATTCCCATTTATTTCAAACATATTTAGGAAAAAGATTAGCCTTTATCCACTTGCAGACCCATTTTAGAAACAAGAGGGCCATTATGGCCCTAAATCGATCACCTGAGTACTGGTATAGTAGCAAATGTGTATTTGCCAATATCAGGGATAATATGGTAAAGCCTGTTAAATTCAGAGGAGAAGAATTTAGGCATTTTGCCCCCTTTCTGATGCCGCAGCAACCAAAGTTCTCCATGGAGTTTAAATCTTTGAATAATTTTTAAAGAGAACCACCAAAGGAACATTTCTGTAGAGTTTGGTTGAAATTTATCAGTGGTTTAGGAGGAGATGATGTTTAAAGCTAAAAGTTAACGACGGATGACAGATGACTGGCGACGATAAGAGTGATCAGAATAGATCACCTTGAGCCTTTCAACAGGTGATCTTAAAAGAATGAAAAAATTGTAGCAAAAAAAAACCAGTTGTTTTGGAGTTTTGCTGTTTAGAAGTTAGTCCTTTCCTTCATAGAAAGATAATTTAATAGGTCTTACAGTGATGACATCGGAAAACATTGTAGGAAAGGAGAAATTGGTTGTAAAAAGCAATTACTTCTTTTCCTACAATATAAACCCAGTCCAACCCAAAACTACTGTATATTTTCTTTTGCCCATATTTCCCATTTATTTCAAATATATTTACAAACAAGAGGGCCATGATGGCCCTGGAATCGCTCACCTGATTTTTTTTTTTTTCACTTTAGCCATATAAGCCACGCCCCCTGGCAGCCATAGTTTCCGACCAATCAACTTGGCTTGAAGATCGGCCAGACACTTTTGGAGGAGAAGATTTTTTAAGTTTTCACTATAGCCATATAATGCAAAATAGCCCTGCCCACTGGTGGCCATGTTTTTTGACCAATCAACATGGCTTGAAGAAATCTGAAAGTGGGTCATCCAAAGAACATTTTTTAAGTTTTCACTATAGCCATATAAGGCAAAATAGCCCCACACCCCCTGGCGGCCATGTTTTTCGACCAATCAACTTGGATTGAAGGAATCTGATAGAGGGTCATCCAAGGAACATTTCTACAAAATTATTTGAAAATCGGTATGACACTATCGGAGGAGAAGATTTTTTAAGTTTTCACTATAGCCATATAAGGCAAAATAGCCCCGCCCCCCTGGCGGCCATGTTTTTTGACCAATCAACATGGCTTGAAGGAATCTGATAGAGGGTCATCCAAGGAACATTTCCACAAAATTATTTGAAAATAGGCCTGAAACTTTCGGAGGAGAAGATTTTTTAAGTTTTCACTATAGCCATATAAGGCAAAATAGCCCCGCCCCCCCCCTGGCGGCCATGTTTTTTGACCAATCAACATGGTTTGAAGGAATCTCATAAAGGGTCATCCAAGGAACATTTCTACAAAATTATTTGAAAATCTGCCAAACAGTTTGGGAGAAGAAGAATTTTGAAGTTTTTTTCATTTCGTTGCCATGGAAACCAGAATTCTGCATGGATCCCAAAAATGTGAAGGAAATCTGGTGAGGTCATTGAGAGGATGCTTTCTGTGAAGTTTCATCCCAATTGACCCACTGGTTACTGAGGAGAAGAAGTTGACGCATGACGCACGACGGACGACGGACAAAAGGCGATCACAATAACTCACCTTGAGCAAAGCTCAGGTGAGCTAAAAACAATACCCTTTATCCACTTGCAGACCCATTCTGAACCTTTGTAGCAAACTATTTTTGAAAAAAAACCATTGTAGGAAAAGGAGAAATTTGTTGTAAAGAGCAATTTCTTCCTTACCTACAATATTTCTCCGCCATCACAAAACTACCATGTTTTCTTTTGTCCAGATTTTCCATTTATTTCTTTAACATATTTAGGAAAATATTAACCTTTTTCCACTCGCAGACACAATCTGGACCTCTGCAGTAAACAACTTTTGAAAATATTGTGACGAAAGAAGAAATTTCTCTTAATGAGTAAATCCTCTTTTTGCTACAATGTTTTAAACCCTGTACTTCTACTTTCATTTCTTTAATTGTTCCATATTCTATCCTGAATGTTTTCAAAGTAGTCTGATGCCAACATGCTGTAAGTGGGAAAGGGTTAACTGTCATTCTAAAGACAGTTTCTCTCCATAGCCCTTTCCACATATAGACAATTTGGGACGCCTCGACAGCAGACGACTTTTGAATAAAAAATTTCAAAAGTAGAAATTGCTCAAAACAAGCAATTGCTTCTTTTTCCACAATGTTTTCAACTCTTTTGAATAATTATACATGTACCTACATTTATGGAGATTTTCTGTGTTTTTGCCTAGTTGTTTTAAAAGTTGTCTGCTGCAGATTTGTCGTATGTTGTTAAAAGGTTGACAGGTTACGAAATACACATATATATTTAAAAAAAAAAAAGCATGCCCCTGTGGCTGGGGGGGCACTCAATAAGAATAGCAGGCACAGTCTGATCCTTGCTTGAAACAAATCAGCCGGCTAAATGGGCCCCGATTGATTGGAGTCAATGCAACACTTGAGCTAGTGGGGGTAGTATTGGTTTCATACTTTATATATTTTTATCTCGATATAAATATTAGGTTTGGGACCAATAACATTTTTCCCATCAGTTGCAGTATGACCTTGACTGTTGAAAGCGGCATAAAAACTCACAAAAAAAAAAAAAAGCAATACATGTACTAACTATTGTGCTACAAACAAGCTAATTAATTACTTTTGTGTTCAGTACTTCAGATTAATTAACCCTTTTTTAAAAACCTATTTACATGCATTAATTAACAGTTAACCTTTAAAAAAAAAATCTATTTACATGCATTAATTAACAGTTAACCCTTTTCAAAATGGAGACACTTTCTGTTGACTCTGCAGGGTACTACTTTTGAAAATATTGTGGCAAAAGGATGAATTTCTTAATTTTTAACTCTCTTTTTGCCAATGTTTTCAACTTTATTTAACCCTTTCCCTCATACGATAATTCTGCAGCAGACGACTTTGAACATATTTTGTCAAAACATAGAAAATCTCCATAATTGAATGAATAGCCTATGACAAAAAGTGGAAAACATTGTGGCAAAGGGAGAAATTGCATGTTTTGTGCAATTTCTTCTTTTGTCACTATGTTTACAAAAAGCCGTCTGCTGCAGAGGCGTCAGAAAGCGTCTATATGAGGGAAAGGGTTAAAGATTGTTATTTAATTTATAGAGAGTTTCCATGCTTTTAACTAGATTGTCTTTAATGTTGTCTGCTACAGATTTTGTATGTGGGAAAGTGTTAATCTGATGAGCTATAAGAAGGATTTGAACCCTTCCCCTCATATAGACGCTTTCTGACGCCTCTGTAGCAGATAGCTTTTTGAAAACATGGCGACAAAAAAAGAAATTGCTCAAAACAAGCAATTTCTCCTTTTGTCACCATGTTTTCAACTCTACTCAATTATTGTACTTACATTTAAAGGCAGTTGCCATTTTTTTTGGATATGTTTTCAAAGTCGTCTCCTGCAGATTTGTTGTATGTTGGAAAGGGTTAACCCGTTTCCACATGCAAGAAGTCTATACATACGACTTTGAAGACATCTTAGTAGAAAAAGGAAAATTTAGAAAAGTGAAATTATTATAAGTGAATAAAATTTAAAACATCGTGGCAAAAGGAGAAATTGCTCGGTATGAGCAATTTCGTCTCATGCCACCATGTTTTCAAGAGTCGTCTGCTTTATATGCGTCAAAATGCTTCTACTAGTGGGAAAGGGTTAACCTTTTGAAACATGGACAGATAACTAGTCTATGAAAATATTGATGCAAAAATATGAGAAATGTTTTAAAAAAATATCTACCTTAGATTCAATAATCATAATCTAACTTTAAGAGGTTTTTCATAGTTTTGTCTAAATGTTTTTAAATTTGTCTGCTGCAAATTTTTGTGAATGTTGGTTGGTTAACCCATTACCCAATATGCTATAATTAGACTCTTTCAATTTGAAATGATTTGTAGAAAAGATTTAAAAGATCAAGATTAACCTTTTCCCACATACAGCAAATTTGCAGCAGACGACTTTCAAAACATCTAGGCAAACATATGGAAAATCTCTATAAATGAAAGTTAAATCATTGCATAGCTGAGGTGAAAATATGGTGGCAAAAGAAGAAATTACTCATCATGATGATGAGCAATTTTTCCTTATGTCACCATATTTTCAAAGGTCGTCTGCTGCAGAGGCGTTAGAAAGCGTCTGCGGGAAAGTGTTAATATTAGTTAAGTTTATGGACAAAAAAGAAAGTATTGTGAGAAAAGGAGGTATTGCTCAATCTGAACAACTACTCCCTTTATATTAACCCTTTCCAAAATATAACAAATCTGCAGCAGACGTCTTAACCCATTACATGTACTTCACACAGACGACATTTGACGCATTTGATTTGCTGTTGCAGACTAGCAATTTCACCTTTTATTACAATATTTTCAACTCTTTATCAATATAATTCTTTCAGTATTCTAGATTGGTGAAATTGTTCGTTTGATGAGTGTAAAGCAGACGACCTATGAAAAGTCATGTGAAGTAATGGGTTAACATATGAAGGCAAAAATTATGATAAGTTTCTAGAAAAGGGTTGAACAAAATTGTGACAAAAAGAGAAATTGCAATTTCTCCTTTTGCCACAATGTTTTCAAAAGCCTTTTCTGCATAGGGCATCAAAAAGCAGATGTAATTATTATGTGGGATTGTTAAAGTCCCTTTGCTATAGTGGTGTAAATTATGTGTACCCACATCCAGTGAAGAGTGAAATGACTCATTGTTTAATTGACACTTTCCCCCATATAGAAGCTTTCTGACGCCTCTGCAGCAGACAGCTTTTTGAAAACATAGTGACAACAGAAGAAATTGCTCAAAACAAGTAATTTCTTCGTTTACCACAATGTTTTCCACTTTTAGTCATAGGTTATTCATTCAATTAGAGATTTTCTACTTCTTGACTGCTGCAGATTTGCATGTAGGAAAGGGTTGATCAAGATTTTTTTTCAAAACATGATCTGTTAAAAGCTTCTGAAAAACAGTTTTTTGTTTCTTAGAAAAGTCATCATATACACTAAAGAATCTGTTATTATCACTTAAAGGGATCAGTTCTTTCTGATGAGTTGCACATCGGATTCTCTCATTGAAGAGTTTGTCTGGTTGTAGCCTTTGAGAACTTAGGTCTTTGCAATAAACTATAACCGGTATTGCTGAAATACAATAAATCGTCTTTTGAAAATACATCTGGGTTTGTGTGGGGGAGTTTGAAACAAGAGGGCCATGATGGCCCTAGATCGCTCACCTTAATTTTTTTTTTTTTTTTTATGGCGCATCGACAGCTAAGGTCATTAAGCGCGCAATTAAATTTAATTATTCATGATCCCTTGGTAAACTAACCAGTACTAGGCTAGAACATGTGCCTTGCCCAAGGGCACTCAACCATGACCGTAGTGCCGCGACTGGGTCACCTTAATTATACAATGTACTGCAATGCAAAACACACCAAGACAATTATTCTGAATGCAACCTCCACAGTGTTAACAAGATTTTCCTTCATTTGGCTTAGTGATCCATATTTTTTTTACCAGATATGACCCATATTCCAGCAAGGACTAAATATCGTCAAAACAACATTTAACATTCTGACAAAGTTTCAACTTGCTCAAAGTAAACAAGAGGCCCAAGAGGGCCAGTATTGCTCCATGGCCATAAGGCAAAAATAAAATCTCCAAACAGCACTGCCCCCTGGTGGCTATTTTTTTACCAACCACCATGGCTTAAAGAAATCTTGTAGAGTGTCACGCAAGGAATGTTTCTGCAAAATTATTTGAAAATCAGCCTGACACTTTCGGAGGAGAGGATATTTTAAGTTTTCACTATAGCCATATAAGGCAAAATAGCCCCACCCCCTGGCAGCCATATTTTTCAATCAATCAACATGGCTTGAAGGAATCTGATAGAGGGTAAGCCTAGGAACATTTCTACAAAATTATTTGAATATCAGCCAAACACTTTCGGAGGAGAAGATTTTTTAAGTTTTCACTATGGTCATATAAGGCAAAATAGCCCCGCCCTCTGACTGCCATGTTTTTCGACCAATCAACATGGCTTGAAGGAATCTGATAGAGGGTCACCCAATGAACATTTCTACAAAATTATTTGAAAATCGGCTGAACACTTTCGGAGAAGAAGATTTTTTAAGTTTTCACTATGGTCATATAAGGCAAAATAGCCCCTCCCTCTGGCGGCCATGTTTTTCGACCAATCAACATGGCTTGAATGAATCTGATAGAGGGTCACCCAATGAACATTTCTACAAAATTGTTTGAAAATCGGCTGAACACTTTCGGAGAAGAAGATTTTTTAAGTTTTCACTATAGCTATATAAGGCAAAATAGCCCCGCCCCCCCTGGCGGCCATGTTTTTCGCTGAATCTACATTTCTTGAAGGAATCTGATAAAGGGTCAACCAAGGAACATTTCAACAAAATTATTTGAAAATCAGCTGAACACTTTCAGAGAAGAAGATCTTTTAAGTTTTCACTATTGCAATATAAGGAAAAATAGCCCCGCCCCCCTGGCGGCCATGTTTTTCAACCAATCGACATTTCTTGAAGGAATCTAATAAAGAGTCACCCAAGGAACATTTCTACAAAATTATTTGAAAATCGGCCTGACACTTTTGGAGAAGAAGATTTTTTAAGTTCTCACTATTTTTTTCTTTCGGTTGCCATGGAAACCAGAAATTCGAATGGATCAAAAAAAATTGAAGGAATTTAGTAGAGGACATTGAGAGGATGCTTCCCATGAAGTTTCAACCAAATTGGCCAAGTGGTTAGGGAGAAGAAGTCGTTTAAAGGAAAAAGTTAACGCACGCACACACAATGGACAATTTGCCATGACATAAGCGCCAGTGGAGCTTAAAATGAACAATATTTTCCTTTATTGACCTTGTTTCTGACCCAATATAACCCATATTCGAACTTGACCTAGATATCATTTAGCTCAACATTCTGACCAAATTTCAAGCTGCTGAAGCTGAAGCGAACTTGACCTAGAAATTTTTAAGACAAACATTCTGAATTTGCGGCCTCTAGAGTGTTAATAAGATTTTCCTTCAATTTGACCTTGTGACCTACTTTTTTACCTAACATGACCCGTATTAGAACTTGACATATAACCAAGACAAACATTCTGATAAATTTTCATCATGCTCAAGTTAACAAGAGGGCCATGAGGCCCTGGATCGCTCACCTGAGAAGGGCTTTTTAAGACTTAACTCTTTCAGCGCCAATGGCAATATCATCAAGACAATCTTTATGACAAAATTTCAATCAAGCTGCTCCAAGTTAAAAATGAAATCTCTATAGTGTTAACAAGATTTTTTATACAATATGGCCTACTGACCTATTTTTTGACCTGACCAAACCCATATTTGATTTGGCCTAGATATCTTCAAGGCAAATATTCCGACAAAGATTCAAAATGACCCATAACTTAACTTGGCCTAGATATCACTAAGACAAACATTCTGATAAATTTTCAACATGCTCAAGCCAAAAATGTGGCTTCCAGAGTGTTAACAAGATTTTCCTTAAATTTGACCTAGTGACCTATTTTTTGACCGGACATGACCCAGTGTCGAACTTGGCCTAGATATCACCAAGACAAACATTCTGACAAAGTTTCAACATGCTCAAGCCAAAAATGTGGCTTCCAGAGTGTTAACAAGATTTTCCTTAAATTTGACCTAGTGACCTATTTTTTGACCGGACATGACCCAGGTTCGGAATTGGCCTAGATATCACTTAGAGAAACATTCTGACAAAGTTTCATCATGCTCAAGCCAAAAATGTGGCTTCCAGAGTGTTAACAAGATTTTCCTTAAATTTGACCTAGTGACCTAGTTTTTGACCAGACATGACCCAGTTTCGAACTCGGCCTAGACATCACGAAGACAAACATTCTGACAAATTTTCAACATGCTCAAGCCAAAAATGTGGCTTCCAGAGTGTTAACAAGATTTTCCTTAAATTTGACCTAGTGACCTATTTTTTGACCGGACATGACCCAGTGTCGAACTTGGCCTAGATATCACCAAGACAAACATTCTGACAAAGTTTCAACATGCTCAAGCCAAAAATGTGGCTTCCAGAGTGTTAACAAGATTTTCCTTAAATTTGACCTAGTGACCTAGTTTTTGACCGGACATGACCCAGGTTCGGAATTGGCCTAGATATCACTTAGAGAAACATTCTGACAAAGTTTCATCATGCTCAAGCCAAAAATGTGGCTTCCAGAGTGTTAACACGATTTTCCTTAAATTTGACCTAGTGACCTAGTTTTTGACCAGACATGACCCAGTTTCGAACTCGGCCTAGACATCACGAAGACAAACATTCTGACAAAGTTTCAACATGCTCAAGCCAAAAATGTGGCTTCCAGAGTGTTAACAAGATTTTCCTTAAATTTGACCTAGTGACCTAGTTTTTTACCGGACATGACCCAGTTTCGAACTTGGCCTAGATATCACCAAGACAAACATTCTGACAAAGTTTCAACATGCTCAATCCAAAAATGCGGCTTCAGGAGTGTTAACAAGATTTTCCTTAAATTTGACCTAGTGACCCAGTTTCGAACTTGGCCTAGAGTTGATCGAGATATACGTTCTGATAAACTTTCATAAAGATTGGATGCAAAATGTTGCCTCTAGAGGAGTAACAAGCAAATGTTGACGACGGACGACGAACGACGGACAAAAGGCGATCACAATAACTCACCTTGAGCACTACGTGCTCTGGTGAGCTAAAAATGCAGTATCCAGAGAGTTAGCCAGATTTTCCATATTCGAACTTGACATTGAAATCTTTAAGACAAACGTTCTGACATAATTTCAAACTGCTGAAACAAAAATTGCGGCCTCTAGGGTGATAACAAGATTTTCCTTCAATTTAACCTAGTGACCTACTTTTTGACCCAACATGACCCATGTTTGAACTTGACCTACATATCATAAAGACAAACATTCTGATAAAGTTTCAACATGCTCAAGTTGAAAATGTGGCTTCTACAGTGTTAACAAGAATTCCCTTCAATTTGACCTAGTGACCTAGTTTCTAACCCAATATGAACCATATTTGAACTTGACCTAAACATTTGTAAGACAAACATTCTGACCAAATTTCAAACTGCTCAAGCAAAGATTGCGGCCTCTGTTAACAAGATTTTCCTTCAATTTGACCTAGTGACCTACTTTTTGACCCGACATGACCCATGTTCGAACTTGACCTACATATCATCAAGACAAACATTCTGATAAAGTTTCGGAATGCTAAAGTTGAAAATGTGGCCTCCAGTGTTAACAAAATTTCCCTTCAATTTGACCTAGTTTTTGACCTCTATATGGTCCAGTTTAGAACTTGTCCAAGATTTGATGGAGATGAATGTTCTGATTAACTTTCATGAAGGATGCAAAATGTAGCCCGTAGAGTGTTAACAAGAGCAAATGTTGACGACTCACGACGGTCGGACAAAATGTGATCACAATAGCTCACCTTGCACTTCGTGCATAGCTGAGCTAAAAAAATAATTAAAGATCTGCAGACGACCACAATGTTTTCAAATTTATTTAATAATCATACTTTCACTTAAAGAGATTTTCCATATTTTGCCTCAATGTTTTCAAATTTATATGCTGCAGGTTTGTTTTTAACTCAACTTAAATCTATCCCACATATAAATGCGTTTAGCCACATTTGCAGAAAACGACATTTGAAAACATTGTAGCAACAGGCATCAGCAATTTCTCCTTTTGCGACAATATATTCAGCTATTTTCAATAATTATACTTTCATTTATTGGAATTTTCCATATTTCTTCCTAAACATTTTCAAATTTATCTGCTGCAGATTTATCATATGTGGGGGAGTGTTAACTCCCTTTCCAACATACAACAAATCTGCGGCTGACAAGGATTTACATATCTAGGCAGAAACAGGGGATATCTCTATAAATGCATGTACAAATATTGAATAGAGTTGAAAACAGTGTGGCAAAAGGGGAAACTGCTCAATATGAGCAATTTCTCCTTTTGCCACTATGTTTATCAACAGTTGTCTGCTGCACAGGCGTCAGAAAGCGTCTGTATGTGGGAAAAGGTTTACTCAGCATCAAACATAGTGACCCAAGCTCCAGTAAAAACCAACTCTTGATACTTGTGACAGGTGCAGAAAAAGATCCATGTCAGTCTATCCATACTATCTTATCAAAAGAAACCAACTTTTACTAGAACCTGATCAACAATAAGAATGTATAGCTTGATCTAGGTTTACACCTGTCAGAAATACCCTAAGATTAATTCTCGTTGAGCACATTTCAATAAGAAACAATTTCTCGTTACCCCAAAATACTTATTTGATTGCCTTAACCCTTTCCTACATACAACAAATCTACAGCAGATGACTTTAATAACATCTATTCGGAAATAAGGAAACTCTAAGAATGAAAGAACACTTATTGAATAAAGTTGAAAACATTAATGCAAAAAGAGAAATAGAGCAGTATGAGCAACTAGAAGTATCACTGAAGGTGATGAATACCCCAAGCTAGTGCTTGACAATATACATATGTATAAGAAATTCAAGGGGCCATAACTCATTTAAAAATAATTTCAGTGCAACACGCCGACATATGCACAACTAGGTTTGGTATCAATCATTCTTGTGAAGTTATATTGAATTCTGACCAAGGGGTGCTGAGAAAAAGCGTTCACAAGAAATGTCTACAGACCAACGGACCGACCGCCTGACAAGCGTGACTCCTATATAGCTCCCATATACTTTGTATCTGGGGGTATAATTAATCCTTTTGCCACACTGTTTTCAAAGTTTGTCTGCTGTAGAGGCGTCGGAAAGCGTCTGTATGTGGGAAAGGTTTAAAGATAAACTAGAACTATCACTGAATGTGATTAATACCCCCGAACACCGCCCTGATAGGAAAGGTTGTGAAATATTTAGAAACCCCACCTTAAAAGGACAATGTTATGGATCAGGTTATTCTTGTTTTGTTCATTTTTGGATAACAAAGGGAAATAACTCTGTAATTATGTAAATTAGAGTTATGGTTCTTGTACACTGCACTTCCTCTGATTATGCTCTACCGTTGTATGTAGTTTTATTAGATTCCATCTGTTAGTTATTAAATAATTCTCCGGACAAGAAAAAGTAACAAAGGGCAATAACTCTGTAATTATGTAAATAAGAGTTATGTTTCTTGTACACTGCACTTCCTCTCATTATGCTCTACCATTGTATGCAGTTTTATTAGATTCCACTGGTTAGTTATTAAGTAATTCTTTGGACAAGAAAAAGTAACAAAGGGCAATAACTCTGTATTTAGTTAAAATAGAGTTATGGTTCCTGTACACCGCACTTCCTCTCAATGTGTTGTATCATCCTATGAAGTTTTAATAAATTTCAACAATTAGTTTTAAAGTTATGCTCCGGACAAGACTCTACATACAAGAAAAAGTAACAAAGGGCAATAACTCTGTAATTATGTAAATTAAAGTTATGGTTCTTGTACACTGCACTTTCTCTGATTATGCTCTACCATTTTACGTAGTTTTATTAGATTCCATCTGTTAGTTATTAAGTAATTCTCCGGACAAGAAAAAGTAACAGAGGGCAATAACTCTGTATTTAGATAAAATTGAGTTATGGTTCCTGTACACTGCACTTCTTCTCAATGTGTTGTATCATCCTATGAAGTTTTATTAAATTCCAACAATTAGTTTTAAAGTTATGCTCCGGATAAGACTTTACGAACAAGAAAAAGTAACAAAGGGCAATAACTCTGTAATTATGTAAAGTACAGTTATGGTTCTTGTACACTGCACTTCCTCTGATTATGCTCTACCATTGTATGTAGTTTTATTAGATTCCATCTGTTAGTTATTAAGTAATTTTCCGGACAAGAAAAAGTAACAAAGGGCAATAACTTTGTATTTAGGTAAAATAGAGTTATGGTTCCTGTACACTGCACTTCCTCTCAATGTGTTGTATCATCCTATGAAGTTTTATTAAATTCCAACAATTAGATTTAAAGTTATGCTCTGGACAGGACTCTACGAACAAGAAAAAGTAACAAAGGGCAATAACTCTGTAATTATGTAAATTAGAGTTATGGTTCTTGTACACTGCACTTCCTCTGATTATGCTCTACCATTGTATGCAGTCTTATTAAATTCCATCTGTTAGTTATTAAGAAATTCTCCGGACAAGAAAAAGTAACAAAGGGCAATAACTCTGTATTTAGATAAAAAAGAGTTATGGTTCCTGTACACTGCACTTCCTCTCAATGTGTTGTATCATCCTATGAAGTTTTATTAAATTCCAACAATTAGTTTTAAAGTTATGCTCCGGACAAGACTCTACGAACAAGAAAAAGTAACAAAGGGCAATAACTCTGTAATTATGTAAAGTAGAGTTATGGTTCTTGTACACTGCACTTCCTCTGATTATGCTCTAACATTGTATGTAGTTTTATTAGATTCCATCTGTTAGTTATTAAGTAATTTTCCGGACAAGAAAAAGTAACAAAGGGCAATAACTCTGTATTTAGGTAAAATAGAGTTATGGTTTCTGTACACAGCACTTCCTCTCAATGTGTTGTATCATCCTATGATATTTTATTAAATTCCAACAATTAGTTTTAAAGTTATGCTCCGGACAAGACTCTACGAACAAGAAAAAGTAACAAAGGGCAATAACTCTGTAATTATGTAAATAAGAGTTATGGTTCTTGTACACTGCACTTCCTCTGATTATGCTCTACCATTGTATGTAGTTTTATTAGATTCCATCTGTTAGTTATTAAGTAATTCTCCGGACAAGAAAAAGTAACAAAGGGCAATAACTCTGTATTTAGATAAAATAGAGTTATGGTTCCTGTACACCGCACTTCCTCTCAATGTGTTGTATTATCCTAAGAAGTTTTATTAAATTCCAACAATTTGTTTTAAAGTTATGCTCCGGACAAGACTCTACGGATAAGAAAAAGTAACAAAGGGCAATAACTCTGCACTTCCTCTCATTATGCTCTACCATTGTATGTAGTTTTATTAGATTCCATCTGTTAGTTATTAAGTAATTCTCCGGACAAGAAAAAGTAACAAAGGGCAATAACTCTGTATTTAGGTAAAATAGAGTTATGGTTCCTGTACACCGCACTTCCTCTCAATGTGTTGTATCATCCTATGAAGTTTTATTAAATTCCAACAATTAGTTTTAAAGTTATGCTCCGGACAAGGAAAATCGCAACGGACCAACCGACCGACCAACCACAGGGTGACTCCAATATATCCCCTCTTAACTTCGTTTATCGGGTGTATAATTATCATTGGAATGTTTTCTTCAGATAACATAACTTGAATTAAGTGTAATTCTATATCTAAGTAGAAGTGAGATACTGTGATTGATTGACGCCAATTTCAAACAAGAGGCCCATGAGGGCCTATGCTCTACTGGCATTGATCTGGCTTGTTTCAAAAGGAACCAATATGTCATCAATATTCAAATACCATCTAAGTTTGGTGAAGATCAGATAGAAAATGGAAGCTCTATTGTGTTCACAAGCTGTATTATAGCAATTTTATCAATTTCAAGGGCCATAATCCAGCCATGCATGGGTGCCATGCATGGGTAGATCTGGCCGTTTTTTAGAAATGAACCAAACTCTCATGGATATCTTACTACTGTATAAGTTTAATTGAGATACAATCAAAAATAAGGACTGTATCATGTTAACAAGCTCTATTATAGCAATTTTGACAATTTCAAGGGCCATAATTCAGTCATGCATGGAGCGGATCTGGCTTGTTTTCGAAAGGAATCAAGCTCTCATGGATATCTAACTACTGTTTAAGTTTGGTTGGGATACAATCAAAAGTGAAGACTGTATTGTGTTAACAAGCTCTTTTATAGCAATTTTGACCATTTCAAGGGCCATAATTCAGTCATGCATGGAGCGGATCTGGCTGGTTTTCGAAAGGAACCGAGCTCTCATGGATATCTAACTACTGTATAAGTTTGGTTGAGATACAGTCAATAGTGAAGACTGTATCGTGTTAACAAGAAATTGTTTACGGACGGACGGACGGACGGACGGACGGACGGACAGACGGCGCACAAATCGCCACGACATAAGCCCTTCTGGCATTTGGCCAGTAGAGCTAAAAAAGGTCAGTCATATCACAGCGGCTAGTTCACCTACTCATGTGTTTCCTAGCTTTCTCACACCAGTACTCAATACAACATACTTTCCAAGCAACTGGCTGCTTTTCCACACAGACTGTTAGCCCACTGGTGCAAGACAAATGATGTTTTTCAGAGTGACTTTTGTTACACAAGCCCTGGATTGACAGCCTGTGTCACTACTGACTGACCCACCGGGGCTCGGCGAGATACTGTGATATAACAGTGGAGTTACAACTATATCTTACCACCCCGTGCTGTATGACATCTTTGACGTCACTTTCAAATTGAGGACACAGAACATTGTTTAACCCTTTCCAACATACAGAGGTTTTCTGATGCCTCTTCAGCAGAAGACTATTGAAAACATTGTGGCAAAAGGAGAAAGTGTTCAAAGTGAGTAATTTCTCTTTTTGCCACAATGTTTCAAATTTCTTAAAGAGAATTACCTTCTCATTCTCTCTCTAGTTAACCTTACCTCAATTTCAAAGTCGTCTGCTGCAGATTTATTGTATGTTGGAAAGGGTTAAGATTTATTAAATACATTCCTTAGATTTATTTTTAAAGCAGACGAATCTTAACATTTTCCCGAATCCATAACAGTCAACTTTTGAAAACATAATGGCAAAAGGAGAAATTAATAATAAGCAATATTTCCTTTGTTTTTCAAAGTTGTCTCCTGCATATTTGTGAAGCCTCTGCAGCAGACAAATTTTGAAAACATTGTGACATATAGAGATATGAGCAATTTCACCTTATGCCACAATCTTTTCAATTTTTTGACAATAATTTTATCCAACATATATAGAGATTTTCCGTGTTTTTGCATTATATATAATTTTAAAGTTGTCTACTGCAGATTTGTTTTATGTAGGAAAGGGTTGACTAACCTCCTATTTTCCGCGCCGCTGCCAGTGTTGTTTTGTTACAATCACCTAAACCATATCCACTCTCCTCGATAATCACATCTCTGGAAAACAAGTCAAACATCAAACAAAGCATTTCACGTAAATATTTACATTTGGTTTCCTCATAATGATGAACTATGGACTTTGTGATTAATGTAATATCCTATTTTAGACTCCTTTGGTTTAAAAAAAAAAAAAGGGCAAAATGGAATATATGGAAAATTGTGGGAATTATTTTGATACAAAGCGTGAAATAATTGTGTTCATCTCCTCATCCAGAAATTATTTCAAATGTCCTTTACTGCAAAGGCATCCTAAGTCATCTGTATCACAATTCAAGACCCTTCAAATGACAAACTGAAAATGTGTTGCAAGTGGCGTAAAAAAAAAAGTTTGACAAGCAGAAATTGCTCAAAACCAGCTTTCCATCTATTAACAAAATCAAACTATTCCTCTCTCTGTCCAAATAAAACTATTTGGCTGAAATATTATTAACCCTTTCACAAATATAACAAATCTACAATAAACAATCATTGTTGCAAAAGGATAAATTGCTCATTGCCAGCAACTCTTCTGTTTGCCTCAGCGTTTTTAAAAATTGTCTGCTGTAGATGTGTCTAGATGGGTCTGCATGTGGGAAAGGGTTAAGGTTATGGCATGTCCATGAAAACATTGTGACAAAAGGAGAAATTACTCAATACGAGTAATTTCTCCATTTCCAAGATGTTTCAACTTTTTTCAGTTATTATACCTACAATTATAGACATTTTCCATATTTTTAAGAAGACATTTTCAAAGTCGTCTGCTACAGGGTTAAGGTTACGGTATGTCCTAGTGTATTCACATTTCAGGGTTGGGATTTTATAAATTTAGCAAAGCCATGCGAAAACTGACCATCGGAGATATTGATATGAATAAAATTAACAATCAAATTAAAAACATACAAACAGTCTCACCAGAGCCTGCACTGTCCGTCCAAATTTTGAAGAACCAGAGACATAAATGTACATAAATTACCTAAGGGTACAAGAAACTACAGTAGTGAGAATATCCTGTCACTGGATTGATTAATTTGGGCTTAATGCCGTTGAATTTTTCAGTCAAATCAGAGTAGCCAGTTCACCTACTCATGTGTTTTCTAGCTTTCTCACACCAGTTCTCCACACAACATTCTTCCCAAGCAACTGGCTACTTTTCCATATTGTTTGTTTTCCCATTGGTGAAGGACACTTGTCACAGTGACTTTTGTCAAACGTCGGAAAGAATAATGGCTGAGCTGGGATTAAAACTCACAACCCCTGGACCTGTCAATGGAGCATCCTTTGAACAGCTTATGGGAAGTAGAGGGCCTTACCTGTCTGAATATTCCACACAAATGACGATGAGACTACAGCGAGGAATATCTGTAATATCCTCGTCTCTTAAGATCACATGATACTCGACGTCAATGTTGTGTCCTCCTCCCACCATGTCTGTCACGGAACAAATAAGACGCTTGTGACCTGGTTGATACTCTCTTGTAAAACTGATTACACCAATTGCTTTCTTTAACGTAGGTGCGACTGGAATTTGATCTAAGACAGGATTGTACTGAAAAAGAAAAGTTAAAGTCTGCATACAGAACACTTTTGACATCTCTCAGGTAGACAAATTACCATAATAAAAACATTGTGTTCTTTACAAGTAATTTTTCCTTTTCTTACAATGTTTTCGAGTTTGTCTTAAAGAGGTATCAAAATTTGTCTGTAAGAGGGAAAATGAAAATAAAATAGTTCAACGACAATTCAAACTAAAACTATCATTGAAACACCTTGATTCAAAATATGGCTTCCGACCGACCAACAAAAGGGCCATAACTCTGTAAAATTACATGCAATTGTAAGACCTGTAGGGTATGCACATCTCCTCTTGGTATAGAAGCTTCATGTAAAATTTTATTGAATTCCACCTAATGGTTTGTATGAAATAGGCCGGACAAAATATGGCTTCCGACCGACCGACAGCCCGACACAGTGACTCCTATATAACCCCCAACACTTAGTTTTTTGGGGGTATAATTAATCACCATTTCATATAATCATTAACCAACTTCATATTGTGTTGAACTAAAGAATGAGCAGAAATCTGGTCAAATGAAAGTATCTAAGATAGTATGGAAAACATTGAAGGAAAAGGGAATATTACTGATTCTGAGAATTTCCTTCTCAAAACCCTTTCCCACATACAGATGCTTTCTGAAACCTCTGCAGCAAACATCTTTTAAAAACATTCTTGCAAAAAAGGAGAAATTGCTCAAGATGAACAATTTCATCTTTTGACACAATCTTTTCAACTTTATTCAAAAATAATTGTTCTTGCATTTTTAGTGAGTTTCTGTGTTTTGACTAGATGTTTTCAAAGTCATCTGCTGCAGGTTTATTGTATGAGGGAATGGGTTTATAGTTGGACCACTTACATGCTCTCCATTGGGACCAAGTGGTTGTCGGCTCCTGACTCTAGATGTTCCCCCTTGACATAAAGTGTAAACAGCAACAATCAGTCCAAAGTTCATGACAAGAATAAGTATAATCACAACCACAGCAACATCTGAAAAACAATATACGAAACAAAGAATTAGACCTTGCCAACATACAACAAAATCTACGGCAGACAATTTTGAAAACATGGTATCTGTAGGTGGAATGAATGAATGAATGTATATTGTTTTATGGCGCATCGACAGCTAAGGTCATTTAGCACGCATTTAAATTTTATTATTCATGTTCCCTGGGTGAACAAACCAGTACTAGGTTAGAAAATGTGCCTTGCCCAAGGGCACTCCACCATGACCGATCTGTAGGTGGGGTAGGTTGAAAAAAGGCATTGAATTCTGATATGGTGCTTCCCTATGTTTTCCTTTAATTTTTAATATTAAAGAAGCTTACTTCTGTACTTTCAATAGCATGCACTATTGAAAAACTGAGATGAAAGAAGAAAGCTCCCTAGATGAATTACTGTTTTATTGCGGATGCAGGTTCTACATCCTTTCCAAGATACTTGTCAGCCTCTGCATTAGACTACTTTTGATAAAATTGTTGCAAATTACAAAATTGCTCAATAAGCAGCTGCAGATTTCATCTAAAGTAGACCAAGAGCTCAAAATGAGCAGCTTCAGATATCATCTGAAGTAGACCAAAGGCTCAAAATAAGCAGTAGACAAAAATAATCATGACCGACTCAGGGCTTTCATTAAGGGGTGACAGGCGACCAAATTAACTGCCTCAAACATATTTCTAGTCGGCTCAAATCTGTCCATATTGGATTTGCTGCGCAAGAATTGACAGAAACGATTTCAAAGAGAGCAAAAACTGCAATGTCTAATGATCCTGTGTTAAGCACTTTGTCTAAATGCTCTGCCTCTTGCTTTTACAATTTAGCTTTCCACGCAATTTCATAATTAAAACCCTGACTGTATACATATAGCCTCTGCAATTATTAATTGAGCAGTTGCATAATGAATACATATCGAGGTAAGAAACTTTTGTAAATTGACCATTTTATGTGTGTGTATCATGTAGCACAATATCATGCTCATTTTAACCCTTTGCCACATACATTAAACCCACGGCAGAAGATATTTAGACAAAAAATATTGAAAATCTCTATGAATGAAAGTAAAATTATTGAAAAGAGTTGAAAATAATAGTGGTAAAAGAAGAAATTTGTCATTTGAGCAATTTCTCCTCTTGCCACAATGTTTTTAAAAGGCTTCTACTGCAGAGGCATCAGAAAGCGTCTGTATGTGGGAAAGGCTTAAATATGTGTTGGTGTTATCATGCTTTTAAATGTCTCATGCCTTTACTTTTAGTTTTTGAAGATGAGTAAAATACATCGCTTTTCAGGAAATCCTCCATCCTGATAAAGATGACAACTCCAAGAGAGTAGACCAGTCATGACTTTGAAATCATTGTAGGAAATGAAGACAAGAGGTCCATGATGGCCCTTGATCGCTCACCTGATTTTTTTTCTTTCAATTTAACTATATAAGCCCCACCCCCTGGCAGCCATAGTTTCCGACCAATCAACTTGGCTTGAAGGAATCTGATAGAGGGTCACCCTAGGAACATTTTTACAAAATTATTTGAAAATCAGCCAGACACTTTTGGAGGAGAAGATTTTTTAAGTTTTCACTATAGCCATATAAGGCAAAATAGCCCTGTCCACTGGCGGCCATGTTTTTTGACCAATCAACATGGCTTGAAGGAATCTGAAAGCGGGTCACTTAAGGAACATTTCTACAAAATTATTTGAAAATCGGCCTGACACTTTTGGAGAAGAAGATTTTTTAAGTTTTCACTATAGCCATATAAGGCAAAATAGCCCTGTCCACTGGCGGCCATGTTTTTTTACCAATCAACATGGCTTGAAGGAATCTGAAAGTGGGTCACTTAAGGAACATTTCTACAAAATTATTTGAAAATCGGCCTGACACTTTTGGAGAAGAAGATTTTTTAAGTTTTCACTATAGCCATATAAGGCAACCCCCCCCCCCCCCCCCCCCTGGCAGCCATGTTTTTCGACCAATCAACATGGCTTGAAGGAATCTGATAAAGGGTCATGTCATCCAAGGAATATTTCTACAAAATTATTTGAAAATCGGCCCGACACTTTCGAGGAGAAGATTTTTTAAGTTTTCACTATAGCCATATAAGGCAAAATAGCCCCGCTCCTCTGGCGGTCATGTTTTTTTATTAATCAACATGGCTTGAAGGAATCTGATAGAGGGTCATCCAAGGACTATTTCTACAAAATTATTTGAAAATCGGCCTGGCACTTTCGGAGAAAAAGATTTTTTAAGTTTTCACTATTACCATATAAGGCAAAATAGTCCCGCCCCCCCTGGTGGCCATGTTTTTTGACCAATCAACATGGTTTGAAGGAATCTGATAGAGGGTCATCCCAGGAACATTTCTACAAAATTATTTGAAAATCGGCCTGACAATTTCAAAGGAGAAGATTTTTTAAGTTTTTACTAAAGCCATATAAGGCAAAATAGCCCTGCCCCCCTGGCGGCCATGTTTTTTGACCAATCAACATGGCTTGAAGGAATCTGAACGAGGGTCATCCAAGGAACATTTCTACAAAATTATTTGAAAATCTGCCAACCAGTTTGGGAGAAGAAGAATTTTGAGAGTTTTTTTCATTTCGTTGCCATGGAAACCAGAATTCTGCATGGATCCAAAAAATTTGAAGGAAATCTGGTGAAGTCATTGTGAGGATGCTTTCTGTGAATTTTCATCCCAATTGACCCACTGGTTACTGAGGAGAAGAAGTTGACGCACGACGCAAGCCGGACAAAAGGCGATCATAATAACTCACCTTGAGCAAAGCTCAGGTGAGCTAAAAAAGCCCAAAAAAACAATTCCTACTAAATGTATTCACGCAATGCTTTAAGTCAAGCCCTGGTAGCTCAGTCAGTAGCAATGCAGGCTGTCAGTCCAGGTTTGTGAGTTCAAATCCCAGCTCGGTCAACATTGTGACACACGTCATTTGTCTTCACCAATGAGCTTTGAAAGCATGTTATGTGGAGAACCAGTGTGAGAAAGCCAGGAAACACATGAATAGGTGAACTGGCTTCTGTGATATGATTGAAAAATTGTTGAAAACGCCATTAAACCCTAATCAATCAATCAAACAATGCTTTCATTGTTGATTGGCTTCATTATTATGCTTTAAATCTGCATTAAGCTGCATTTTCATTTCAGGTATTTTCAAACCAGATTACATACTTGTAAAATTTAATATCAAGTGAGAAAGAAAACAGCACATTGGGTATTATAAAGGTCTTACTTTTATTGAAAAGGTTATCGAAAGCCATATCAATGTCCTTCTCATTAATTGATACTTTATCCTTCATATTCTGTATTTTACCATCATAATCCCTCAAGGTAGCTGATGCAGCTCTCATTCTTTCACTTAATTCCTTGGCCTGTTCATCTATTATTGTATCATAACCACCTACTTTTGTTTCCACTTTTTTGATCCTATTATCATGTTCTTCATCATTTTCTCTAAATGTTTTCAGAGTTATAAGCAGGTTTTTAACGTCTGCGTCTGTAATTAAATGCAAAAAATAAAACATTTACATGCAAAGACTTTTTTTATTATATAATTTCAAATTGGATTTAACGCTTTCCCAGATGCATTTTGAAAACATTGTGGCAAAAGAATAAATTGCTTATAATGAGCAAATTCTGCTTTTGCCACAATGTTTTTCATTCTACTCATAAATGATACTTTCATTTATAGAGATTTTCTTAGTTTTGTACAGATGTTTTTATCTAAAGTTTTTTGCTAAAGAATGTTGTATGTTGGAAAGGGTTAAACAAATCTGAACAATGTATCTTTCACCTTTTGTCCAATGCAGAAACATTTCTATATCCCTGCAGCAGCCGACTTTTGAAAACATGATATATATAACTATCAGTGGAAATTGCAATCTTAACTCTTTGGATAAACTTGTTAACCTGATTTTAGACTTCTATCTTTTTTGAGGACAATACTGAAAGCATGCATAACTAATCTGCGATAGATATGTGAGGCATTGAAAAATAGTTCCCATGTTGATGTTGGATAGCCTAGATAATTGCACAGCGGAAAAAATGAGGCTTTTGATGCTATTTGTATAATGTTTCTAAAATTTAACATTTTCCTACTTATAGAGACATTCAGACGCGTATGAAACAGAGAGACTTCATAGATCATTTCTTCTTTTGCCAAAACGATTTCAGTTATTTGAATTAATGTTTTTGCCTTTTCGGTACATTTTGGTAACCATTTATGAAAACACTGAGCCAAAAGAAGAAAATAGTTCATCATGAGCAATTTCTTCTTTTGCCACGATGTTTTCATCACTAATCAATAACAAGCCGGTAGGCTACGTGGGATTCACCTTTGCATATATATATATGAAGAACAAGTCTGATAGGGTCACTATTGTGGTGATTTGGTGAACACTGGTGAAAAGTGTGCAGCTTGTAAAAACACTCTCTGGTCAACCAACCATGTTTTATTACCATGCCAAGACGCACCCTAATACACCAAACCATTTCGCCTTGGTATATTTTGCAAACTTCCGGCTCTAGCTTGGAAACCCGAGGGCGGAGGTCAATGACGAAAAATAACTTTGTGTAGCTCTTGAATAGCTCTATGAGATAGTGTAATGAAACCGCTATCGAAAACTACCACTGCAGCGCTAGGGGCGATTGAAGTAAAAAACGACTGTAAAAATACCCTATCTTTGAAAGTCTACCATTTGGAAACAAAGGCCTAAATCAAAAATCGTAACAGAAAGGATTTTTCTAAATATCTTGAAGTATCTATAACTGAAGTTTCAGCTCTCTACATTCAAAACTGAAGGAGAAGACAAATGGTTTTGGATCTTAAAACACGTTTTTTGCTAGCTGCATAGCAACGACTATCTTTGAAAGGATACCATTTGGAAACAAAGGCCTAAATCAAAATCGTAACGAAACATTTTTTCTAAATATCTGGAAGTATCTATAACCGAAGTTTCAGCTCTTTACATTTTTGCTCTTAAAACACGGTGTTTTTTTGCTAGCTTCATAGCAATGGGTTGGTCCTTTGTAACGAAACTGAAACACGCACACCGTGAGCCCCTATGGCACCTGTTCACCAAGTTTAATCAGAATCGGCCTGTCGGTTTGGGCTTTGGAACGTCGCTTTACAAATATTTGGACACACACACAGACAGATGGAAAATCCTGACAATAAGGGATACCTAGCGAATCCCAATTATACTTTCATTTACCATAATTTTACATAGATATTTATAACTATGTCTGCTGCAGATTTGGGAAACCAGAAAGAGTTAATTAGAAATCTGATTATCTCTTTACAAGATACAGATGCTTTCTGATGCTTCTGCAGCAGACGACTTTTGAAATATTTGTGGAAAAAGAAGAAATTACTCATAAAGATCAATTTCTCCATTTGCAACAATGATATCAACTCTAATCAATAATTATACTATCCTATATAGAGATTTTCTATATTTTGGACTTGACAATATCAAAGTCGTCTGCTGCAAATTTGTCTTATCTGGGAAAGACTTAAATAATGTACTGTTTATTTGCAAGCAGAATCTTCAAAACATTTGTACATATACAATGCTTCATAGTAAATTGTTATTTGTCAACTTCGCTAGCCATGCAAGGCTACTTGGTAAATTGTATTCTAATAAGTAGTTATGAGGTATATAAAGTACAAATCACGCTAGACTTGTGAGGAAAGATTTTCATACAACAAAACTGAGTTTGAGTAAGTATTACTCAACAGTATTGACCTGTGCCTGACCTCTGTGCAAAGATATTTTAAGCTATCCGACAAACAGATTTTCTGCAGCAGAAAACTTTGAAAACTTATAGGCGAAAATGTGAGCCCAGTGGAGCGAATGCCTTTGAACACTTGTCTATTTTGTCTAAGTGAAAAAAGAAGGATTAGTTATTTGACTTGGTAAAGACATGCATATTGTTCCTAGGAGCGTGTGTACCAAGTTTCATTTGAAAAATTTTGAACAGTTTTTGAGTTATGGGCAAGGTTAAACGTTTTGTATGAATTTCTAAGTACATGTACCAAGTTTCATTTGAATATATGTGTAACTGTTTTTGATATAACAGTTAAGGTTAAAGTTTTATGACGATGACGCCAAAGGTATCAAAGGAGTCCAATTTTTTTGGCGCAACTTCTACTTTTGTCACAAAGTTTTCAAAAGTTATCTGCTGCAGAGGCATCAGTGAAAGGGTTAAAATAATTATAATACAATTGCATTGCCATGACAATGAAACTATGTAACATTTATCTCCCACTTTCAGACGTCTTTTGACACATCTTCAGCAGGTGACTTTTTGGCACACTATTTCCAACTCTTTTTCATAATACTTTCATTTTTTTATTTAGAAGCTTTGCCATATTTTGGCCTTATTTTTTTACAAGAATATCTTGAAGCTGAAGATGTGTCAAAAGGCGTGGAAATTAATGATAAACAGTTTCAATGTCATGGAGAAGCAAGTGCATTATAATTATTTTAAACCTTTCCATGAAATAGACACTTTGTCGCCTCTACAGCAGACGCATTTTGAAAACATTGTGACAAAAAGAGAAATTGTAGAAAATGTTAAAACAAAGGGTGTATATATATATATACAAGGTCTATTTTTTCAAGCAATAGTAAGTAAACTAAATCCACATCACAATTGAAAAATAACATCCCCTTTTCTTTCTAGCAATCTACACTTTTCATTGCACTTGATATCTGTGGTTCAGTGGTAGTGCATCAGCCTATCATACCAAAGGTCCCAGGTTTAAATCCTGTGACGAACAGGGAATTTTATACACATACAATGCGCGTACTGGTTATGTCTCCAGGAAGCAGATATCAAACGCGATTAATATCAGCTGAAAGCTTGTTTCCAAATCAATGTAAAATAAACAAGGGCACCGCAAAGCGGATGCATCCCCTCGGTATTCAATTTAAAAATATGGCTAATGACCTAGATATTAATGTTATGTACTAGAAAACTAATGTTATTTGTCCTTGTCTCTGCCTTTGAACTTTGCCAAATGACCCCGCCTTTGCCCGTTGACATTTACAATCAATAGGCTTCTAGATCTTATCATATACTAAATGTAGGCAAGTTTGGATAAGATCGGTCGAAGGATGTTCAGTATAGAGTGGTCACAAGGTTGTTGATATGGGACAATAGTCAGTCCAATTTTGACCTTGACCTTTAACCTATGACCTTGAAAATAAATAGGCTTCTAAACCTTGCCATATACTAACTGTATGGCAGGTTTGGTTATGATCTGCCAAGAGAAGATCAGTGTAGAGTGGTCACAAGGTTGTTGATATGGGAAAATAGTCAAAGTCCAATTTTGACCTTGACCTTTAACATATGACCTTGAAAATATAGACTTCTAGACCTTGCCATATATTAACTGTATACCAAGTTTGGTTAAGATCGGTCAAAGGATGTTCAGTGTAGAGTGTTCACAAGGTTGTTGATATGGAATAGTCAAAGTCTAATTTTGACCTTGACCTTTAACCTATGACCTTGAAAATAAATAAGCTTCTAAACCTTGCCATATACTAACTGTATGGCAGGTTTGGTTATGATCAGTGTAGAGTGGTCACAAGGTTGTTGATATGGTAAAATAGCAAGTCCAATTTGGACGTTGATCTTTAACCTATGACCTTAAAAATAAATAGGCTTCTAGACCTTGCCATATACTAACTGTATACAAAGTTTGGTTAAGATTGGTTGAAGGATGTTCAGTGTAGAGTGGTCACAAGGTTGTTGATATGGGAAAATAGTCAAAGTCCAATTTTGACCTTGACCTTTAACCTATGACCTTGAAAATAGATAGGCTTCTAGAACGAACAAACAAACAAACAAATAAACAAAGGAACGAACAAGCCTATTACTATATCCCCTCGCAAACTTCGTTAGCCGCGGGGATAATAAGTGTAAACTAACTGAAATCTTCATCCTCAAATCTTGAAAATCTGATGTGTATACAAGTACAATCAGATATTCCTGAGAAAATTTGGTTTCAAAAGGTGTTACAGTGCCAGAGATAGAGCCCTGATAGGAGTTTATTTTCAGATGTGTCAAAGATCAAGGTCACCATGATCTGATAGTTGGTACCTGATACACCATCTTTCCAAGATACATTGAACGCAGCAAGGTCAAGGTTAGCACAATCTAAATTTGGTCTGCAACATATCCTCTCCTAAAGAAGAATCTTCTCACCAAATTGGGTAGCTCTGCGAGCATAGGAGATATGGCCTGAATAAGCGGATTCTTTAAATGGGTCAGAAGTCAAGGTCAAAGTGACCAAATTTTGTAACAACAAAATGTTTTCCTAAGATGCATCTTCATTCTCAATTTGATGACTAAATTTGTATAGCATAGGAGTAATGGCTTGGTCAAGCTTTGTCTTAACCCTTTGCCACATACAACAAATCTGCAGCCGACGACTTTGACAATATCAAGGTAAAAATAAGAAGGATCTTTATCATGAGCAATTTTTCTATTTGCAGCAATATTTTCAAAAGGCATCAAAAAAAGTCTGTATGTAGGAAATAGTTAAACTGGGACCAGGGCTCCAAGTCAGTGACCAAATTTGATTTTGTGGCATACTGTCTTCTCAAAACGATTCTTCATACAGAAGTTAGTAACTTCAGGAGCAATATTATCATAGGATATAGATTATAGTCTAGATAAGCTTTTTCTTAAAATTGGAAACATCCCATTAACCTAAGATACATCTTAATACCTAATTTGGTAACTCTTTGTTGTAAAAGCATACATTTGTATGAGATATGGCCCCGGCCAAGATTTTTCTCAAAATTGATTTAGAGGTCAAGGTGACCCAATCATACAATCTACCATACACAAGATACATCTGTAACAAACAAACAATCAGGCGCAAAGCAATATACCCACCAGTCTCTTTGAAGCTGTTGGCATCAACAAGAGGGCCATGATGGCCCTAGATTGCTCACCACAGTGTTTACAAGATTTTCCTTCAATTGGCCTAGTGATCTATATTTTTTTACCTGATATGACCCATATTCCAACATGGACTAGATATCATCAAGACAACATTCTGACCAAATTTCAAGCTGATGAAGAAAAAATGTGGCTTCTACAGTGTTAACAAGATTTCCCTTCAATTTGGCCTAGTGACCTAGTTTCTGACCCAATATGACCCAAATTCGAGCTTGACCTAGACATTTTAAAGACAAACATTCTGAAGCAAAAACTGCGGCCTCTGGAGTGTTTACAAGATTTTCCTTCAATTTGACGCAGTGACTTACTTTTTGACCCGACATGACCCATGTTCGAACTTCACCTACATATCATCAAGACAAATATGCTGACAAAATTTCAAACTGCTGAAGCACAAATTGCGGCCTCTGGAGTGTTTACAAGATTTTCATTCAATTTGACCTCGTGACCTACTTTTTGACCCAACATGACCCATGTTCGAACTTGACATACATATCATCAAGACAAACATTCTGACATTTCAATATGCTTAATTTGAAAATGTGGCCTCCAGAGTGTTAACAAGATTTCCCTTCAATTTGACCTCATATGGCCCAGTTTCAAGCTTGTCCAAGATTTGATGGAGATGAATGTTCTGGTAAACTGTCATGAAGATTGGATGAATAATGTAGCCTGTAGAGTGTTAACAAGAGCAAATGTTGACGACGCACGACAAAATGTGATCACAATAGCTCACCTTGCACTTCGTGCATAGGTGAGCTTAAATGTGTTTGACCCGAGCACAAGGGAAACCACTTTATGGCATTTAATTGAGACAAGTGTAAATTCATATCAATATGTCCTCCTGCACTATCTAAATGTGAATGAGCCCTGTTGGTGATCTAGTCTGTGAAATCTTCAAGACATTTCTGATAATCAAAGGAAACTTGGATTAGATGGCATAGATGCAAAGGCAAATATTAACCAACATATGTCATATAACAATATGAGGTTGGTTTGCCTGAAGCACACAGCTGATCTAGTTTAGTTGCTAAGATTATACTCTAGACATACAAATAAAAAGACACAATTGGATTAAAATAAATGACTTATAATTAGGTATTTCTCCTTTTCCAACAATCTCTCCTGAGTCCTCTTCTCTGCAGGAATGCCAACACATTGTTCTATCAAGTATATGGTTAAGTACAAGCCCAGCCGTGGGATAAGATACAAGTTGTTGTTTCTGAACAATGTAGATTCAGTTCAGCATGTTTATCTTACCAGAATTCCACAAGTTAACAAAAGCTTCTAACATGATTATGGAAGTAGATCTTGATACACGGTTCCCAAAAATAAAACTTGTACTTTTTCCCATGAATAGGCCAAGATAATATGACATATATGAAACATATAGATAAACAGAAGTGTAACAGTCGAAAACATTGTTGGAAAAGGATATAATTACCAGTTTTGAGCAATGTCTCCTATTTACACAATGTTTTCAAAAGTCACCTCCTGCAAATGTGTTAACCCTTTGCCACATACCACAAATTTGCAGCAGAAGACTTGAAATCATCCAGACAAAAATATTGTTAATGTCTATTCTTGAAAGTCTAATTATTATATAGAGTGGAAAACATTGTGACAAAAAGAGAAATTGGTCAAAAGTGGGTAAGGGTTAAAAAGGGACATAATTTTTTATGTCAAGGAATTGGTAAAAAATTACCTGTTGTTTCTACTTTTCCATGAGTGTTGTCAAGCTTCTCTTCTAAACTTGACATCCTCCTGGATTCCTCATCTAATTTATTTCCTAATGTTGTATTTATAGATTCTATATCCTCCCTAAGATTGCGCACTGCAACAGCTAACTCATTTGACAATGATTCCATTTTTCCGTGTACATCATTCTTGTGAATTTCAAATTTATCAATTAAATCTCCAACCTTTCGAGATAATTCTGCAACCTTTTCTTTTAAGCCATCAATAAGGTCATTATTCTTGTCAATCTGTCTCTCTAGGGAGTTATATCTATCATCTAGCTTCTTTTCTAATTTCTCAATATCTTTTGAAAAGTCTTTACCATGGGGTATCCTGTCCAGGTTTGCCATCAACAAGTCGAGCTCTTTACGGCTTGGCATTTGAATATACATGTATAACACAGCAACAGCAACAACACAACCAGCCAACAAGACCCATTCTGGTCTGAAAAGAAAATAAAATGTTTGAGGGATGTTCCCCTACTAGGAGCATTTCTTTTTCACACTGTTTTCAAAAAACACCTTTTTGACACCTCTGCAGCAGACAACTTTTGAAAACATTGTAACAAAAGGTGAAATTGCTCAAAATAAGCAATTTCTTTTTTTGCCACGATGTTTTCAACTCTATTCAATTATTATACTTTCAATTATAGAGAATTTTCCTTTTTTGTCTATATGGGTTCAAAGTCACTTGCAGCAGATTTGTTGTATGTGGGAAAGAGTGTAAGCAGCAGGCTTTTCAAATACATCAGATTTTTGATATACATCTGTTTTAAAGATAATTAAATAGACACATCTTATCACAATTAAAAGTACCACAAGGTTATCTGCTGCAGTTTTGTTGTATACATGTGGGAAAGATAGTCAACATCAGACTTTTTAAATAGTTAAATTGGCACATCTTATCACAATGAAAAGTACCACATGGTCGTCTGCTGCAAATACTTTAAATAAATGTTTTCTGTATCATATATCGTTAATGGTTATGATTAGTTAACCATTGTAAGGATTACAGTTATGATATCAACCCCTTTCCCACATACAGATGCTTTCTTACGCCTCTGCAGCATTATGAGCAATTTCTCCTTTGATCACAATGTTTTCAATTTTATTCAATAACTGCTCTTTTATTTAAAGAGAGAGTTTCTGACTCAATGCCTGCCAAGTCATCTGATGCATATTTGCAGTATGTGGGAAAGGGTTAATTAAAGTAATCATTAATTATTACTTTGGATGCATGATCTCATCTGAGGACAAACAAAGACTTATCACCTTCCATGCTAATGTAATGAAGTTTTGAAACCTGGACAAACTTGCCAAATAAGTATCCTATCATTGGCTACTGCCCGGCTGTAGCTTTTCCGGGGACTCATAACAGAAAATATAAATATAGCTACACTGAAAATACACGGAAACCATGGAAAAACCATGGAAAAAACCAAGGAATTTAATGTTAAAATGCGGAAATGCTGGAAATGTGTCCAAATACTCCGGGGTCCCGGAACCATTCCAGCATGTCCATGGAACCGTTCCGGGGTGTCCATGAAACTTTTCCGGGGTTTCCATGAACATTTTCCGGGTTGTCCATGGAATTTCCGGGTTTTCCACATAAATGTCCTGGAATTTCCATGGAAAGTGTCAGATTATCCCTGGAAAGTTGTCCGAATACTCCGGGGATTTTCCATGGAATTTGGTAAGTCTCCCCGGAAAAGCTACAGCCGGGTAAATGAGCTTTACCCTCTCCCACATTAAGAAGCAGCATATTTGATTGATTGATTGGGGTTTAATGCCATTTTTAACAATTTCTCAGTTATATCACGGCGGCCAGTTCACCTACTCATGCATTTCCTGGTTTTCTCACACCAGTACTCCACACAACAATCTTCCCAAGCAAATGGCTGCTTTTCCACATAGACTTAGCCCATTGGTGGAAGACGAATGACGCATGTGGCATTGACTTTTGTCAATCATCGGAAAGAAAGTTTGCCGAGCCGGGAGAAGCAGCAGATAAATTTTGAAAACAAGGAGGCATATGGCAAAAATTATCATAATGAGCAATTTCCCCATTTGCCACAATGTTTTCAACTCTATTTAATAATTGAACTCTCATTTTAAGGAGAATTTTCAAAGTCGGCTGCTGCAGATTTCTTGTATGAGGGAAACTCTTTCCCACTTACAACAACTCTGCAGCAGACGACTTTAAAGAAGTTGAAAAATCTCTATAAGTGAGAATATACCTATCGAAGAGAGTTGAGAACATTGTGGCAAAAGGAGTATATAATTACTCATTATATGTTTTCAAGTTTTCTGCTGCTGATGTGGCAAAATGGATCTGCAAGTGGGAAGTGGCAAAGGGTAACTTGTGGGAGACAGTGGCTCAGAGAAAGAGCTAGGTCAGTGTGATCCAAAGATATTTACGCTTTCCTACATACAGACGCTTTCTGACACCTCTGCAGCAGACGACTTTTGAAAACACTGCTCATGATAAGCAATTTCTCCTTTTCCCACAGTGCTTTCAGCTCTATTCAATATTAATACTTTCAATTATAGAGATTTTAGGTATATTTTCAAAGATACCATAGTTACAAGTGAAATTTTGAAGTCATGTGATGTAAATGACTTATTAGAGAACACCCCAAAAAATAATGCAAACAATTCTAGTCTGAATTACAAATGCAAACATAAGCAAAAGTCAAATATGTAAATTAAATTCCGTCTCTGAATGTGTAAATATCATATTTAGGTGTAATAAAAGATATAGACATCACTACGCCCCCATCTCCCAGTGTGTTCCAACTTAACAAATTACCCTTTGTAAATTGTAACCCTTTGTTTCCTCTAGTAAAAGAAAAAAGTAATATTCCTTCTGAAAGAGTTTTGTTTGAGATATTTGAATAGCATTTTTTTCCACTTGCAGATCTATTTGCTGCAAACATCTTTTGAAAGCAATTTGTTGCAAAAGGAGACATAAAGAGTAATATATCCGTTTGCCACAATGTTTTCTATGCTATTCTAAAGTATTCAAAAAATAAAAACCTGAGATATCAACCCTTACCCACATACATCCCCTTTGTAAGGCATCTGCAGCAGACGACTTTTGGAAATATTGAGGTAAATGAAGAAATTGCGCAGTATATTTATATAATACAGAGAATTTGCTGCGGCATCAGAAAGATTGAAATTTGTCCAATATTTATAAATATTCTACTCTGAATTAGCTTGTCTGATACCAATATAATGTGGTAAAATGTTATCATTGGATAACTCTAGACAAATATAATCCTACTGATTGGTTGTTAAACACGGCAATCAGGCGGTATAAGAAAATGGGCAAAATTACCAAATTTTATAACTACATTCTTATGAAAGTGCTTGTCCGATTTCAAGCTAAATAAGCAGAACAGTTCATTCAGTGACCCTCTACATGTTTTAAGTCTTATTGATTGGTTGAAAGTCGTAGAAACAAGATGGCATCTAAAAAGGGAATATTGCACGTTCTAAGCTTCAAATAACATCTCATCCTTATACACTGGACACACAATCAAGGAACATTCTTTTGGCGGTCCTTTTCTTAATTATGTTCAAAGACAGGCAATCTGACTAAAGTACACGATCTGACCAAATGTAAGATCTGATGGCGATTCATTCGAATTCATCTTCTTGTTTTATCGGATTTCCAATATCGCTATTTTTAGATCCACCAAGCTATTTTTATTTGAACCAATCAGAGGACTCGTTTCAACCAACGTTTGGCTTAACCTTCAAAATGGCGTCAATTGACGAAGTTGAGCAAATTTAAAATAGACCATTCAAAACAAGAGCAAAGAACACTTTTGATGCTGTATTGTCAGGGAAAGACTGTATCGGTGTTTTGCCTCATTTCCGCATTTGTAGCCATGATGCGTCGTCATAAGAACTATACACGCGTGTAAATCACTGCGAAAATTGGGATCCCATGATAAATATAGATTTTTGTTTGGTAAATATAGACTTTTACTTTCACTTTCAAAAACGTGAAAGCAAGGTTCTGATTGGCTTGCGGAAAGGTCGTCTGAACGTGACCCTCTATAGGTTGTCCTCAGATCCTATGCGTAGCGTTAATAGGAGATGATTTTAATGAGATTGAAAGACAGGTGTATAACTCTTGTTTGTGGGGCATCTGAGAAAGAGAGTAAAATGCCCAATATTAAAAATTCTTGTCCGATTTAGATGAAATGTTCCCTCAGAGACTCTTTAGGAAAATTGTGCAAGCCATATCAGTGGGTTGAAAAAGGAGGAGCGAGGCGGCATCAGAATAAGGCAAAATGACAACATTATAAAACTCTATTCTTATGAAAGTGCTTGTCTTATTTGTTCCCTCGGTGACCCTCTTCATAATTATTTAAGCCATATTGACTTGTTGGAAGACATATTTACCAGGCCGCATCAGAAAAGGGATAAAGTGAACTTTTAGCTTCATATGATATCTCATCCTAATCCATTAGGAAATTTCAACAAAACTTCCCAGAAAGTTCCTTTGGTGGTCCTCTTTTAAGATTGTTCAAAGATATCAATTATAAACACAACTGTTGTTGCTGAGGCAGAAGGAAGGGAGTAAATTGCATAATTTGTAAAATTATTTTTCTCTGAATCTGCTTGGCCGATTTCAAGATAATTGAGAACAAATTTTCCTTTGTTTACAAGATTTGCATAATCTGTATTGATTAGTTGAAAAACATGGCAGCCAGACGGCATCAGTAAAGGTGCAAAACGACAAAACTTAATACAGTCAAACTTGCGATCAGCAGCCACCCAAGGGACATAATGAAACTGGCTGCTTATCACAAGTTTCATGACTTGGTCGGATTTGTTTAAGTCAGTTGACATAATATTACATATGTAACTGTTAAGAATAGTCATTACATTACAAATAGTAAATTGTCTTTATAAACTTGTATTTAAACATTGTTATGAAGATTTGTAGCTTTTTTCTATCAAATATTTCATAGTGCTATCTATTATTTAGTTTAAACCGACGTTTACAACTAACTTGACTATCAAATATTTTTTTACTTCACTTTGAAATTCGCCGAATAACATATCCGGAAAAAATAGCGTCCGAATCTACTTCTTGCAGAAAGTTTTACGCGATAATCTTTAGATTTAAAATGGAAATGGCAATATAAATTGACTTGGGGCTTCAAGTGGACATTAACTTTCGTGTTAACATATAAATGTACTGTCTTTCGGTCTAAATCGCTCATAAATGTCTTTTTCAATTTATCAACGTCTTGTTTATGAATCATACAACTATCATTCGGCAAACGTCGGCTGTTTTCGGTAACCTAGATCTAACATGTAAATAGATTACGCGTATGAAAAAAAAACGATAATGCAAGGTGAGCTTTTGTGATCGCTCACCGTCCGTCGTCGTCCGTCCGTTCACATTTTCCTACAAACGACTTCTCCTCCTAGTATGCTTTATTACCTGTATGTATTAAACACCGATCATTTAACACCTTGCAAATCCAAGTCGTGTGTTGGTTGATTGACCGTTGAACACAATAAGATTACAGTTAATCTCGACTAATTAGTGTGGCCGCTGGCCGCGTTTCAAAGGGGACCGCTGATCAAGGCAGCTTATAGAGTATAATTGGTTGGAAGGGATTTAAAGTGACCGTTTAACGCCGGTGACCGCTGATCGCATGTGACCGCTTACACAAGTTTGACTGTAGTTCCCTTTCTTTTCATGTTTTTGTCTGATTTCAGGAAACATTTTCAATTTGTTCAAGCCATTTTGATTGGTTTGAAAAGATAGCTGCCATGCTGCATCAGAATATGGATAAAATGAACTTGAAGCTTTAAACAAAATCTCCTACAAAACCATTAAACTGATATCAACCAAACTTCACGGGTATGATACATAGGTGGTCCTCTTACAAACTGTTCAAAGATTTAATATCCTAACAAATGTCCATTATTGATAAGTTTCATTTACTGTGTCCGCTCCTAGCAGTTTCATTTGCGCTCTTGATTAAATTTTCTCCGATATGAGTAGTTACACATATGCTTCATATATATATATATAGCTATCACGCAGGTGATCGATTCCCTCTGTTTTGGAGATGCAAACATTAATAGATTGTATTAATAGAGTGTATACTCTGAATGCATCAGTTGGTTCAGTACAGTCAATGAATAGGAAGACAATGTACCGTCATGAATGGACCTGTTGGGATTTCTGTAGAGCTATTGAGTAATATGATAATTAAAAACGTATTATGTGGACAGAATGATATATTTGGAGTAAGGGTCAATTAATTTTCACAAGACCAACAAGAATTTATGATCTTGGAAATATTTCATTCTAGCCTGATGCATCATTTCCTGTCTGTCATGGTGGGGATTTGTTTTAGATAAATATTCATATATGCTGCATCTCCTCTTAACCGATCACAAATCTACTCCAGGTACTTTCAGTACTTTGATCAATATTTTTGTCTAGACAATTTCAAAGGGGTTTGATACAGATTTGTTGTATGTTAACCCTTTCCCTCATATAGACGCTTTCTGACGCCTCTGCATCAATCGGCTTTTTGAAAACATAGTGACAAAAGAAGAAATTGCATAAAACGTGCAATTTCTCCTTTTGCCACAATGTTTTCCACTTTTAGTCATAGGTTATCCATTAAATTATGGAGATTTTCTATTTTTTGACAAAATACGTTCAAAGTCGTCTGCTGCAGAATTGCCGTATGGTTAAGCTTGATTCCTGGGAGAGTTGGGAAAACTTTTGACTTCTCCCCACAATTAAGGTTTTACTACTGGTAGATTATCCAAGAAGCAGACAATGAGCGAGAATTATTTATATTAGTTGTAAGAAGTTGCATGAGAATTAATATTAAAAGAAAACAAAAAATCAATTTAACTTTTCCCACATACAACAAATCTACAGCAGATGACTTTGAAAAAACTCTTGGCACAAAAATGAAATCTCTTACAAGAGGGCCAGATAATTTCGGAGAAATAATATTTTATATCAATATAAGGCAAAACAGACTAATATACAGCCCTGATGTGTATGTTTTTCTATCAGTCATTAGAGCCTGAAGGGATCTGATAGCGGGTCAGTCCTCCAGGAGTATTTCTACACCATTATTTGGGAAACGTTGAGACACTTTTGGAGGAGAAAAAATTAAAGTTTTCACTAAAAGCATACAATGCAAAACAGCCTGCCCCCTGGCGGTCAAGTTTTTCAACAAATAAACATGCCTTGAAGGAATCTGATAGAGGGTCACACAAGGAACATTCCTTCAAACTTATTTGGAATTCAGTATGATACTTTCAGACAAGAAGATTTAAGTTTTCTCTATTGCCATATCAGGAAAAATCAGCCCCCTGACGGCTACATTTTTTGACCAATCAACATGGCTTAATTGAAGGATTGTGATAGAGGGTCACCAAAGGGAAATTTCTACTATTTCACTAAAGCCATGGATATACAGCAAAACAGCCCAATCCCTGGGTGTTCATGTTTTTGCCCAATCAACCAGTTTGGGAGTAGAAAATCTTTTGTGTTTTTTTCTTTCAGTTGCCATGAAAACCAGAATTCTGCATGGATCAAAAAGATTTGAAGGGATTTTGGTGAAGATATTGACAGGATTCTTTCTGTGAAGTTTCATCTCAATTGACCCATTCATTACAGATAAAAAGATGTTGACGCATGACGGATGACGGACACCGGACAAGAGGTTATCACAATAACTTATTTGTGCTCAGGTGAGATAACAAGAGGGCCATGAGGCCCTGGAATCGCTCACCTGAGAATGGGCTTTTTAAGACATAACTCTTTCAGCGCCAATGGCAATATCATCAAGACAAACTTTATGACAAAATTTCAAGCTGCTCAAGTCAAAAATGCAATCTCTATAGTGTTAACTAGATTGTTCTACAATTTGGCCTAGTGACTAAGTTGTTGACCGGACCTAACCCATATTCACATAACTTACCCTAGATATCATCAAGACAAAGTTTCAACATGCTCAAGCCAAACACGTGGCTTCCAGAATGTTAACAATATTTCCCTTAAATTTAGCCTAGTGACCTAGTTTTTGACATGACATGACCCATATTTGAACTTGGCCTAGATATCACCAGGATAAAATCTGATTAAGTTTCAACATGCTCAAGTTTAAAATGCGGCTTCAAGAGTGTTAACAAGATTTTTCGTAAATTTGGCCTAGTGACCTAGTTTTTGACCCAACATGACCCAGTTTCGAACTTGGCCTAGATTTGATGGAGATATATGTTCTGATAAACTTTCATGAAGATTGGATGCATGACCTATATTCAAACTTGGCCTAGATATTACTAAGACAAATTTTCCAACATAGTTTCAACATGCTCAAGCCAAAAATGTGGCTTCCAGAGTGTTAACAATATTTTTCTTAAATTAAGGCTAGTGACCTAGTTTCTGACCGAACATGACCCATATTCAAACTTGGCCTAGATATCATCAAGAAAAACTTTCTGACAAAGTTTCAAGATGCTCAAGTTCAAAATGTGACTTCCAGAGTGTTAACAGGATTTTTCTTAAATTTGGCCTAGTGACCTAGTTTTTGACCCAACATGACCCAGTTTCAAACTTGGCCTAGATTTGATGGAGATATATGTTCTGATAAACTTTCATGAAGATTGGATGCAAAATGTTGCCACTAGAGTGTTAACAAGCAAATGTTGACGCGCGACGGACAAAAGGTGATCACAAAAACTCACCTTGAGCACTTTGTGCTCTAGTGAGCTAAAAACGAAGGAACATGTAAAATATCACAGGAGATATAAAAGAAAGGCACTGGATAGCTCATCTGAGTAATGAAATTATGTAATTTGTCATGCCAACTACATTTATTTTTTTGCCAATCACTATGGCTTGAAGTAATCTCGTAAAGGGCACCCAAGGAACATTTCTACTAAATTATTTGGAAATCGGCCAGATACCCTTGCAGAAGAAGATTTCTAAAGTTTTCACTATGACAATGTAAGGCAAAAACCCAAGGCAGTCATGGTTTTAGACCAATCAACATGGCTTGAAGGAATCTGATAGAGGTTCACCCTAGGATTATTTCTGCAACATAATTTGAATATTGGCAAACTGGTTTGGGGGGAGAATGTTTTTTTAAGTCTTTTTCTTTGGGTTTCCATGAAAACCAGAAGTCTGCATGGATCAAAGCAAATTGAAGGAATTTTGGTGACGACATTGAGAGGGTGCTTTCTGTGAAGTTTCATCTCCATTGATCCACAAGTTACAGAGAGACAAAGATGTTGAGACAAATTGGGATCACAATAACTCGCCTTGATCTATTTGACCTCAGGTGAGCTAAAAATGTTGCTCAGTATGTAGACAAGTCAAAATGCATCAGAATGTGGGAAAGAGTAAAATCTTTAATTTTCCATTTAGCCACAGAATTTTTCAGAAGTTCATTATTTATTAGTATCTCTTACCTTATGTTTAGACGTTCTTTTGTATCATTGTTAACATTTTTATCTCTGTTTGTTGTGTCAGTGTTATCATCTCTACTTCTGTTTTTTGTGTCAGTGTTAACATTTTTACCTCTGTATCTTATGTCCGTGTTAACAATTTTATCACTGTTGTAGATAGGATTATTTGGCTTTAATCTTACTGTTGTAGAATCCCCTAGAGGTATATCATCAACTTCACTGTAAAAAAAACAAAGAACGTTTTAAATATCACACTTATTACTGTGTATGCTGAATTCAGACATTTTTTACAGAGATAAAAAGTGAGAAAATGGCAGGACAATTAAAATGTAAAAGAAACATTTTCTCGAAGAAAAATTGTTTGGTGTAGATGGGTCAATATGTATGAGATAAAAAGTTAACAAATGTTATTTCGCCTCCCACGAAATTCTAGCAATTTCATTGGTTAAAGCCTGTCACGTATAGGGGGTGAGTAAATTCAATATGGCGTCTAACCCTAACCCTGATCAAGCTGAAAAACTTCCAGTTGTCTATGTTAAAATAGATCTATACACTGTATAATATCTTGATATTTTTAACAGCGATTTGTTTACAATATATCATAACGACTACAAAGTTGAATATCATGCAAAGTAACTTCCCTTTCCATAGAAAAACAAGATGTGTTTGTGAAACACTGATGCCCCCAATGGCAACATCTAGGTCAAAGGTCAAGGTCGCAAGGTCAAAAATGTTGGTACTGACAGAAAGGTCATGTCACAAGGAATACACATGTGAAATATGGTAGCCGTACCTGTTATGGTTCAAAAGTAGTGGTCAAGGTTAAAGTTTTTTTCGAGAATGGCAACATCTAGGTCAAAGGTCAAGGTCGCAAGGTGAAAAATTTTGGTACTGACAGAAAGTTCATGTCACAAGGTATACACATGTGAAATATGGTAGCCTTACCTGTTATGGTTCAAAAGTAGTGGGGAAGGTTAAAAAAAAAATTGAGAATGGCAACATCTAGGTCAAAGGTCAAGGTCGCAAGGTCAAAAATGTTGGTACTGACAGAAAGGTCATGTCACAAGGAATACACATGTGAAATATGGTAGCCGTATCTGTTATGGTTCAAAAGTAATGGCCAAGGTTAAAGTTTTTTTCGAGAATGGCAACATCTAGGTCAAAGGTCAAGGTCGCAAGGTCAAAAATGTTGGTACTGACAGAAAGGTCATGTCACAAGGAATACACATGTGAAATATGGTAGCCGTACCTGTTATGGTTCAAAAGTAATGGCCAAGGTTAAAGTCTTTTTCGAGAATGGCAACATCTAGGTCAAAGGTGGTCAAGGTAGCAAGGTCAAAAATGTTGGTACTGACAGAAAGGTAATGTCACAAGGAATACACATGTGAAATATGGTAGCCGTACCTGTTATGGTTCAAAAGTAATGGCCAAGGTTAAAGTTTTTTTCGAGAATGGCAACATCTAGGTCAAAGGTCAAGGTCGCAAGGTCAAACATTTTGGTACTGACAGAAAGGTTATGTCACAAGGAATACACATGTGAAATATGGTAGCCGTACCTGTTATGGTTCAAAAGTAGTGGTCAAGGTTATAGTTTTTTTCGTGCAGACAGGCCAAAAACTACATCTAGGTCAAAGGTCAAAAATGTTGGTACTGACAGAAAGGTCATGTCACAAGGAATACACATGTGAAATATGGTAGCCGTACCTGTTATGGTTCAAAAGTAATGGCCAAGGTTAAAGTTTTTTTTGAGAATGGCAACATCTAGGTCAAAGGTCAAGGTCGCAAGGTCAAACATTTTGGTACTGACAGAAAGGTAATGTCACAAGGAATACACATGTGAAATATGGTAGCCGTACCTGTTATGGTTCAAAAGTAGTGGTCAAGGTTAGTTTTTTTCGTGCAGACAGGCCAAAAACTACATCTAGGTCAAAGGTCAAGGTCGCAAGGTCAAACATTTTGGTACTGACAGAAAGGTCATGTCACAAGGAATACACATGTGAAATATGGTAGCCGTACCTGTTATGGTTCAAAAGTAGTGGTCAAGGTTAAAGTTTTTTTTGTGCAGACAGACAGACAACAACAGACGTGCAGACCAACAGACAGACAGGCCAAAAACTATATGCCCCCCGAATCGGAGATTCCGGGGGGGCATAAAAATCAATGAATGTATAAATATAATGCATGTCCTACGCTTGTTAATTTTTTTTCCCGTAGTTGGTCAATAACAGACCATATAACTGATTTATTTCATCAACCAACTTTCATGAACAAAACAAATTGATATTATTTCATTTCATTATCAAAGTGGGTTTAGTACTAGGAATTTTAAAAATACTGGGACCAAATACTAAGAAAATGACGTCACGTCATCGGTTTGACGTCATAACGCTAGTGATTTGGCGCCAAAACCCGTAAATTTCATTTAGACATATTGTAAATGTTAATGTAAATGAAAGAGTATCTTTTTTTTTTTTGCTCATGAAATGTGGTCGATGAAATAAATCAGTTATTTGGTCTGTTACTGACCCACTACAGAAAAATAGGGGGTCTGTTGAATGTATAGGGGGACGCCTCGCCCCCTATAAATTCCACAGACCCCCTATTTTTCCGTAGTGGGTCAGTAACAGACCAAATAACTAATATTGTCAGTCACTGAGTTTCTTGATTATATTTGGGTAAACAGATCAACCTATATAAGACATTTATATTAATAGAAGTGTTCAATTTAACTTTCAAAACTTTTTAACCCTTTCTCACGTACAACACATATGCAGAAGATGACATTGAAAACATCTACGCAAAAATATGAAAAATGTCCATAGGTAAAGTATAATTGAAGGTAAATTTATTGAAAATATTGAAAACATTTGGATGAAAGAGACATTATTGATATTTTCTCATTTTGCAAAAATGTTTTAACAAGCAAGTAACATGTATCTTCAGAAGATGAGTGTGTCGGCAAAAGGAGCGGATTAATAAAAAAATATTTTGTTTTATGGTAATAGGGTAGCCTTTTTCTTATATTTGTCCCAATAACATGGTGGTTTGTGCAATATGTATTTCACTGTCCTGGAAGGGGCAGGCCTTCTACTGTTTGGATTGTTGAAGCTGACCATGCACACAGATTATCCATTCAAATTGACTTTTAATAACTTTCCCATGAGCCTATTAAATTTCAGTCTTTGTAAGTATAAAAGATAATGCTCACTCAGAAATCACAAGAGAAGTAGTTAACAAAAGAGTGCTGCATGTTTCATCAATCCTGATACAGGGCTCTAGCTAGATAAGGTGCATATTTCATGTTCCAAATTCTGATTTTCTCCCCAATGCACATTTCTCTGAACTACAATAATTATCTCCCTTGTTGGACATTTTGATAAGGAAATGATTTAACCCTTTCCCAACAAATCTGCAGCAGACTACATTGAAAACAGTGACAAAAACCTGAAAAATCTCCATAAAAGATAGCTTAATAAATAAAGTTGAAAACATTGTGGGCAAAGGAGAAATTGCTCATAATGAGCAATTTCACCTATAGGCTAAAATTAGCCACAATGTTTTCAAAATTTGTCTGCTGCTATTACATCAAAATGCGTCTGCAGGTGGGAAAGGCATAAAATGGAGTATATTAACAAAATATGTGATAATCAGGAAAACACCAATGAATTTGAGTTTGACACCCATATTTTGTTGATGCCATTGTATGATCTGATTATAACAATTTCTTGATTTAATTATTTTTGCCAAAGACCTATTAACACATGGGGACGGGTCACGCGGTGTTTTTTCCTTATTCTATTTTAGTCGATGCCCCATAAAACACTATACATTCGATACACATGTCAATGGGGACGGGTCACGCGGTGTTTTTTCCTTATTCTATTTTAGTCGATGCCCTATAAAACACTATACATTCATACACATGTCAATGGGGACGGGTCACGGGGTGTTTTTTCATTATTCTTTTTTAGTCGATGCCCTATAAAACACTATACATTCGATACACATGTAAATGGGGACGGGTCATGCGGTGTTTTTTCCTTATTCTATTTTAGTCGATGCCCCATAAAACACTATACATTCGATACACATGTCAATGGGGACGGATCACGTGGTGTTTTTTCCTTATTCTATTTTAGTCGATGCCCCGTAAAACACTATGCATTCATACACATGTTAATGGGGACGGGTCACAGGGTGTTTTTTCCTTATTCTATTTTAGTCGATGCCCCATAAAACACTATACATTCGATACATATGTCAATGGGGACGGGTCACGCGGTGTTTTTCCTTATTTTATTTTAGTTGATGCCCTATAAAACACTTTACATTCATACACATGTCAATGGGGACGGGTCACGGGGTGTTTTTTCATTATTCTATTTTAGTCGATGCCCTATAAAACACTATACATTCGATACACATGTCAATGGGGACGTGTCACGCGGTGTTTTTTCCTTATTCTATTTTAGTCGATGCCCTATAAAACACTATACATTGGATACAAATGTAAATGGGGACGTGTCACGCGGTGTTTTTTTCCTTATTCTATTTTAGTCGATGCCCTATAAAACACTATACATTCGATACACATGTCAATGGGGACGGGTCACGCGGTGTTTTTTCCTTAATCTTTTTTAGTTGATGCCCCATAAAACACTATGCATTCATACACATGTCAATTGGAACGGGTCACGTGGTGTTTTTTCCTTATTCTATTTTAGTCGATGCCCTATAGAACACTATACATTCGATACACATGTCAATGGGGACGGGTCACGTGGTGTTTTTTCCTTATTCTATTTTAGTCGATGCCCTATAAACCACTATACATTCATACACATGTCAATGGGGACGGGTCACGCGGTGTTTTTTCCTTATTCTATTTTAGTCGATGCTCCAAAAAACACTATACATTCATACACATGTCAATGGGGACAGGTCACGCGGTGTTTTTTCCTTATTCTATTTTAGTCGATGCCCCATAAATCACTATGCATTCATACACATGTCAATGGGGACGGGTCACGGGGTGTTTTTTCCTTATTCTATTTTAGTCGATGCCCCATAAAACACTATACATTCGATACACATGTCAATGGGGACGGGTCACGCAGTGTTTTTTCCTTATTCTATTTTAGTCGATGCCCTATAAAACACTATACATTCATACACATGTCAATGGGGACGGGTCACGGGGTGTTTTTTCATTATTCTATTTTAGTCGATGCCCTATAAAACACTATACATTCGATACACATGTCAATGGGGATGGGTCACGCGGTGTTTTTTCCTTATTCTATTTTAGTCGATGCCCTATAAAACACTATACATTCGATACACATGTCAATGGGGACGGGTTACGCGGTGTTTTTTCCTTATTCTATTTTAGTCGATGCCCCAAAAAACACTATACATTCATACACATATCAATGGGGACGGGTCACGCAGTGTTTTTACCTGATTCTATTTTAGTCAATGCCCCATAAAACACTATACATTCGATACACATGTCAATGGGGACGGTTCACACGGTGTTTTTTCCTTATTCTATTTTAGTCGATGCCCTATAAAACACTATACATTCATACACATGTCAATGGGGACGGGTCACGGGGTGTTTTTCCTTATTCTATTTTAGTCGATGCCCCATAAAACACTATACATTCGATACACATGTCAATGGGGACGGGTCATGCGGTGTTTTTTCCTTATTCTATTTTAGTCGATGCCCTATAAAACACTATACATTCATACACATGTCAATGGGGACGGGTCACGCAGTGTTTTTTCCTTATTCTATTTTAGTCGATGCCCTATAAAACACTATACATTCGATACACATGTCAATGGGGACGGGTCATGCGGTGTTTTTTCCTTATTCTATTTTAGTCGATGCCCTATAAAACACTATACATTCATACACATGTCAATGGGGACGGGTCAAGGAGTGTTTTTTCATTATTCTATTTTAGTCGATGCCCCATAAAACACTTTACATTCGATACACATGTCAATGGGGATGGGTCACAAGGTGTTTTTTCCTTATTCTATTTTAGTCGATGCCCTATAAAACACTATACATTCGATACACATGTAAATGGGGACGGGTCACGCGGTGTTTTTTCCTTATTCTATTTTAGTCGATGCCCCATAAAACACTATACATTCGATACACATGTCAATGGGGACGGGTCACGCGGTGTTTTTTCCTTATTCTATTTTAGTGGATGCCCTATAAAACACTATACATTCGATACACATGTCAATGGGGACGTGTTACGTGGTGTTTTTTCCTTATTCTATTTTAGTCGATGCCCTATAAAACACTATACATTCATACACATGTCAATGGGGACAGGTCACGCGGTGTTTTTTCCTTATTCTATTTTAGTCGATGTCCCATAAAACACTATGCATTCATACACAGTCATGTCAATATAATAAATGATTTACTTACTAACTTATTACATGGAAAATAATATTAAGTTAAAGAGGAAACAATTAGATTAATATTCATTTATTTTTTGTGTTATTTTCACAATGTACTGATACCCCTTAAAATGGTCTCAACGATTTTGACATTAAATTAATTTTAAAAGATAAAACCCTGAACTATATACTACCATTTAGTGTATTATAAGTCTGTTTTTTTTGTATGTGAAGTAATATTCCAATAGATGTCAACATAGACAAATGATACATTAAATTTCAAAATATGTTTTGAGAAAGGACAGAGATGATGCACAATTTTTTTTTAAAAAAAAGTATTCAAATCGGCAACAAATAAACATACCAAGATGGTTTGGCAACAGAAGCATTCTCCCCAGGCGAAATGCTTGAAGCAGGACTTGGTCCTGGATTATTTTGTTGTTGTTCAGGTGATCTGTAATTATATGAAGATGGGTGAGAGACATTTTTGGCAGAGTTGTCCATATCCTAGGTTTTCATTAAAAAATTGTGAAGAAGGTTAAATTTTTAAAGTTAGAGGCAGAGTATTAAGACAAAGCGCTTAACACAAGATTGTCACAGTTTCTTCTCTCTTTAAAATTATTTGTCAATTGTTTCACAGCAAATATTCCAATCTGGACAGATTTGAGCAGACCAGTTTGTTTGAGGCGCTCAATTAGGCCCCATGCCGGGGAGGGTCTAAAATGCGGACGCAATCTGCGGACAAATGCAATATAGAGGGAAAATGCAGACGCTATAGAATATAGAGCAAATCTGCGGATGCTATGATTTGTTGTAAAAATGTTTAATTAAAGATGGGCAAATGTGTATAATTTGTTACATATGATCATATCCGGGGTTTTCTTTGTAAATATATAATGACTCGAGGGCTTGGCGTGAAACGGTTGTAACTAAAAACCTATTTTGAAAACCCTGGTTTAGGGGCAATTTTGACCCCTTTGTAAACAATGCAAATTTAGGTACCATGATTGCTCAGAACGAGCAATGGCACCTAAATTTCCAATGTTTACCAAGAAAAATTATTTAACGCTTATAACGACTTTATGGCGAGGTGATTAACCTTGGTAAAAAAATACCAATTTTAGTTACAACCGTTTCACGCCAAGCCCTCGATGTGTTTAATGGCTTTTATCAGTGATATAGATTAAACCAAAAATCAAGAGCATGCTGAAATGGAAGCTCAATGTAAAGTGTTTTAACGACTTTTCTCTTTATATCATATCTATGTATATCAATAACGAGGATTGATGGATTGATTTTCAGACAAGTAAATGTCTTTTGACGCATCTGCAGCGGACGAAATGTGAAAACATTGCAAGAATAGAATAGGTTGCTAGTAACTAGCCATAGATTTTGCTTCAATTATATTCTCTCCTTTACGATCGATTGCAGGGTCATGGGTTCTAGTTATTGTTTGGCCTCTTCATTTTCTACTTTGTAATTTTCAACAGTTTTCCATGTGCCATACTACGAGGCAAATTATCCATGCAACATTCAATTCTGTAGGGTACTTGTAAGGGGCAGAAAAATTAAATAACAAATAAACAATAAGTATATATATATATGCAACACTTTTAATCTTAATTTGTTTCTAGAAATTATATATATATACCATAATAATACTAATCTATAACAAATGAGTTATATGTTTTTTTCTTGCTGTGTAAACAGTAAAAATTAGCATATATTGAAAACATTGTGGGAAAAGGAGAATTTGCTTAATTAAACAATTTCCTAATTCCCATAACCTTTCTTTACCGTCATATAAACCAAATTTGTATTTGAAGGCTATTATAAGTAAAAAACTTAAATGTTGCCAATTTAATCACATATCATATTATTGTAATAGCCAAATAACTAACAAAAGTTACAATTAAAGTCCGCATCTGTTGTCAAAATATCCACAGGTGCATTAACACAAGATTTGTGAAACCAATTTGTGCATTTATCACATTGTACCATGACGGTATCGACACATCCCGGCAAGTTACAAATACATACATGTATATGATAGGTTTATTGGGAAAAGGGGTAACATTTATAATTTGTTTTGAATGACACTCGTACACAATGGTAATTAACAGTGTCTGGTCACACATCCTTAATTGATTTGGCAGGCTTAAACACCCTTTAAAGGAAACTGCGGACAGCTTAGGTGTATAATGTAGAGTAAAATGCGGACGGCGTAGGTATTGGTTTTATACTGCAGACAGCATAGGTATTGGGTTTTATACTGCAGACATATATATAATATAGAGGAAACGGCGGACAAATGCAGAATAGAGGGAAACTGCGGACAGATGCAATACAGAGGGAAAATGCGGACGGCATAGAATATAGAGCAAAATGCGGACAGCATAGGTATTGGTTTTATACTGCAGACAATAAAAAATGTAGAGTAAACTGCGGACAAATGCAATAAAGAGGAAAACTGCGGACAAATGCAATATAGAGGAAAACTGCGGACAAATGCAATATAGAGGGAAACTGCGGACAAATCAATACAGAGGGAAAATGCGGACAAATGCAATATAGATGGAAAATGCGGACAATTGCAATATAGAGGGAAACTGCGGACAAATGCAATACAGAGGGAAAATGCGGACGCTATAGAATATAGAGTAAAATGCGGACGGCATAGGTATTGGATTTATACTGCGGACAATATATAATGTAGAGTAAACTGCGGACAAATGCAATATAAAGGGAAACTGCGGACAAATGCAATACAGAGGGAAAATGTGGATGCTATAGAATACAGAGTACCAAATTATTTAGAAATCAGCTTAAAAACCTGCATTTTCACAAATGACTTGTTGAACATAGCTCGAAAAGTATTTGAGTTACTGTGTAGTCATGAAACAGGAATTTGCGTCAGCATGTGAAGATGTGCACCACTTATTATAAGAATTGAACAGAATCAGAATTGACCCTAACCCTGATGTATCAAAGTTTTGCTTCCTTATTTCAATTCTAGATCTGGTCTTGTAAAGTTTGTATTTATGACACCTAGTAGTAGTAGCAACCAGACTATTTAAAAGTTTATATGTTTGTAAAAATTAACATATGTTCTTGCTCTTCTATATTGGAGTGATGTAGTCCAGGTTTCTGTACTCGGAATGTGATTTTATACATTGACTGTTCGCATCCTATGCAATATGTAATGTTGATATATTGAGACTAGTAGTTTTGGTAATCCTATCTGTACAAGTCTGTCAGTGTCAGAAAAACCTTTAAGATGGGGTATGATAAATTTACCGAGACCTAGAAGTGAATAGTTTACCGCTGCCTGTGACAATTGCCCGGATCGATTGACTTGTAAGATGTAGTAGTGGTCGGTTTCCACTATCATTTGTAATAAAGATGTATAATCCCATAATTAGGAAGAAATACAAAACCATTTTATTTTCAAAACAGTTAAACCTGATAATTTGAGTTTGGTAAGTGTGAAACCAATAAGACATTGTTTTACTATTTAATAGTTAGATATGATATGTTAAATCATATTCAATCAGAAACCACTTATTATAATAATTGAACAGAATCAGAATAGAAAACATAATGACAATAGTAAAATTTGCTCTTGATGAGCAGTTTCTATTTTTTTCATGTTAACCCTTTCCCTCATACGACAATTCTGCAGCAGACGACTTTGAACTTATTTTGTCAAAACATAGAAAATCTCCATAGTTGAATGGATAACCTATGACAAAAAGTGGAAAACATTGTGGCAAAAGGAGAAATTGCACGTTTTGAGACTTCTTTTGTCACTATGTTTTCAAAAAGAAGTCTGCTGCAGAAGCGTCAGAAAGCGTCTATATGAGAAAAAAGGGTTAATAAAAGGCGTCTGCTGCAGATGATCTAAAGTGCATCTTTAGGTGAGAAATGGTTAATTAATGTAAGGGATAATGAACTATTTGTTTATAACCTGAATTCCTCCTTTTGCCAAAATGCTTTTAACTTTGTTATGAATTAATCAAACAGAATACAGGACAACGGAATTATTTCGATTTTTAATTCCTTGGGGTACTTACATCTATGTCTTTTTGTCAGACGTTTGTCATGTACGTTTTGTACTAGAAAATTACTGCTGTGTAGTAAAATGCCGAAGATCAAATAGAAAACAATGTATGGGAAAAATCCTTAAGGAGCTGTGCATTGTACAATCACTAAATACTTTACTTACAGCCAACGAGTTTTTAAATAATGAGAAAACAATGAAATTGTTCTTGTGGACGAGGGTTGTCTTGACATAAAGAAGACATTTGTAGCAGATGATTTTTCATGTTTCAACTTCATTTTCGCGTATCTTTCAAAGTCGTTTGCTGTAGCGTTGTGTCTATAGGGAAAGTGTCAACTTAATTATATTGTAATGTGAAATATAAATGTGTGATTAACTATTGTTATTCTGATGCATATTAGTATGTGATTCCTTTTCTTTTTACCTTTCACCCACGTTCTATAAAAAGAAGTTTACTTTACTATTTTTATAACATAACTTGTCATGATAAGGTCTAACGTATAGAATTGCAGTTGTCTTCATTAAATCTGAAACAAACAACAAGAGCTGTCTCATGACAGCATGCTGGACTATTCAAAAGCTTGTCAGTAAAATATTTTCTTTGTCTAAGAACAAATATATTGTGTAATTGTGAAAATATAAATTAGTATTTGTAAAAAAATGGGCATAAATTTGTAAAATGTGACATAGATGCAAAGATTTTGGTTGCATCACAACCCTGTTGTCATAAACAAAATAATTTAAAATTTTGATGAAGAAATATTCAGAAATGGCAAAGTAATACCTTAATTAGGTTATGTTTTTGTGATAAAATCTAAGTACAAAAAGAGGCATTACTCTACAAATATGGTTGATAGAGTTATGTGACTTGCTGCAGTTGTCTATATTGCCATTAGAAACAAGTATGCCAAGTTTGAAGTAAATATGTTTGATGGTATTTGTACAGTCAAGTAACCCTTAACGAATCAGTAACGAAACAACGTAGTGCATTAGAGAAAGGGTCAATGTTTCGGAACTTGTTTGTTTATAGTCCACAAGTAAAATCATTTTCCTTTAAATTGACAAACACTTTTTCAGTTTTAGAGCAGAAACAGCTGTACAGTCCGTTGTTTACCAGTTCGAGTTATTGATGCATTAACGGATCAAGTGTAGCAATAGGGGATCACGTGACTTTCTGATATCAGGGGGATCATCTCAAGCAACATTTTAGCTGTCAAAACTTCTGCTGTTATTGTTCAAGTTATGTATTATCTAACTGCAGATTTGTATTAATAGATTTCCGATTTAATCACTAGCATCTTCGGGAATGGCTAAATTATCGAAAATAAAATTTTGAGAAAACCCCTCAGACTCAGTCATGGAAACAAAGTGGCGATCCGCTAATGGTAACTTACCTAGCTATTCTATTATCGCTTCAGTGTAAACATGCAAAGACAAATAAGAATGATTGGTTACATTTCAATAGGTGTATGTATTTGTCTTTCATAAAATGTCAAAATAAATAACTAATATATAATTAAGATAGCTAGCTGTTGCCACGAAAAACACATGTTCTCTTCAAAACAAGGTAGAAAAAACTGGGTCATGTAAACACTTGCATCTGCAGACGTTCAGATGATACGGATGAATTTGAAGTTTGACAAGCATCATTTTTATTGTGTATTTAAATAATACCATAAGTACTTACCTGCCAATTTATACACAATAATTTTGTCTAATAAATAAGTAAGAGTGTCTTGAACATTAAAATGATCCGCTATTGGTTATGATCCACTAAGGGTTACTTGACTGTATTTGTTTAAACTTTTAACCAATGCAGATGGAGTGAGTGCAATAGCCTCCTTATTCTTCAAATAGTCAAGCTTAAAATGAAAAATATATATTTCAAATCTACATTTTGAACATTTGAGCATAAAAATGTATCAATCGAAATTGAACTTGGACATTAGCAAATATCATAATAATATTATTATCAAATGTTTCTTTTGATATAAATATGATGAATATTTATGAATCAAAACATTAACCCTTTCCCACATAGCAGATGACTGCAAATATCTAGGCAAACACACTAAAAAGCTCTATAAATGTAGGTATAATTACTGAAAAGAGTTGAAAACATTGAGGCAAAAGAGTAATTGTTTGGTTTTGAGCAATTTCTACTTTTGTCACAACCCAGCAGGCACACAACGTTGTTTCAACGTTGTTTCAACGTTGAAATATAGTCACGACGTCGAACAACGATATTACAACGTCGAAGATACAACGTTGCAATTCTATGTTGTTTCAACGTTGAAACAACGTCGAAGTTACAACGTTGAAACAACGTCGAAGTTACAATGTTGAAAAATGGTTGTCATGCTGACGATGTATCAATGTTCTCACCTTTGTTATTTTTAACATGTTTTTACCAGAGACATATAAACACCATCTCTGTGTTTACCTTAAAAGTTTTAATATTCATTCCTGCAATAGGATACAGTTATTTGGTATACACACACTGATAAACATGTGTTGTAAATGCCGTTTGGAAATTTGAATTATAACGGTGACGTAATTGTTATAAATGACGTCATTCACGTGCCACGTACGTCATAGTGCAAGAGGGAAACAGATCATAGTATTGCCGGGGGAATAGTTCAATCCTAGACGATAGCTTTCATGTAAAACAGCTACAGATTTGTATTTATAGTGAATCAGGTACCGTAATAATATATTCATTATTTGTTTATTTTGTTTCAATACACACTATATTAACAATTTTCTTCAAATTGGTATTAGATCTAGTTATGTTTACAGCATATCCAGATACGAAATTGTTTGTTTTTTGGGTTCGTACCAAAACATTTTTGTTCCACCTGTGAGCCTGTAAGGACAAGTGAAATTTTAATTATTAAATTAATTAACGGGATTCCGTGATCCCGAGGATCGTATATTTTAGTGAGGAATCTTTCATCCCACTGGCTGGCGATTCCGTTTTTCTTACTTTTGTTCTTCCCTTTAATTATATAAGTATTAAAATACCAGGTTTTGTTGCGAAAAACAGTAATAAGAATGACCCATGAATTTGCATTTCCGGCTTTGAGAATAAACATAAGCAGATCAAGTATGAAGAACAAGGTCACACTCTAAATAGCAGTTCAAAAATATTACATTTGCCATTATTCTTTCCTACCTAATTATTGGTCATATTATTCTTCCAGGAAGCCTTTCCAAATTGCACGGAGGCAAAAACGAGGGATGTGATGTCCAAATACCTAAAATATGCGCCAGAAAGAGCCGGATGAGGAGGCAGAACTTGAACAATGCAATGAAAGAAGTGCAGGAACTGTTACCAGTGTTTCCCACCACCTTTTTGTGAATGGGGCCAGGGCCCTTGGAATTGTGAAAATAGTGAAAAATGCCTGAAATTGTGAATTTACGAAAGTATATGTCAATCAAGGATTTTGGATGGATAGTGAATAAACTAAAAGGCTATAATTTCTACTGGTTTCGTTGCATTGCGGCGCTTCTAGTATTATATAAATGTATTACAAATTAAATTTGTCCTCCGACAGAATAGACCTAAAACTTCTTGTGAGAATAAAACACCGGCAAGAACTATAACTCTTTTTGTCGTTTTTACACTCTCCATTGATATATAATTACCGATTTTAGCTCGACTTTTCTAATAATTTGAGAGCTATTACAGTTATGTGTGCGTTGGCGTTGAAATTTTGGTTAAAGTTTTGCATGCAAAGGTATTTCTAAAAAAACGCATATGCTATTGCTTTGAAACTTCATACACTCATTGGACATCATCAAATATATTGAAAATATAAAGTGATTGTCTATATTTATATATATATGTTTATATGGTTTTGGTTGAACTGTTTTTTCAGATATGATCGTGGTGAGGGTCTTAGTACACTGAATTCAAACTATTATTTATATAACTCTACTTCTGTGATCGCTCTAGTTAACCTCGTCAATTGTATGTTTTAAATAAAATTTACTGTTAAATTCACAATAAACTTTCTATATGTTAATATGTGTGAAAAATAAAACCATTGATATATGACACTGCATTTGTTTGTTCGCCGAGCCTTGGTAGTGACGCTAGCTGTCAAGGGTTGTGAGTTTGAACCCCAGCTCGGCAAACATTCTTTCCGACGTTTGACAAAAGTCATTGTGACAAGCGTTATTGTCTTCCACTAATGGGCTATCAGTCTATGTAGAAAAGCAGCCAGTTACCTGGAAAGAATGTTGTATGAAGTACTGGTGTGAGAAAGTCGAGAAACATATGAGTAGGTGAACTGGCCACCGTGATATGACTAAAAAATTGTTGAAAACGGCGTTAAGCCCCCAATCAACTGAGCAAAAACTGACTTTGGACAAAAACCTCTTCGATGGGGTACAAACAGGATTTGCTTAAACAAAGTAATGTTGAAATCCCAACCCCTATTCAACTCTCAAATCCAGACAATTTTCAACGTTGAAGTCGCAACGTTGTTTCAACGTTGATATCGCAACGTCTATACAACTTTCAAATACAACCATTTTTCAACGTTGTTGTGCCTGCTGGGAATGTTTTCAAATGTCGTTGGCTACAGAGGTGTCAGAAAGCGTCTATAATTGGGAAATGTTTAAACATCTTGATTGAAACCATCCTTTTCAATTACGAAGACCTCTAAATTAACAATCAATGTGACACCGATAATACCGACTGTTTGAACTACATCACCATAGCAACAGGTCCCGGCAAATATCATACCCCCTTTAAGAAGTACAGAAAACCTGGCCTAACATTAATAAACTATCCTGTCGACTAACTTCTGGCAACCCTATACAGACTACATCGAAAGTGAAAGTAAGTATCTACAAGACTAGTCCTTCAAAAAAAGACATCGCATATGCTCATTTTTTATTTTGGTTGACCAAAAAATGACAGATGATAAAACGAGAAACCGAAAGTTTAAAATATTTGGACTACTACAAGACCAGAATTAATTCATGCAACTAGACATATAAGATACACTCTATACCCCCTAATGCAACAGTTTAACAAATCCTAAATATTTAACAATATGTCTATAAATTCTTACTTGTCACTGGTTTCAATTCTCATCGCACTTCCCGTTGGAGGCTTTTGTTCCGGCGTTTTCTTCGGTCCCATTTCAACAGACAGTTTCTTCTTCTTCACAATAAAAGTAGTCCGTGTATAGATGGAGGCCACAGTCCTGCGTTCAAACAGAGCCGCAGCTCGGGTTGCCAATCGACCAATCAAATTTACAGCTCCATTAATTAAACACAGAGGAACACAACAAGTTGACCCAGCCGAATATATTTTTTACACACAAATGCTATCGTTTCTCTGACAAAAATGCAATGCTCACAATAAAATAGTTTTAATTGTCACAATTAAAAGTACAAGAGATCACATACCTATTTAGTTTGATTTTTTTGAAAACCCTTTTTACACACAAATATGTACATGATTTTTTTCCACGAAAATCTATTAATAGCTGACATCGGCCTATTTAGAATTTCTTAGAAACGATAAAAGGATAGAAATAATTGTTCATATTATCATCAGTCGCTCAATTCGATACATAATCACGGAGTGGTACAAGCTTCAATAACAAATCATTTTGTTTTTGTATTAAAATACAATTAATTAAAGCGAAAGTGTAAAATAAAAATTCCCATTTCTAAAAATAGATTTTTGGAAAACGTTGCTCATATTAAAGGTATATCGTCTTCTTTTTTGTAAACGAAATAACAGGATTGACAGTAGAGATATAAATATGGTCTAGAAGTATGTGCTATTTTTGTAACTAATAGCTTCACATGGCAATTAAGTTCTTTATACTGATTCATTTGCGTGAAAAAATGATAATGTCGAGAGCAATCTCATTAAAATCATCTCCTATATTAATGCTACGCTTACATTTGGTCAGATCGTGTACTTTAGTCAGATTAATGTCAAGAGACATGTCAATTTTCCAACACTTCAAAGAGCGTATCTATTCTGCAACATACTTTTCATGTTATCATATACCAATTAAAACTTTAAAGACGGCAAAACAATGACAAATTAAACCTTTCCGAATAATTTCAAGAATAAAAAAGCAAACACTTTTTCTATTTTTTTTTTTTGAATGGGTGTGAATAAACTACACATAACAAAACTAATAACTGTGCTCATTTTGAATGAGTACTTTTTTAGACGAATTTTCGAATATTAATAATTTTGGCAGTTTTAATCATGGTTGGACATATAAACCGATTTTTGAAGAACGGCGCATATACCGATGAATCGACAAAATAAAATATAAAAAAAAAATAGTACGAATTTGTTTAGAACGTTGTCAATTTGGAATGTACTCACATCGAACACACACATAATGAGACGATTGTCAATTGAGCAACGCAAAATAGCCGTTGGTCTTGTCAACGCCGGTGTTTGCCAATCCAGGGTGACTATATTAGATCTACTTCATTATAGTCACTCTGGCCAATCTGAGGTTAGTTTAATTCCCAAATTCCTTAAAGTAAATTTGTTGGTGTCAATATCATTTGCATGTTGCGCTGTAACAAGATGCGAAACCTGATGTAATATTATTTTCAGCGTTATGTCACGTAAATGCCGAGGCGTTGCCAATCAGTTATTTTTGAGTCAAGGCGGACACACGCGCTATAAGACTCTTCTCCAATCCGCGAGATAATCTGTTTCGACAATTATAAATTGTGTTAAGTGTATACATGTGCTCAGTATTTTGAAACACGGGTGCTACGTGGCCCGAGGTAAATCCACCACTGTGATCTGACAGATGCAGATAGTTTCAAGAGACAGCGTTAGATACAAAGGAGTCCCGTTGCGATACCCGAGCTCTTTCCTGAAAGACCCATTTGTTCTTTGACGTGCCTCGCAATGTGTATAGCACCGATCAACGCGACGCTATTTTTCATGACAAGGACCAGTGCTTGACCTCTACTAGTCTAGTTGTGTGGTGGATATTTAAAACTTATAAGCAACTCAAAATATTCAAGAATCCGGACCGGATTTAAACCCCGGACTTTTGGATTCCCATTCCAGCATGTTAACCATTAGACCACCGAACCATTCAGTAAATTGATAGACCCCTGTTACAGACAGCAGGTTGCAAGCTGCCAGGTACCCGCAGGTGCTCTTTCCGGTAAAAATACTCATTACATTATATGAAAAAGATATATACATGTATATATATGTTGTGTTTATCGGTATTACCTTACATGAATTACCGAAAGAGCCAGTGCATGGAAAAAGGTACCAGTTTGATATTTGTAAACAATGTATATCCAGATAAGCCTGTACATCAACATAATCAGGGACGTAGCTAGGGTATACAGAGTGTGTGCGCAAGTATTTTAGGGGTGTCCGGGGGCATGGTCCCCCGGGATTTCTATATCGTCTGTAATGACTTCTGGGAGCATTTCAGTAGCAACATATATGACTGATCTTGATGGTAAAATAAACGTGTTTTCTAGGAAATTTTGAGATAGTAAAATGTGTTGCATTTGTCATTTTTCGTCAAATCTATCAAATCAGATCAGTTGTTTTATACTTAAACCTACCCCGTGTCAAGTTTTTATTGCAGATTTGAACGTGCCTGATAATCCGATCAATATCTACACTGTTCACGCATTACTTACACAAGCTTGTGAGAGTATTCAATGTCAACTTTTGTATATTCTGATAAGACTGAGCAGTTTGACACTGTGATCTTAACCTACACTGTTCACGTATTACTTACACCAACTTGTGAGAATATTTGGTGTCAACTTGTGTAGATTATGATAAGGTTGACACTGTGATCTTAACCTACACTGTTCACGTATTATTTACACACGCTTGTGAGAATATTCGGTGTTAACTTGTATAGATTCTGATAAGGTTGACACTGTGATCTTAACCTACACTGTTCACGTATTATTTACACACGCTTGTGAGAATGTTCGGTGTCAACTTGTGTAGATTCTGATAAGGTTTACGCTGTGATCTTAACCTACACTGTTCAGAACTGTCATGAGGAGGTGATAATATGACTGAAAAAATTGTTGTAAACGACGTTTAACCTCACCAATCAATCAATCACTCAGAAATGCCAACTTGTACATTTTCTCATTCATCGGCTGATATCGTAATCGGATCAACTACTTTAAGAGAACTACTTTTTGTCGCGGATGTATATTATTTGGTGTGTCTCTGGTCTATTAGACTCTACTAAAATTATAGTGGTATCATATCAACGCTCGTTGCAACCATTAACTTAGAGGACTTTGCTGCATTCAACACAATGGAAGAATTTGAAGAGACCAAAGAGTACAAAGGTAAACATTTTCTAGTTATCTGTATTTTAGTAATCATGTTACATAACTGTCAACTTGCAGAACAGACGTTAATTGATTAAGAGAACTGACATATATACGTATCAGTAGTCCCTGGTTAGACATAGTCTAAATAACATTAGAGCTGTATATAAGGTGAGTTTTTTACGTTATAAAATCCTTATTTTACCCTCTAACCCTGTGATGTGGGTACTCAAAAAAATCATCTCAAGAAGACGATTCTTTTGAGTACCCACATCATAGGGTTTTGTTGGATTATAAGATAGATATTGTGGGGGAAAGAGATGTATACTCGTCCTTATCTGGACCTCTGTAACATGTTTTAATCTGTAGAGCTGAATAGAAGATCGCTGTAAGTTTAGTAAGAATAGCATTCATGTTTATTCGTACTAAGAGTAATTGTTTGTCTGATCGACAGTTTAAATGGTAAATTACCAACCTAGGGTGGATGAATGATTAAACCGGTTTTAACATTTATTGTAGCAAACCTCTATTTTTAGCAAACGAAATGAATTAACTACCTGGTGTAAAATTATGTAATGCGTAGTAGTTTTATCCTCTCCAACATGCAACAAGTATGCAGCTGACGACTTTGAACACTCCCGGGCAAAAATATGACAATTGCTGATATATGAAAGTATAATAATTGAAAAGAGTTAAAAGCATTGTAGCTAAAGGAGAGATTGCTCATCATAAGCAATTTCTCCTTTTTGTTCCATTGTTTTCTTAAGTCGTCTTTATGTGGGAAAGGGATACTGCACCTTTATAGATAAATAGATAGATACTTTATTTTCAACTTGTACTAAAAAAGTACATCATTGTTACAAATACAAATACAAATTCAATTTCATATACAAATACAAATTCAATTTAAATTTCATATCGTGACATATATACTACAATAGGATTCTATAGCATGTTACTCGAGAAAATATGGAAAATAATTGATTTAGTGAAAATATGTTTCTGTTTATGTTATCGTGTAAAACCTCACAGAGGAATGTAACAATTTCTTTCTTCAATAGCATATTTTATGAATTTACATAGCCTTTACTAATATGGAACGCCAAATCTACATAAACTCAAATATTTGAAGAGCTCTTCAATTGAATTAATGATATCATCAATTCAATTGAAGAGCTCTTCAATTGAATTAATGATATCATCAATTCAATTGGAGAGCTCTTCAATTGAATTGGAGAGCTCTCTAACTCAATTGAAGATATCTCCAAATCAACTTAATTGAAGATATCTCCAAATCAATTAGAGATATCTTTAAATCAATTGGAGAGTTCTGCAATTCAATTGGGATATCTCCAAATCAATAATGGATATGTTTAATTTGGAAGAATTGGAGATATCTCTAATTCATTTGTTGCTATCTCTTATTGAATTAAAGATATCTCAAATTGATTTGAAGATATCTCTAATTGATTTGGAGATATCTCCAATTGAATTGATGATATCATTAATTCAATTTGAGAGCTCTCTAATTATTTGAAGAGCTCTCTAAATATTTGAAGAGCTCTTCAAATATTTGAGTTTATGTAGATTCGGCGTTCCATATTAATAATGTGGCTGGATTTTCAATTTTCATTAGATGTATAAACTTTTGCATGCTTGGCTTGACGTAATAGTAACGTTTAATGTATAGTTCTCGAATATTCTGGTGACAAAGGCATTCGATAATAAAGTGGTATTCGTCGTCGATAGTGTGTAAAATTACAGTGAATACACACACTCTCTCATTTCTCGGAATTCTTACTCGCCCGTGTCTACCGGTTTCTATGCGAAAATTATGAGAAGAGGTACGGAATTTTGTAAAATAATTTCTGTATTTCCTAAACGTTACTATATTCAAATAGTTTTCTATTCTGAATCCTGATTTTATATGAATGTATAAATAAGAAAAAATACTATAAGATGCCAAATTAGACGTCCATGTTTGAGAAAATTCGTCAAACAATCTTTGTTTAAATATGTGAACACAATGCTTGTGATTAACTAAGTTCGGATTTCCCATATATATAAAAATCCGCTTTGTTGAAGCATCTGTTTAACCTTTGATAACCAGTTTATCTTACCTAAGGTAAGATCTTTTAACATTACATCATACATTGTTTTTAATAAGATATTTTTTGTTTGTAGAAGTTTTATCCAATATTTGATTATCATTATGTGCCTATTTATAAATACTGGGTAACGACCCTATTCCCCATATACAGCTGCATTACAAGTTGATTGTTTAACTCCTAATATTCTTTTACAAAAATTCAAATGGATTCGTTCTAACTCTTTAGACTTTTTGAAACACCATGTTTGACTCCCATAATTCAAAATTGGATTTACAAATGCGTCAAAAAGTTGCAGCGAGACTTTTGGATTAACATTGTGTTTAAGTATATTACTTACTAAAACATGCATAGCTTTAAGTGATTTACCTACCTTATATTGATTATTTATGCAAAAGTACCTGTATAATTAAAAACCACTCCTAAATAGTTATCGATTATTTCAACTTCATTGTTGTTATAAAACCATTTTTCATTTGGTAATATTTTACCCCTTTTTCTAAAAACCATGATTTTAGTCTTGTCAAATTTTACCTCGAGTCCCCATTTTTAACAATATTCATATAACAAATTTAACCTATGTTGTAGATCTTCTCGAGAGTTACCAATAATTACCATATCATCTGCAAACATTTTTATAATCAAACACATTGCATTTAATGTTAAACCGCATTTATCAGAATCGTGTAAAAAAAGTTCGAGGTCTTCTAGGAAGAGAGCAAAAAGTGCAGTAGAGCTCGTTTGGCCTTGGATGAGTCCAATCGAAATATCAAAAAAGTCTGAAAATTAATTGCTTAGTTTCACGCATGATTTTACTGAGGCATACATAGACCTGAAGATTCTGAGAATCTTTCCATCCATCCCCATATTAAATAACTTATACCACAAGGCATTTCTATTTACTGAATCGAACGCCTTTGTTAGATCTATAAAGGCGTAAGGTAATCGTAATTTTTTTTATTAAGTATATGTTCTACAAGATTGGATAATATAAATATTGTGTCATTGGTGCTACAATTTTTTCGAAATCCGAACTGCGATAAAAAGTTGCTTTCTCCGAACCATGATTCAACTCTAGAGAAACTATATCTTTTTAACTAACACTTTTTTGAACCAACACGGGGAAAACGAACTTTTGAGAGTTATTAATGATAATGGAATAATTTACCAGACTGTCAGCTTGCTGCGTTACCGTATATTCTGATCTGGGACTGCCCTTATCACCATCAAGGGAATTGAACCTTTCTTATCTTCTATGAACATACTGCCAGTCTGTGGGAAAGGTTCAAGTTTGTCAGACGAGAACCCGTGTTTCCAACGTCATGATTATAGAAAAGGGGCGTTTAGGTCACATTACACCAATTCAATTCCTTCTTCGTTTCCAAGTAAACAACAAGTTGTAACCCCCAATATTGTGATATTTTCTTACATTTTTACAGGCAGGACAACCTATAACAGTATATAAGATAGACATTATAACATGTAAGACAAACATAATAACATGTAAGACGTACAAAATAACACGTAAGACAGACATACTAACATACCAGTTAGACATAATATAATGCTATTTACACATAATAACATGGAAGTTAGACATAATGAGATGTCAGTCAGACATGAAGATTATATATCAGTTACACATAATGGCATATAAGTTAAACATAATTGCATATTCCTTCGACATGATAACATGTCAGTTACACATAACAACATGAAAGATCACAAAATAAGACAGCTGTGGCGTTTCATGGACTTATTCCATCGCTGCCACCATTTTTAATGTGTACCAGGTCCCTCACGGAGTAAAGCCATCACCCATCCAGGCACTAACCGCAATATTCGTTGCTTAACTTCGTGAAACAGTCAACAACTCTACCAACGTCGCTATAAAAGTCGGTTTCAACAGCAATGCTGTAGAAGTGGTATTTATACCTATACCCCTTTCCTGTTAGTAAAGTATAATGATTGAATACATAGTTGAAAAGTTGTCTGCTGCAGAGACTTCAAATTTGAATGTGTTTCTTAATAGAATAGGATTACTGAAGCAAAGTGGAGTGTGTTTAGTTGACTCCGATGGGTTACCGCCTATGCATACTGGTTGCTGTCTACTTAGACCGTATACGTATTGAATTATTTAGCTTAATATTGATTTTACATCGATTATAAAACAATGTAGGTTTCCTGAGGACTTAACCAGTACTCGCGCCGTTTGTGTGGAAAAACCCAAAGGCAGTACTCACTCATATTGAACTAATTTTCTCTCATCGTAGACGGCCTGAGTGGTGTAGTGGTAGAGTGTTCGCATCGAGTGCGGGAGGTTGCGGGTTTGATCCCCTACCGGATCATACCAAATACTTGAAAAAAAAAATGGTTGTAATGGCTGCCCTCCTTGGTGCTCAGGTTTGCTCGGTTAACATAACGAATGACTGGCTGATGACAGCATAAATGAACCAGTAGTACTGGTAACTTACCAATGAAACGCTGTGATCTAACTAAAAAATTGTTGAAAGTTGCGTAAAACACCAAACAATCAATCAATCGCTCATGGTGGTACTTGTAAGTCATCCTGGTATTAAATACACCAGTACTTTCATTGGAAGGACACTACAATAAAGCAAAATAATTCAATTATAAGTTATAATTGAGGGGAAATAACCCTGTCTTCAATAATTTGAATGCAGCTTATCGAATATTCAAATCTCCGAGTGACATTAGGACAAAGACAAATTGGGCACTCGCTTACATACTTGATTGTCCCCGAAATATACCAAAACTATGACGTCATCAAAATGTTTTCAAGTGCCATAAACTCAGGAGATAGAAGCCGTCAGCTCCTACAGTACTGACATAGTATATATCTTTTGGAAGGACGAGTTGTTATTAGGCCTGGAACATATTACGGTTGCGATCGTATACAAAGTTGTGATACATTTGAAAAGAAACTCATGTTTCCAATGTTTTTAGTTTGTATTTGAGTAACCAAGTATAACATGGTAAACAAGGTAAATAAGTATTGCAGTTTGTTTTACTGCAATACTTATTTACCTTGTTTACCATATATTGTTTACGCGACTTCTTTGCTTTAGCCCCTGGTCATAGTAATAACACCATTTTTCGGAGTTGGCAGCCTGCCAATTGCTGTTAACACCCAACAACGCATTTTAGGGTGAGACTGCGGGAGAAAAATAGTTCATCATGGATTCTACAAAACTGCATTCAAAAGGTTAAGATCTCCCCCAAAAATACCATTACAATGTTCTTTTAACATCAGTGAACAACTAAGGCGTGAGTACTCCAATATATATTTAACAAATGCTTTAGAAATTAATGCGCCGTGAGGTCAAATATGGAACATTATCAACATTATTAACAATAGCGAAGTGGAACGGAAAAATACAAGGAAGTCGCGTAAACAATACAGTGGCCGATTTAGCGGGGGCCAGTGCTCGACTCCGACGACACTCCGTACTGAAACAGCAAGCTGCGGCTATTGGTGAATCCGTCGGTATAGTACCTGCTATACCAGTTTATGTAGCCGACAGACACGCCGTCACAACAACCCAGGTGTAAATCGAGTGCTTGAGGAATAAATAGGGTGGTATCTTACTGACCAGTCAACCATTGACGACTTGATTAAGGAAATCAAACGATCCGAATGTCCACCCAAATCGTCGAATAGCGATCACAGTTTTTGTGACAAGTTGCGAGTTCGAAGAAAGAATTTTAACTATTGACCTCGTGAAGTCCGAATGAAGATCAGCAATGGCGAAGATAATGCTTACAGGAATGTGCCTTATCTCTACACATAGAGATATGGATATCAACATTTATGTTTTCAAAAGTCTTCTGCTGCATATTTATATTGTTTTCAAAAGCATAGTTTTGAATTAAAAATGTAGCCTACCTAGTATCACTTAAACCCCAGTCACAATTACCATTGCGTTAGGTTTGCGAATAGTTTGCGTCGGATTTCTAGGCATTTTCAGCCGGAACCCTTCGGGAATCCTCGCGGGCATTGAGTTACTTTAAACTCGGACTTAAAACCTCATCGCAAACTGATCGCGCATTAATCGGTTGATGCCTGGCCGATATCCGGCCGGGCATCACACATATCGGGCAAGCACCGGGCCAAATTCGCTTCTAAGAGCCCGGCCGGAAATCGGGCAGTCATCAACCGATTAATGTGCGATCAGTTTGCGATGATGTTTTAAGTCCGAGCAAGTTGAAACTATATCAGAATGTTTGTCTTGATGATATAAAGGCCAAGTTTAAATATTGGTCATGTCTCTTCAAGAACTAGGTCACCAGGCCACATTGAAGGAAAATCTTGTCAACACTGTAGAAGCCATATTTTTAAAAATTTGATCAGACAGTTTTATCTTTATGATATCTAGGCCATGTTCGAATACGTATCATGCCTGGTTAAAAACAAATCAGGCCAAAATTGAAGGAAAATCTTGTTAATACTCTGGAGGCCGCATATGGGTCATATCGGGTAAACAAAGATAGGTCACTTGGCCAAATGAAGGAAAATCTTGATAACACACTGGATGTTGCATTTTGAATCTTTTTCAGAATAATTGTCTTGATGAGTTTTGCATTGTGCAAACACTTTCTCCCAGTCTAGTACATGGTTTAGAGACTTCTTTCTACTTCAAGCAATGTGATTTAACATTGACATATTTCTCAAGTAAATACGGTAGAAACTTCAAAATAGTCTGCCTAAACCTGCTGTCTTAAATGTGAATACTTGTGAGCTCTTGCACTCAGGTGAGCGATATAGTGCCAACAAGGTCCTCCTGTTTTCAGTTTCATGATCTTTACTTTTTTGATATGATCTTTCAACTCCTTAACAATAAATACATAAACATAAGCTGCAATTGTTATTTCCTTTCACATGTTCCCTACTTCTCCAACCTTCCTGCAGCCCCCAGGCCGTCAGCACTTCAGTGCTTTGATTTTACTCGTCCCCCGATTAGATTTGCAACATAATGCTACTGTCCAAGTATCATAACAATATCACCATACACTAACGTCGTATGTCTTTTTAATAGTAATTCTTCATTATTAAACGGGTTTTTTAAGGTTCAAATAAATGTCTTGATTTGTGTAGATTTCATATAATATTTCTGAATTCATGTCTGTAATACTAAAATGTATAGACTGTTTCTACTCTATGTTACGCTATACGAAGGAAAGTAATTTAATTCCAAAGATGCTTAAAAACTAATTGTACACGCCCTAAAATAGTTAAGTATAGGTGAGATGAAACTGATTTGTATAGGAATATGACTGATTGAACACTCTCTACCTATAAAGCGAGTGTGAAAAACGACAAACCTGCGAAGGAGAATGGTTCACGAATCGAGTCTTTCGTACCCAATTAGTTCGTACTTGACATTTTTTCATGAAATATTGTATACTTCCTAGAGAAAACATCCGTTTAAATCAAAAGGAACACAAATTGAATCTTATTATCTGACCTACTTATTTGATGATGGAGCATATCTATATGGTTAAATTTGACTTATCGATTGATTTATTGGGGTTTATTGCCGTTTTCAAAAATGTTAAGTCATCACGGCGGCCAGTTCACATATCAACGTTTTTCATTGCTTTCACAAAACTACTTGTACTTCACACAACACTTTTAAAAGTTACTGTTTTTCAACAATGACTGTTAGTGCATTTGTTGAAGACGAATGACGCCTTTCGCATTGTCTTTTGTCAACCCTTGGATTGACAACCCGCTTTAGGAATTCGCCGTGGGCGAGTGGTTAGCGTCAGGGATTTGGAACCGGGCGTCCCGGGTTCGATCCCCAGTCGCGGTGCTGTGGTCATGGTGGAGGGCTCTTGGGCAAGGCACATTTCCTAGCCTAGTACTGGTTTGTTTACCCAGGGATCATGAATAAGTGAACTGTCGCCGTGATAAAGCTGAAATAAGGATACGATTAATTTAGGAAACTGCACAATAGCAGCATTTCTTCCCATTTGATAATCATTCCTATTAAAAGTCTTTGTCTTAAAGTGTGTTGATATATTTTTAAGAAGACACAATGTGGCTTTAAGCATTCATATTTTGTCACCGACCTGACCGGAAAGGAATGCTTTATGATTATTATCAATATCAATGATGATGATTGAACTACATATAATGTGGCTTATAAAGTCAAACCTGTGTTTAAAGACCACCTGTGGGAAGTGAAGGATATGGTCTTTGTTCAAAGCTGGTTTTCTACTGCAGGGTCATTTATAAAGATTATATTTGGAAACTAAACATATGGTCGCTATAGAGAGGGGATTGATATTCCAATGTGGTCGTCAGCACAGGTTCGACTGTATTAAGCAAGTTCTTTCACTTCTCTTTAATTAATACATGTTATCTGGATTCGCAATCGGTACGCCCACCCACTGTTTTGGAACAATGGACTGGATAGGGGGAGGTGGTGTTGAACTTGTCATTTCCCATCAACATCTCTGTTGTGACTCAACTAAACCCTATGTTGTGGGTTGTGGGTACTCGAAATAATCGCCTGACCGAGACGATGCTTTTGAGTACCCACAACATAGAAATTGAGTTTCAAAGAAGGATTTTAGAACATGAAATACGCCCCTTATTTACAGCTCTATCAGGGCAGATCAAACAGTTTGACCCACTCTCAAGGGCATTGATCCTGGATTTAAAATGTTTGTTACGTTATTTAGGAAATGTTTCAAGTAAAGTAATATAAAATGAAACTGCATATTGTCTTTATGTATATTCAGACACTCGAACAAAAGAAGCTGTTGAGGCAGAAAACAAAAAAATCCTTAAAGCCATCATACTTTACTGCAGACGGGGGGATTACAGGAAACACAATGTTTTGATGATAGGTATGGCGGGTTCGGGTAAAAGTTCCGTCATAAACACCGTGTTAAAGGTCATTATTGGAGACTTTATACAAAGGGCAAAGTCTGGATCCGGAAACGTACCATCGAAAACATTATTGCTTGGACGGTAAGACTGTCATTGAAGTTATTTCAAAGCTACATGGGTTGTCAATCCAGGGGATGTAAGTTAGAACCCCATCTCTGACAACATGCTTTCCAACGTTTGACAAAAGTCAGTGTGACAAGCGTCATTCGTCTTGTACCAGTGGAAAAGCAGCCAGTTGCTTGCAAAGACTGTTGTGTGGAGTATTGGTGCGAGATAGCCAGGAAACACATGAGTATGTGATTGATTGATTGATTGATTGGGGTTTAACGCCGTTTTCAACAATATATCGGCGGCCAGTTCACCTGCTCATGCATTTCCTAGTTTTCTCACACCAGTACTCCACACAACGATCTTCCCAAGCAACTGGCTGCTTTTCCTCATATATTTAGCCCATTGGTGGAAGACGAATGACGCATGTCGCATTGACCTTTGTCAATCGTCGGAAAGAAAGTTGGCCGAGCCGGGATTCGAACTCACAACCCCTCGATTGACAGCCCGCATCGCTACTGACTGAGCTACCGGGGCTCGGCACATGAGTATGTGAACTGGTCGTCGTGATACGACTGATTTCCTTTTTAAAGGGGGTCAAACCCCAATAAATCAATCAATAAACCATCTGTAGCTCGACTGAGCAAGAAATGCTCGGGATGAACGATTGTGATCGTTCAACAACCGTCGTCTGTCAGTATGTCTGTTTTTCAGTTCGCCCGTTATCAGCGTTCCTCACACTTCTCCGATGATCCCCTGCCAATATTGATCACGCAATTGAACTCCATACATATGTATAATTGGCACGCCAGTCAAAAGAAAAAAACCTCTATACACTATTTTTATTCAATAAACTACTTGTACTATGTCAATGCAATTTGAAGCCTTTGGTTTTATGTCTATAATCATTTTCCTATCTTTCTTGATTGATTGCAAAATATGGCCGTCATAGGAAGAGGCTAATTTCCTTTGATATTTTGTATGCAATGTTTCGTACGATTTCAAAAAACGTTCACAGAAATGTTCCGTTAAGTGACCCTGTACAAAGATTGCTCAGTTTGGTTGTAAACGTGACATGGCTGTCAAGGTACGAAACTTGTTTCTCATAAATGCATTATAATGTCTTCTCTATATATATGGGGGACTTGTTTCTTGGCCAAGTTGTCCGTCTGTCGGTCCATATCTCCGTACATCTGCCTGTCAGTGACACCGTTTTTGAGTAACTAGCTATGATTAACTCGTTTATGACTGTTTATCAGCTTGCGAAGATGTGCATCTGGGTTTTGTATTCCCCGAATCCCAGTTGCAGCTGAGTAATGGTAATGGCTTAATTAGAATTAGCCCATATAGTGTTGAATTTTATCAGGTATCTAAAATGTGCTTCAAAGATGGAGGATTTCCCTGAAATAATAGAAAAAGAGGAAACAGTTGACAGTTTGCCAGAGGAGTTGTTCAAGACAGTTTGGAAACAATTACCGGATTTATTTGATGCTGCGGCTATGGGAAACAAAAATGATGAAAAAACTAAGGAGATAGTTCGTTTACTAATCGGAGGTATGGATTACTCTAGATTTATAAATTTGTAATCCTTTCTACTGTTTGTCAAGTGTATTCTGTTGTCTTAACCATTTCTCACCTGCAAACGCGTTTTGACGCTTCTGTCTCATTCCACTTGAAAACGAAATGTCCCATTATGAGCATTTGTCTTCCTTTGTTTCAATGTTTTAAACTTTATTCAATAATCACTGATCTTCCTTGAATAAAAGTTAAGACATAAGTTCATATAATCGAATCGAATACCCAATTCATTAAATCAATTTACATAATGTTCTCAGTGAAGCCCTGTCTTGAAAAAAAGCTCCTACAAATATGACTACACAAATGTAATTATAGATAAAGAACTACACAAATGTAATTATAGATAAAGAACATCTACCGACATATTAAATATAAGCATATGATTTATATTAACGGCGCACTATTGTCGTCTTCCTTTTTCTGTTTTGACATGGATACGATCGTCTTTTCAGTTTACCGTGAACACGGATGCGATCGTCTTCATTTACCGTTTTTAACACGGATGCGATCGTTTTTAATGTGCCTCTTGGAAGAACACGGATGCGATCGTTTCAGTTTACCGTTATGAACACGTACGCGATCATCTTCAGTGTGCCTCTTGGAACACGGATGCGATCGTTTCAGTTTACCGTTATGAACACGGACGCGATCGTCTTCAGTGTGCCTCTTGGAACACGGATGCGATCGTTTCAATTTACCGTTATGAACACGGACGCGATCGTGTTCAGTGTGCCTCTTGGAACACGGATGCGATTGTTTCAGTTAACCGTTATGAACACGGACGCGATCGTCTTCAGTGTGCCTCTTGGAACACGGATGCGATCGTTTCAGTTTACCGTTATGAACACGGACGTAATCGTCTTCAGTGTGCCTTGTAGAAGACGGATGCGATCATCTTCAGTTTACCGTTTTCAACACGGATGCGATCAATATATATGCCGTTTTGAACTTGAATGCGATCGTATTCTGATCTGGTTGCCGTTAAGAACACGGATGCGATCCTATTCTGGTTGTCGTTTTGAAAACCGAGATTGTCTTTATTTTGCCTTTTTGAAATGGAAAAGAACGTCTTTTATGTACCGTATTAAACACGGATGCGATTGTCTTCAGTGTACCGTTTTGAACATTTGCCATCGTCTTCTGTCTGTCGTTTTGAACATGGATACTATTTTTAACGCTGACGCGATCGTCTTCAGTGTACTGTTTTGAACATGGTGCGTTCGTGCTTTGTTTGTCGTTTTGAACACGGATGCAATTGTTTTAAATGTTCCGTTTTGAACATGGATTCTATCGACTTCAGGCTGTCATTTTTAACATGGATGCGGTCTTCTACATTTTTCTGGATGAATCGTCTTTAACACTGATGCGATTGTCTTCATTTTGCTGTTTTTAATACGGATGCGATCGTCCTTAATGTGCCATTTTGACCATGGATTCGATCGTTTTCTGGTTGCTATTAAGAACACAGATGCAATCGTCTTCTGTTTCCCTTTTGTAATTTTGAACACGGACAGGAACGTCTTCAATGTGCTGTTTTGAAAAAGATGCGATCGTCTTCTGGTTGCCGTTAAGAACATGGATGCAATCGTCTTATAGGTGCCGTTTTGAACACGGATGCAATCGATGTCAGTGTAATCTTCCTTAATATGCCGTTTTGAACTTGAATGTGATCGTATTCTGATCTGGTTGCCGTTAAAAACAAGGATGCGATCCTATTTTGGTTGTCGTTTTGAAAACCGATACGATTGTCTTCATTTTGCCTTTTTGAAATGGAAAAGAACGTCTCTTATGTACCGTATTGAACACGGATGCAATTGTCTTCAGTGTACCGTTTTGAACATGCCATCGTCTTCTGTCTGTCGTTTTGAACATGGATATAATCGTTTTTCATTTTCCGTTTTTAACACGGATGCGATTGTCTTCAGTGTACCGTTTTGAACACGGATGCGATCGTCTTCTGTTTTCCATTTTGTACACAGATAAGATCGTCTCCAGGTTTCCGTTTTGAACATGGATAAGATCATTGTGATTTTCAAATGATTTATTTTATAAAATACTTTCCCCATTGAACAAAGTTTAGTATAAATATGTATTGTACAATGACGCGACAACTTTCCTTTTAGGATTATGTATGTCGTCTTTTCTTGTGCTCCAAATCATATTGTAAAAGACTTAAAAAACTGATCACCTTTGATTGCAAACAAAATATTAATTTATTATAAGACTTTCCTACATACAGACACTTCTATTGCTACAGGTTATATAGATCCGGGTACAGATATAGCAGAGTTAGAAAAAATGCAAACTAACAAAGGTTTGGGTTACCTACCGCTGAGATATTGCGTGCCATATGATCAATACAAAATGTCCATGATTGTATTTGCATGTTCCTGTGTCAGTCCGATTCCGTACGAACTAATAAAATGTGTTCGAGAAGTGTTGCAAGAAGTTGATCCAAATAGTCTACACAAAAGATGTAAGTTTGACTTCATAATCATTGTCAGAGGACTAGATAAGAGGGAGTGAATAGGTCTTTTCCCCACAATTTCTCTCTTATAACTCTATCAAACCCTATGATTTGGGTTCTCAAAAGAATCGTCTCACTGAGACGATTCTTTTGATTATCACAACATACGGTTTGAATGTCAAATAAGGATTTTAAAGCATGAAAAATACCCATTATCTAGAGCTCTGCAGTGTGAATATGAAATGCCAACTATCCTGACACTAGTCAGTCAGTCGTTATGCTGCCCCGCAATCCTGAGCGCCAAGGACGGCAGCCATTACTACCATTTTTAAAGTCTTTGGTAGGACCCGGCCTGGAATCAACCCCGCGACCTGCCGAACCCGTGGCGGACTCTCAACTACTACACCACGGAGGCCGTCAATGTTACTGGACAGATGTACCCGTATTAACCCTGTCACACAATCTGTCATAGACGGCTTATAAAGCATCTAGGGCAATATAAGTTACATCTATAAATTAAAGGATTTTTTAAAATAAAGTTGACATTTTGACATAAGAAGAAAACGTTCTTTATCAGCAATTTTCCCTTGAGCCACAATGTTTTCAAAAGTCGTCAGCCGCAGGGGGTCCACCCGTATTACATTTCTTAAGTGTCCTTATCAATATTATTTTACAATAAAATCCAAGGAAATAAGTTTGAATTGTGTTAAATCTAGACATGGCGACACATGGATTCATTTTACCGTTGTCTTTCCGCCACGCCTTTACTTGCTGACTTGTTGGCAAACGACACACATGTTCATTCGAATACTGTTGTTATTTATTATATGTTATACTCTACTTGCATTAGACAAGATATGCGCCAAAAAAGTATCAAGGTCAATATGTGTTTCGAAACTATTGTAATGATATGTATGAAATAGCGGTCATTCAAACATCGCGGATTGACAATTACCGTCGTCTATTACTTTGTTTTACCGATAGTTATGGATATTGAAATGCGTTATAATTTTTGTTCACAAAAAACTCATACGAGATAATTTAAAAACAATTTTACGTACTTCATGATAGACGACAAGAATAAGAATTGTATAGTAGTCGTGCAAAAAAACAGGATTTGACTAGTAAATATTTGCTAAAATCGATATTTATGTATATTTTTCAAACAGTTAAAATGTGGGGTGTTTGGTAAACAGGTTTTAGTTATATCACGGCGTTTCCTGGTAAAGTTACCAGTACTACTGGTTCATTTATCCTGACACCAGCCGGTTAGTCGTAATGCTTACCACACAACCCAGAGCACCAGAAGGGTAACCGTTTTTAAAGTTTTTGGTATGACTACTACACCACCGATGCCGTTACATATATTATAAGTAATGGTGTGCATGTTGAGAAATTGAATGATGACTTTTCGAACAGGAGTTCTGTCCCTTTTTAAGGAGAAACACATGTCTCTAAGAGATTAAACCCCTACATTTTCATGCCTGCTTTATTACTAAACCGTTGTTGTGTTATTATTCAGATGACAGTGACGTGTATCTACTGATAACAAAGTACGATCTTGTTGTCAGAGACAATTTTCAAGAAAAGAGAATCGATGGCGGAATAGGTTCAGCAGCGGGTGACTCCTCTATAGAAGTGATGGCTAGCACTGAAGATAAACCCAGCGCTGAAAATGATGACGGAATAGGTCCAGCAAATGGTGACTCTTCTATAGCAGTGATAGAACACTATAGCATTGCAAGTGAATCATATATAGCTTCAGCAGATGATGACTCCTCTATAGAAATGATAGTTAACACTGAAGCACTGAAGATAAATCCAGCACTGAAGATAAACGAGGATAGAGAGGAAACCACAACGTTTAACCAGTATAAAACATTGGAAAAAAAATTGGCCGAAGCCTTTGTCATTAAGGGTTCGATTAGCAAGTGTAGCTTACCCTGGGTGAGTTATAACGATGCTGTTGAGTATAATAATCCATATATTGATAATAACTCCCTGAAACTATTGAAATATTTAACTACCCCTTTTCATACTGAAGCTGGACCTAGACCTGTACCTAGACCTGGACCTGGACCTTGGACCTTGAGGTTCAGAAAAGTTAAAGCAGACATGTTGTTTAGTTTGCAAAAACTGAATGGCCAACATGTTCTTTTGATAGTCGGTATTTGTGGTGTTTTTTTGGCCATGATAGTATTGATGATGTCTGGTACATTGAGAAAATTTGCTCTGCCAGAATCTGCTCAGCCTGCATCTGCTCAGTCTGAATCTACTCAGCCTGAATCTGCTCCGCCTTAATCTGTTTCTCCTGAATCTGCTCCACTGAATCTGCTCCGCCTAGATCTGCTCCACCTGACTCTGATCCACCTGTATCTGCTCTATCTGAATCTGCTCCGCCTGAATCTGCTCCTCCTAAATCTGCTCCGCCTGTATCTGCTCCGCCTTAATCTGCTTAATCTCTTTTACAAAAATATACATAAACTAAAAATCAATGAATATTATTACACATTTTTGAACTTTAACATTCTACATCAGTATAACTAGTGACCTTTCTTTTAAAGGACATTTCCAACTTGTTCGAATTACCCCCATGTCGTTTTCTTTCTTAATACCTTTCCAATCTGTTCGAATTTTCCTCATGTATTTTCATTTAAGCACCTTTTGAACCTGTTCGAATTGCACCATGTCTTGTTATCTCAGCACCTTTCCAACCTGTTCGAATCACTCCATGTCTTTATTTTATTATCATCTTTCTAACCTGTTCGAATTAACTCCATGTTTGTTTTAAAGCACTTTTCCAACCTATTCGAATTGCCCCATGTCTTTTTTATCTAAGCACCTTTCCAGCCTGTTAAAATTACCTCATGGCCTTTTTTCTAAGCACCTTTCCAACCTGTTCGAATTACCCCATTTTGTTTTCGAAGCACTTTAAAAACTTGTTCGAATTTCCTCATGTCTTTTTTTCTTAGCAATTTTTAAACCTGTTCGAATTTCCTCATGTTTTTTTTTTGTATCTAAGCACCTTTCCAACCTGTTCGAATTAACCCCATGTCTTTTATTCTGAGCACTTTTCCAACCTGTTCGAATCACCACATGTCTTTTTATCTAAGCACTTTTCCAACCTGTTCGAATTACACAATTCCTTTAAAAAAAACTACATCTTTACAACCAGTTTGAAATGCTCCATGTCTTTTTATCTATGCACCTTTACATCCTGTTCGAATTAACCCTATGTCTTTTGTTTCTAAGCACCTTTACATCCTGTTCGAATTAACCCTATGTCTTTTGTTTCTAAGCACCTTTACATCCTGTTCGAATTAACCCTATGTCTTTTGTTTCTAAGCACCTTTACATCCTGTTCGAATAACCCCATTTCTGTTTTTCTAACCACCTTTCCAACTTGCTTGAACTAACCAATGTGTTTTTCATATTTTTTTTGTCTCGCTGCGACGAATTTCCTTTTCTGGCGACGGCGACGGCGGCGTCAAACATTTGCGTTTAGCTCAACGTTAAAGTTACGTTTTTTTTTTAACTTTTCTGAATAAGTACTGGTACTAGAGCTTTCACTTTTCGAATATAGTTACATCTAATACTCTTCTTCACATTGTATGCTAAAGAAACTGAGTGTGACCTAATTTTTGGGGTAAAAATTATTATGATTTTGGTGGTTTTTGGTTGACTTTGAGATTTGGTCATAGCTTCCTCATTTTTAGATCACCTGAGCCGAAGGCTCAAGGTGAGCTATTCTGATCACTTTTTGTCCGTCGTCCGTCGTCCGTCGTCCGTCCGGTGTTAACTTTTAGCTTTAAACATCATCTCCTCCCAAACTCCAAGGACAATTTCCGTGAAACATCACAGGACTGTTCCTCTGGTTGGCCTCTTTCAAAATTGTTCAAAGATTTAAATTCCATTGAGAACTTTGGTTGCTGCGGCATCAGAAAGGGGCCAAAATGTCCAAACTTTAAAAATCTTCTCCTCCGAATCTGCCTGTCAGATTCAAATATAATTTGGTAGAAATGTTCTTTTGGTGACCCTCTATAAAAATCAGGCGGCATCAAAAAAGGGGCAAAATGACAAAATTTGAAAATTCCATTTTTATGAAAGTGCTTGACTGATTTTAAGAAAATATAATACGAATCTTACTGTAATGATCCTCTATTTAATTTGTTTAAGCCGTTTTGATTGGTTACACAATCATAGCAACCAGGCGTCATCACAAAAGGGGTAAATTGAACTTTTAGCTACAAATGACAACCAACTCCTACCATTCCAATTGACCAATTTCCACAAAACATCACAGGAATGTTCCTTTGGTGGTCCTCTTTCAAAATTGTTCAAAGATTAAAATTCCAATGAGAACTTTGGTTGCTGCGGCATCAGAAAGGGGACAAAATGTCCAAACTTTAAAAATCTTCTCCTCCGAATCTGTCTGTCAGATTCAAATATAATTTGGTAGAAATGTTCCTTGGGTGACCCTCTATAAAAATTGTTCAAGCCATACTGATTGGTCGAAAAACATGGCAGTCAGGCGGCATCAGAAAAGGGGCAAAATGACAAAATTTGAAAATTCCATTTTTAGCTCGACTATTCGAAGAATATGAGAGCTATACTACTCACCCTGGCGTCGGCGTCGGCGTCGTCGTCGGCGTCGGCGTCCACGTCACACTTTGGTTAAGGTTTTGCATGCAAGTTCTAAAATACTACATGTATTGCATTGAAACTTTCTACAACCCTACCAAACTATCACACCAATGTAGATTATCAAGTTAGATAACTCTGTCCTGCATTTTATGCAAGTTATGGCCCTTTTTTACTTAGAAATTCTGGTTAAAGTTTTGCGTGCAACTAAATTAAGAGTCCATATCTCAGTATTTACTTGATGCATTGCATTGAAACTGTCTACAACCCTACCCAACTATCCCACCTGTGTAGATTATCAAGTAAGATAACTCTATCCTGCACTTTATGCAAGTTATGGCCCTTTTTTTACTTAGAAATTCTGGTTAAAGTTTTGCGTGCAACTAAATTAAGAGTCCATATCTCAGTATTTACTTGATGCATTGCATTGAAACTTTTTACAACTCTACCCAACTATCACACCTATGTAGATTATCAAGTAAGATAACTCTATCCTGCACTTTATGCAAGTTATGGCCCTTTATTTACTTAGAAATTCTGGTTAAAGTTTTGCGTGCAACTGAATTAAGAGTCCATATCTCAGTATATACTTGATGCATTGCATTGAACCTTTATACAACAACCCTACCCAACTATCACACCTATGTAGATTATCAAGTTAGATAACTCTATCCTGCATTTTATGCAAGTTATGGCCCTTTTTTTACTTAGAAATTCTGGTTAAAGTTTTGCGTGCAACTAAATTAAGAGTCCATATCTCAGTATTTACTTGATGCATTGCATTGAAACTTTCTACAACCCTACCCAACTATTACACCTGTGTAGATTATCAAGTATGATAACTCTATTCTGCATTTTATGCAAATTATGGTCCTTTTTTTTCTTAGAAATTCTGGTTAAAGTTTTGCGTGCAACTAAATTAAGAGTCCACGTCTCAGTAAATACTTGATGCATTGCATTGAAACTTTCTACAACCCTACCCAACTATCACACTTATGTAGATTATCAAGTATGATAACTCTATCCTGCATTTTATGCAAGTTATGGCCTTTTTGGACTTAGAAATTCTGGTTAAAGTTTTGCATGCAACTATATAAAGAGACCATCTCTTAGTAACTACTTGATGCATTGCATTGAAACTTTATACAGCCCTTACCAACCATCACATCTATGTAAACAATCAAGTATGATTACTCTATCCAGCATTTTATGCAAGTTATGGACCTTTTTTGGACTAAGAAATTCTGGTTAAAGTTTTGCAACTACATTTAGAGTGTAATCTCAGTTACAACTTGAAAAATTGCATTGAAACTTTATACAACCTTTCCCAATTGCACAACTATAAACACAACCAATTAAGATAACTCTATCCTGTATTAACTTAGTCCAGTTGATTTTTTTGGAACCTAGAAATGTTGTTTCCTATGAACTTTTATTGTTGATTTGTACTCTAATAGGGTCCTTGAGCAAATTTGACTTTGTTGCCACAATGGCAAGTTTGGGCAAATCTGGCAATTTGCATAAATCCAAGATGGCCGCCAAATGCCATTTTGAAATTTAACTTTTGAACCACTTGCTTTAGAATGATGTATAAAACATGCTTTTATGGGTTTTAGGGTACGTATACTCACATTCTGAGTTTATTCTTTTCAATTGCAGGTCAAGATCATGTCAAACCCAAAATGGCCGTTGGACGCCATCTTGAAAATTGTACTTTTTATCGTTTTGCTTCAGAATGATGCGTAATACATCTGTTAACAGATTTGGGTTTTCGGAGAAAAAAATGATGACGAATAATGACGTCACTATTTTGCATTTAATATCAGGATACGGTCAACTGTAGTTGGGCTAGCCCTGTAGTTGTCTTAAAGATTGAAAACAAGGCAAAACTTATATTCTTATTTTATTTTGAAGATTAGAAATGGCTAATGCTGATGTAAAATGCCTCCTCTCAACCTGCAGTAAATCTGGACCCCTCTAAACATTTAAGCTTCAAGGAGTCAATAAACTTATTGAATGCTCAGTAGCTAGGCATGACGATGAGACCTGATATAGAATGCAGGCCATCTTGGACGCCCGTGGAGAGCAGGTATCAGTTGAGCTTCAAAGTAATTGTTACTGCTCATTTACCTCCAAGGATTATATCAAAAGACATATAGCTAAACAGAGGAAGGCAGGTTTGATAGAGAGCGATGACGCACAGGTTGCAAGAATGAGAAGGTCACAAGTAATAGACTTTGATTTCAAAATGCAATGTCTGTTTTGTGGTAAAGTTTGTGAACCTATAGATCCTAAACATCCTGATAGGTGGGATATGGTAGTACAGTGCGAAATAATGGGTGTCAAAGATTCTCCACCTTTTAAGGGTATTGTACTGCAATATTGTGATGATCGCAATGATGCGTGGGGTAGGGAAATTGCTATACGGTGTCATGGTGTATATGATTTATCTGCAGCTGAGGCGCAGTATCACATCCGTTGTTATGATGGGTTCAGAAAGACCCCAACACTTACAGACCAGACTTCTCAAATTGATGATTCAGCTATACAATTGCTTGTTGATCAGATGTATATTAATCGGAAACTATGTACTTGGACATCCATTGAACTTTATGATAAGTATGTTGGTTATGGTGGTCAGTTGACACGAAAGCAAATGTTTACCAAGCTGGTTACGCATTTGGGTGATGATGTGATAGTACTAAGCATAGAGGGCTGTGCATCCATTGTTGGATTCCGTGAGTATGTAAGTAACATGGTGAAGATTTCTGAAGTGGATGTTGTGGATGAGGAAAACGAGGATGCACTGGTGAGAAAGATCACAACTGAGGCGCATGGTATTCCATTTAACAACACAACATATGATCTTAATGATTTCACTCATGCAAAAACAAAGCAACAAACTAGTGCTACACTTCTTAGGTTATTATCAAAGCTCATAGCAAATGGTGAAGTCACAAAAGCATCACTTAGTCTATCACAATCCATACAATATTGCATTACCAACCGACATAACCAAACAACACTTGGGTTGGGTGTAAAACTACATCACAAGTTTGGTAGCAGTGATCTCATTCACATTTTACATGAGCATGGATACACTGTATCATATGATGAGGTATTGCGGTTCCGTAAGTCAGCAGCTAAGTATGTCGGGGATGATGCTGAAACGCTTCATAGATTGATGGGGTTAACCCGGACAGTTGGGCCCATATTTGGATGGTATGACAACTTTGACTTGTTGGTATCAACTCCAAATGGTCGCCGTGAGACTGATGCCATGACAACAGAATTTCAGGTGCACCCATCTGGGATAATCGAGACCTGCAGCAATCAGCCTAGTATTAGCATTGCCATAATCCCTCGTCTCACAACCAGACAAACTAAATCTGCAGGTAATAGCAGGGCCGTTCAACTTGTGCATTACACTGGATCTAAAAAGGTGGTACCTCCTGCAGTGCCTACTGTCAATACCAATGGAATGCTTTATGCTGATGTGTGTGGTCAACATGCCAGTTTGGTGAGTGCGCAAGAGAAAGACACACAGTGGCTCAACAGCCTTAGACAGGGGAAAGATGCTATGGAGTGGAATGGCTTCAACAATGAGCTATCAAGGAGCCATGGCGTTCTAAAACCTGCAAGCATTTATATGTTTGGTCCATTAATTGACGCACCTCCATCTCATCCGGACACCATCTTAACAACACTTACTTACATGCAACAGTCAATGGTTGACATGGGAATGGACAAATGTCATCTTTGCATGGACATGCAATTGTTTGTGGTAACCAAACAAGTATGCTGGTACCACCCCAATCAGTTCCATAATGTTATCATCCATCCTGGTGGGATGCATATCATACAATCATTCTTAAGCTGTATCGCAAAGCTAATGAAAGGTTCAGCATTGGAATATTATGTGGCTGCAGCTTATGTAGGATTGACAGGTATTTTCAATGGGAAGTCCTGGGTGAAAGCTATGCGGGCGTTTCGGGGCGTATCAGCTGCACTCTTGAAACGATTTTTGTCAACAGGACCTAAAACATTTGAGCAAATAGAGCAGTATCTGGATAAAGCACGTCTTCACATCACTGGGCGGTACTGGGTGGACAACTTCCTTCTTCCAACATTACTTGTTCACCAATTTGAGCGTGCAGAGAGAGAGAGAGAGGGTGACGTCCATTTGAAGCACCTGACCATGAAGCGTATGATGAAATACTTCTTCCTTGCCAGCCATGTGCAGTATGCCCGCTATCTCACCCAGTATCTGCTGGAGATGGGTGCGCTCCATTCCGAGGACATGGTGGACCTTGTCTGTCGGCACCATGATGGCTACCGGAATGCTGTATCTGCCGACCAGTTTGGAGAGCAAACTGCCATCAAGATTGGCAAGGGGCTCTCAAGGGCATGACACTTTCTCCTGATCTTGTTTCTGAGTGGATTGCTGCCTTTCCAATTACAGTCCATGTGTCAGATTCTCTAGACCATATTTATTCAGCTTATACACCAGGTCAGACATCACAGAAGCTACATAAAGAGGAGTTGAAACACCGCCGCACCCTAGATGCCAATGATCGGGATCTCATTAACACAGAGATAGAGAAGTACCCGCACCCTCTAGAAGATAACCGCCCTAACCTGTGCAATCCCATAACAGGCCAAATTTCCCCTGCTGATGTGAACGTTGCAGATTCAATTCTGATTGGAGAAAAGATGGAGAGCAATTACATTACCAATCTCCCTGATGGATTTTACAAGGCTATCAGTAGTCCAATCAAAACAATGTGTGTGCTCAAGCAATACATCAAATGCAACAAGGCCAAGCCAGTGGTAGACCTTGAAAACATTTTTGTCCGACTTTTGATGATTGGACAGCAACGGCAAGTGGAGCTTGGACCTCTGTTTGCCTATGAATTATGTGCAGTGCCTGTAGCACTCATTGATGGGCATGGTTGTCTCCGGAAAGGCAACAAATCGGGTCTGGTCAAACGTCTCGGTGTGGTTGATATCTCCCCAAAATCTGCTGACACTGTCATCGTTGATGTTTCACAGTTGTTCTACCATATTGTCTGGCTACACAGTGGCAGTCCCTCTGATCTCATTGCATCTATCCAAGGTTGTTTAAGTCGATATCGAGATGCATCTAAAGAAGTTGTTGTCTTTGACAAGTACCATGATATTTCTGCCAAAGATCATGAGAGAATGAGGCGGGGTAATGAATCTATCATCGATTATGAGCTCTCAATAACTAGTCATCTTCCAAAGAGAGATGCAATTTTGAAGAGCAAGAACAATAAACGAAGGTTGGCGAGTGTGTTGAGTACCGTCAGCCTACTTAGCGAGACTTCGATAATGGAGACTCAGGATGATGGTGTTTTTGGTCATTATGAGGCAGACATAACAATGATATCCTTTGTACTTGAGGCTGCCAGCTGTGGCCAGGGTGTGATTCGTGTGCTTAGCGATGACACAGACGTATTTGTTCTTTTGGTCTACTGGGTTTTTCAGGCAAAATTACAATGCAAGGTATAGATAGAACGCTGGGATGGCACAGTTTTGGACGTCAACGCCACTTGCGCTGCCCTGGGGCCAAAATGTTTGCAGTTGCTTGGCATGCATGCTCTCAGTGGGTATGATACGACATCATATCTTTTTGGTAAAGGAAAGATAAGCGGACTAAAGACTTTGCTTGCTGGTGACTATCCAGGTTTGGCTGATGTCCTAGGTAAAGTGGCACACATGCAGAGATCGTGGAGGCAGCGAAACCATTCTTTCTGGCTCTGTATGATCAGCTGTCGTGGACATCCATGCAGTCTGCTCGTTTTACACTTTTCACTAAAAGAAGAAAAATCCTAAAGTCATGGCCCTGCCTACTACATCTGCCAATTTGTTACAGCACGTCCTTCGGGCTCATTTACAGGTCATGTTGTGGAAAACAGCAAATTGCGAAGCTCCGCCTGATGAGTAAAAAAACATTACTCATTTTGGGTGGGAGTTTCGAGATGGCATCCCGATTCCTGTCATTGCGGAAGGTGACCCAGCTCCACCTGAGCTGATTGACGTGATACGTTGCCAATGTAGGGTACAGGAAAAGAAATGCAGCAATGAGGCATGTGGTTGTCACAAACGGCATCTTTCATGTACGTCATACTGTAACTGCTCAGGCGGAGAGGACTGCTGCAGCCCGTACACTAATCGACAAGTTGCTCAGACTGGAGAGGAGGAAGGAACTGAGATGGAGGATTTGGAGGATAGTTTGCAGCAAGACATAGATGATGATGTTGTCGATATTTTTGATTTTAATGATTCAGATGATGAGTGGGAGTGATATTAAATTAATAAAACTTAAAAAACTTCAGAGCAAGATACATATTTTTTTCTTTCTTAACATAACTGACGTACTAATGCCTATGAAAGAATGTGACGTCCGTTTTTATCTTTGAAAGAATTCTAAAGTACATATGTGTGAAATGCTTAGATACGCAGCTGATCCCGGCCATAAAATAACAACGTAATTCTGATTCTGCTTCCCTTCAAATCCAATGAAAATACAAAACATCATTTTAAAAAAAGTAGTAAAATGTTTGAAATTCAAAATGGCGTCTGGCGGCCATCTTGAATTTGACGTCACCTTGACCTTTAATTGACAAAATAACATCAGAAATAGATTCCTCATACTTAAAAAACCCTAAATATACATATTTTACATCAATCTATTGCAACTACTTCTAAAGTTCAATTTTCAAGACGGCATCTGGCGGCCATCTTGGATTCATGCAAATTACCGGATTTGCCCAAACTTGCCATTTTGGCAACTAAGCTGAATTTGTTGGAGAACCCCATTAGAGTACAAATCAACCATAAAACTTCATAGGAAACAACATTTCTAGGTTGGTGTATAGAACACATAGGGACGCCAAATGGATGCAAATTGTTGCCGTTTTTTTACTTAGAAATTATGGTTAAAGGTTTGCGTTAAACTACATTAAGAGTCAATATCTTAGTAACTACTTGATGCATTCAATTGAAAGGTTATACAACCCTTTCTAACCATCACACCTATGAAAACAATCATGTTAAATAACACTATCCAGCATATAATGCAAATTATCACCCACTAAGAAATTGTGGTTAATGTTTTGCATGCAACTACATTAGAGTCCATTATCTCAGTAACTTAAATAAGCGGTGGAATAGTCGAGCGCGCTGTCCTCCGACAGCTCTTGTTATGAAAGTGTTTGGCTGATTTTAAGAAAATATAATACGAATCTTACTGTAATGATCCTCTATTTAATTTGTTTACGCCGTTATGATTGGTTACACAATCATATCAACCAGGCGTCATCACAAAAAGGGTAAATTGAACTTTTAGCTACAAATGACAACCAACTCCTACCATTCCAATAGACCAATTTCCACAAAACATCACAAGAATGTTCCTTTGGTGGTCCTCTTTCAAAATTGTTCAAAGATTTAAATTCCATTGATAACTTTGGTTGCTGCGGCATCAGAAAGTGAGAAAAATACCCAAATTTTAAAATCCTTTTCCTCCATAATCTACTTGTGCGATTGCAAGATAATTTGGTAGAAATGTTCCTTAAGTGACCCTCTAAATAAACTGTTGAAGCCATATTGATTTCGTCGACAAACAGGGCAGCAAGGCGGCATCAGGAAAGGTGCAAAATGACAAAAACTTTATAATTCCATTCTTATTAAAGTTCTTGTTAGATTTCAAGATATAAATGGCCTTTACTGATAAGCTGTTTCTTGAGAAGTGTCCACTCCTTTGCAGTTTCATTTGCACTCCCTGATAACATTTTCCCAGATATTTGCAGTTAAATATTTGCTACTAATTTACTATCAATTAGGTGATCGATTTAGGGCCATCTTGGCCCTCTTGTTTGTTAAATTGATTTCTAAGTTTGCACACATATTTCATAAATGAAGTATTTCAACATATCAGCTCATGTAAAATCTCCAGATATACCTTTGTCATCTTTTGAAGTATATTTCAAAGCAGTAAACAATCATGAAGATCCATTTTTTCAAGCGGATGAGAACATCATTTATTTCAACGAACGTTTTGAACGCGACGAATTCCAAGTTATGTTTCATGGATTGGATGTCGACGTTACTATATCAGAGATTAATAAAGGTATTAAACAACTGAAACTCAGTAAAAGTGCAGGTACGGATAATTTCTTAAATGAATATTTTATATATGGAAATACTGTAATAACCCCTTATTTACAATCACTGTCTAATGTTATTTTCAAAACTGGTTATTTTCCAGAAAACTGGTCAGAAGGATACATAATACCTCTTTTATTCGTAACCCTGAAAACTATAGGGGTATAACTTTTTTGAGTGTATTGGGTAACTTTTCACACGTATTTTAAATAACCGCTTGACTTCATGGGCTGAACGTTACAATGTATACATCGAGGCACAGGCGGGTTATCACAGTGGTATGAGCATTACTGACAATATTTTCGTACATCATGGTGTAATTACGCATATGATAAGTCAAGGTAAAATACTATATTGTAGCTTTATAGATTTCAGCAAAGCTTTTGATTATATTGAACGCAATAGTCTGTGGTCTAAACTTATAAAACTCGGTATTCGCGGTAAAATGATGACAATTCTGAAAAGTATGTACAGTAGTGTTAAATCACGTGTTAAATTTAATAATACATTAAGTAACGAGTTTTCGTGCATTTTAGGAGTACGCCAAGAATCTCTGTCTCCATTTATGTTTTCAATGTTCATTAATGACATCGAAGAACACCTAGAATCAGATGGTTTTAACGGTATAGATATGTATATGACAAAAATGTTCATTTTACTTTACGCTGATGACATTGTTGTATTTTCTGACTCGGCGGAGGGTTTGCAAAATGGATTAAAAAGCTTGAATACATATTGTGGTAGGTGGAAACTTAAAATAAATGTACAGAAGACTAAAATAATTATTTTCAGAAAAGGCGGTGCTTTGCCAAGGAATCTAAAGTTTACATTTAATGGGGAAAATCTTGAGATAATCAATTCTCTTTCTTATCTAGGTGTTGTCTTTTCTTCAGGTGGCTCGTTTAATACAACACGGGCAAATCTCGCTGATAAAGCCCAAAAAAGCTATTTTTAGACTCAATAAATACTTATATAATTGTCCTTATGTCAGCGTGAAACATAGACTTGATCTCTTTGACAAGTTGATTTTACCCATTTTGAACTACTCAAGTGAAGTAAAACGTTGTACACAAAATGATTTTGTTTACGGCGTACTAGGTAGATTTTCCCTGGCCTACAATAGACATACTCGAATTGTAAAATATTGGTTAAAAATAAAAAATAGTGATGATTTAAAGTATTGTAAAATTATGTACGAAATTCTAAAATCTGATAAAGAGTTTGTATCCAAATAAAGTGTCGTGGGTTTCTTTACTTAAGAAGTTATTGTTATCATTGGGTTTTTATGAAGTTTGGTTAGCTCAGGGTGTTGGTAACGTAACTGCTTTCATGAGTCATTTTAAACAACGATTGCGTGATAATAATGTACAGAACTGGAATGCGAGAATTGATAATTCACCACGCAGTACCTTCTTCAAATCCATTGTCCCTTTCAACTTTCAGTTTTATCTAAATTGTAATTTCAGTAATAATTTAATTGCTGCAATGTCAAAGTTACTACTCTCATCACATAATCTTTCCATTGAAACTGGTAGGTAGCATCGCCCAAACAGTATCCCACGTGAAGATAGAAAATGTATTACATGTAATAAGTTCGAAGACGAATACCATTTTATGATTGAATGCAATTTATATTCTGACCTCCGTAAAAGATATATTTCTAAGTATTATTGGTCCAATTCTAGCATGTATAAACTAAAACAACTTTTCGAATGTACTAATGTTCCTAAACTTAGAAATTTATGTACATATGTAATGTAAGCTTTTCAATTAAGATATGGTTTGTAATGGTAATGTAAAATGTACAAATAAGTTGTAAATATAAATGTTGTGTTGTCTTTACATTTTATGTACTGATATAATTTTCATTTATTGTTGTGAATGTGTCACACTTTTTGTCAATATGACCCTTGCCTGTAATTGACATATTGTATCATATTATTTTGTATTAGGTTATGTTATATGATAGTGTATTGTAATGTATTGTATTGTATTGTATTGTATCATATTATTTTGTATTATGTTATGTTATATGATATTGTATTGTAATGTATTGTATTGTATCATATTATGTTATGTTATATGATATTGTATTGTAATATATTGTATTATATTATATTGTGTTATAATAAATTGTATTGCCTGTTAAGCATGTAAAGTGGTGATAAGGATATGATATCACGTTTGAACAACACCTTCTCCGTCTATGACACGACATGTTACCTCTTCCGAATTTTTGTACTTGTAAATTGGTAAATGTGCTTCACTAGCTATGTCAATTGCAATGTTTATTTGTGTATTTTATTTTTCTCACAGGTCATGTGGCCTATTGAATTTATATTTGAAATAAACTTCTTCATATCAAACGGGTTTTTGAGTCAAACATTTGGATTTTTTTTCTTTTTCATTTCTTGTATTTTTCTATTTTGCGTTTAGCTCAACGTTAAAGTTTCATTTTTAGCTCACCTGAGCTTTGCTAAAGGTGAGTTATTGTGATCGCCTTTTGTCCGGCGTAAGTCGTGCGTCGTGCGTCAACTTCTTCTCCTCAGTAACTAGTGGGTCAATTTGGATGAATCTTCACAGAAAGCATCCTCTCAATGACCTCACCATAATTCCTTCAAGTTTTTGAGATCCATGCCAAATTCTGGTTTCCATGGCAACGAAACCGAAAAACTTCAAAATTCTTCTTCTCCCAAACTGGTTGGCAGATTTTCAAATAATTTTGTAGAAATGTTCTTGGATGACCCTCTATCAGATTCCTTCAAGCCATGTTGATTGGTAAAAAAACATGGCCGCCAGGGGGGGGTGGGGGGGGGGGGGGGTCTATTTTGCCTTATACGGCTATAGTGAAAACTTAAAAAATCTTCTCCTCCGAAAGTGTCGGGCTGATTTTCAAATAATTTTGTAGAAATGTTCATTGGATGACCCTCTATTAGATTCCTTTAAGCCATGTTCAGTGTGTGTATACCACGTGACCTTTGACGTCATATTTGCATGGTCAGACAGCAATAATTGCGCTTGATAAGAATGTAAAAACAATGGTAACTTTTTTTTTCTTCACCCTTTTTAATGAAACATGGCGCAGTCTACGCCGCTTACAATGTCCTATCTCCGTGTTTTTTTTTACAGGAGTTTGATTTGTTGTCTAGTTTTTTTAAACTCTTCGACGAACCTGTTCTCAAAATCCAGTTTTGATAATGCTCCGGCTGACGGCGATATTAATAATTTTTGAGAAAAGGTTCATCGAAGTGTTTGAAGAAACTAAACCACAAATCAATATCCGTTGAAAACCCGGAGATAGGGCTCTGTAAGCGGCGTAGACTGCGCCATGTTTCATTAAAAATGATGAAGAAATAAAAAAAGTTACCTTTGTTTTTACTTCTAAACCGAACAAAAATATATCTGTCCACCGTAGCATTTGTGACGTTTAAGTCACGTGGTATACACACACTGATGTTGATTGGTCAAAAAACATGGCCGCCTGGGGGTGGGGCTATTTTGCATTATATGGCTATAGTGAAAACTTAAAAATTCTTCTCCTCCAAAAGTGTTAGGCCGATTTTCAAATTATTTAGTAGAAATATTCCTAGGTTGACCCCCTATCAGATTCCTTCAAGCCAAGTTGATTGGTTGGAAACTATGGCCGCCAGGGGACGGGGCTTATATAGCTAAAGTGAAAAAAAAAAAAATCAGGTGAGCGATCCAGGGCATTCATGGCCCTCTTGTTTTTTATTTTTCTCTATAAGTACTGCTCCTTGGGCTTTCACATTTGGAATATAGTTACATCTAATACCCTGCTGCACATTGTACGCTGAGGATGCTGAGTGTGATATTTTTGGGGAGTAAAACACTTGATTTTTGAGAATTGGACATAGCTTCTGCATATTTTGTTGGATTAATTTCAAATTGTGAACACATATTTCATAATATGTACTTCAACAAAGCGTTTTGGTCAGATTGTTTTTGTTTGAATTTCTTGTATTTTTAAACTTGGCACATTTGTATATTTTTTTTTTTTTAATTTTTGCGTTTGGCTGATTTTTGTTTTTTTATTTCTTGAATTTTTGAACTTTGCGTTTAGCTCAACTTTTTTTTTAAATTTGTTGTATTTTTGAACTTTGTATTTTTTTTTTTTAATTTCTTGTTTTAAAAACAATTGTGTTTAGCTCAATGTTAAAGTTTTGTTATTCTACTTTTTTTTTTTAACCAGGTTTTCCGAAGTAAAAAATCTGGTTATTAGTTTGGCGAAGTCGGCGGGCGGGCGAGCGGGCGGGCGGGTGTCAACTTTCCTTGTCCGGACCATACTTTGTCATGCATAGAGATATTTTCAAATAACTTGGCACAAACATGCACCATATCAAGACGATGTGCCAAATGCAAAAAAAAAATCTGTAGATTCAAGGTCAAGGTCACAGTGATAACAAATAGACTTTAATTGAACTTTTCTTGTCCGGACCATAACTTTGTCATGCATAGAGATATTTTCAAATAACTTGGCACAAACATGCAACATATCAAGACGATGTGCCAAATGCAAAAAAAAAAAATCTGTAGATTTAAGGTCAAGGTCACAGTGATAAGAAATAGACTTTAATTGAACTTTTCTTGTCCGGACCATAACATGCAGAGATATTTTCAAATAACTTGGCACAAATATGAACTTTATCAATATGATGTGTCATATGCAAAACTTTTGTCTGTAGCTTCAAGGTCAAGGTCACAGTGACAACAAATAGACATCAGTTGAACTTTTCTTGTCCGGACAATAACTTTTTTTCATCCATAGAGATATTTTCAAATAGCTTGGAACAGATATACACCATATCAAGACGCTGTGTCATATGCACAATTTATGTGTTTAGCTTCCAGGTCAAGGTCTTTAGCTTCCAGGTCATGGTCACAGTGACAGAAAATATACTTTACTTGAACTTTTTTAGTTCAGACCATAACTTTACCATGCATATAGATATTTTCAAATAATTTCGCGCAAATATGCTCCATATTAAATAACTTGGCGATTTAAAAGAATATAGCATAGATATGCATTATATCAATACAATGTGTTGCATATAAATATTTTATCTATAGCTTCTAAGACAATGTGTTGCATATAAATAATTTATCCGTAGCTTCTAGATTAGCTTCAAGGTTTTCCCTTATGATTATCCATCAATAGAAATATTCCATGTTACTTGAATTACTAGCTTTGATTAACTATTAACAGAAAGATTTGACAGATCTGTTAATTCTTAATCAAACACCTTCCATTATAGAAAACCTGGTTTCATGGAATGTCCATGTCTTGTTACACTTGCATTGATAGTCAAAGCAGGGGACAGCGAGACATTTAATTACGCGTAATTCTTGATTTTAGCTCACACTTATAATTTAAAGATTGTTTAATTTTATACACTGGTCCTCTTCCATAATAGCTGAAATATAATGTGATCCATGAAGATCTATCTTTGCCATGGCAACGGAGTAGCTAACATGAAGACTGGCTTTAACAAAGTGTGATCCACGAAGGACTATGCTTGCCATTGCAACGGAGAGGACAATCTTTAAAAATCTTCTCCTCTGAAAATGGTGGTCATTTTTTACGATAAATGGTACAATTGATCATCTAGTGACTCTCCATAAAAGTAGCTAAAATGAAGAGTGTCTTTAAGAAAATTTGATCAACAAAGAACTTTGTTGCCATGGCAACAGAGGGGAAAATCTTGAAAAATCTTTTCCTCTGAAACTGGTTGTCAGAATTTTAAAATAAATTGTACAATTGATCATCTAGTGACTCTCCATCAAAGCAGCTAAAATGAAGACTGGCTTTAAGAAAATGTGATCCACGTAGAACTATGTTTGCCATTGCAACGGAGAAGAAAATCTTTAAAAACCTTCTCCTCTGAATCCGGTGGTCAGAATTTTAAACAAGAGGGCCATGATGGCCCTGGATCGCTCACCTGCTTTTTTTTTTAAACTTTAGCTATATAAGACCCGCCCCCTTGCGGCCATAGTTTCCGACCAATCAACTTGGCTTAAAGGAGTCTGATAGAGGGTCACCCTAGGAACATTTCTACAAAATTATTAGAAAATCGGCTTGACACTTTTAGAGGAGAAGATTTTTTAAGTTTTCACTATAGCCATATAATGCAAAATAGCCTTGCCCACCGGCGGCCATGTTTTTTGACCAATCAACATGGCTTGAAGGAATCTGAAAGTGGTTCACTTAAGGAACATTTCTACACAATTATTTGAAAACCGGTCTGACACTTTCGGAGAAGAAGATTTTTTAAGTTTTAAGTATAGTCATTTAAGGAAAAATAGCCCCGCCCCCCCTGGCGGCCATGTTTTTCGACCAATCAACATGGCTTGAAGGAATCTGATAGAGGGTCATCCAAGGAGCATTTCTACAACATTATTTGAAAATCGGCTTGACACTTTCGGAGGAGAAGATTTTTTAAGTTTTCACTATAGCCATATAAGGCAAAATAGCCCCGCCCCCTGGCTGCCATGTTTTTCGACCAATCAACATGGCTTGAAGGAATCTGATAGAGGATCATCCAAGGAACATATCTACAAAATTATTCGAAAATCTGCAAACCAGTTTGGGAGAAGAAGAATTTTGAAGTTGTTTTCATTTTGTTGCCATGGAAACCAGAATTTTGCATGGATCCCAACAATTTGAAGGAAATCTGGTGAGGTCATTGAGAGGATGCTTTCTGTGAAGTTTCATCCCAATTGACCCACTGGTTACTGAGGAGAAGAAGTTGACGCACGACGGACGCCGGACAAAAGGCGATCACAATAACTCACCTTGAGCAAAGCTCAAGTGAGCTAAAAAAGAAATGGTACAATAGATCATCTAGTGACTCTCCACCAAAGGAGCCCAAATGAAGACTGGCTTTAAAAAAAATAATATATATATATATAATAAAATGCATTTTTGTTAACTCATGTGAGCGATAAAGTGCCATTATGCAAAGCCGTCTTGTTTGATGTAGATGTAATGTTTTTATATTTTTATACCCCCGACAAACAAAGTTTGAATGGGGTATATTGGAGTCACCCTGGGATCGGTCGGTCCGTTGCAACTTTCTTTGTCCGGAGCATAACTTGAAACATACTGGATTGATTTTATTGAAACTTCATACGTTGATACAACACAGTGAAAGGGAGTGCAGTGTACATGAACACTAACTATATTCTACCTAATTACAGGGTAATTGCCCTTTGTTACTTTTTCTTGTCCGTAAAATAACTTGAACGCTACTAGATGGAATCTAATAAAACTTCATACAATGGTTAAGCACAATGCGAGGCAATGCAGTGTATAAACACCATAACTCTATTTGAGCTAATAACATAGTTATTGTCCTCTCTTACTTTTTTCTTGTCCGGAGAATAACTTTAAAAGTGCAAGACGAAATTTAGTGAAACTTCATACAATGGTAGAGCACAATCATTGGAAGTGCAGTAAACAAGAACCATACCACTATTTTAACTAATAACAGAATTAGTGATTTTCTTACTTTTTTCTAGTCCGTAGAATAACTATTTCTGTCAGGGCGGCGTTCGGGGGATATTAATCACATTTAGTGATACCTCTAGTTAATATATCATACACAGTCGTATTTATAATATATAAATATGATTAACTGTTGTTGGGATTCGCTAGCTATCCCTTATTGTCAGACTTTTCCGTCTGTCTGTGTGTGTGTGTGTGTGTGTGTGTGTGCGTATGTGTGTGTGTGTGTGTGTGTGTGTGTGTGTGTGTGTGTGATTGGTGTCAAAATGCGGACACACATGTGTATCAAACCGTTCAAATGGGGACGCACGTCAAGTGGGGACGTCCCCAGTTGGATCAAGCCTTTAAAACAGAGTTTTATCGTCTTCCTTGTATTTCCCGGTGTTTTTTCAGGCGAAATCATTGCTTAGTATAATATGTCCTCAATTGATCGTATTGTATTGGACCAGAGAGTGTTTGCCATTTCAACCCGCACTAGCGCCTATACACACAGGTCCGCAGTTGCGCGATTTTGTACGGACAATGTATAAAGTTAAAAATAGATCACGATGGCCAAATTGACGGGAAAATATTGTTAAACCTCCGGAGTCCGCATTTTTACTTTGAGCAAGTTGAAACTTGATTAGAATCTTTTGTCTTGATAATATCTAGTCCATGTTTGAGTAATAGTTCATATTAGGTAAAAAGAAAAGGCACTAGGCTAAATGAAGGAAAATTGTGTTTAACCTTTTGCTCATATATAGTCGCTTCCTGACGCATCTCCATTCAATTATAGAGATTTTCTATTATTTGACAAAATATGTTCAAAATCGTCCGCTGCAGAATTGTCAAAATAATTGCCTTAATGTGTTTTGCATTAGAAATCGCATTGCATAATTCAAGTGAGCAATCTATGGCTACTATTGCCCTCTTGTATTATAGTTGCTTGTCTGATTCCAAGAAACAATAATAGGAGTCTTACTTCAGTGATGCTCTACTTAATTTGATCAAGCCGTATACAAAATCATTGCAACCAGGCGTCAAAGGGTGCATTGAACTTTTAGCTACAAATGACAACGCCTACCGTTCCACAGGACCAAAAACAATTCTGACTTCATAGAAATGTTCCTTTGTTGGTTCCCTTTCAAAATTATTGAAAGTTTTACATCAATAATCTGCTTGTCCGATTCCAAGATAAATTTAGTAGATTTGATTTATAAGGGTTTAACGCCGCTTTCAACATTATTTCAGTTATATCGCAGCGACAGTTCACTTATCCATGATCCCTGGGTAAACAAACCAGTACTATGCTAGAAAATGTGCCTTGCCCAAGGGCACTCCACCATGACCGTTGTGCCGGAGATCGAACCCGGAACACCCGGATTCTTTAAGTGACTCTCTATAAACATCGTTCGAGCTATATTGATTTCGTTGAAAAACAGGGAAGTTCGGCGGCAAACGGCCAAACGACAAAACTTCATAATTCCATTCATATAAAAGTTCTTGTTAGATTTCAAGATGCAAATGACCTAAGTGTTAATTAAAGGATTAAAAGAAGTTTTTCGAATATATTTCTTGTACAGGTTGGTTTAGAATAGATTATTTGTATTACAAAATGCGGTTATAAGTATAAAATTGTTGTTGAGTGGCCATATTTTGATACAAAATTGTAAAATTGGAACGGCAGTGTATCATTGTATGCGATGTATATTTGACCAAAATCAAAACAAACAAACAAAAGTTCGTTCGGGGAGTTTCTCCATTTAAATATAGGGTTTATACTTGGCTATGAGTTTTTAGAAGCGTAGTGGTTCATCCTTTAATGAAATAAAATACACTTAAACTAAAGATGTGATCGAAAATTTATGTTTGGGGGAAATTGACTGTGACGTCACTCAGGAATGTAGATGTTCTCACACGCTCAAAAATGTAAACAAATATACAAGTGTACTTCTGCAGGATCATAGCTGTTATTATTTCAAATCGATCGGAGTCCGCACAACAACCAGCCCAACATCCTTATTTTGAAATATATAAATTAAATAGGTACATAATTAGTCATTTATTACTATTAAAAGACATAGATTCTGTGTTTATATTTAGAAAAGGATTTCAAGGAGTGATGAATAAAATTAAACTTATGTTTTTAAATACAGAACGAGAACTTTAATGTTAACAATATTTAGACTGGAGGAAACACATATTTGCCACAACAACCGTTTCTGAAGGATGATAACCAGCCTGGCTCTGAGTGGACCCGGATCAAGATACATGTACAAACTGTGGCTAATTGTGATATTTTTCTCTGTATCTCTTAGCTATATCTCTATTTGTGCATGTCTTTATACTATCACTATAATGATAGAAGAGTCATACAATTGTTTTTGGATCGATGATCACTGCTAGCCACTGCAGATAGCAATTATTTATATTTTATCTGTCATCTCAAAGTCATCTCACAGTCACAATAGGTAAATCTCAAGGGCGAGAATTTCGGGAAAGGTTGATTTTGGAAAGCCTTCAATGGAATCAAAATAGTCTGTTTTGTTTCAAACTCCACATACATGTACTTGACAGATAGGTGAGCCATACTTATTGGGATATCTTACGCAACCAGTCAACAGTTTTTGGTTTTAATCTTAAGCGCGTCACAGCCCTGTCCTCCCGTTTTGAGGTGGAACTTAGGTCTGGGGCTGTTCCATTTTGATTCATGAAATTCCTGTTACTGTATCTAGCCAGACTTTTTTATGTTGGCTTTGATAACTGCATATATTTCTGATTTTGACAGGGGAACTCTATATCACAAACAGAACTCTGCTGTTTGCCTTGAGCAGCCATATCCTCCTGCCTGGAACTCGACATGTGCTGGACACCATAATTATATTATTTGATATTTAGTTTTTAATTAAAATTTATTTATTTTAGATTGATTGCGAAACAAGCTTTCAGCTTATATTAATCATGCTAGATGTCTGCTTCCTGGAAACTTAACCAGTACACACGCTGTTATTTACATAGCACTAATCATTTATGATTAAGGGATAGAACATTTTCTAAAATATATCTGGCCTAGAGTTGCTATTTCTCATTTGGATGGATTGTAGAAATAGAGTCAGATGGGATAGCAAAGTGGTTTGTTATTTAGATTCCAATTTAGTGCAAGTTTTATTCAGAGGTGGCGAAATATGATTTTGACTTACTTAGATAAATCTGGTTTTTTTCAAAATGCTATTTTGCACTTGTCTCTGTATGACTGTATACAGGCTGTGTTACTTAATGACGAATCATGTCAGAAAACTGTCCAAATTTATTGTTAAAGTGTATTCCTTCAGACGGAGATCCATATATACTAGCCAATGAGAAATCAACATGCTTATTGTTAACATTGACATTTTTTGTTGTAAAAATAACAATACATTCACAGTACAATTCATTCTTTCACTCATTCATTCATTCATGCACTCATTCATTCATTCAGTAATGTATACATTCATTTATAAGATCGTTCGTTAGTCCGTCCGTTCATTAATTAATTAATTAATTCATTCATTCATTCATTCATTCATTATTCATTCATTCATTCATTCATTCATTCATTCACTCACTCAGTATATTTGTTTGGTTTGTATTCTTCAATTTTTATTTGAGATACTGTATGATTGGTTTTCTTTACCTTTCGTTTCTGTAAATAACTCCAGTCTTGCAACCAGTTATTTTAAAGATATCTTTTATTACTATTTTTTTTTGTTTTGCAATTGTGTTACTGTTCTTTTCCAGAAAGGACGTAAATCGCTGTTGCGAAACGAATTTTTTTATGAAACACGCTCCCATTTAATAGCTCACAAACAAGTATTGTATATGTCATAAGAATGATTAGGGTCATGCAATTGAATTCAGGCACGTTATTGGTATGTATCTTGTCCTTTTTTGACATAGGAAACATGCCAACGACATGGGCGACTCAGTGCTGTGTGTATTAATATGTTTATAACAGGAACAGTGAAATGTACTCACTGCTTAAAACTTTTTTCTTAACAGTGACATATAGGCCCATGGGGCCGGGTCTTATCCCATTATTATATTTTGTTATACGTTTGTTTTGTTAAACACATGTCACTATAATAAAAGATTTACTGACTTACTTACTTACTTTGTATATATATTTAATCCCTACTAAATTGCACTTGTCTGTACATGCTCTGGGACAAGCTGGGCAATACTGATAATGGATTTTGCCACCAGTTTTATTGCAGTTAGCTCAGACTGCTGCATATATTGATAACTTTTTGCCGAGTCTTTGACTGGTAGTGATATTTTGCTCTGGAATGACCTTTGCAGCAGAGACTGCATTTGCTGTATTTTTACTACCATCTGTGAATATTTGATGGTGCTCAGCATAGATTTCGTTTAAATAGAGGTTTGTTTTTTTCCAAAGTGATATAGGGTTTGGCTCTTTGTGTAAATTGAGAACCTCGTGATATGTTGACTTTAGGAGTAGCTAACATCCATAGGGCGTTCAGACGCGGGGCGTTCAGACGCGGTCTGAAGTCTGCTTACACTGAATTCATGGATCTGATCAGTGACACTATATTACAGGGATATGAAACGCATCGATAAGTTCCGTTATCTTCGCCTCGCTATAAGAAAAGCGGTCATTAGCCCCTCTGGTCATTATCCACTTCGTAAATTCTTTTTCGATGTGCTGTTTTATTAAAAATTATTAGTTTAAATAGGAATAACCAAGAATGTAAGCACATTACATAATTTCGATCTTTATTTCTTACATTTACATTAATTTTGAGCTTGTATTTAAACAAAACATGATAGTTATTGCAGTTAGTTTCTGAAGTCGATTTTTTCACAAAATTGTGGTCAAAAAAGACAAAACGAAGAATACAGGCTCAACATAGGACCATTTTGTGTTCTATATTGCCGTTTTAAACACATTTAGATGTTATATTATAAATGTTAAATGATCAATCTTGGTTTAAATTAGTTTTACAAACATGTTGTATGCCAGGAAGAATCTAATATTGTTGGAGAAAAAATGACAAAAATGCGATGACATTTAACAAAATTGTGGTAAAAAAAGTAAAAACGAAGAATACAGGCTCTACATAGGACCGTTTTGTGTTCTATATTGCCGTAATAAACACATTTAAATGTTATATTATAAATATTGAATGATCAATCTTTGTTCTAATCATTTGATTATACCTGATGGTTGCCGAGAATTATCTAGAATTGTTTGTGAAAATCTGTGAAAAAATGCCATGAATTTAAAAAAAGATCACGGCCATTTGCCAAATGACGAATCGGGGCTATGCAAAACATCATTTTCTGTTCAATGTTGCCTTTATTAATACATTTAAACGTCAGATTATAAATGTTAAATGATCAATCTTGGTTTAAATTAGTTTTACTAACATGTTGTATGCAAGGAAGAATCTAATATTGTTGGAGAAAAAATGCGATGAAATTTAACAAAACTGTGGTAAAAAAAGTCAAAACGAAGAATACAGGCTATACATAGGACCGTTTTGTGTTCTATATTGCCGTTATAAACACATTTAAATGTTATATTATAAATATTGAATGATCAATATTTGTTTTAATAATTTGATTATACCTGATGGTTGCCGAGAATTATCTAGAATTGTTTGTGAAAATCTGTGAAAAAATATCATGAATTTTAAAAAAGATCACGGCCATTTGCCAGATGACGAATCGGGGCTATGCAAAACATCATTTTCCGTTCAATGTTGCCTTTATAAATACATATAAACGTCATATTGTAAATGTTAAATGATCAATCTTGGTTTAAATTAGTTTTACAAACATGTTGTATGCAAGGAAGAATCTAATATTGTTGGAGTAAAAATGCGATGAAATTTAACAAAATTGTGGTAAAAAAAGTCAAAACGAAGAATACAGGTTAACATAGGACCGTTTTTGTGTTCTATATTGCCGTTATAAACACATTTAAATGTTATATTATAAATATTGAATGATCAATCTTTGTTTTAATCATTTGATTATACCTGATGGTTGCCGAGAATTATCTAGAATTGTTTGTGAAAATCTGTGAAAAAATGCCATGAATTTTAAAAAAGATCAAGGCCATTTGCCAGATGACGAATCGGGGCTATGCAAAACTTCATTTTCCGTTCAATGTTGCCTTTATAAATACATTTAAACGTCAGATTATAAATGTTAAATGATTAATCTTGGTTTAAATTAGTTTTACAAACATGTTGTTTGCAATGAAAAGTCTAATATTATTGGAGAAAAAATGACAAAAAATGCGTTGAATTTAAACGAAATTGTGGTCAATAGGGTCAAAATTAAGTAAAAAGGTTATACGTAAGATCGTGCTGTTGGCTGATAATTATAAAATATTTTGATTGATAACGAAATAGTTGGTTATTGAAAACATGGGATTATCTCTTGATTGAATTGCCCAAACAATAAAATATATGCAATTCTAAAGAGGCCTAGCTAGCTAGTCTACCATATCACAATGTTACCAGAAGTCAGGGTGACTTATGTTATGTAACATTATGCAATCATTTCCGGCTTTGTCACATGTGTGTTGGTAACACACTAATTAATTGTTTTATAACCCCTATATTGTGCATACATGTAGGGACTTAGGCTAATTGGCAAGTAAAGTCTTCTTATATAACCCTTCTCAACATTCTTAAATTCTGCAGTATACAAATTCGAAATCATCCTCGGCAATACATTTTGCAAATATATCTATCTATAAGATTGTAAATGTAATTATGATTAAAATAAAAGGCAAAAAATGTTTTTAAAAGGAAAAAAATGCTCATGAATCATACATTCTTAAAACGGCAAATGGTTATTTACTTCGCTTGGTATTTTTTAAAGCGACTGAACTCCAGATACCCAACTGTCGAAAAAAAAATCCAATTTTAAGAAAATAAGTGTTATTTTTGTATTTGGGGCATTAAAATATGATAACTGACATATTACATACCCCTATAATCGGTGAGATGTTCTTGTTTTTGATACTTTTTCCGTCGTAAGTTCTACCCTGTCAGTAACGGGGTAAGTTTATAAATAGCTTTCGATGCTTTTAATCTCATTCATCACGTGACTTGAAAAGTCGTCACGTGAATTGAAGATTCGTCACATGACCGATAGGACGCATGCGCATTAAATGAAACATTTTTATACCATGAAGTTTTTATGCAAAATCACGAGGAGCTCATGCAATCACAAACAAATCTCTATGATTACTGTCGTTCGACTCCGCCAAACGTGTAAATTGTGTATAACTGTACACGCCTGTCAGAGTGAACCGTATATAGTTATATCACGTGATCGTTGCAAGGTGCCCGTCTGAAGGATTCCGTGGTATTTCTAAATAGGAAAACCTTTCATCGGGACAATTGAAAACGACTCAAGTTCACTTTATTGATAAAAAACGATACATTTTCTACCCTGGTTTTACTTGGATAACATAAAGAATAACATTCAGGGCGAATTCGATTTTTTTCCGTGCCATCTGGATTTCAGTCGCTTTAATGGTATATTAGAGTTACCTGCTCCTACCATTACAGAAGAGGGTCAGGCATACACTATTAATGGTGGTCTAAAGTTACCTGCCCCTACCATTACATTATAGGGTCAGGTGAACACGATTAATAATAGTCTGAAGTAACCTGCTCCTACAATTACATTATAGAGTCAGGCATATACCATTAATGGTGCTCTAAAGTTACTTGCTCGTGCCATTACATTAAAGGGTCAGGCATGCACTATTAATGGTATATTGGAGTTATCTGCTCCTACCGTTACACTATAGTGTCAGGCATAAAACATTAATGGTAGATTGGATTTACCTGCTCCTACTGTTACATTATAGAATCAGACATACACCATTAATGAAAGGTTGAAGTAACCAGCTCCTAGCGTTACATTATAGGGTCAGGCATACACAATTAATGGTAGATTGAAGTTACTTGCTCCTACTATTGAATTATAGGGCCAGGCATACATCATTAATGGTAGTCTGAAGTTACTTGGCCCAACAGTTACATTATAGGCAAGGCATACACCATTAATGGTAGTCTGAAGTTACCTGCTTCTATCATTGTATTATAGGGTCAGGCATACACCAATAATGGTAGTCTGAAGTAACCTGCCCCTACCATTACATTATAGGGTCAGGAATACACAATTAATGGTAGATTGAAGTTACTTGCTCCTACCATTGAATTATAGGGCCAGGCATACACCATTAATGGTAGTCTGAAGTTACTCGGCCCAACAGTAACATTATAGGCAAGGCATACACCATTAATGGTAGTCTGAAGTAACCTGATCCTACCATTACAGTATAGGCAAGGCATACCCAGTAATGGTAGTCTGAAGTTACCTGCTTCTATCATTGTATTATAGGGTCAGGCATTCACCAATAATGGTAGTCTGAAGTAACCTGCCCCTACCATTACATTATAAGGTCAGGCATACACAATTAATGGGAGTCTGAAGTTGCGTGCCCCTTACATTACATCAATAATGGAAAAATGCTTTAGAGGCAACCCTTTTGTGGATCATACCGGTTTAACCCTTAAAAGTCCGAACGTAGTTAACTTCTTTCTTCATGCATTGATTCCAAAAATCAAGTTGCATTGGTCCGCTGTAGAGTTTACGAAAATTTACTTTACATTTACTCATGTACGATGGAGATGTATAAGAATAGATGACCAATCTAGTCGCCATTGTTGGTTCATACCAGACGAATAAATGTATTAGAACGCCGGTACCAGATTAACATAAGCCTCGTCTAAATAAAATCACAAAGGATTGTAGATGAACATGGACATTGGTGAAATGATTTGGTATCGTACTCCAACTCTTATCGACACGAAGAGGAAAAAGCTTGTAGTTGGTTTAAGACAACACTAAATGCTGCGGGTGGATGATTGACACTTTGGTGTTTTATGCCAATTTCAACATTACTACTGGTATTTATCCTGACACTAGCCAGTCAGTCGTAATGTTTACCTGCCATCCTGAGCACCAATGTTTGATCGATCAATTGTATGTTGTTTTTATCCCGCTTTCAACAATTTTTCATTTACATCAATGCGTTTCCTGGGTTAGTTACTAGTTCTACTGGTCCATTTATCCTGACACAAGTCAGTAGTATGCTATTGCAATCCTGAGCGCCATGAAGGGCAGCCATTACTACCATTTTCAAAGAATTTTCGAACCCGCAATCTCCTGCACCCGAGGCGGACGCTAAACCACTACAACACACAGGCACTGGTAGAAAGATGGATGAAAAAAGGACGCAGGGGTAGATGTGTGAATGATTGACAGACAGGTATATGTATGGACGAATGTCGGAGTGGTAGATGTATGGATGAATGAAAGACAAGTATATGTATGGATGAATGAGGGACGGGTAAATGTGTACATATATGAGGGACGACTATATGTATGGATGACTGACGGACTGGTAGATGTATTGATGAATGACAGACAGATGCATGGATGAGTGACGGACGTGTATATGTATGGATGAATGACGGATGGGTAGATGTATTTATGTATGAGGGACGGTACATGTATGTATGAATGCCGGACGGACGAACTCATGGGAGTGTACTTGTGGGGTTATTTCCTTTGATGTTTACTTGTGGGGTGCACCCCACAAGTATGCAATTCATTCCGTAATTAACCCCCTTTTACGGAATGAATAACATTAATATGCAAATGAGATACCTGTTATAAAAAATAAAAAATAACTTTATCTAAGTGTCTTTATAAGGGTGGTGGGTGGGCTTCAGGAAAAACACGCACCCCACAAGTACTCTCTCATGCGGACGGGTAGATGTATTGGTGAATGACGGACTGATAAATGTATGAATGAATGACGGACGGGAATATGTAGGGATAAATGACGGACGGGTATATGATTGCATGAATGACGGACGAGTAGATGTATGGATGAATGACGGACGGGTACATGTAAGGATGAATGACGGTCGGGTAGATGTATTGGTGAATGACGGACGGGTAGATGTATTGGGGAATGATGAAGGGTATATGTAGGGAGTATGGTTGAATGACGGATTGGTAGATGTATGGAGTATGGTTGAATGACGGATTGGTAGATGTATGGATGAAGGACGGACTGGTATATGCATGGATAAATGACGGACGGGTAGATGTATGGATGACAGACAGGTAGATGTATGGATGACAGACAGGTAGATTTATAGACGAATGACGGACGGATATATGTATGGATGAATGACGGATCAGTATATGTATGGATGAATGACGAACTGGCAGATGTATGGACGAATGCCGGACGGGTAGATGTATGGATGAAAGACATCCTGGTAGATGTATGGATAAACAACAGACTGGTATATGTATGGATGAATGACGGACGAGAAGATGTACGGATTAAAGAATGACAGGTAGATGTATTGATGAATGACGGACTGGTAGATGTATGGATGAATGGTGTACGGGTGGATGTATGGATGAATGACGGACGGGAAGATGTATGGGTGACAGACAGGTAGATGTATGGATGAATGACGGACGGATATATGTATGGATCAATGACGGATCAGTATATGTATAGATGAATGACGAACTAGTAGATGTATGGATAACTGACGGATGAGTATTTGTGTGGATAAATAACAGACTGGTATATGTATGGATGAAAGACATACTGGTATATATATTGAAGAATAAGAGACTGATATATATGTATGAATAACAGACTGGTAGGTGTATGGTTGAATGACGGACTGGAAAATATATGGATAAATAACAGACTGGTAGATGTATGGATGATAGACATACTGGTATATGTATCGATAAATAACAGACTGGTAGATATATGGATAAATAACAGACTGGTAGATGTATGGATGAAAGACATCCTGGTAGATGTATGGATAAGTAACGGTCGGGTAGATGTATGGATACATAACATACTGGTAGATGAATTGGTGAATGACGGACGAGTATACGTATAGATTAATGATGGAAGGGTATATGTATAGATGAATGACGGACGGGTATATGTATGAATGATTGACCGACGGGTAGATGCATGGATGAATGACGGACGGGCGGGTATATGTATGAATGAATGACGGACGGGTATATGTATGGATGAATAACGTACGAGTAGATGTATGGATGAATGACGGACGGGTATATGTACGGCTGAATGACTGACGGGTATACGTATGGATGAATGACGGACTGGTAGATATATGGATGAATGACGGACGGGTATATGTATGAATGAATAACGGACGAGTATATGTATGGATGAATGATGGACGAGTATATGTATGGATTAATGACAGACGAGTATATGAACGGATATATGACGGACGGGTAGTTGTATTGATGAATGAAGGACGAGTATATGTATGGATGAATGATGGACGAGTATATGTATGGATGAATGACAGACGAGTAAATGTATGGGTGAAGGACGGACGGGTAAATGTATGGATGAAGGACGGGTAGATGTATGGATGAATGACGGACGGGTTTATGTATGGCTGAATAACTGACGGGTAGATGTATTGATGAATGACGGACGAGTATATGTATTGATGAATGACGGACTGGTAGATGTGTTGATGAATGACGGACGGGTAAATGTATGGTTGAATGACAGACGCGTAGATATATGGATGAATGACGAACGGGTAGATGTATTGATGAATGACGGACGGGTAGATGTATGGATGAATGACGGACTGGTATATGTATGGATGAATGACGGACGGGTAGATGTATGGATGCATGACGGACGGGTAAATGCATGGATGAATGACGGACCGGTAGATGTATGGATGAATGACGGATGGGTAAATGTATGGATGAATGACGGACGGGTAGATGTATGGATGCATGACGGACGGGTATATGTGTTGATGAATGACGGACTGGTAGATGTATTGATGAATGACGGACGGGTAGATGTATGGATGAATGACGGACGGGTAGATGTATGGATGAATGACGGACAGGTAAATGTATGGATGAAGGACGTATGGGTAAATGTATGGATGGATGACGGACGAGTAGATGTATGGATGAAGGACGGACAGGTAAATGTATGGATGAAGGACGTATGGGTAAATGTACGGATGAAAGACGGACGGGTAAATGTATGGCTGAATGACGGACGAGTATATGTATTGATGAATAACGGACGGGTATATGTATGGATGAATGACGGACGGGTATATGTATGGAGGAATGACGGACGGGTAGATGTATGGAGGAATGACGGAATGGAAGATGTATGGATGAATGACGAACTGGTAGATGTATGGATGAAGAACGGACTGGTAGATATATGGATGAATGACGGACTGGTAGATGTATGGTTGAAAGACGGACGGGTAGATGTATGGATGAATAACAGAAGGGTATGACGGACGGGAAGATGTATGGATGAATAACGTATGGGTAAATGTATGGATGAAAGACGGAATGGAAGATGTATGAATGAATGACGGACTGGTAGATATATGGATGAAGAACGCACTGGTAGATGTATGGATTAATGACGGACTGGTAGATGTATGGATGCATGACGGACGGGTAGATGTATGGATGAATGATGGACAGGTAAATGTATGGATGAATGACGGACTGGTATATGTATGGATGAATGACGGACGGGTAGATGTATGGATGAATGACGGACGGGTAGATGTATGGTTAAATGATGTACAAGTAGATGTTTGGATGAAGGACGTATGGGTAAATGTACGGATGAAAGACGGACTGGAAGATGTATGGTTGAATGACGGACGAGTAGATGTATGGTTAAATGATGTACACGTAGATGTATGGATCAATGACGGACGGGTATATGTGTAGATGAATCACGGAAGGGTAGATGTATGGATGAATAACGGACAGGTAGTTGTGTGGATGAATGACGGACGGGTAGATGTATGTATGAATGACGGACGGGTAGATGTATTGATGAATAACGGACGGGTAGATGTATTGGTGAATAACGGACGGGTATATGTATGGATGAATAACGGACTGGTATATGTATGAATGAATGACGGACGGGTAGATGTATTGATGAATAACGGACGTGTAGATGTGTGGATGAATGACGGACGGGTAGATGTATGTATGAATGACAGACGGGTAGATGTATTGATGAATAACGGACGGGTAGATGTGTGGATGAATGACGGACGGGTAGATGTATGTATGAATGACAGACGGGTAGATGTATTGGTGAATAACGGACGGGTATATATATATATGGATGACGGGCTAGTATATGTTTGAATGAATGACGGACGGGTAGATGTATTGATGAATAACGGACAGGTAGATGTATTGGTTAATAACGGACGGGTATATGTATGGATGAATGACGGACTGTTATATGTATGGATGAATGACGGACTGGTAGATGTATTGGTGAATGACGTACGAGTATATGTATGGATGAATGACGGACTTTTAGATGTATTGGTTAATGACGTACGGGTATATGTATGGATGTATGACGGACGGGTAGATGTATGGATGAATGACGGACGGGTAGATGTATGGATGAATGACGGACGGGTAGATGTATGGATGAATGGCGGACGGGTAGATGTATGGTGGAATTATAGACGGGTAGATGTATGGATGAATGACGGACGGGTAGATATATGTATGAATGACACACTTGTAGATGTATGGATGAATGACGGACAAGTAGATATATGTATGAATGACGGACGGGTAGATGTATGGATGTATGACGGACGAGTATAAGTATGAATGAATGATGGACGGGTAGATGTATGGATGAATGATGGACGAGTAGATGTATGTATGCATGACGGACGGGTAGATGTATGGATGTATGACGGACGAGTATAAGTATGAATGAATGATGGACGGGTATATGTATGGATGTATGAAGGACGAGAAGATATATGTATGAATGACGGACGGGTAGATGTATGGATGTATGACGGACGAGTAGATATATGTATGAATGACGGACGGGTAGATGTATGGATGTATGACGGACGAGTAGATATATGTATGAAAGACAGACTTGTAGATGTATGGATGAAGGACGGACGTGTATATGTATGGTGGAATGACGGACGGGTAGATGTATTGATAAATGACGGAGGAGTATATGTATGGATGAATGACGGACGGGTAGATGTATGGATGAATGACGGACGAGTAGATGTATGGATGAATGACGGACGAGTATATGTATGGATGAATGACGGACGGGTATATGTATGGATGAATAACGGACGAGTAGATGTATGGAAGAATGACGGACGAGTAGATGTATGGATGACTGACGGACGAGTATATGTATGAATGAATGACGGACGGGTATATGTATGGATGAATGACGGACGAGTAGATGTATGGATGAATGACGGACGGGTAGATGTATGGATGAATGACGGACGGGTAGATGTATGGTGGAATGACAGACGGGTAGATGTATGGATGAATGATGGACGAGTATTTGTATGGATAATTAACAGTCTGGTAGATGTTTGGATAAATAACAGACTGGTCATTCCAGATGTCCACTTTATGGTCATTTTATCATGTCTGTAGCACATAATAGGATTTTTAAACACATGACTGGAAACCCATATATATAATATATGTCATTTTCCAGAGAATAAGTGTAATCTCTACATTAAACACAATACTTCACAGTGCAGTTTAACTTGAAGATTGCACGTGAAATATGCAGAGCAACATATACTTAACCACTATTTCCATCATACATACGCCCTCCGACGCCTCTGCAGCAGACGACTTTTGAAATCGTTGTGTCAAAATGAGAAATTGCTCATAAAGGAGATTTCCCATTTTTATGCCAAGATCATTTCGAAATCGTCTGCTTAGCCTAACTTTTCTAGTACATATATTTTATTCTAATCAGATGACAGGGCAGTGCTTTTCCTGATTATAATGTGTTGTCAGTTCCGGAGCCGTAGAAATTGTCCTATGTAAGTTGAAAGTCAGCTGGCTGAAGCCTTTGTCCAAAAGGT